>CAXIVR010000001.1:5836913-6436913 GCA_964035755.1 Teleogryllus oceanicus
CATGAATGCTAGAATTGGCCATGAGCAGAAGTATTTTCGGAGTTCGATCGGCAAGAAGCGAGAGCTAATTCTAGAAAAGCAAAGACTCAGTCATCAATAATGAGGGTCGGGAATGTTAGAATTATGCGAGAGATTTAATCTGAAATCTTAAATGGCAACTATGGACAGGATACTGAAGGGAACTAATTTTTATTAGTGGGAATGGAGGAGTGAATAGATTATGCTCTGTTGTCTAAATGAAAGAATAAACAATTTATTGGGATTTTGGAATCGAATTATGGGCAGAATCGACCATTTGCCTGTGTGCGTTCATTTAGCAGAAAATGCTACTGAACTGCACAGGCAGGGCACGGCGGAGCAACAAACTTCAATAGCAAGACGACGGTTTATATGGAAAGAGGAAAAGGTCAGGAATTTGCAGAGGCTATTTTAACTCGGTAGGGTGGGCGCGAGAGGAGGGTCACCGGAAAAGGGAAAAAAAATTTAGAAAGGAGACTCTTTTCGCGCAGGGAGGGGCATGCGAATGTGGGGAGAGGAGGAAGGGTACTGACCCAGGATGGTTTAGCGAGGAGGTCGGGTGAGCAGGCGAAGCAATAGTAGCCTAAAAATGTTCAGAAACAGTGGGAACGGCGGGAAAGGAGAAAAAGTTATTGTTACTACGGCAAAGAGGCCACAATTAAGAAATCGAAGAAATCTTGGCAGGAGAGTGAGACAGAAGAATAGACAATTTTAAGAAACAATCATAATAAATCAATTTGGGACGTTATAAGATCACTGCTAAAAAGAAAGTAAGTAATGCAATTTCATCAGACGCGTGGAGCAGTACTTTTCAGGCTCGAAATAGCGAATATTGAAACAGGGATATATATTATCACGGACCGGGATGTCCCTGAATTAGACGAACCGCTATCCTGGAAAAAGGAATAGGGCTATGCTAGCCATGAATAATAAGAAGGCAGGCGGCGCGGACGGCATTCCGACACAATTTATTTCGAAATTTAAAATAGACCCAGAAGTATTCTAAATTTATTTAATGCAATAGTTGATTCTGGATCGTATCCAGAAACGTGAGCAGCGATTCCAACCAGTCTTTTAAAAATAAAGGTAAAAATCCCACAAAAATTTTCGGAATTAGTCTTTACCAGCGCTGAGCAAGCTATTTTTAAAATACCAACGGGGCGACTGAGTGAATGGGCGAAAAGCAAGTAAATATCAAATTGAAGCAGGTTTAGGAGGCTTCGCGACTACCGACAATATCTTTTTGTTAGATACCCTAGTAGCAGGCGCTTGCGGAAAACAGCCACTTATTTGCAGTTTTGTAGATTTCGAAATGGCTTTTGACTCTATCAATAGGGAAAACTTTATGGCAAAAACTTAATGAGCTAGGCGTCTCAGTAAAGTTTAAAAATGTTAAGAACATAACAAGACGTAAATTTCTGTGTCAGGGTGCGGGGATGAAGTACAACGCGAAAAATAAAATCGACAGTAGGGGTAAGACAGGGCTGTCCTCTCACCGCTATTGTTTATCTTGTTTATAAACGATTTATTGAGGGTTACAGGATGCGGGTACATCTGCGCCGGAAATTGAGGGCCTGAACATTCCCGACACTATATGCTGATGATTTAGTTTTATTCGGGGACTATTGATTTTCAAAAAAATTTAAATATCCAGAAACGTATAGTGAAACATGGGGATTAAAAGTAATATTCAAAAAACCCAAAATAGTTGTCTTCAAGAATGGATTTATCTGTAAAAGGAGAGATGGTTTACGCTCAGGGGGAGATTGACTGTAAAAAAATTTAATATCTTTGGGGGAAATTTTCCATGAATGGGGGTTGGGGTAATCCAAAAGTGGGGCGCACAGTAAGGAAGAATTGGCTCAAAGAAATCGTTGGCAGTGCAGGGTTCCGAATTGCTTTAAAAGGGGTGCGAGACGATGTTTAAATCGCTAGTTCTCCCCGCAATGAATTATGGGGCAGAAATTTGGGGAGTGGATAGGATAGATCGACTAGAAAGCGTCGAAACAGATTATTTCAAATTAATTCTCGAGTCTCTGATTCGCAGCAAATGCCGGAGTCCTAAAGAGGTCGGTAGTGTAGGAATTTGGAAAGATTTTAAAATGAAACCCATTAAACTTTTGGGTTAAATTAGCAGGTGAACAGGCTGACTCACTTATAAATAGATGTTTTGGTGCAGTTACAGGGAAGCAACCAACGCTACTGGTCGTATAAAATTTAAAATGCTGGGAAAGTTCAGGTCTGGAGACGTTTCTCCGGAAATGGTGGGGGATAGGGACACGTGACAAGAACGGTTAATTTCGGGTAGACTTGGATATTAAAAGGCAAGAGATCCTGGCAGCAACGGCCGAAAACGTTCGCTGTTGCGCAAATTCACGGAGTCCGTTATGGTTGCGAATGTTACGTAAACAACCCGCAGAAGGACGCAAGAGGGGATACGCTTGGTTCAGGGTCGGGGTGATGCAACGTAGATTAAGGACTCGAATGGGAATGGCATCGTGTGCTTTGCGGTGATAGGGAAGACTGATCCATATCCTTTTTAAATTTTCAGTGCGACCGAAACTTGGAGAGGAAAAAGGATGGAATGGAAAACTACTCAACATAGGAACGTAACGCCGCCCAAACATTCTAGGATAAAAGAGCTAACTTCATGAAAGAACCAGGGAAAATTTCTCGAAAGGTTCGACCACTAGAGAAACGGAAATTAAGGAGGAAAACAGCAGTGGTTAGTACCAGATTGACTGGAGAGAAAATGTAATAAATCAATAAACTAACAATATTTAGTTAGTCAGTAAGTTAGTTAGGTTAGTAAACAGTACAAAAAAAAAAAAAAATTAAAAAAGTTATAAATTGTATAATTGTGAAGTATAATAGATAAATAAGTAATAAATATATATATAAAAATATATATATATATATATATATATATATATATATATATAAACTTAAATAATTAAAATAAGTTAAAAAATTAAAATTAAATTTAAATTTTAAAAAAAGTTAAATAAATTAAAATAAGTTATATCAATTAAAATTAAATTAATTAAAATAAGTTAAATAAATTAAAATTAAATTAATCAAAATAAGTTAAAAAAATTAAAATTAAATTAATAAAATAAGTTAATAAATTAAATAAATTAAATTAAATAAAATAAAGGAAACGGCTAAAATAAAGCACATTAGGGGGAAGAAGGGAATCGGAAATGTTAGGGGAGAGGCGTTGGGGGGACGATTTTCTTTGGGGCTTTTTTGTTTCAGGTGCGGGGGAGGGCCAAAAACTGGGAAGGAGAATCCGACGCCCGCGCCAAATAAATAAATGTCTAAAACCGGATAGAGTAGCATGTACTGGCTTCTGACGGCAGGTTTTTCCCTTCAGGGTTTTCCCCCAGCGTACCTTATGGTCTCGTTTCCGCGGCTTTGAGGCGATGGAGAGACCATTTGGGTGAATAAGAAGGCGAAAGGTTAGAACTCGGTAGAATGTAGGTATTGTATCGGCTTAAAAGGCCTTCGGCCTAGCCACATTGGATCAAGTTTCTAATTTGGCTGTAATAATTACCTATTAAATAAATAAATAAATAACATAATGTATGTTTTTTGCCATCTAACAATAAGAGCAATAATGACAATAATAGCATTAACTGTATTTTATGACTCACCTGCCCAGTTATTTTAAACTATTAAATACAATAGAACACGAGTTTTTTAAATTTAAATTTACTACTTTACTTCACTTCACTACTGCACTGCACTGCACTTCACTGCACTTCACTGCAGTTCATCACTAAATCAAGAACTAGTAAACAACAAATGTATGTTTTTGCCATTCAACAAGAGCAATAATGACAAAAATAGCATTAACTGTATTTTATGACTCACCTGCCCAGTTATTTTAAACTATTAAATACAGGAGAACACGAATTTTTAATTACACTTTACTTCTCTTCACTTCACTGCACTGCACTTCACTGCACTACAAATCAAGAACTAGTAAACAACATAATGTATGTTTTTTGCCATCTGACGTCGAGGCAGGGCGTGGCCAGGTAGGTGCGGCGTGGCAGGGCGCCATGGGAGAGGTCATGAAGAACGGGGCAACGTGATGGTGCGATGACAAGTGCGATGGAACATCATGATGCCTATCAGATACGAGTCAAGATATTTACTGACGGCAAGCGGCCGCGATATTTACTAACGCAACTTAACAAACTCTAGGAACACTACAGTATTTTTACTGGGTATAGACATTTCGTTGCAGATAAATAGCGAAAGAAATTATAACAAGCCGTCATGAGGGGGTACACAGGAGTGGAGATTTCTGGTTTCCAAATGTTGCAAACTGCGCTCGTTGAACCTTCATTTATAATCGAAGTATCTAAACTAAAAGAGAGGTCGATGTTCTGGAGCTGAAGGGAACGTGGGCAGATGTTATATCTCCCCGATATGTCACATACCTTCTTGCCGTTTTCACAATAAACAGAGAATATTTACGTACACTGAGCAGAACAATACTGAATATTATGCAATCTTTTAATTTTCATTTAGCACAAGGTAAGAAGAAACATGATTTGGCTGGGGTTAAGCAGCGTCTTCAGAAAAGAAGACAATCCTTGAAGAGGATCAGCAGTCTCGTTCTATATCTTTTAAAGAGCGATGTAGAGGTCTGTATCTTAGAGAATCGAAGTGGTTGTTAAAGAACATGTCATCACAGTCATCACTGTCATCAGAGGCACATTATAAAGTACGTCTATAGAATTAAGAAGCAAACTCGCGCACTGCGGATTAATGGACAAAAGATCGCTTTGTCGCGGAGTTAAGCATCTACTGTATTATTATTCACGTGAAATTTATTATTCCTAATATTATGTCCATTTCATTTCTAAAGAGCGTCAACTTTTAACGCCTGCCAAACACGCCATTGTAGTTTGAAGCAACTTGGTGGAACGAAGTGAAAATAGGGAATAATGTAGAGTATCACGCAAGGAATTGGAAAGTTCCATGGTGCGTAGGTTAATCTAACTGAAAATATCCCAATATCACTTAAACACTTGTTTTATAGAAATATTTAATAATAAGGGGCTCTCAAATGTCTCTAATTCCCAAGTTTTAAGATACTGAACTTTATATTGAATCACAATCTCCTGCATGGTTCCTTTTAATTCCACAAAGAATTTCAAATTTTGGAAAAAAAACAAGTCTTCGATCATTATTTTGTCCAGACACATCCCATTTATAATACAAAAAGGATTCTGAAATGTTGTCACAACACAAGATTAGAAAAGATACAATTGCACATGCTTTCTCGCATAAATTCTAACTTTTGCATATTTTTTTTAATTCACAGATTTCTACGAAAATGTGACCTGCCCTATTTTTAAGCGTCCTTTGTTTTATTCGTTGAAAAATACGAAAAAAATTAGGCTAGTTTTTGAGAAAATTTTCATAAGTCGCTTGAATTCAACTAGAAAATACGCTAAAACTACTAGTCTAAAAAAACACACGATCTTATTTAAAAATTTAATTTTTACAAAAGTATTTATGGAAAATTACCACCTTAAATATTGTACTTTTGAAATGCTAATTTTTTGCAATTTTTGATAATGTAGACAGTTGGCCGAAAACGTGACCGTCCTCTATACATACAAGGAGAAAAATTAAAAATCAAATTCGCAGACGTTTTTATGTTTCAAAATTCCCTAAATTTTTCTGAAAATTATGCGAAAACTACTTGTATTATCCAAACATTGTACATAGCCTTATTTAAAGATCTGTTTTTGAACAACAGATTTCATTAAGAAAAATGTCAATCTTTAATATTATAATTGAAGAAAGCCGAAGAAAAACGTTTGAACTTTTCTTTTCGCTACCGAAGGACAAAGTTTATTCAAAAGTTGGTAGCTTTTTAAAGAATTTTGAAAATGTTGTTGAGGCATTACATGAAATACCCTCAAAAATCAAAATATACGTTTCATACACGCAAGGCTTCCGATTCGTTTAGATCAATGAGAGAAAATCAATTTTGGAGAAAATCGGCTGAATGGTTTAGGCGATTGTGTTGACCACACACAAACGGGCAGACACGATTTGCGTTCAATCGATTGTTCAAGGACTCATACAACATGAATGGGCAGACGGACACGATTTGCGTTCAATCGATTGTTCAAGGACTCATATAACATGAATTCTGACTACATAACGTGATAAAGGAAGTAATTTACCACATAGCCTATACACGAAAAAGATTTATCGACTTTTTCGTTACCAGGGCCCGACCATAACAGTTTTTCTTCCGAAAACTCACCGATTTCACGAACGTACGATTGCAATATTTTGTGTTCCTACGAAGTACGACAAAAAGTAGAAACTCCCATTCACATTTTTGAATACTTTGAATTTGATAGTGTCCAAAATGTTGCTAATACTTTTGTTTTTGCATGTTCGTAAACTTACATAACATAACCAAACATTATAACAAGATATGTCACATATTAACACGCGATAACAAGGTCTGTCAAATTTGACATATTCATTCATACTACGTACAAAGTATTACGGATACTTTGAAACTATGTTCATCAATTGCAATCAGAGTCAACAATCCATTAATCTTCTGTGTCTCATTTATCGGCTTAAAAACATTTCAAATTATCCTCCGAACGATTCTGTCCCAAAACAGCTCCAGCACGAAGGATCTTAATTATATTTTTCCGGACGTATCCTACAGCCAAGGCAATGACTTTCGAATTTTTGCCTCACATTCGTAAAAATTTGCGTAGTACCTGTGCTTCATCCTTTCAAATTTTACTGTGAGCACAAACACGCGAAACGTTACATTTTTCGCACGTCGTGAATTTTACGCATGAATGACGCCCAAAAAGTGTTTGTATTATTAACATAACAGATTATAATTTATTATTTACATACGACAAGTTATGAATTTAGTAATACTATGTATTTTGTAGTAGAACATTAATAACGCAAAATCTAGGTTTTAGAACACAGTTCCTTCCTGTAGATATTGTTCAGTAATTAAATCGTCTATAAAGAGCAATTGTTGATAACGCAATTTTGTTTTCACTGCAGATTCAAGATAAATGGTCGGACCACTATATGTTGTACTTTTGTGAAGAGTCAGATTTATCGCAATTACACTGAACAATCGACAAAACTACCATGTCGCATTTATCGCCAACACCTATCAAAATCCTCGGATATTCTGCCCGTCCAAACACGCACCGATACGACGGATCTTCATTATTTTGGCACGGTCGTTTCAAACAGCCAAGCTCAATTGACCGATTAGTGATACCGGGTGCGTCAATGGCTGGTCAATAGTCCTGTAAGTGTAGTGCATTTTATCGCGGTAGGTCGCGTGATCAACCCTGCTGTCTGGGGTATCCCGGACCGACCTACGTCGGCTTACGGGATTTTCCACAGCAGGTATCTCCCACCTGCGGGACAGCACCCCAGCCGGGAAAAGTTCTAAGCTCCTGTGTGGTCTCCCTGGTAGTGTAGTGCATGTATGTCTCCCTGGTGTAAGGGGGGAGGATATGAGAAGGAAAGTTCGCGCTCGGTCCGTGGCCCGTTTTCAAGGTACTGCTGCGGCACTGTCCTGGAGTTTACGGGAAAAATCACATAAAACTATCAATCAGAGCAACAGGCCGCTAGAATTTTCCTGAAGACAGCGACCGAATTCAACGTAGAAAAGAAACTAGTTGAAGAAGCCGAAAACTAAGGCCCCCTAGCAGAGGCTCTGCATTGATACGAGTTGATGCCCATAGACACCTTTGGCGGTCCCAAGCTCAAGATCTTCGTCAAACATCATTGCATACATTATATCTCAATCGGACCATTTGTACACTATATTGTGATGTAATTATCTGTATATCCTTGACAGAAAGATGTCCATTCAGTCGAGCAAGAAGCCTGAGCGTGGTGGGGAGCTCATGCGATACCAAATAAGAAATTTACAGCACCAGAGCTCTGTAAGTTTGGGCGGAAAGGACCGGTGCAACGAACACTATTAAATGCAACGACAGCAATATTGTCAAAAAGACCACTTTATGGTGAGAAAGTTTTGCAAATGGCAAAACAGCGCTCGGGCTCTGATCATCTGTTCAGGACAATGGACCGCATAAAAATTTAGCCTTCTCCCTCGCCTGCGTTCCGAAGTTCAGTACGACACTCATCATCACCTGTACTTGTACGAATCCTGAAAAACATAGTGTCAACAATGAACTAATTTTGTGTGCGCAATATCCCGAAAGAGTCGTTGCATTAAAACGCAATGGGAGGCGCCAATCGATGGACGGACCGTGTCTCATTTGCCGCCAGACCCTTCGAATCGAGCCGTCGGCGGCCGGCGGAACTGCGCCGATCCGGCGGCAAGCGGTGTCCTCCACGCGCCGAGGGGCGCTGGTCATTTGAATATATATTAAAAATAAACGAGGGGGAACGACTTTCGCAACTACCGCCGGCGGCCAATTTTAAAACACTCCGCCCCACCGAAAAGTACAGCAGACAAAAAAGAGGACAGCGCGAGACCTACAATGCGAGGAAAGGGCTGATGGACGGCGAAATTGGAACCAGAACTGTGGACGACGTGGTGGGTGGCAGAAGCGGAGAACGGGAGGGGGTCGACAAGCGGAATCGCTACGTCCGACAGTCTGGGACGGGACAGCAAGGGGCAAGGCTGGACGCTCGCGCGACACGACGAGCCCGTGGCGGTGTGGGCATGGGGAGGATGGGTTCGGGCGGGGCCGGCGAGGCGACGGGCATCAGTACCGCGGAGCATCGGGGCGCGGAGAATGGAATGACGGGCACAGTGAATGACGGGCGCGGGAATGACGCGAACGGGGCAGGACGGCTGCGCGGAAGCATGAGGCAGACCGTCCGTGGGACCGAAAGCGGGTAAGGAAGGGCCACCGGGCGTCGCGTGCGGGGCCGGGCGGGTGCGGGCATGCGCGTTTCCGGCTGTGCGGAGCGAGGAGGACGGTGAAGCCGTTCGCGCCGTGTTCATTGCTCTTTCCGAAGCGCGACCGCCGGAGCCGCGGAATGCGAGACGAAGAGAAGAGAATGAGAGGGGGAAGAAGAAAGGAAGTGATGATGGAACATTGCATGACGGAGATGTGAAGAAGGATGAGGAAGGAGAGCGGGGCTATGTAAGAGGACATGGGAACGTAAGAGAAAGACGAAAACGAAAACGCAAGTGGAACCGGATAGCTGGGGTCGGAAATGAAGCAGCAAACAGAAGGGAAGGCATGAAGAAGCGTGAAGAACAAGGGGTAAACTATTGGTGTAAGAGTCGGGGGTGGACAGAAGTGGAAAATATGTGCAAAGCGAATGCAGGAGAACACGTTTTGGAAAAGAGAAATGGGTGGGGAAGTGGAAGAAAGGGAAATAAAGAAGCAACACGTACATGTGCAATGGAGTTAAGTGATGGGGATTAGGGAAAAAGGAGTTAAGGAGAGGTTGCTGAGCAGGCGACGTGGAAGAGGCGACGGAGGTCGTGGAACGAAAAAGAAGTAACAGAGTGACGAGGGAAACGCGTAGATGTGTAGTGGTCAAAGAGGGCTGCGATCGAGGAGGGACGGGGATGTGACAGCGGACACGGATGTGACGGGTGAAAATAAAAGTAGAAGGAAAAGGTGCATAGACGGAGAGGAAAAGGGAGGGGGATGAAGCGTGGAAGAGAAACGTGGTTGTAAAGGACAAAAGGAAAGCACTAAGAAATGTTTGCTCTATGAAAGGTGGCTACGAGAAAAGAGACAACAAAATGTACGTGAATGGGGAGTGGGAGGCAGAAGAAAACGTTTGGAGGCGAGGGAATGGCCATGGAGGGCACGAACGAAGAGAGAACGTAAAGTTATTGCAGAAGGAAAAGAGGTGTGTGAAGGCGGCGGCTGATACAAAAAGCAAGAGGAATAAGATGTATAGGTGGAGGAGAAGGAGGAGGAAGGAGCAGAGGGCGAAGGAAGGAAGGGAAAAGCGGGATGGAAGAATGGTGGTGGCTGAGAAGGAAGCAGAGGCAAGAGACGTGCGGACGGAGAACATAGCCGAGGAAGAGATGTGGCTGTAAGAGCCCGCCGGGGGTGGGGTGGGCGTGGCGGTTAGGCGAGAATGGGCGGGGTGGGTGCCGTACAAAACTCGCTTACAACCCCCCCAGGGCGTGCGGAAGTCCGCCGCGTTGTTACAAGCTCACGCCCCCGCGGCACGCGCCCCGCCGTCTGCCTCTTTCGACGGGTGGCGTGTAAAAGGCGTACCCGTCCCCACCCCCGCCATCCTCCCCCTCCCCGCCAACGCCCCGCCACCGCCCCCGGCGCCCGGCCGCGCCCACGAAAGATGTACTGCGCGCCGGCGAGCCGGAATCCAACGAGTCGATCTAGCCACGTTTCGCAGCCTTAAAACCTTTGTACGCACTCGCAGGGTGGAAGTATTACAGAGAGCGCGCCCGCTGAAAATTGAAATCCGGCATGTTTCAGCGAAAATGTATCCGCGCTACAATTTAGTATTTTGTTATGGCACATGATTCTTTACAACAGTTATGCGCAACATGGTACAAAACATGCTTTATGAATAGATAAAATTTTTTGGCCAACCAATATTTACCGTAATTATTATTATTATTTCTATATAACAAAAATTTTTAAATCCCGAACTTTCACGGATTTATTCATTTTATTTCTATTTTGTCTCTCGATATTTTGGAACTGTATCGACGCGAGGGGATGATATAATAGTAAATTCTATGACACGAAATCGTACAGGAGGATTCGCCAAAATTAGGACTATTGATCCATCGGGATTTATTATTCTAAAAATTTAATTAACTCATAAGTTTGTATGGAATTATGCAGTTACACCTGTATAATTGAACAAGTGCAAACAAAAGCCCAATGCCACACCTATGAGTGAGTGTGCTACGCATTAAATTACCTTCAAATGGGGCATGTCTCTAGAGAAGTAAGAGAATCGTCCCTTACCAACATTACGAGTTTGGCTTCTCTCTGTCACAGGCAACTGATAACACATGGTAATCGTTTTCTTGTTCCAACAACAAAGATTTTATAAAGTCTGTTAACGTCTAAAGTCTACTGTCTAATATTTTAATCCTTTCATTTGGGGAATATTGTTTGAGGTGACAAGTGGAGAAATAACGAATCAGAAACAAGATCGGCATGTTACTCTTATGCTCCCAACGTTCTTGTGAGGCAATCTCTCTTGAATATCAACAGTCACCGATACCGAGCGCATGGCGATATCACCTTGAGTTATAGTGGGAGGAGAGGATTTCATGGGAGTGAAAGTATTTTTTTTATTTATTTAATAGGTAATTATTACAGCCAAATTAGAAACTTGATCCAATGTGGCTAGGCCGAAGGCCTTTAAGCCATTACAATACCTACATTCTACCGAGTTCTAACCTTTCGCCTTCTGGTATTCACCCCCAATGGTCTCTCCATCGCCTCAAAGCCGCGGAAACGAGACCATAAGGTACGGCTGAGGAAAAACCCTGAAGGGGAAACCTGCCGTCAAGCCGAGTACATGCTACTCTATCCGGTTTTAGACTATTTATTTATTTGGCGTGGGAGTGTGTGAAAGGGGAGGAAAGTAGCTGCTCCCCCAGTACACACAGGTAGAATATGGATGCGGTTGTCCGTTGCCACACCATGCCAAACCCACTGTTGTGTGACAATCCTCAGGCGTAATTACGAAGGGCTTTCCGAGCCAGGGGGCTTTAACTTGGATAAGTATGGCAAGGCACATAGGATCCTATCACCGAATCACTTGGATTTCACACCAAATTTCTCAATTAGAAGCTGCTTCCTTAATTGCTACTCCAGTACTGACAGCTCAAATCGACAGGTGATCGATACGTACGGCACGCGCGTGATTCTGGTAAGTACTGAAGGGAAAGCACGAGATAATGAATTCACCGAACCTCGAGCGCTCAGTAGAGTCGAAACCTGTGCATGTGCAGCATTGTTGACTGACATATTCCAGGGTTCGAGTCCCGACCGAGGCGAATTTTGGACACAAATTAAATAGCTGTGTCAAATTCAACCTGCCAGGAGAAGTCTCGCGTCCGGCAACTTTGGTAGTTTTCTTTGTTTTCTCCCATCAAGAACTGGTGAATGTCAAAGTATTACCTTCATCAACGGACCACATATCGATCTTTCGTTCCTCATCTTGCCCCCTCTCCCTTTAAACACATTAATATTTACTCGCACTACATTGCTCATACAATTTACATATATGACAGTTTTTGCGCAGATAGCACTTTAGACATTAGACAGTTTTTCATTATTATTTTTAACGACACACTTATCTGATTATTATTTACACTACACTTCTGTTAGTATTTATTTTCACGGTTCCTTCTCTTACATTGTCGCACAGTCCTAAACACTGACCACTGTTCGATGCACATGCACAGTCCACGCATTGACCACAGTCCAGGCGCGCCCACGGTTCACGTCATTAGGCACTATCACTGCACTGCTATTCACCGCGATGCACACACTCACAGCTCAGCTTCCACTTCAGACTTAAGACTGACTCGCGGTCACCTACCGCCGCGTGTTTATACTCGGCGGGCGCCGTCGAGAACTTTCTGGCCTTAGCGAAGCGCCGCGAACACTCTGGAATCATCTACTTCAGGGGCCGCCGGCAGATGTCGCAATTCGCGCATACAGGTAGTTCGTGGTGGTGCCGGCAGATGGCACAATATTCGTATATCGTACTTTCACATCTAACAAAGCTACTAGCAGACTACTAACATTACAGAAGTTATCTATAGTTTTGAAAAATGTAGATGAAGTAATATAACATATACTTCAAAGTAATAATGCTACATCACAATTTTTATTTATTTATTTTATTTATTTTACGTAAAAACAGTTAAAACTGCGTATGACGTGCTATGGGAAAAGTGAATTGTGTGACATTTTCAAAATTCTGTGATCCCTACACTAAGTCAGTAGTATATGTACTCTAAATTTTGAATTTTGAAAGGAAAAAACTCCATGTAATAAATCTATTTTCAAGGATAAACAAGCAATAAATTTTGAATTTGACAACGGAAATCCAACTTGCGCACTGCGCAAATAGATAAAACTACAAAGAAAAGCCACCGCGTAAATATAAAGTTAATTCACAAGTCTCAAGTTGTGGACAGTTAAATTAAGCCATTCGTTGGTAATCCTTCAAAAGGGCATCAATATTTTCCAAAAAAAGATATTACATTTCCCGAAGTCCTTCCGACATTTTTTCGACCTTGGGGCGGATCGAAGATTTCCCCTCCCCCGTGGGGCCCGTTCGGCAACTGGACGGGACGGATCAGAAGAGCCCCAAAAACACTATCGCCCCGCAATCCCCACGCCTCAGGCCCTTGGCATTTTTTTTCCCACACCTTTCCTCCCTTTTTCCCCTTTTCCCACAACTTCCGGCTTTTTTCCGTGGATGGGGGGCCCCTTTGCCTTTACTCGGCGCCCTCATTGGCCACGCCCACCCCCCTTTCATCAAAAAACCGCCTCTCCTCCCTTCCCTCTCATTCTATCCCATCTAACCCCTCCCCTGTTTCTAGTCCTTCCCATCCTTCCCCTTACCCTTTTAAATTTTCCCTTCCCCCTTTCCCTTCCCCACCTTTTTTTTTTTTCCCACCTCCCTTTTTTTCCGTTTTGGGTCCCCCTATAGCCTCTGTTTCCATTCTCCACCCATTTCTCACCCCCCTTTTCTTCTTCCCTTTTTTCCACCCGATCCTTTTTCTTCCTGATTTTTTAGCATCCTTCCCCTTTCCTCTATCCTTTTGTCTTCATTTGCCATTCTCCCCCCCGTCCCCTCTTCTCCGCAACCTCCTTTTTTTCTTTCCTCTGGCACCTCTCCTTTTCCCTCCATCCCCCTTCCCCCCTTTCCCCCCCTCCTTTTTCAAACCCAGCTCCCCATTCCACCCCCCCCCACCTCTGTATTCAAGGAAAACTACACAAAAAAATGGACACTATGAAATCAACCCTCTAAATGTTTTTTAAATAGGGCTTGGGCGATTTTTCTTGGTTGGGGCCCCGTCGGTCATGGGCGTTTTGGATTTGTTTGGCCTTTTCCCCCTTGTACTCGTCGCTCCATCGACCAGAAACGTTGCTCCATCCCCTTCGGCCAATCCCGGGCCCAGTTCCTTTGGGTTTATCCCCACAGGGGCTATATTCAAAGTCGCCTAAAAATTTTCCAAAATAAAATTTGGGGTTTGATAAATAAATTTAAAAATTTTTGTTGTTATTTTTTTTCAAAATTTTTTTATTGATTTTTTTTTTGCCTATCTTCTTAAAAATTCATTCCCGTTGGGAAGTATATTCTAAAGGTCAGAAAATTTAAACTTTTCTCCCCTTCAATACAAGAACCCCGGTTTTTTTTCAATGTCATTCTAATGTATTCCCAAAAATTTGTACCATCAAAAAATTTCCAGCATTTTCTATTAAGGTTTTGGGGTTTGGTTTGGGTCCTTTTAAAACACGACCTTCTGGCGGGTGACTCTGGGGTTTCCTTTTCCCACGCAATCTCAAAACGACGTGCACGTTTGTGCCCCAATTCCACTGCCCCTAGGAGACATCGACATCGCTGCTCTGGGGTCACCCACGCCCATTTTCCCTCACCACCTCTCCTCTTTAGCCGGGGGACGCGGGGGGCGGTGGGGACGTCAAGAACCGCCCTCCACCCCGCGCCTCGTTCCCCTCGTTGCGCCGGGTTTCACCTGCGATCCGGTCGAGATCTCACAAACAATGAAAGCCGCCGGGCAGGGGGGTTTATTTGAAATCTCGCTGAAAAACGCGCGTCTAAGCCCCGAGGCGTTTGCCTAAAAAAACGGGCTCTTTAGGTTCAAGTAAGTCTATTCTATTTTGGAAATGAAAACTTTTTATTTTTTTATAACAAATTTTTTTTTTATATCTTTATTCAACCACTTTAACATTTTTTCCCTTTTTCGCCCGTAATTTATAAAAATATCCCCTCAGGGTTTTAAATTAGTACTTCGGGAAATTAAGGGTATCGTCTTCAAGCGTATTTAAAAAAAAAACTATCTCTTATTGTTGCAGGAAATACACATCCTCATTCGTTTCATTCTTGTTTTATTCCTGAAACAGACTTTTTTTTTTCGTCTAACTGGGGTTTGTACGCCGGAGAACATAAATAGTTTGGGAAGTACTGAAAAATCTGGAGGGCCCATTAAAAAGAAACATTGTAAAAAACTGGTGACAAAGGGTCAATTTGGTTCCATGAAAAGCAGTCTGCCTTGAATCACAAACCTTGGATGGGGAAAAAGGGGAAGCTTAAAAATGGCCCTTTCCGGCCCCCCCGGGGGGTCTTGTGACCGCCTGCGGTTCTAGCAATCTCCCCTTTCAACACATCATCAACGCTCCCCCCCCTCATCTTCCTCCTCCCCCTCCGGTTTCTTCCCAATATTTCTCCCCCAGCACCCCCATCCTTCTCCTTCCTTCGGGTGTCCTGCAAACTTTTTTTTCTCAACCCTTCGTTTCTAACTTTACCGAAAAAATTTCTTATCCTTTTTTTGGGGTTTTTCGGTTGAAAAATAGAAATTTAACCTATGGGTAACCACTACAAGCATTTTTTGACAACCATTTTGTACGATAAAAGCTTCACTGCAGCTAATCAATCATGATTTGCCAGTGTGCAAATGTAGATTCATTAATACATAATTCGTCATTATTACACACCATGTGCTACACTATTTTCATATTTTATTGTATACACTACAACAAGATGTTTGTCATTTAAATTAAGCCCGTCCAATATATTAACTTATTTCTGTCCCATTGCTGCTTATGAGATCAACTAATATTTTCCTAGATCCAATAAAATAAAATGAGTTACGGTCAAATAACTCATGTTATAATACTTGCTATTCGATAGCCATTAACACTTTAGCTATACCTAAGCAAAAACACTGTTTCTCCTCATTATTTTTGGCACTCGTCACTTCACTGTGCACAAGTTGCATATTTGAAAGAATATTTGCAATCTGGACCCGAATCACTTTCATTTGTAATATTAATAAATATGCATATCGTCATATGTTACAAAACAACATTTTCCAGAAATAACGAGTTTTAAAGACGCACGCCGACTGCTGGTTTCCGTGATCTGAACGATAAATTCCGGGTGATATGCGGCGAGGCCATTCCCTTCCGTTGCGTCGACCCTGCAGTAAAGGATTTCAGTCTTTCAAAGAGTAAACATTTTGTTTCTGACAGCACACGCATTTATTAATTCAGAACATGTTCACTCTCCAATTTTCCCTTGCTTTCTCTACGGTTAATAATTCAAATATTTTTCTCAAATCTTGTAGTATTTCATTAATTAAAAAATAGTACCTTGTGGCGTACAGATTTACTCAGAACATGGCTATGGGTGAATACATTGTCTCCAGGACTGAGAGGGTGTAGTCTTAAAGAGCAAATCGCTGGTTTTCGTGAGCTCCTTTGCACATTGCATCACTACATTTACCGCAGGGTAATCTCTGCAATAAAGAAATGCAATAGAATAATATTATACATGGCCATATGTGCCCCTTGTAGAAGTTTTAGTGAAAACCGCATCTCAGTATCTGCAACGGTTCTGGAGAAACTTGGGGGGAACATCTTAGGTGGGTCACACGGTATAATAAAAATTTTGTTAAATGTCCTGATCATTTTTCTTGTGTTCTGTCTTTCATTGTGTTAAATCTGAATTAAAAAGAAACAACCGAAACCGCGATATTACCTTCCTCGCGTTACCAGTTCAGATTACTAGTGCAGTGTTCAAAAATCGATATTTGGGAAGGCGACGCTTTCTTAACATGGATGCTTTAATTTTGAACATGGAGATCCAGAAACATCGATGTTTTGTTGACGACATGGCAATCCGACTCCCTCCTTGCCGCCGGCCGCGGAGGTGAAAGCTACGCGCAGTCATTACCCCGCGCGCGGCTTCAAACGAGCTCTGGGCCACCCCCACAAACTTCCATCGGCACTGTCAAACGGGCGCGGCCTGGGCGCCGCCCGCCTGCTACAGCCAGGACCCAGCGCACGAGAAAATGTCCTGGACGTGTATGGGGATGAAAACGAGTGCAAAGGTAGGAGAGCGATGTGGCGAGGATGTAGGCTGGGAGGGTGAACAAGGGGATAAGAACAGAAGTAGAGGCAGGAGGAGGCGAGGTCTAGGGGTCAGGGGACGAGAAAATGTCCATGGACGTGTATGGGGATGAAAACGAGTGCAAAGGTAGGAGAAGGCAGAAGGGTGAAGGTGAAGGCAGGGACGAGGGTGAAGGTGAGAGCGGGAGCGGAGTAGGGGTGGAGAGGGTTCGGACTGGGGGTAAAGGGGGGAGAAGAGAGGGGGGGGAAAAAGGTGCGGGGTGAAGTGTTGGGGTTGAGGGCAGTGGCGGGGGTAGCGGCGTGGGGAGGGGCGAAGGCACTAGCGAGGCAGGGGCGAGGGCAGAGGCGTGGGCAGGGGCGTGGGCAGGGACGTCGGCAGGGGCGGGGACAGGGCGTGGACAGGGGCGTGGGCAGGGGCGTGAGCACGGGCGGGGCAGGAGCAGAGCAGGGCGTGGGCAGGGGCTGGGCAGGGGCGTGGGCAGAGGCGTGGGCAGGGCGTGAGCAGGGGCGGGAAGAGCGGGGCAGGGGCGTGGGCAGGAGCGGGGCAGGGGCGTGGGCAGGGGCGTGGGCAGGGCATGGGCAGGGGCAGGGGGCAGGGGCGGGGGTAGGGCGAGGCAGGGGCGTGGGCAGGGGCGAGGGCAGGAGCGAGGGCAGGGGGCGTGGGCAGGGGCGCGGGCAGGAGCGAGGGCAGGGGAGGCAGGGGCGAAGGCAGAAGCTAGGGTGAGAGCGAGGGCCGTGACAGTGTCGACTGCCGGAGCCAAGGGGAGGGGGGCAGAGGGCAGGGCCGGGCGCGTGTGGCGGGCAGCGGGAGGGCAGGGTGCCACTTCGGCGCCGGCGCTAATGCGGCTGTTTAGTGGAGGCGATCGCGGGTATTGAGCTATCGATCACGAGGCGCGAGGGATGGGGTGCGCAGCGCGCCGACGTAGCGAGGCGGGGGCGGGGTGGGAGGGGTCGGGAGCGGGAGTTGGGGGGAGGGCGGAGCGGGTGATGATGGAGGAGGCGATGACTGTGACGGAATTGATGGAGCCTCTGGGGCTGGCGGTGGCAGCGAAGATGACAGCGCCAGCGACGCCAAAAATAACAGCGACACGTGAAGAGTTCCAACAAAACCCAACGGAATACGGAGTAAAGTAGAATTGATCGCTCTTAATAGTTATTAAAATCATTACGTAAAAAGAGAATGAACGTGGTTAAAGTTTCTATACAGAGGTGTTAACCACCCGAATTCGATATTTATGTTCTCTACTGTGCATGTTTTGAAACTTTTTTCATAATAGAATCTTCCTATAGAAAAAATATATATAAAAATGACATATCTTTACGTTTAGTAGCAATACTAAAACGCCATACTTTGCTACAGCTCATTTGGACTGGAATTTAACGCAAGCTCTCATTAAAATCCTCAATGTTCACAGGAGTTAATACTATTTTTCCATTCCTCGATTGGTTTGCGTTATCTTCACATCATGTTTCAGCATTACGAAATGTTATAACAGTAACAAACAGCTAGGTATTAAATGATTCACCTTGATATATTATTTCTGTACGACACAATCAACCCTGTCGCTCAATTATCCCAGATAGATCCTCACTGACCACCTCCTGTAGACATGTTACACTTTTCAATACTTTCTGCCTTTTATTAAATGAGACTGTTAATAATTTTCTGCACTGGGTAATTTCACGAATTTCTCTTTGTTTTTCTCTTTTACTTTCTATCATCTTCGTACACGTGTATTTTAGCTAAATTAACAGCCCTGTTTTGTAAGCAAATGATGATCGCAAAGCCACCGAAAGGTGAATCGCTTCAACAAAATGATTCATATACAATGGGATTACTTCTTCAACCCTCAGGGTTCGCTTGGTAACTCTTCAATAAATTACACACATGTCCACGAGTGTGCTCCAGCAGGAGGCGGGCTCAGGGAGATGAGCGCGCTGTCAGCGACGGAGGTGTCTGCGGGAGGTCGGGGCGGCTGCGTGGTGGGTGGGAGCGGGGGCGGGAGCGAATGAGGTATTGGGGCGGCGGAGTGGCGAGGGCGTGAATCGCGCAAGGTGTGCATTGGATGTGTCGAGGAGAGGAGGAGGAATCCAATTACAGTGGTCCGAAGAGAGTTACATGGGTGGACCAAATTCATATTCGCATTGAAAAAATATTTTATTTCACATTCCCGAACATTTTTCTGCGACAGGGAGTTATGTAGAGTGCCAACGACAAATCGCCGATTAACAAATATGCGACAAGGAGGTTTCAAATGCACATATGAACTCCCAAGCAAGTTCTTTTTCTCTATTTTTCGAATGATGGTAATGTATTGAAGTATTAGTTTTTGTGCAGTAAATCCTTTCTCCACATTCCTCCCGATCATGTTTAGTAGAATCCTCCTGTGGTTTAATGATACCGAAAATTGTATTGCAGCAAACATCTATCTGTCTATAATTAAAATTACCATAAACCGTTCAACGATTATCTCGAACTGCTTTCTCCCAAAATTCCCCGATCGATCTCAGCGAATTCGTCACCTAGGAATTAAAACGTATTTTTATATTTGAGAGTGCTGGGAAGTGTCAACGTTTCAAAAATTATCTCTCCAAAGAGCTTCAAACTTGTGATTAAACATTTTCTTGAGATAGAGTAAAAAGCGCTTAAAAATTGCGCATCTTTTTCCTTAAAATCTGAAATGTCGAAATTCATCATTTTTTCGGCGTCCTCCTACAACTACAATATTTAAAATAGACATGTTTCCCTATTAAATCAGGTCGTCAAAATCTCTTAAATTATGCTGGGGAATAATGTTTGGAAAATATGAGCAGTTTTCGTGTTGCGAGCCACAGTCGTGTGCGGTACAAGCCGTAAGGCCAGCACCCGACCTGAGACGTCTTGGGGGGGGGGTGGCGAACACAATTCACCAGATGGTCGACTAGCTCAGTATAGACGTCCCAGTGTGGACACAATAAATAAAAAAATAGGGGGCAGGTCGAAGATCGTTTATGGATTGGATGCAAAAATTACAAACAACTCGGTGAGAATCACTTTTCACTAAATTCAGAATATATTCTAAAATTATTGGCTGCTTTGACAAATACATACAATGACAAAAAAAAAAAATCAAATACAGAATACTCTTGACTGAAAAAAAACACACTAATAACACAATACACAATTTCCTACTTTCATCTAAAACCCCAATTGTTTAACAAACACACTTTCAGAAATTCGAAAGAATCGTTAAAATATTACTTTACAAAATTTGAAAAAAACACACATTGAAAATCAAAAATTAATACTTTTCCTAAACATTACTTTTACAACAAAAGGAAACTCTTTCTCTCTAAAATCCAGAGAATTACTATTATAAATTATACTCTTACACAAACTCTTAATCACTATATTACAATATTTGATCTTGAAATCCTTTTGAAAGAAAAGATTGATTCTGTTCTCACGTATTAGAAGTCGAAACAAATGTACTTTTACTTTTCTTATCTTTTAAGCGTGGTAAATCTATTACCCTCCTTTTTCTTTCTACGTGATAGATACAGAATGAGCTTTCTTATTAAACTGAATCACTCCTATCCTTACAAAACATTTTATTTGGAACGACCTTACTGTGTTCTCGGCCGCGTAGAGCAGTCCACTTTGCTTCCTTCTACACCTTTCCACCGAGCTGCTTCGGCCTTGAAGCGTCGTGGCCTCGGGTTGAGAACGCCGTTGCTCCTCAGAAATCGCCTTCTTCTTCTCGTTCAAGTTTTATATGCTTGAATACCCCATATGTATTTTACTTTATTTTCGATTACAGTTAATGACCCTGGATATTCAGAGTGAAAATGAATCCAGAGATCACCTTTTATATGAACACCAACTTCAAAGAGTATTTAAATATACGAAAGCATGTGAGAGAAAAAAAAAAACTGGAAAGAGAATGATGCAAGCTATTAATTACTGCCATCTATTCAAAACTCCACTCCTAATTCTTCCATTATAAATTCATAACATTTCTTATTACCTTTCTTCTAAGATTATGTTTAAATCAATTTATAACAGAATAATTACCTCTTCGGGTCTTCTAGAAGAGTTTTCCTCAAAAAAGTTGCAAATCTGAAATCCGCTGCAATGTCACTTCCTGGGGTACCGTTTTCCATACGTCCGCCAGTTCAGCTGCTACCTTCGAAAGAACTTTCTTTCATCAGACCCCCGGTCTCGCCCTGTATAAGGTGGCGGCTCTCTTGTTCTAAATTCTAATTATCATTCCAAATATCCATCGCGTTGGCGAGTTCAAAATATTCTTTTCCCTCGCTTTCTTAGGGCGGTATGTGACACGTTTTCGGAATCTAAGAAAACGGGCGTCCCATAACCCTTCTTTCGGAAAAAAGATTTTATGGGATTTGATTTCATATGCCGTAAAATTTTTTCACTAAAATTTATGCTCTTCTTTTTCTTGATTCTAGAACGTCAGGCAATCTTGTTCTCTTCCCTCTTGTACTCTTACTCCTTTTCTTCTTCCTCATCTTCCTTCTTCTTTTCCTCCTTCTTTCTCCCTCTTGTTTTTTTTTACATGATTCTTGTCGGTTACTTTATCTGTTTGTTTGTTTCATCATTTGCCACTTATTTCATTCTTTAAATGGTCGCAAACTGTGGAATTGTACTTTCGATTGTATTCCACTTTCATCTAGTGTGCTTTCGCAGCATCGGAAGAAATATTTCAATGTGCATGGCGAAATTAGGAATAAATCTGGCGTAATAATTGACCGCAACCTAACAAACTTTCAAGTTGTTTCGTGTTTTGGCGGTGCAATTTTATCTATCTCTCGCATCTTTTCCATATTCATTTTGACCCCGTTAACTGTCACATCATAACCCGGGAACTTAACTTGTTTAGTGCAGAAATTACTTTTCTCCAAATTCAGTTGTAAATTATTTTCAATCAGACGTTTCAACAAAATATCTAGCTTAGTCATGTGTTCTTCAAATGTCTTAGAATACAAAGCACGTCATCAATATAGATAAAAACATCGGGACATCTCTGCCAATGATATTATCTAGACATTGTACAAGAGCAGATGCACTGTTCTTGAGTCCAAATGGCATTCTTTTGAAGACATACGAAATTCCCCGGTGAATAAATCCTGTATATTGTCTACATTCAGGTGCTATCGCTATTTGCCAATACGATGCAGTGAAGTCGGTTGAACTCAACCACTTGATGCCGATAATTGATTAGTTAAATCCTCTACACGCAACGGTCTGTCTCTGTACGGTAAGGTAGCAGTTCAATCGCTTGCATCTAAACACAACCTTATCTTCCCATTACTCTTTTCTACGAGCACTATCGGATTTAGATAAGAGGTTTTGGACTTCATGATGATATCATCTTTGACCATGGTAGCAATGAGCTTATCCACCTCTTCCTTATGTTTTTCTGGAATGACATATTGGTAACCCGTGAATGGTGTTTTATCTATTAATTTTATTTCCGAATTGAAAATCTTTTACTGGATTCTTTTTTTTGCAAACACCTTTTGATTCTAAGTAATACTTCAGTTAACTGTTTTTCTGATATGCATTGAGATTATCGTTGCACAGTTCATCATCAAATGAGATTAATTCGATTGATAATATCGCCACCTCTTCTTCACTAGATTGTTCTATTTGGTTTGCGGCGGGATGGCGTGTCGAAACAAACCTTTCTAATTTTCCGACTCATGTCCGCGAGATGTACTTGGTCCTGTATTTCTGGGTTGGAAAACTCCTCTATCAATAGAATTTTTTCTATTTCTATCCCTAGACGAGGTCCTGTCTTGTCTAGCATAAGTTTGTTTTTCTTGGTAATGTTTCGGTTTGTAAGTTTCTCCTGTTTCTGTTTTGCTTACATTATGTTGTTGCTGTCTGCTATCTTGACCATTTACCGGACCATTAGCATTTGCCCTTGCTTTCTGTAACCTTTCATTATACACGAAAGTGGCATCATACAATCCTAGTTGCGTTTTTAAATTTTTTCAGTGGACATTGGTAGAGATTCTTGCAAATTTTGCGTCGAGGAAGAAAATGACGTATTAATAAACAGACAATTTCTTCATCCGTATCGTCGGAGTACATAATTTGAAACAAGCTAATTTCTCCGTTGCATATTCCTGCATGGACATCGTACCTTCTTCCACGTACCATACATTACGTTAACTTTAAAATTGATTTGAGTTTCGTTATTCCAATATCTCGAATAAAATTTTTCTTTGAGTTCGGCCATAGTTTTGGGAAACTCCCCTAAACTATCTGCCCAGATTCGTGCATTACCCTGCAACATCTGATAAACGATTCGAGTTTTCTTACTGTCCGGAACACAATTTAAAGAAAAAAATTATCTACCTCTTTCATTAAATACACATGGATTTTCATCTCCCTGCACTGAAATTAGGAGTATCGTAATGAAACATACGTGGGCTGAACACTTCCTCCACTTGATGGTAAATTTTCTAAGTTGTTTTTTCAGTTCTACTACTTCATTCTTATATGCATTAATTTGATGTTGTAGAACGCCATCCTGTTCAGAAAGAGCCTTTATTCCACTATCTAATTTATTAGCTTGAACCTGAACTTGTTCAGTAACTAATTTCTGGAACTTTTCTACTCCTTGTTCTACCTCAATCTGCCTGTCAGATACGGCGGTTATAAGATCCGATTGTGTTTCGATCCTATTTTCAAATTCTTTCGTTACTTGATCCACTTTTTCTTCTAATTCAAATCCCAGCTCCGTGATTTTTCTCTAAGTTCTCGTGTTCCTATGCAATTCTTGTTGAACCTCGCTCTTAAATTCGACCTTCCACTGCTCCGCTAATTCAGTAAACTGTGCTTTAAATTTTCTTCTAACTTTCTATTATTTTCTTCTAATTTCGTGTCGAATTCCGTGAATTTTGTTTCCAATGCATTTATTGCCGAGTTATTTTCCTCTAATTTGGTTTCAAAGTATTTATTGCCGAGTTATTTTCCTCTAATTTGGTTTCCCAAAATAACCTTGTTCTCCTCTAATTTAGTTTCCAAAGTAACCCCTAATTTTTTATGGTTTCCTCTGTTTTTCATCCTGCATTAACCTACATCTAATTGTTGCATAAATTGCCTATTAACCGTTGCATCATTGAATTAGCCCTCTCGAGGTTTTGTTCTTCCTCATCCTGATCTCGTGTTGGCGGTGGCTGTGATTCTGTCGGCGACGTCTCACTAGTTTCTCCTGCCCCTCCTAGTTCTACTCCTGTCGGTTCCCCCGACGATCATCGTACCTGGTGCTTGTCCCCAGTTTCCCTATCCTATCTGATTCCTCAGAAGTTCCTTCCACGTAGTAAATTCTACCACGTTATACTTATCGCCATTTTGAATCATTAACTGCCTAGAATCAATCAATTCTTTTCCCAGACACCATACACCTCTCACAAAATATTTCACAGAAATACCAGACACAATTTGAAACTGATAAAAACCATATAATAAAATCCTTTTCGAAAAAAACACTCCTGAAATAACACACTTTTACTCAACACACTTGAACTCTGCAACCTGGTCAGAAATTTGAGTGAACTGTGATTCAATTGTACTAGTAATTTTAGTTACACCAAATTTTGGTCTCATTTATACCCAATCGAGTTTGTCGTAAATGCATCCAATAATCGAGCCCCGCTTATGGGCGCCAATTGCGAGCCACAGTCGTGTCGGTACAAGCCGTAGGCCAGCACCCGACCTGAGACGTCTTGGGGGGGTGGCGAACACAAATCACCAGATGGTCGACTAGCTCAGTATAGACGTCCCAGTGTGGACACAATAAATAAAAAAATAGGGGGGGGCAGGGTCGTGAAGATCGTTTATGGATTGGATGCAAAAATTACAAACAACTCGGTTGAGAATCACTTTACTAAATTCAGAATATATTCTAAAATTATTGGCTGCTTGACAAATACATACAATGGCACATAAGAAAAATCAAATACAGAATACTCTTGACTGAAAAAAAACACACTAATAACACAATACACAATTTCCTACTTTCATCTACAACCCAATTGTTTAACAAACACACTTTCAGAAATTCGAAAGAATCGTTAAATATTACTTTACAAAATTTGAAAGAAACACACATTGAAAATCAAAAAGTAATACTTTTCCCTAAACATTACTTTTACAACAAAAGGAAACTCTTTCTCTCTAAAATCCAGAGAATTACTATTATTATAATTATACTCTTACACAAACTCTTAATCACTATATTACAATATTTGATCTTAAAATCTCTTTTGAAAAAAAAGATTGATTCTTGTTCTCACGTATTAGAAGGCGGAAAACAAATGTACTTTTACTTTTTCTTATCTTTTAAGCGTGGAAAATCTATTACCCTCCCCTTTTTTTTTCTACGTGATAGATACAGAATGAGCTTTCTTATTAAACTGAATCACTCCTATCCTTACAAAACATTTTATTTGGAACGACCTTACTGTGTTCTCGGCCCGTCAGAGCAGTCCACTTTGCTTCCTTCTACACCTTTCCACCGAGCTGCTTCGGCCTTGACGTCGTGGCCTCGGGTTGAGAACGCCGTTGCTCCCCCAGAAATCGCCTTCTTCTTCTCGTTCAAGTTTTATATGCTTGAATACCCCATATGTATTTTACTTTATTTTCGATTACAGTTAATGACCCACTGGATATTCAGAGTGAAAATGAATCCAGAGATCACCCTTTTTATATGAACACCAACTTCAAGAGAGTATTTAAATATACGAAAAACATGTGAGAGAGAAAAAAAAAAAATGGAAAGAGAAATGAATGCAAGCTTTTAAATTACTGCCATCTATTCAAAACTCCACTCCCTAATTCTTCCATTATAAATTCATAACATTTCTTATTACCTTTCTTCTAAGATTATGTTTAAATCAATTTATAACAGAATAATTACCTCTTCGGGTCTTCTAGAAGAGTTTTCCTCAAAAAAGTTGCAAATCTGAAATCCGCTGCAATGTCACTTCCTGGGGTACCGTTTTCCATACGTCCGCCCAGTTCAGCTGCTACCTTCAGAAAGAACTTTTTCTTTCATCCGACCTCCGGTCTCGCCCTTGGTATAAGGTGGCGGTCTCTCTTGTTCTAAATTCTAATTATCATTCCAAATATCCATCCGCGTTGGCGCGCGTTCAAAATATTCTTTTCCCTCGCTTTCTTAGGGCGGTATGTGACACGTTTTCGGAATCTAAGAAAACGGGCGGTCACAGTGTAGTTGTACATAAAATTAAAGCGAAATTTAAAAACCACACTTTTCTAAAAAACAGCTCGAATTTTTTCTTAGTTTTTTCTTAAATCTAGCATAGTACGAGTATAAAAATGGCAAAACACTAACATTGCAAAACTAACAATATCGATTATAGATATCTTTTCTAAATGAAATATTTTTAAATACTAGATCTTGAAATTATATCGCTGAAAATTCTGTCACTCTTAATTTTTAAATACTGCAAAAGGAAATGTTCCAATTTTGTTTTTAAAGAGTCGGCCAAATTTTCATCGCGCGAAGTTAGCAAAAAAAAAAGGTGCGGGAAGCTACCCCGGTCGACATAGCGCCCTGTGCTCCTGGGCCGCAGGGCAGACCACTGTACGCCTCCCCAGCGACGGAGATGAGGGCCGCGTCAGTAGCTTTGGTCAATAGCGCGACGTGAAGCCGATATGTCAAGGTGCGCATATATGGCTTGTGGACAGGCGAAGGCCACTCAGACGGTTATTAGACAGGATCCTTGCGCTGCACACAGGGAACACGCAGGAGAGGCGGTGGTGAACAACCCACGTATTTCGTGAATATTGTGAAAACCTTATCATGTCACACACCTAATTTACAGTTTTTGACAATAAATAAGCAACATTATCGCGCTCAATGTATCTCTAACATTTATTTTCACGCAAAGAGAGAGGTGAAATCACTGAGCTTTTAGCACATTCATTGTGTTTCATGCGACATTTTAATATTTTTATTTATTAGAAACCATCCAACATATTTGGAATGGCTTTTCAATTTCTTTTAATAAATTTCACCTTTTAAATTGCAGAAATAGAAAACAATTCAAAACAATATTTTTATCAGCAAGAATTACACAAATTATAATTTTCAATACAAGAGCTGAAATTTAAATTCGTATTTGTTTTCATAACCATTTAAAGATTCTCTTTACCAGCGAGAACTGCCAACGTCTTTTCAATGTGTTGTAAGAAAAATGACGGAAATGCATTCGTTACTTACAGAGAGCATAGTTATAACTAAACATCGGATTTATAAGAAGAAAAAACTAAAACGTGCACAAAATATACAGCTTTAATTTATAAGAAAATAAATTGTTTTTAGTTAATCAAACCGGTTAAAAATGTTGATTGTGTTAACTACTTTGTGTGTATTACATGGTTTAAACATGACCTATAAAGGTGTGATTGGGAAACAAGTTTAAGAAACAATATTGTGTTTTGAAAATATGTTCTTGTCTAGAAAAAATATATTTACAAATTTGATTTCTTTATTATCTTTTGATCTTTCAATCTTATCTTTTGAGCACGTTACAATAATTTGTAGAGTGGAGTTAAGGAGGCAAATAAAACAAACAGAAATCGTTTTCCATACTATGACATACCAATATATGGGTCATTTTATTTCATATTATTTGTCGTAAATGGGTGGAAATGCAAGGATAATTAAATAGGAATATAGCGCCTTAGCAACAGCGCCCAAGTTGTTGTCAAGATAAATAATATTCATCTGGCATCTAGTCAGATTTGAAAACGATTTGGGATTGGTTGGAAAGGAACGATAGTCTATTACTGCGGAAGTATGTCTGATTTTTTGACACAAAAACAGCAGAAGAGGGAAGCCGAGGTTCGGAGGGCTGAGCAGTAATAAGAAAGTTGACATTCTGATATATGTCTTGACGCTGTGCGGGTCGCTCGCGGATAGATAATTTGTGTAATTGGAACTTTGTTTATTTATTTATTTATTTATTTATTTATTTATTTATTTATTTATTTATTTATTTATTTATTTATTTATTTATTTATTTATTTATTTATTTATTTATTTATTTATTTATTTATTTATTTATTTATTTATTTATTTATTTATTTATTTATTTATTTATTTATTTATTTATTTATTTATTTATTTATTTATTTATTTATTTATTTTTTATTTATTTATTTATTTATTTATTTATTTATTTATTTATTTATTTATTTATTTATTTATTTATTTATTTATTTATTTATTTATTTATTTATTTATTTATTTATTTATTTTACGTCAAAAACAGTTAAAAACTGCGTATGACGTGCTATGGGAAAAGTGAATTGTGTGCACATTTTTAAAAATTCTGTGATCCCTACACTAAGTCATATACTACTTAAATTTTGAATAAAAAAAAAAAAAAAACCCAAAATTTTAAGATAAATAAGCAATAAATTTTGACAAAAAAACAACAAAAAAACTCCCATGTTATAAAATCTATTTTCAAAGATAAATAAGCAATAAATTTTGGCTCTTATTACTTCCTGCCGCGACAACATGGAAACGAGAATTTGAATAATTGTATTTCCCACTGAATTCTAGAAGACGTGCACAAAAAATGAAGTTACATACATCTCAGCATTTGCTCAATGGATCAGGGAAACTGGACGAAAAGCCTGATCGAGATGGGGGTCATTGACCCGGAAGCTGTAGTACAATAGTTGTTACAGGTTGTTTATACTCATTTATACAGTCCAAATGGTAAATAATGCATATGTATCATTGTTAGAATTAATGTTACTTTTCTTGTGATGGTCAGTATAGTCTCTAATTGTATAGAAACAGTTATGCAGCAGAAACGATTTCACTTGGGATTTAAACTTTTCTATTAAATTTAATCGTTTAATGTCATCTGGCAAAGTGTTATAAAATAATGTATATGTATTGTATGTGAATGTTTTGTAATGAGCTGTTGATACTGTCACCTGATGAATATGATTTCTACGTCGAGTGTTATAGTAATAGACTTCGGCATTTTCTGAAAAAAAAAATTCCCGGCTTTGAGCAAGTCATTTTTGACAAACACCACTGATTCGTAAATAAAAAGACACGGTAATGGTAAAATTCCTGGATTAATGAAGAGAGGCTTACATGAATCACGTGGGTGGGATTTGGTTATTATTCGTACAATTCGTTTTTGTAATCTAAAAGTCTGGGAATTTGGAATTTTTCATTAGATCGAGGAACGTTGGACTCCGAATAATTTACAGTGTGTTAGAAGTATAATCAGAAGTATTATTTTTGCAAGTTTTAATGGAACTAAAACTATGAATATTTGAAGTAGTGCGTATCAGTGGATCGGCAACGTTCGCGTGGAAGAACAGGAAAGAAGAACGCGGTACTTCGACTCTGGAATTCGCATCACCAGGGAGAAGAGAAGATGGTCCTTCGTGGCGACGTCGATCAAGAGCGCGCGAAGTAGAGTGCAATATAAAGGTTCGAACAAGGTCATGACAAAAGGACTGTCTTTCTGTTGCAATAAGCAATAAATCCTACGTTTCTTTTGAAAGGAAAAACAAAACGATTTTCATTGCCAATTCGATCTAATAAGTAGCTAGATAAAATATTTGTTTTCAGATTCCTCGCCACTCTGTATGGATGGCAGATCGGGTAATCGGCTATATTTAGTTTTCTTTGAAGCAATAATAGCTAAAAATATTATCGTAACCTTTTTCCTGGCGCCCATGTTAACATAAGGAAACGGGTTACGACGAAACGCCCGATAATTGTGAGCAGTTTGTGGGCATACAATATGTTTATCGTTTGAAGAGGAATACTAAGAAGGGGATTGGCAAATTTTCTCCGAATAGCTGATTAATGTGGACCTTTCATTTGTAATAAAGACTAATAAAATATTGAAGTTCAAACCACTTCTTGTTAGAGTGAGCTGAGAGTTGCTTTTCTTACTAAGTATGGCTCCTTATAGAACACTACTTTCCCACGAGTGCAAAATTATGCGTTCCTTATTACTGAATCGTACGAAACATTTAAGGATTTTACTTACACTCCTGTATGATTAGAACATGTTTTAATATTCTTTTAAACTGAAAAAAAACTGAATAATATAAATATTTTCATTGACTTGTCGTTGGCATGGTTTTTCTTTCAAAATGGAGACTACGAATTACAATGTTCCGGAATCCCAAGAAACATTATAGTTTTATTTGAAAAAAAAATTCATTTTGTAACATTCTGTATTGCTTTAACTTCTTCATATGACAAATATTTACTAGTAATTAGCAAAAAAAGATAATACATTTAAAAAAAACTATTTTTATTTCATATAAAATTCTATTTTTATTTCATATATACACATAAATACACAGAAACCTTCAAACCGCAAAACTATGTAAAATGAAATATGTCAGGGAAGCTCTCAATGTTCGCTGCTGCATCGGTCGCGAGGACCGCCAAGGGCAGTCAGAGCGACTGCGCGTCAGGAGAGAAGCGCCGTAGGGCTGACTCGCTGCGCATAGACGCTAGAAACAAACCGCACGAGCGCAGAACAAGCCGTCTCTGCCGCAGTACGGCTCGGAGGAGATGCAGAAGGGAGGAAAACAAGAGGAAAAGGTTGCCGCTGAGACTACCACAGGTTCAATTGAGGGGTTGGATGGAAGAAGGGCGTAATTCAGAAAACAGAGTTTCGAGATAATCAAGAAAAACTGTGGACACGCTGTATTTCTCACATAAAATAAAAACAGGTAATCACAGGTAAAATTATATTAGTAACTGATTACGCTCTCAAAATAAAATAAAATTCTCAACCATAACCTCAACCTTGTATAACTCTATAAGGGTACCTCTCACCAGCGGGGCACCGCCCCAGCCGGGAGAAGTTCTAAGTCCCGGACCGGTCTCCCGCCATGTGTGGTAGTGTAGTGCATTTTAGTGTGTGTGTGTGTGTGTGTGTGTGTGTGTGTGTGTGTACGGGGTGAGGATAGGACAAGGAAGACGAACGAAAGATCGCGCGCGGTCCATGGCCCATTGGTTACGGTATTGCTCCGGCATTCGCCTGGTGTTGATCGGAGAAACCACGAAAAAATACCGATCAGAGGGTTTTTAACAGTAATAGTCATGTGGGATCAGTATTCTAACCAACGGTTCATGGAACCCGTGCATTCTATCCTCCCTCACACTCTTGCCCTCCCCTCTCCTTACTTCAACCTGCCTTCTCCCTACTCCAATAACCCTACACTACCACAGCTGCCAGGACTCTCGTCCCTGTGGTCCAATGAGATTGCGGTGTAGAAAGGCGGGGCGTGGCCCATGTTCTCGCCGTTTCCCGTTAACCGCAGCCTTTCATTGTCCTATAATCATTCATATCATATCATAAGTAGAGACACCCAGGATTTTTCTTTCGAGGGAGCTACAGGTAAAGGTGTTGAGTGTCTTAATGTTTTCTTAAAAATAATTTTTAATTAGGACTGAATATAAAATATATTTTTATTTGTTACTTTATGGTTCACATATATAATGTCAACAACTGATTTACCAATGTATAAAATTAGCAAGATCTATGTTTTTAATATGTATCATTGTCTTCTGGAGGAGAGGTGCAGCCCCATGAGCTCCTCTCCCTTGAGAACGCCACAGATTTTAATCATCTATTTATTCACTGACACATGCAGCTATGAGCTCAAGGCTTGGAAAGGTACGGGATATCATAATAACTAGAAAATTGGCAAATATATTCTGCAGTCGGAATGCTGCTAATAATGACGATAATGATATTTGAAATGACATAATTAAACGAATACACCTAGTCGTTGTTTGGTAATATTATAATTAATAATATTCGATCCTATGCATTAAGTTAAAATCCATGCGTTAAAGAAACGAACGAATCAATTCTTCAGCAAAGTTGAAATCGAATTATTTAAGTTCATGATCGAAAACATCTTATTTCGCAATTAATGTATTGGATTAGTTGAACTGATTCCTATTTAGCAAATGTGAACACACAATTCATATCAATAATCCATATATTGGCTTTATTTCTCCGTTCCTGGGTGGCGACAGTGCTGGTGAGGACGGATAGAAGATAACGCTACTGGTGGCAGAGTGGGGAGAGTGGTGAATGCGAAGAGAGCAGAAGAGGTTACGGAGCTGATGGCGGATGTGATGACGAAGGAGATAGCGCTGGGATGGCGCAGCTCAGGGAACACGCCGTTGCGGTGGCGATGACCGAGGCAACGACAGAGCCAGGGTCATGGGGAGGATGCTTGCTGAGGTGATGACAGAAGCAATGGAGCAGACGACTGTGCGAACGATATACTGCGGTTTTCACAGAGCAGAGTTTGAAGGATATCAGCTGTTACGGTGTCAATCCAATCGGAAGGCTGAACGCCACCATTATGACGTCACTGTAGTGACATGAAAGGTCCCGATTGGACAACATCGTAACAGCTGATCAAATGTCAGCAGAAGCAAAATAAAAACCGCAGTATAGATGCTGTGGCAGGCGATTGTCTTCAATTGATTGATGGATTGTTTCGTGTTTCCGGACGTGTCAACTGCTAATGTCGTTAGACGCATGTTTTTTTCCTCGGGATGTGGCGGTGATCTCCCGCTGGATGGCGAGATCTGGCGCCGACCTGCACGTCCTCTTGTGGGGTTTTTACCCAATTGGTGCCCACCAAGGCATCGTCCCATTCGAGACAAGGTCTCAGCTTCCGACTGGTCTCCCGGTAGTGTAGTGCAAATAAGTAAAAGTAATCAATTAGGATAGGGCAAGGAATGGGAAGGAAAGATCGCGCTCGGTCCGTGTCCCGTTTGTTCGGGTACTGCTCCGGCATTCGCCTGGCGTTGACAAGAGAAATCACGGAAAATTACCGATCAGAACAGCAGGCCGCTAGAATAATCCGCCAAACAGCATAATCGTCATCAATGTGGTGGAGGTAGCAAACACACGCGTGAAGGAGCGATATTGGCAGGAGATTGACTGGTCGAGGAAACCTGGTGGGAGCAGGGCGGGTTTTATCTGGCGGAGAATGAGGAGTCCTTGTACCGCAGGGTTACTGGGTATAGGCTGCTTGAGGGAGAACAACGGTGGAGGCGTGGTAAGATAGGTAGGATAGACAGCGGTATCGGTGGTGGGAGTGTACGTGGCAAAGCAATACAATGGGCGTCAAATGCTCAGGACAGCAGGGCGGATTTTCGCGAAGTGGGAGGGAGGGAAGAAACGACGAGAGAAACAAAACCACTGAGTGAGGGGAGAAATGTGGCAGAGGAATGTTTTGGAATAAGAAAATGTATGATGGAAAAAGTGGGGCGAGACAATGAAATTTAAAAAATATGGGACAAGACTGTCAAAGTAGTTAACTAAGAATATGGGTCTGGAAAGAAGCATCGCTGTAATTGGGGCGGGGAGGTATGATGAGAAGATAATGATCAGAACAGAAAAGGGTGCAAAGACCAAACCTGCTATATACTAGGTGTAGTATCCAATAAAAGACAAGGATTCTTAAAATGGCTTTTATTCCAGAAAACAAAAAGGAATCAGCCAAGTAGTCGAATACCCGGAGGAGAGTTCCACGTCCGTAGCACAAGTCGTAGTAGTAGTTCGCCACACTTCTATCACCAATACACTAGCCAGGATGCACTCGCTTGCACTGCCGCTCGCTGTCTGCCCTGGCGTCGAGTCGGAGCCCTCTTATAGCCCGGCAGGGCTATTGGCCCGCCAACTAGCTGTGGAGTAGGGGCGGTGCCGAGTCTCGGACGTGACGGCCGCGCACAGACGGACCCGGCCGGCTCGCAGCGGTTGCCTCCCTCTCACGCCAGGGGGCGGTAACGCTCCGCTGACGTCACTCGGCGGTGGCTGCTTTGACTGTGTGCGGCCGGTCACGACACTAGGGATAGTAAAATTGGGCAACTAAAAGCGATTTTCTAGGTATCCTTAGTACTCACACTCGGCCTCTCCCCTATCTGAAGAACAGCAATCGCCCAACGTTTGCTTCTGCGTATTCGGAGAAAAATACGCGGTACCACCGAGTTGAGAGTGCAAGAGTGACCTCCGTAAATAAATTGTCTGCACTGCATTCGAATGCAATGCTGCAAGCAAGCGAGGAAGAAGGAGTCAATGTTTAAATAAAAGCAATACTGGAGAATGGGAATGGGGAACCCGCGATACCCGTAGGGGAGAGGTGAGTGTTACGGCAAGGGGCCATCGAAGCAGGGCGGTGGCAAGAGAGGTAGTGAGGCGACCAGCTGAGGGGCCGAGACAAGGTTTTTGGTGAGTGGGTGGACTTGCGACAATTGAATTGAATGTGCCTTATTTTACATGGTGAGACTCAGGCCGTGAGGCCTGCTCTTCCGTCTGACCACGCAAATTCCGCTACGCTCCTTTCACCAACCATGGGAGAAAGAAGATATTACTTGGGCGACGAAACATGCGATTTGAATTTAGCTCATAGGCATCATTTAGGCTTGAGGACCTTTTACATGCAGTAAATCTACTAACATGGGACAGTCGGCTTTACTTCCCCTCCGAAAGAAGGCGTACGAAGGATTTTTTCGCCCTTCAAAATCCACGGCTTCGATCGGGTTCGAACCCGCAAACGTGGGTATAACAGTCCGATACGCTAACCGCTACACCATCGCCTCCGTAACAATGTGGGGCGTAACGGAGTGGCGAGGCAGTCGCGGGCGGGAGAGAGGTGTCGACATCAGATGAGGCTTCAGGACAGAGGCGGCAGCGGCCTGGAGGAGGGCCGGACGGGCCGAAGGGGGGGGGGAGGACGGCGAAGGGGGGGCAGTGCGTGTGTGATGCGAGAACGGCGCGGAGCCTGTGTGGGGTCAAGGTCAGACCGGGAAGGGCGGAGACGGAGCGATAGTGGGTCCGCGGAAGCGGTGGAGCTCGAAGGGGCGGGGCGGGAAAGAGGCGTGGCCAAGGCGGGCCGGGGAACGGAGAAGGGAGGGAGCGGGGAAAGAGACGGACGGGATGGGACCTGGGGATCGGGAGCAGACCCAGTATGGTGCGGGGGCGGGAGCGCCAGCGGTGTGCGGGTGGGCGTGGCACCGCCGCCTGGCGTTATGTGATATGTTTACTGAGGGCCTGATGGCACACCGCTTCTGCCCCGCCTCCCCCGCCCGCCCCTCTCCGCTGTTCTGCGCCTCGTTTCGCCCCGCCCCCGCCCAGCTCGGCACAGCCCCGCTCTCCGCTGCTTTACTCTCCCCCCGCCCCGCCCCCCAACGCGTCACCCCCTTCGCGCTCCTGCCCCACTTCTCCCCACGCCGCGCTCGGAGGAGCTATCTGGGCTCAGAAACAGAGGGGATTAGCAGGCCGGAGAAGGGGCAAATTTATGCATGGGCAAAATTATGTAATTTATCATCTACAACACGCAATACATACTGGACTTTGTGTGTTCCATATAATCTTATGTGATAACACTGTACAAAGCACTATTTCTTAAAGTTCAGCTGTTGACCTAGCCGTACAATTTGCATTTCATTTTGCGCGTAGTCAGTTTGAATCTCCGTTATGCTTAGCTTTCCAAGAAGGAATTAAACAAATCGCCTTTATGGGTATAACTTCTTTTGTAAATCTTCCTATATTTTTGGTTTCAAAACACATCACATATTGCAGAGAATCACCTACTTTTACTTTCTTGAATTTAATATACACCTAGGTAGTTAGAAAAGCATGGACCTCACAACTTTAATTACATTTCTTCTATAATTTTCGTTTCATAAATTTTAATTCCGGCAATAATTACATCCTGTGGAACGAATATAATTTTTGAGGAATGAGAAGTAGAATGAAATCAATATACATGACTTATTTTTTTTTAATAAAACAAAACAGTTTGTGTGATTGGTCTTAAAGTAGCCTACACAGGTGTTTACACATCCATGGTCAATTTGAGTTCTGACCTACTCTTTGAATTCGTGTTAGATTTTATCTTACATATGTCAATACTGTACTTATAGCTAGCTGTACCATTGATCAAACTCACATTAATATTCCAAAATGTGTGTTATCTTCCTCTATTACGTTTTTACATTTAATATTGTAAAAATAATCTTGATTACTGCATAATAACAGTTCCTTTCAACTACGTAGAGAGGCCCTTGCGGCAAATTGCGCCCAACTTCCAAACTGATGCCACAAATCTCAAGTCTTCCTCTTCAAACACCAAATATTGTCATTGTATTTATCACACCTACCGTCTACAAGAGCTAAGTAGAGTTGCAGAAAAAAAATTCCTAAAATTTAACGCGATGACTCGCTTGTTTGAAATTATTTTACAGTATGCACCGCTACAATAAATACCGTGTCAGAATTATATATATCACAGAACTGATAGGAAACGCTCAAGTCTTGCTGAACCGAATCATGCGAGAAGACATTGTTATAACGATATTTCCATGTGAAAAAATGGATGTTACAGAAAAATATGAAGAAATGTATTTTTGCTAATATCGGGGATAACCACGAGTTTCATATTGCAATTAAGAGAGTCTATGCGGGAGGCATCCAACTTGGGGTTTTCTCACGAGTCTTAGCGCTTACGTCTTTATAACCACAAAAAGTTTGTTTCACGTAATTTTACAGCGTGAAATACATTGTATGTTGCGTCTACATAAACTCTCGGATATATTAACTTGCACACTTAAAATGCATAAATTATACTGTGTGTAACAACAAACAAAATATTTCATCATGAAACAACCTTCACATGCAAATATAATTTTTCTGCGTGTAAACTCAGACATCCGAGGAGTCTGCCGTATTTTTTTCGAGCAAATATTCAGTTGCGGAGTTGTATATCAGAGCGAAGCGACTTTGAAAGACACAAACGCTGAGGGATTACTAAGGATTTGGTATTTCCCTTCCTTTACCGGTGCAAATGAAACTAACACAGGAAATGAAAAATATAGCATGCTTTCGCTGCCTTCGATGTCAAGATAAAGTGACTTGTTTGATGTCAACGTGGAAACTGGTTGGTGACGCAAATGTTGAAAACTGTATATGACGAATGTGGAAGACTTAGAATCAAAAGATGTTTTTGTTTCTTAGGTCTGTGTGAGATGTTGGTAGAGATTTCGTTAGCACTACTTTAAATTAAATGAATAGTTTGTTTACCAATCCAAGTACTAGTTTCAATTACACAGAAGTTAATATTACATTTTTGAAGGTTTTAACGGATTTACGTTGAATAAATAAATAAACATTTTGTAGAATGAGACTATCTAGATCAACCAACGTCATTCGTAAGTTACTATCTCTCCTCCGCTACTTTAAATGAAAATTCTCATGGAAATAGTTTTGAACAATGCACTATTTAAAATGGTTTTCATTTCCCTTTTAAGCTTCTGCACACAAACAAAATTAACAACACACAAATTACTGTTGAGTTATATTTCTACTGCTGTTCCCCTTGAACTTAGTAATAAAATGGCCTGAATGCTTTCGACCACAAAACGCTCCTATATTATCGATGCAGCCAAGAAAACATTTCATTGGGAGTACCATTTCCTTTCGAAGAACAGACGTGAGAGTTCAGAAACTTTTATTCTACAAAAACTTGCATCCTGCGGAATGGAACTTACGAAAGGGGGCCGCTGTTGCCAACTCAAAAGCCTCCTCTGACGAAAGTATTCCAGAATCCTACTTACACCTAAATGTCAGCAGTGTAGAATGGTCCAGAGGGGAAAACGATACCAAGGCAGATAAGAGCTTCAAATCAGATTCCACTATGTCTACTTTGTTACTACTACTCCATTTCACTTGGTTACTTGTCACTTTGGTCGGATTATGGATCAATGACCAGACCAACGTGTCGATCGGATTTTCGTCCAGATTCCCTTGATTAAAGAGAAAATGCTGAGATGTTCCCTTTCTTGGATCATTATCAATTACATGGATTTTACCCCTTACATGAATAACAAACGCATAGTGCTTTTACATTTTGAAGTATCCAAATAAACACACCAGGATTCTTAAAAGGATTTTATTCCAAAAACCAGGTACAAAAGCCGCTGTGCCGAATCACCAGAAGATTGTACAGAGAAAGAGTAGCCGTGTCGTCATAAACCAGAAGAAATACCAGAAGTTGCCGAATCACAGAATAGCCGTAGGGGAAGTCCAAGTTCGCAGCACCGTCGTCGTCGTCGTCGTCGTCGTCGTCGTCACTCTCCACACAATAACACCACAAAACCACACCACACCACCACGCTCGGCCGGCCCGCACTGGTTGTCACCAACTGCCGCCAGGGGCGGTAACGCACCGCTGACGTTACTCGGTGGCGGCACTTTCAATTGCATGCGGCCCGTCACGACACATTTTAATATATGTCCTTTTATATGAAGGGTTCAGGGTAGTAACAAGAGCAGACTAAATTATTAATATCTGAATTTTTGTGAATGTTTGGCTAACCATATGACTACATATAGAACTGAACTACATATAGTATTGACGGATTTACACAGAGTATGAAGGGCCAGTGACCTCCACAGCATATGCTAATAATGGCGTACTCCAAGAAATCTCTGAAAATATTTTTTTTAAAGTAAAACCGTGCGTCAAACTTCGAAGAACAAGTTTATTGCATGTAAATGAACGAGAAATGAAAATAATAAAACAAAAACCTCAGAACCTATTAACATAACATATAACTTAATGTAATAAAACCAGAGATTAAATTTTCTCTTTACAGAATAATCGTTGTGTCCTTTCACTTTTAAATGCTTTTTTTAAATAACTGGAGGTCACTTTGTTTTCCTCGCGTATCTTGTTGGCTTATCACGTACAATTCTTCGCCGCTGCAATTGTCCGCAATGTCCGTACATGAATTCTGCTTTACTTCGGCTATCTATAACATTTTTTCTTGGAACATCTCTGAATTAACTATTTCATCGCAATCTGCATATCTACATTCTTATATCATGATCAAAGCTCGTTGCTTTTGTGTTCTCAATGTGTGAGTCAGTTTTAGAATACTTGTTTACTTCTTTCTCTAGAACATTTTGTACAATTCATACCCACAGTCCGCCCCCTATGCTCACAGCCACGTCTACATCTGTTATTCGCAACCAATGCCACCACCTCCTACGTACATGTTCTTCATGGTATCGCATCTTGTCGAATAAATCTGTCTTCACATTGTGATTCATATAGTATAGGGATGTATCTGCAAGTTATAACTTATGTATTGTCCATGTTTATGACGAGTGTGGGGCAGTAACAAAGTGAGACACATATTTCGACCGCAAACGAGATATTAACATTTACAAACGGCGGGATGCTCGTTATGGCTGGTGTAGCTTATCTTGATACCGCCTCAAGCACTTCATATAAAAGAAATACAAGTTCATATAATTTCGTGTGCATCACATTCATAGTCACTTTAATGCACACTCAGACAGTAAGTGGATAATGCAGCTGCTTTAGCGGAGGACATGAGAAAATTCAGGACAATTGCGGTCGCATTAAAATTTTTCAAAGACGTAATAATTGTCGTGAAATTATGTGAAAATCAGATTATGACGTGTGATTCAAATTTATCGTCATGTCACCATTTATTAATATGAATTATACTTCCTCGCACATGTTAAGTGCTTACATAAGTGAACCGATTTTTTGTTTTAACATTGTAGTAGGTAATTGCTGTTTTACAACCTGAAAGGATCATTACGTGAGAGAATATGAAGAACATATGATGTCAGTTTAAAAGAATCCCTGCAAAACCACAAATAAACAGAAGGTGCTAAAACAGCACATACTTCCTTACATTAATACTAAGTTTTGCAATTTTACTTTCTCGCCCTTACAAAAGTACTTCCTAAGAAGACAAAATTGTGTAATCGTCCGCCGGAAAACGGGGAATTTCCGGCAGAACAACTCTTATCGCTGGGTTCTGGTAAAGAAATAGTGAATAAATTCTGTTGCTATATATAGAACAAATTACTTCCTCTAACATGTGCAAAGTCAGATTCCATGTTTTGTGGGTTCTTGATAGCAAAAAGTTGAAGGCAAAACGCTCTTCTGTCCGGCCGGCCGGCCGGCCGGCAGGCTGTGAACGAAGATAGCACCTAAACCGATTTTCTCCAAAGTTGATAATCCCCGATCAATTTGAACTCGAGGCTCTAGGAGTTTCAAGTGGATAAGTGGATATTTTAATTTTTGAGGCTACTTTTCATGAAGCTTCAAAAACATTTTCAAAATTTTCTCAAAAATTGCTCCATATTTTTTTATTAAAACTTTGTCCTCGGATAGCATTAAGTTCACTTAAGAAAAAGGTGCAGGTCTCATGGTCGTTGAAATACCAGATTTTTAGAAAATTGCAAAAGTGCAACATTTTTGGGCGTCTTCCTACAACTACAATATTGATTATAGAGATTTTATCATCTTCAAATAAGACAGATATTCAAATAGGTTCATGTTCAATTTTTCGAAAATATGAAGAAGGTTTTACTTGGACGACGAAACAGGCGATTTGAATTTAGCTCAGAGGCTTCATGATCTTTTACATGCAGTAAATCTACTAATATGAGACAGGCGGGATTACTTCCCCTCCGAAGGAAGGCGTACGGAGGATTTTTTCACCCTTAAAAATCCACGGCTTCGATCGGGTTTGAGCCCGCGAACTCGGGTATAACAGCCCAAAACGCTAACCGTTACACCATGGCCCACGCCACCACTTTGCGCGAAATGTAGGCAAAATACATTTTTCTGCGTGGAAGGAATTGGGTGTGGCGGGGGAAGAAACGGAGCGGAACGCAACGGGAACGGGACGGAGACGGCAAGGGGCGGGGAAAGGGTCGGCGGAATGGGGCCTAGAGGAGGTGAGGTTTTACCAAATTGAAAATAGAGATTTTTGTCTGAGTCAAAGTCTGTTGTAAATCATATCTTTAAGAATGATTATGTACAGTTATTAGAAAAAGCGAATGGTTTTTGCGTATTTTGCCTTTGAAATGTATGCAATTAAAAAAAATCTCAAAAATCGCTTCAAATTTTTCTCTAATTTTTTCTACGCACAGAAGGGACGCTTGAAAGAATGGCGCTGGAAAGAATAACATTTTCCTTGAACATTCTGAATATTGGGAAATTTCAAATTTTCCAATAATGTGAGGAGGTATGTGCTGTTTTAACAGCACTGATTGAATATGCAGAGTGTTCGTCGAACATAGACATGCTCGATTATTCTAACCGTCATTTGCTCTTTCAGTGAAAACATTAAAATTAAGCCTTTTTAGAAAAAATGGTAATTGCCTCATCTTCAAGCAGTAAGTACGCGAAAAATTCTTGTTTTTCAAAACATAGGTACGAGACCTTTTTCAATGATGTAATACTTTAGATCAGCTTTTATTTCGGAAAATCTGTATCATCAATATTATCCTTTTGTAATGTTAATTATTTTGCAATTTTCAAAAAGATAGAGTCGCCGAAAATGGAACCAGTACCAGTATTTTACCATAATTTGCTATATAAGAGATTTTTTAAAAAGAAGATTGTAGCTATTTTGGAAAAGAATATTTTGTTTAAAAATTATATACACTTGAGTGGTTGGAGTAATTGAAATTTATTTTAAAAATCTAAAAATCGCCACTAAATTTTTTCATTCATTTTTTCTCCACGGATATAGCAAATGACGCTTAAAAGTAGAGCAGCCTAATTCTCGTTGAATTGTTTCAATTTTCAAAACTGGAAAATTCGAAAAAATGGAAGAAAATATGCGCTGTCGGAGCACCACTAGTTTATATACTTCACACTAATTTAATATGTGGTTAGGTTATATTGAACAACGGTTGACGAATCTGTAGGAAACATTTTTGAAACATTTTCAATCATTTTGATATCATTTAGAAGCATAGTCGATGTTTAGAAACTGAGACTTTCGTTGATAGGATGTTAGTCGGAAATTGTAAACACATCATTACTTTGAAACATAAGAATAGTTATTCTCGTAACATGGTACCTACAGATAGTTTGAATGCCAATTTGACTTGCAAACAAAGTAACAACAAATTTTAATTTCTATCTTCAAAACTCAATCTAATGACGAAGCTTGATATGTTAATTATCATTAAAAGTATATGATACATAAACTCCGTAGAATTGGGAGGGGAACTAACGTCCTCAAGAATACAAATTAAATTTTCAGATGATAAAACTTTCTACCACGCTATTGCCTACAGTTTTCCTCCTCATAATATTTTGAAAATTCACTGCGAGCAAATATACGAATACACATGAAAGAAAAATTAAAATTAAAAAAAATGATGAAAATGAGAAATTATATGTAAATTATGAGAAAAATAATATTAAAAACTGCAGCGAAACGGCTCGGAGATTCAACGACAACAATAAGCAAGAAAATAACCAAAACAAACGGAACGCAAACAACGGCGCGCAAACAAACGACGGAGGTGACGGGACGCGGCGTCAAACAAAACGCCACCTCGAAAACGAGGAGAAGTGCGAGGAGGGCAGCGCGGAGCGTGACGCGGCGGCCGGGCGTTGCAGGGGGGCGGGGACGGGCGGGAGCGGGCGGAGGGGGCGGGGGGAGCGGGAGGCGGGAGGGCGGCGGCGGAGGGGGCGGGGAGCGGCGGGGCGGGAGCGGCGGGGCGGAGCGGCGGGAGCGGCGGAGCGGCGGAGCGCGAGGAGCGGCGAGGAGCGGGCGGAGCGGCGGAGCGGCGGGAGCGGCGGAGCGGCGGGAGCGGCGGGGAGCGGCGGGAGCGGCGGGGAGCGGCGGGGAGCGGCGGGAGCGGCGGGAGCGGGGCGGGGAGCGGCGGGGAGCGGCGGGAGCGGCGGGGAGCGGGAGCGGCGGAGCGGCGGGGAGCGAGGGCGGCGGAGCGGCGGGAGCGGCGGAGCGGCGGGAGCGGCGGGAGCGGCGGGGAGCGGCGGGAGCGGCGGGAGCGGCGGGGAGCGGCGGGGAGCGGCGGGGAGCGGCGGGGAGCGGCGGGAGCGGGGGAGCGGCGGGGAGCGGCGGGGCGAGCGGCGGGCGGCGGGGAGCGGCGGGGAGCGGCGGGGGAGCGGCGAGGAGCGGCGGGAGCGGCGGAGCGGCGGGGCGGACGGGAGCGGCGAGAGCGGCGAGGAGCGGCGAGGAGCGCGAGGCGGCGGAGCGGCGAGGGAGCGAGGGCGGGAGCGGCGGGGAGCGGCGGGGAGCGGCGGGGAGCGGCGGGGAGCGGCGGGAGCGGCGGGAGCGGCGGGGAGCGGCGGGAGCGGCGGGGAGCGGCGGGGAGCGGCGAGGAGCGGCGAGGAGCGGCGAGGAGCAGCAAGGAGCGAGGGCGAAGAGCGGCGAGGAGCGGCGAGGAGCGAGGGCGGGGAGCGGCGGGAGCGAGGGCGGGAGCGGCGGGGAGCGGCGGGGAGCTGCGGGGAGCGGTGGGGAGCGGCGGAGCGGCGGGAGCGGCGTGGAACGGCGGGGAGCGGCGGGAGCGGCGGGGAGCGGCGGGGAGCGCTTGGGACCGGCGAATGACACAGAACAGCGGGGCTGGAGACGGAACAGCGGGGAAGGTTCGGGAGAGGCAAAGAGTCAGGTGTCGGAAGGAGCTGGGAAGCACGATGCATGATGGGAAGCACGGGGAGAGGCGAGACGTGGTGGGATGAGGGGCGGAGAGACGACGGCGAGTGTGATGCACTCGGGAGCACTGGAGAGAGATGGGCTTGCACTTGTTCAGGATTTGGTCTCATTAACATGACACTTTCGAATATCTGCGGGAAATTCGCATCGCACCGAAAATGTCAAGAGTGGACATTTAGGAATTTTAGACTCCCCGATTATTAGTGCACATTGACCCTGACGTTCATTATCTGAGTTCACGTTATTATATGAAGGACGTTCTATATCGGAAACGTGCAGAGAAATACATCGCTTGCCAAATGCCAAGACCACAGTGAGTCCCAGTTGCTCGTCTATTCTACCTCGAAGGGCGGGCGGGGTGAGGCGAGGCGAGGCGGGGGGTGGCGGGGGAGAGGCGTAGCGAATGGCCTGAGGGGGTTGGGGAGGGGGCGCGGTAGGGTGCCGTGCGGGTGGATTGACAAATTGATGCCATTGCGGCAGATATAATTTGCAGGGCCGTAAAGCCAACGGCGCTAACGCAATCGCGCGCTTGGTGCCGCTGGGCTGAGGCGCCCGCCCCCGCCGCCCTCCGCCCACCGCTCCACCCCCCCCCCCGCCCCAATCCCCGCAAACCTTCCCACCAACGCGTCTCCCCGCCAACAACGCCTCCCCCGCCATCACCGTCTCGCCGACAGCAACGCATCTCCCCACCCCCAATGCTCCCCAATATCCCCGCCAGCTACGCGTCTCCCCGTGACCAACGCCTCTCCCCGCCATCCACTGTACTTGTCCTACTATGTACCCTCCACTTGCCCGCGCTGCAACGTCGCATCTCTCCTAGTACAATCTGCTTAGCTTATTAGTCTCCAGTAGCCCCTATCGCCATTAACTGCTTAGTGGCCCCTGCTAGCAATTCTACCCACTGCTTCTCCCTATTCCCCTATTCAATTCCAAATTCAATCTGACATTTTCGTTCCCTCGTAGCATATGTCGCCCATTTCTCGGATTTCCCTTCCCTAATACTCCTCTCAAATCCGTTTCACTGCCGCCCAACTTCTACACTTTGTCCTCGGTTAGTGTAAAGAAATTTTTACAAAAATGACACGACTCTCATTTTCCACGTGCGGCTGAAGGAGTAGGTGTAACGTGCCTGGATTATCGTAAGGATTTTCGTAGGAGTAACGTGCCAGGATTATCGTGCCTGGATATTGTAAGGCCATAAGTTCCAATATCGGTGCGAATAAAACATTTATTTTTACTGATACGTTTAACGTGTTATTGCCTCTGATATGCTCGAGATAGAATGCATAATTTACCTGGATCGAGAGGATTGTGATGGCGAGGGAAATATGTAAACAGTTGAATGTTGCTACATTTTCTCTTACGGGGGGAATTATGGGAGGGAAATATAAAAAGACAAACCGAGTCACGTTAACACCTAGGTAATTAGGGTTTTTGATTGACTGATTTTTTTCATGTGTCCGGGCACGTCCACTGTTTTGGTCATTAGTACCGATAGTTTAGTGCATGTTTTTTCTCGGGAGATGGCTGTGATCTTCCCCCGCCGGATGGCGAGATCCGGCGCCGACCTACCGTCGGCTAGGGGGGTTTCCTCTTAACCAGGACTCTCCCACCAGCGGGGAACCGCCCCAGCAGGGACAAACTCTAAGCTCCCGACCAGTCTTCCGGCATGTGTGGTAGTGTAGTGCATGTTTGTGTATGTGTGTGTGTAAAGGGAAAGGATAGGACAAGGAAGAGGAAGGACAGATCGCGCGCGGCCCGTAGCCCGTTTGGTAGGGTACTGCGATCAGAGCAGCCGGCCGCTAGAATGCACCTCCAGACATCGAATGAATTCGACCTAGCTGAAACGCTAGTGTCGAAAATCGTGCCGCCGTCAGGACTCGAATCTAGGACCTCACGGTGAGAGGCGCTGCAGTGACTTCAATTAATGCACTGAGCTACCGCTCCCGGTAGTTAATTAGTAAATAAGTAAATCTGAATCAGTAAAATTAGTAAAAAATAAAAGTATGTATGTACCACGGGCGTTAACTGGTTGTAATGTTCTCGGGCGACAAAAGGTCCCCGGGCCAGAGGCTCTCGGTCATTTTGTCAATTATTAGAAACTTATAACGCACGTGGTGCATAAATAACTATTCTGCCGGTTGGAAACACTTTTCAGGTTCATCAATTGTTAGAATAGACTTCCCCTCCTGTACGCATGCCCAATATGGCTAGATATGCTGCCTAGGACTAAAATAACCTAAATGTACTCTAAATCATTTAAAAGTAATACCTAAGGACATTTACTAATGAACTATGGTTCATACCCAAGAAACGTGTTCATGAATAATTCAATTTCCAACCCATAACCAATCACATTATGTAACTATCCGTCACATTCTATTCTAACCTAATGCATATACCAAATTTAACCTGATTCAACCATGTCAGATACCCAATCTATACCACAAGAATAAAAAGAAGTATCCTTTCCACACACTATTCTTTAAAAAATTTCCGAAATGGATCCTATGTAGAGGTGACTAATCTGTTTTCTCGATTTCAATGGTAGTTATAAGTTTAATTTAAGTTTTAGTGAACAAATATACTAACAAATTTACAGTTAAATAATAACAAATTCTGTCCAAATCACCAAAAAGGAAAGCCATCAACTAAAGAAGCTGATATCTCGGGCCCACTGCTGTGCCACTGACCCCCGATAGTAGTTTTTATTCCCATCCTCTCGGGCAGAGTTGTCGTTCCACTTCGCAGCTCCATGATTCATTATATCTACATCGCCTGATGAGGTTTTCCCCTTTGGGATTTCTCCATTTCTCCTCGCCAAACCTTCCCGCCGGTTTACTGCGATGCAGATAACCTCTGGGAAGAATAACAAGGACAAGAGGTCAAGAGGTTTTACAGTGATTTACAGACTCATTAGCATACTCATATCTAGGGCCTGGATAATTATGTACTAAAAATTGGGAAAATATGTATATATAATGTATTGTAATCTACAGAAATATGTACTAAAAATAAGAAATATGTAACATTAATTATAATGATATGAATTATGTTTTACTAAAATACTTCAATATTAGTATATATTGTTCTGTTTCATTAATTTAAAGACCAAAATTAAATTTTGTACTACTCATAATCCTATTATTTGCGATCCACACAACAGTAAGAAACCATATTTGTTTCAAATTTTCAGCAATGATACTTTTCCTTTTCTCTTGTAGGAAGGCTTTGCACCGACTAAAAGATCGTTCCACCTCGCACGTAGAGTCTGGTACGTACTTAAACTTGCACAGATCCTCTGGCGTGTAGTCAATATCCAATGCGACGGAATCGTCCCCCCACAGCACAGCAATATTAGCACAAACTCTTTCGAATGCTAGATTTTCTCCAGAACCGAAAACCCCTCCTTCACTAGATCCTCGAATGATAAATGAAGTTTTTAAAGAAGCGACTGCTGATTGGGCAATTTCAAGGCCATCGGACAGTTTCAAGGAAGACGTCTCCAAGATTCATTTGTAGTGCTTACTGAAAAATAGAGCAATATACCTTTTCATCGTAAAGCAATTGCGTTGATATGCCTAAGGATGCTACAGCATTAGAATCTAATTGATGCATAACTTGTATTCCAAAATCAAAATTTCAAGCATTGTACCTTGATTGAATCAATCTAGGGGCCTCTTCTCGTTAATCGAAGGAGTAATTTTGGATACAACACCAGCAGGGCTTCGTTGCCTTGCATCAGTACCAGAAGGAAGAAATAACTGTGTTTAACTTCATCAGGCCACAAAAAGCCTATTGTATCGGTAACAATTTTGCGAAGTTTGGTGGTTGCATTTGGATAACAAAATTACAAGTTAACAAAATAAATACACGCTTTTAACCGTTCATTAAAAGCATTACTACGTTCCCAACATGATTTTCGTGCACCTACGTTGTATCGTCAGTTGATACTCAGATGGGACTATCGCCAATTTCGAACAAATACAATACATTGTTTCCGCTCAAGGAACGGAATTCATTCTTTCCATTCACAAATCAGGGACATATCTTTCTTATGGAGATTCGTGTGAAACTGTTTCACATATATATTTTTACAGAAATTCACGTAGCATTGGGTCGATTAATTTACATATAGGAATGTCGGCACAAACCATCGCACAACAAAAATCAATTCAAAAGTGAGATTTCTGAGGCTCAGGAGTTAGGCGAGCATGAGATTCAGTCAATAAGAACTGTTTGGGGGTTTGAATATTTCTGTGAAGTGCTTCAGTCTTACACTCAAATCAAAGGGGTTTTGTCCTTCGACATTTTGAAGTAAAACGTAGAATAAAGCGTACGAAAAATATAAAATGAAGTAACAGTGTCATTGTTCAATGTTTCTCACGGATTAGGGGATAAAAACATTGCTGGTTCAAATTTAACCAATTGACTCTTGGATGGTATAAATGCCACTTAAGGTGTTCTTGCCTGGAGCGATCTTGCGAACTGCTCAGAAAAGTCGCAATTTCCAAACTTACAAATTCTCACTTAGCGTTACCACTGCCCCATAAGAATCAATTCAAAACTTTCAGTGCCACATCGTCATTTTACTTCAAATTTTCGATCCAAAGAGATAATTTACAAACAATGGCGGAGATTCACGTGTGACACTCGGAGAAAGAAAAATCTGAACGGCACCTCCTGAGCTAGTGCGTGTGGTTTCTGCTCAAGAATAGTAAGGTTAAGAGACGCCTCAGAAAGATGCAAAGTGGGTGCGCGATATCGCCTGCTAAACGTATAATTTCACAAACCACACTTCCTTTCTGTTCTATGACTTACTCGCTCTGAAAATGTACGTACTGCAGCTATGTACTGCATCGTAAGCTATGTACTGCATCGTCGCCTTGCCCTTTTATTTGCAATACCGTCGGTATTTATGGACACACTCATTACAACGCCATGCAATAACGCCATTTAGAGAGGACGCTACAGATAAAAATGTTTGACAATGCTGAATTGTTTGTTTGGGTGATTCCTTATCAAAAACATAATGAAATATGAAGAATTAAATAAAAAAACTTCCAGGAAAACGGAAAAAAATCAGTAAAATAAAAAAATATATTATTTTGAGTAAAATATGTAAATATATGTACTAAAAAGTTAACGTTTTCTGGCACTAACCGATATGAAACGTGAATATATAGTTGATTCGACTTGACAGAGTTACGTTAGGAAAATATTTATTACATAATTATCCGGGCCCTACTCATATCTAACGTAACCATACGTAAATGAAAATGGATGATAATCCGCTAAACAAATAGAACAAATACTGAATCATGTTATTATTTTCCGGGGAGTGTTCTATTGAGTTTATGTCAAATGATGAACACCAATTTTTTTAAATTGCCAACGTTTCAGCTTTTATAAAACCTCTCTTCATGGCTAAACAATGCACATTTACCATGCAATATTGCTTGGTGTGCGTACACGAAGAGCGTAATATTTGAAATATATAGGTGATTCGCTTTATTTTAAAGTGGTAAGCGAATCCATACACAATACAAAATTAAATGGTTATGTGTAACATTGCACGCCAGGTAAATGTAAATTGTTTGTTATAGCCCCGAAGAAGGCTTGATTAAAAGCGACAGGTTGGTAAAAAAAATTGATGTTCATCATTTGACCTAAATTGAACAGAACAATCTTCGGTAATAAATCGGGGTCAAGAAAACTATCAAGTGTTATTACTGTCATTCGCTCCTGCTGTTTTCAAAACGCTCGATGCTTTCCTCTCTCCTACACCGTTCTTCCGAATATCTCTTGTGATCGCATGTCTATTCGGTTTCCCAGTTTGTTATTATTTTGCAACCTTGTTACTGTTTACTAAGCAGCTCCCTGCCTCTCTCGTCGCTTGGTAGTTTTTCTGAATAGTTAAATCTAACAGTTTTGTAAATGTTTTACATGAAAACAAAATGTTTGTTCTGCCGTCTGGGAAGGATAAGAAAATTTTTTTTTCAAAATATAATTTTTCTCAAGGAAAGCACAGCCTATGCACAAAGAAATTATTTTTGAAATTATACAGGTTTTATTTGTACATGTAATCTGCAACAAAATTCGCATTAATACACACAAAAACATTTATTCTGTTTAGGTTAACTGCAATTCATAATTAATTTTTGATAAAATAATTAAACAATAAAAAAATTACGCTAAAACATTTTTTTGTTCGTTTAGAGGTACAGTGAATTTTATTTCCGTTATCATTCATACTTCGGTGGAATTTTCCCAGCAAAGATATTAACCGATCAGCTGTGCTTCTAGCAAGTAGGTGACATTAATGACACATTCACTGACGAATGATGCATTTAGGCAAGAAGACTTATCATTTTCCTTACTAAATTTTAGATGTATCTGCTGACAGATAAGGATAGTTGACAGGTTCAAATGAAACGAAGGGCACCAACTCCCACGGATTTCAAACAAAATTAAAAAATTGCCAGCCAGTTCATAAATGGGATAATATTTTTTATCATAATAAAATTGGTCTTCCTTGTACCACAAGCTTCCCCGCCACTTTTCTGTAAAGGAAAGATTTATGGGTGGAAATATGTTACCTTTTATTTTCGAGAGATTGTATCAAGAGGGCGGGAGACTCCGTGCACCATTTTTCACGGGAGTGCTGCAAGTTCCTGCACTACAGCTTTTACAACCCCCATTTCTCGTACGTAATGACCACGTCCGTTTCAGCACTTAGGAAGAAAACTCAAATGATCAATAAATATTTTGACACTGGATAGTTCTGTTTCTTCAATAATAGCCTCGCGGTGGGTCCCGAATTTCTTTAGCCATGAAAGGAAATTTATATTCTACATCTATATATCATGAAGACAAGCCGATGTATTTCTATGCAAATAAAAGTCGGTAACTTTCAATTTCATAGCACTCACAAGGAATATTAAAGACAGAAAAGAACACAAAACACCTCACAAAAAATGTGATGCTAAGGCACATCAAAATCAATTAATAATGAAACGCAGAAGTGAAACGTGACAGGGTAATTAACTGCAAGATATATACCCACTAGGTACTAACACATATTCTCAAAGGACAGATACTCAGAAACTAAAGACAAAATCAAAGATTTAGTACAGACAGGGAATAACATCTGGAAATAACAAAACAAAACAAGACAACAAAACAAACAAAGCAACGCAAATTTCACGAAAAAAATACAACCGTCTATTCAGTAACGAAATGTGAAACTACAGATTTTTGATTAGGCAAGGGCTCATTTTTAGGCATTCTCTCATCACGCTCATACAAAGACATCAGGCACAGACTAAAATTAGGTTGAAGTGACGTAAGATGAACTTTTCTGGAGTTCTTTCGAGAATGTAGATATTCGAATAATCGATTTATAGTTTATCGGGGCAGTAAGTCGATCCCTTCACGTAAAGCACTATAGTCTAAATATGTAGCTGATTTGTGTTTGCAAATAGTTTTTCTAACACGTGAGCGAATAATCTCTTATAACTTCTTGCCAAAACGCCCTTTGTTACATGTATTCTTAATTCAATATTTATGAGTTACGTCAGATCCCGGGGCTCAAGAAACCATGCACGTATTGCACTTCTTCCCGTAGTACGTCGCAATATTTTTTTCTGAATGAATTGAATGAATGAATTACTGAATGAATTGAATTGAATGAATGAATAAATAACTAAATAAATAAACTGTAAATTGAAATGTTAGTGAAGTCCCTACAGATTTGCAATATTGCCCGCCCAATGCATTCAACCCAGGCAATGTGAAAGAGTTGAAAAAAAGCCGTCGGCGCTAGGAAGGCATGCCCACAACGACCCAGCGGCGCCCCCGCTCCTTCGCTCCGCGAACGGCAACGCCCACGCCATCTTTAAAATGACTTCAGTGCCACAACAGCCGCCCACATACCACTATGGCACAGGGGTCACAACCTTCAGAGTTCGGTGAAGAAAAGTGCGGGAAGAAAGGGCGAGGCCCACGGCGTACGCCGCCTCTCCATGAGCGAAAACAATTGAAAGACGTACGAAACACTAGGGCGTCAGGATTATCCTGAGCGAGAGATAGTCTGCTCGATGTAGATAGTGCCAATTGCGCACTCCATGGAACATAAAGTTAACTAGTGTGCCACTTCGACTTTGGCACCGTCTCATCCATAAGAGACCACACAAACCAATACAACGTTTCTTATACGGCGGACACAGACGGTGCCAATCCGTAGGTGGCTCAACGGTTAGGAAACAGTCTCATAGATCGCAGCACACGCCGCCCTGACCGGTTGAAGAGAGTATTGATAGAGCATCCAAGGACTAAATGCTCGTTTAAATGAATTACTACAAATAACATCTTCAAGAAACTATATTTTTGCCGCGACTCATCTCACCACTCCACGCCTCACCGCGCCGCGTTTCTCCACGCCTCATCTCACCTCACCTCATCGCACCTCACCGCACCTCACCGCACCTCACCGCACCTCACCGAACATCACCACACCACGGCACATCCCCACCCGCCGCGCCCGATCGACGCGCTTCACCCCATCGCGCCGCGCCGGCGAAGTAGGTCGCAAGAGCGGCGGCGGCGGCGCCGCCCGCGAAGATACCTACTTTTATGAAGCGCAGTGGCGCTTTCAAAGTTTCTGCGGCCTCGCAGCGGCGGCAGTGGCGGCGAGCCCGCGGTACGTATCTTCCGCGTTGAATGCTAGAATTACCGGGGGGGGGGGGGGGGGAACCAAGGCGTGGCGGCGGTGTGCAACTTCCCGAAAAGGGGGGGGGCGGAAACGGCTGTGTGCCACTTCCGTAAACAGGGCGTTTCCTGTTGTTGCGAGAGAACGTCGTCGTTGGCGGGGGCGGGGGCGGCGCCTGATGCGGCCGTCGCCAAACGCGGGGGCGTCGAAGACCTTGGCAGAGACGAAGGAAGTGACTGCAGAGCGACGAGAGTTCGCAGAGGTGCCAGGACCGGGACGGTGGTCGTTGACAGAGAGAAGATGCGCAATGTAGGGGAGAGCTGTGCGAAAGTGGTTGCGCACAGTGAGCGCATATGCACGAAGTGGTCTAGAAACGTGCGAAGATATGAGCAAAGAGAGGACGCGAGACGCGGAATGAAAGTGAAAAGGTGGAAGAGGCGCGGTGTGCGCGCGAGAGCGAGCGCAGGGATGACGGTACAGGGAAGAAAGTGTTTCCGAGTCGGGAGGTTGGTGCCGAAGGGGAAGTGAATGCGGGGAGGTTGATAGAAAGAATGTAGGTCTGTGACAGAGGTGCGTGAAGTTGGCACCCCCATGTCATACACCAACGTTTTGCTCAAGTTTTGCCCACGTTTTCCCAACCTCTAAAACTTTTGCCCAAATCAAACAACGCCGAAAAGTGACTAGCACCCCATCTGCGAATTTCGAACATTTGAACACGGCATCGTTTAGCAGAGTTTTGTCCGTTTTTATCCTCTTTGAAAAAAGTTTTGTCCAGTCAAAGCTGGAAATCGCAAATCAAAATTTTGAATTTAAAATCTCTGTAGCTGAACCACAAGGAAATTTCGAAATTTCTAACACACCATCGTTTTGCCCTTGATGAACACAGGGCGGGACAGGCGAGGAGGGGCGAGGGGGCCAGGGTGGCGAGAAGCGAGGGGGGCGCGAGGGGGGCGCGAGGGGGCGAGGGGGGGCGAGGCGGGTCGTGGCGGGGCGGGAAGAGGCGGATCGATGAGACGAGGGGCGTGGATTGGTTTGGTTTGTTTTTTTCGTGTTTCCTGGCGCGTCAACTGCTTTGGTCATTAGTCCCGTTAGTGTAGTGTATGTTTTTTCTCGGGAGATGGCGGAAATCTTCCCCCGCTGGATGACGAGATCCGGCGCCGACCTACCGTCGGCTACTGGGGTTTCCCCCTAACCAGGACTCTCCCACCAGCGGGGAACCGCCCCAGCCGGGACAAGCTATAAGCTCCCGACCGGTCTCGCGGAATGTAGTGCATGTTAGTGGAAGTATGTGTGTAAGGGGAGAGGATAGGACAAGGAAGAGGAAGGAAAGATCGCGCCCGGTCCATGGCCTGTTTGGTAAGGTACTCCGGCATTCGCCTGATGTTGATCGGAGAAACCACGAAAAACTACCGATCAGAGCAGTCGGCCGCTAGAATTCTCCTCCAGACATCGACTGAATTCGACCTAGCTGAAAAGGTAGTGTCGAAAATCCTGCCACCGTCAGGACTCGAACCTAGGACCTCCCGGTCGGAGGCGCTGCAGTGACATCAGTTGACGCACTGAGCTTCCGCTCTCGGTCCGAGGGGCGTGGAAAGACGAGGGAGCGTGTGGTGGGCGGGGGGAAAAGGGGGGGGGGGGGGGGGGGGCCGGGGCCGGGGGGCCCGGATCGGAGGCGCGAGGAGCCCGCGCGGGGGGGGGCGAGGCTAAGAGCCCCCGGAACGAGGGCGGCCGGTGTTTCGCGGGGCTGATGGGGATTGCGAGCTCGCCACTTCGCCACTTGGCTGCGGGCCGCGCTCGCGGAGGGCTTGGCCCTTGGCGGCCCGAGGAAACGGCCGGGCCCTCCGAGGCGCCCCTCGCAACGATGCTAATCCGGCCGCGCCCAACTTCCACCAATGCGACGCCGCTTCGCCCTTTTCAAAGTCAACCCTTCCTGCTGCGGCAATAAAGGGAATTCACATAGTTACAAGCATTGCGTTTTTTTGTGCCTGGAAGTTGTAATGGGTCGACCTAGAAGGCGAGGTTGTTAAGCGCGTAATATTCAACACCTGGGTAGAAAAGTGTACAATACATACATAATATCGATATTTAGGTTACGTTATGAATTCGTAGCAGTTTGTATCCTGTGTACAGTTGCGATGACCTTCCCAGCACGACGAGAGGAAATTGATACGATGTCAAGAAAATTAGCCGGCGAGTACGGTTTTTGTGACGAACAAAACCAGACACTGGGTATGTTGTTGATACATATTGATTTGTTGCTATATTATGGATTTATATCAGCTATGAAAGGTTGTATGTTCAAATCCTACACTTGCAATGGATGTTTGTTACTTGTCTTTCGTGTGTACGATGTGACATGGAGTGCTAGCTGTTCTCCTCCCAAGTAGTTCTGAAAAAAAACGCAAAATTGTTAAGGTGTAGTGTACGATATTAAATTACACCGCGGGGACACACAGGGAAAGTAGCATAAACTGAAGTCATAAGAAACAAAATAAAAATGTACGGCTGGTATGTTCTGTACATTCCAGGACGTTTCTATTGACCTAATATCAAATGTATCATAATGTGTTTTTGGATAATCCCTCTGTCAGCATATCAATACTCGTACTACTTCAATATGCAAACGCTCACTAGAACTCTTCCGACAATACACAGTACTTAACAATAGTGACAAAGAAACAAGTTTAAAAGGGACATAATGAAGTTTCATTATGATGAATGAAACGTGAATCTCTGATAATTTTATCATTGATTGTTACAAACTCATGTTTTGTTTTAATATTTCTATAATATTTTTCTAGGAATGTCTTAAATTAGACGATAATGTTACTTCATTCTTGCAAACTACGGTTTTCTTTTATTTTCAAAATGAGAATTATAATTTCAAAATTCAAAATTCAATTTCAATTTCAAAATTCAAAATTTATTGCTTATTTATCCTTGAAAATAGATTTTACTACATGGGAGTTTTTTCTCCCTTTCAAAATTCAAAATTTAAGTAGTATATGACTTAGTGTAGGGATCACAGAATTTTGAAAATGTGCACACAATTCCCTTTTCCCATAGCACGTCATACGCAGTTTTTAACTGTTTTTTTTGACGTAAAATAAATAAATAAATAAATAAATAATTCTGACACTAATGTTATAAGCAATCCAATTGTGTTTTAGCTCTACAAAAAGATTTTTATAATGTGAGCTAAACACATTTTCTAAAATATAGATACAGTGTGCGTCTCTTCTTGTAATAACAGTTAAATTTAGCATTCGGCTAATGTTATCATTCCTATGATGTCTCGCCTGGACTGATGTTAAGATCGATTTTGATCAGATTTCTTTTAATGTTACGTTTCCTTTAATTATTATTATTATTATTATTATTATTATTATTATTATTATTATTATAACAAACTTTAAATCAAAAGGAGTAGGAATATTATGCATTCGACCACCGAGTTTGACGGAAAACGAATTTTGATTGATTGTTACTGATTCCGGGTGCGTCAACTACTGGGGTTATTAGTCCCGTAGGTGTAGTGCATCGAGAGGTGGCGGTGATCATCCCCCGCTGGATGGTGAGATACGGCGCCGACCTACCGACGTTTTTCTCAAACAGAACCCACCAGAGGGTCACCGCCCCAACCGGAACAAGTTCTAAGCCCCTGACTGGTCTCCCGGCATGTGTGCGACTGAATTTGACCTAGCTGAAAAGCTGGCGTCGAAAATCCTGTCGCCGCCGGTACGCGAATCTAGGACCTCCCAGTCAGAGGTACTGCAGCGACATCAGATGATGAACTGAGCCACCTCTCCCGGTAAACGAATTGTGGTTTGTGTGTGAAAACACTACATCTGCTTGCAAGCAGGTGTCGACATATATAAAATCGCTTCTTTCACAAACCCACAAGAAACGGCAGGAGACTGTGGAAAATAAAATTACTACGATACCGTAGAAACGTCGCAAACTCCAGCGGACGAAACGAGCCAGATGGACGCGGGGTTCAGCACAGGTCGTCGATTTCCAGAAACATCAGAAGGATATTTATAGAATCCTCAGATAAAGCATAAGTAGACCTTAATTGAGGACCTTTTTATATGATAAAAACTGTGCCTGACATTGTAATTATATTTTCAATTATTTTATATATTCTTTTCTTGGTGAACTTATAAATGAATCTTATTATGAATTAATGTTCACCGTTCTAAACTACACACGTAGCTTTTTTTATTTGATAATTTTCAATTAGATTTTTGGATATTGTAATCAATCGGTTAATGTTATCGTATTATCTATGATCAAAAGCAATAACAATAAAGGGCGACCACTATGTATGGATCTGTATGATAACTGTTTGCCCTTACATCTGATTACATCTGACAGGTGTTTTGATCAAATCATTCTATACGAGATTCGTTAAGGCAGTATGTTCGTTAGATCGACCAATGTGAAGTACCCCAAAAATACTTTAAATGAAAGTAAGATGTCTGTTCTTCTCTATGGAAAGAAAGAAAGGCCTAATTTTTTAATAAAAGACGTTCAAATTAGTACTGATTTTAATAGAAAATCTAGCGAGCACACTTTTTTTAAAGTTATTGAAGAAGCTATACGGCGAAAATATGTTTTCGTTTTATTTAAAACGAAGTAAATTATTTGATTAATCACATGATATTAAATGTAACATATGTCACCGAGCATTCTGAGGAGTAATTGACAAAATACAACAGCAAAAATAGGAACCGGAAATACTGGCATTGGATTGCGAATTCTGCTCTACAAATCATGCTATTGTCAGCACCGCTTCTCTTGGGGGACGAGAGAAAACCACCCTAATCTAAAACTTAGCACCACACACAACATATTATTTGACGATATTCAATTTCAATGCAAATGTGTGGACTAACATTCAAAACAGGACAAAAGAAAAGTACGGGCACCGAAATCAACCTAACATGTATTAGGTATTGGTAACTTATGAAAGCAAATTTATGCGAGAAGCTAAATGTTTTAGTATACGTTGTTTTTCTAGAGGAACTATTCAATGCTTCTTTTTTTAACTATTCACAAATAATTATTTAAAGGCTTCTTCAACGTTTACAAACAGCTATTTCTAACCTAGAGACCGGGAGCGGTAGCTAAGTGCATCAACTGATCTGCAGCGCCTCTGACCGGGAGGTCCTAGGTTCGAGTCCTGACGGCGACAGGATTTTCGACACTAGCTTTTAAGCTAGGTCGAATTCAGTCGCTGTCTGGAGGAGAATTCTAGCGACTGGCTGCTTTGATCGGTGGTTTTCCGTGGTTTCTCCGATTAACACCAGGCGAATGCCGGAGCACTACCCTACCAAACGGGCCACGGACCGCGCGCGATCTGTCCTTCCTCTTCTTTGTCCCATTCTCTCCCTTTACACACACACTTACACTAACATGCACTACACTACCACATATTCCGGGAGATCGGTCGGGAGATTAGAGCTTGTCCCGGTTGGGGCGGTGCCCCGCTGCACTATGGGGCAAATGACAGTAAAACCTGGCAGAAATTAAAAAAACCAAAATTATTTAGGGTGAAAATTTCTTATGGTTTCGTGCAAAGGAGAACCTGGACGAATATGTCCTAGCATGTCACACCGCTTGGGCTGTCCGTCTCCACCGTAGAGCTTTCAGTTCATACAGTGTTGTAGTGACGGTCGGACGTGCTTTTCATTAGTGAGAATTTATCTCTAGGTTCGTGGTGTTTTTCAGTCAGTGTTTGTGAAGAAAACCAACTTTTTGCAATGGAAGCTTCAAGTTCAGGTATTTAATGTTATTTAGCATGTAACAAATACAAAATCTAGGACTTAATATTAATAGAAATAAAACTACAAAGAAATAGCTTTTAACATTTAAAATTTACGTCTTATTTTGTGAAACACACAACTTTTTAATTATGTATCAAAGGTGATCAAGCCTTGATCTTTGCTTCTCGCTATTCAGTAATGTTCCAAATATATTATACAGCTGTTTTTTCTTGCTACTTTTTGCTACTTTCTTCACCGGAATGATTTTTTACGGACGTGTCTGCACGTAAAATACCGGAAATGAATTGTGTACTATGTGAGTAATTTATTTTTGGGCAGGCAAGAGTTCGAATACTGTTCATATCAAGAGAAAAGAACTTTTGGATATTATGTGGAGCTCTAATGAGAGAGAAACAGACAAAAAATTTGATTTCTTGACTGAAAAACTGAAGACAAGAACAAAGTGTGGTTCACGGTTTGTCAATACTACATAGGTTGATACGCATGTTTGAGTGCCTATTGCATTTGGCTTATAAGTTACCTATTAAGACGTGGCAAGCGCGAGGGAATGCTAAAAACACTGTGGCTGAAAATAAAGCTCGTATTCAGAGAGAGATTCGAGAACGCAGTGGTTTGATTGTGGATCAGCCAAAACCAGGATCCGGTAATACAAATACCAGAAATATAGCTCGACGGTTCTTTCAGAACCTTGAACTATCTGCTGAAATTACACGCATTGATGTAAATTTAATTAAAATGATGCAATAATTATGATTGTCGTATCAAGTGGCAGTGAAATTCATGTTGAAAAGTTTCGGGCTTTTGCTCAGAACACGGCTCGGTATTTTGTTAAAAATATCCATGGTACAACATGTCACCTACACTGCACAAGTATTTTATTCATGGACCTGATACTGTCTCGTCAGCTTTGCCTCCAATTGGACAATTAACAGAAGAAGCTCAAGAAGCACTCAACAAAGATTTTAAGAAGAACAGAGAGCACTTCGCCCGAAAATGTTCCGTGAAAAAACTAATAGTGATATTTTAAATTTACTGCTCTTAAGATCAGATCCACTTATCACCAACAAGAGAAAATTACCTACGAAAAATGTGCAAAGCCTCCCAAAAGAAGCTCAGGAACTATTGGTTCATCCACCCGAACACGGTGTTCATTCTGAAAATTATGAGGCCCGCGCGGATGATGATTGCGATGACACAGTTCATACTATTGATAGCGATGATGATGATTTTTTAATGATATAATATAATTTCACTATATTTATATTTGACTTTAATTTATGTAATTAGTAAACCCTTTCATTTTTTGCTCCCCCTTCAATAAAACGTAATGTAACGTAATTTGTTGTTTTTATTTACAATGCGTATTCCTAGAAAATCGACTATTTTTTTTGTCAGATGAATAGGTATCGAATTGGAAGTTACACCATTTCTTTCAACATGAATTTCTCTTTACAGTGATATGCAATACTATGGGTTATAGGTGTTACTCGAATTAATGCCAGAAATGAGGTCCTCTTGCCCCACTGTGCGCTGGTGGGAAAGTCCTGGTTAGGGGTAAACCCCATTAGCCGACGGTAGGTCGGCGCCAGATCTCGTCATCCAGCGGGGGAAGATCACCGCCATCTCTCGAAAAAAAACATGCACTACACTAACGGGACTAATGACCAAAGCAGTTGACGTGCCCGGAAACACGAAAAAAATCAATCAATTAACCTAGAGATGTAATAAATGGTTTTCTTGATTTGGCACGAACGTACCACCTTACGTTATGGGTAGTGCACGTGTGGTATTGGCTAGCGCACCCGCCTTCCACCGCTCGCCAACGGTTGGATCCCCAACCAATTTACTCCGAATTTGCGGTGGACATAGTGAGCTCTGAGCAGGTTTTCTTGGTGTTCTCACTTTTCTTCTGCCTGTTATTCCATCATTTTTCCATCATCAATCACATCATTAGCATCTACTTTTCAAATTAATCGTGGTGTTTAATGACATAAGCAGCCAATGGCCTCTTAACTCAAACAAACAATGAATAAATAAAATAAACAAATATAAAAAATAAACAAAGAAATAAATAAAACAGAAATAAACAAACAAATAAATAAATATTTGTCATATCGAGCTACATTTTTGCAATATAACTATATTACTTTTAAAGTTTTTAAATTTTTTTTTGCATATTTTTTTAAATTTATTCTATCGATAGTTTACTTTTTTGCCAATTAGTTCTACTTCTTCCTTTAATATTTCTTCTACTATCTTTGATACTTTTTAATTTAATAAGGTGTCTTATCACTGAGACACTCATTTGTTCACGATTCTTAATGTTTAATTTTCTATTCTGAAATACCATTTTCACAATAAAATTTTTATAAATAAACAAAATAGAATGTGGAGGATCCTAAATAACGCAGAACTAAAGGAATTACGTAGCGAACAGTAAGTCGCAGGTCGGGTCATGTGAAGAGAATGTGTGCAGAGCATATGCCATTAAAACGTTTAGCTATTTGATACAATAGCGGAAGAACCGAGGGCCGGCCAAAAGTCAGATGGGTGGAATGTCAACAGTGAAGCGCGAAAGTAACAGAAAGTTATGGATAGCAACGTGGAGAGATGTCTTTTAAAAATGTTGTCCTGATGATCACTACACACTCACAGTCCATATACAACGGTTCTATAAATTTTATTGAGTAGTCTCTACGTAATAAATAAGAACATGAAATTGAGTAACAGGTTTTAATGGTCAAAGTTCAAGAGGCAATATACTATTAGACAGAACTTTTAGCACGAAGTACACGTTTACTGCGTCAAGAAAATCGTTTGCTACCTTTCATAAAATAATGTTCAAAATGATACTTCCTTATTGTATTCATAACTTGTTGCTCCCAATGGCGCGACTAGCAAGAACAGATACGATTTTATGAAATAATTACGAAGAACAATGTGGTCAATACTAATGACAATTACCAGGAATAATAAAAAAGAAAAGCAGAAAATACCAATGCGGATATACACAATAAAGGTTGTCAAGTCCTTGAGCATTAAGCTATGAAAGGAAGCTGTTAAAATGTCATGGTACATGTTTATGAACACGTTGAAATAAAACGAAAAAAAGCAGTAGAAGGAAAGGAAAGATGAAGACAAAGAAACATAGAGAGAAACTAGAGGTACTAAAACGGCACATTCTCTTGCATTATTGTAATTGTAACTAGTATTACAACAGTCGAACCTGCAAAACTGTTTCGAATCTGTTAAACTATTTTCCCATACTTGGATTCCTAAACCAGGCACATGAGTTCCGCAAGCAAGGAAATGCACTGGATCATCGGGCTCACAGCGTTTCAATAACCTTCTCCCCACATCACAAACAAATGTGGAAGTTTTGTAATTATCGAAATTTCATCCCTTATAATTAAAAATGAAGGTAAGTCATATTATTAAATGAACATTGCCATACAACAGTAAAAATAACGAGTCAAAATCCCGCCGTTTGAGAACATCACCTTTACATACTTTTATAAAAATGTGTGATAACATAGATTTTCGCGAAAATTACGAACATTTTCACATTGTGCATATCATTATCGCCAGTTTTGTAAAGTGTATGTCATTCAGAAAAAATCTATATCTTCAATAATACTCCCATTTCAGGAGTAAGACGTAAAAACCATTTTAAACTTTTGAAATTTTTAAAAATTCAGAGAAAATTGAACGGAATTACAGAAAACTGTACTTGCGTCATTTTTATATTGTTTAGATATATAGTAATTTCCTGTATTCCAGAAAAACGGATAAAACATCATTTGTGAGAAAATTTCAAAACGTAGAGGCTTCAGGTAAAGTTCTCTCACAAATTAAATAATTCGTTACAACCCGCTCGACATCGACAACATCGGTTGGAGAATATCAATTTTTGTGAAAATCCTGCGTGCGGTTTGGGGCGCTAGTGTTATTGAGACAGACACATACCGAAAAAATACTTTTGAGGTATGAAAGATTCACAAAACGTAGATTTTGACTACAGTATGTATTTGAGAATATAATCTAATATATTTAGGGCAAAAATAACTTGTTTTGGGTTTCAGATATAAAACCTATAAAACATTTGTGTCCAAATATAGGTACTTTTTCATGCATGATCACGTTACTTTCTCTTTCTACGTCGCAGATGCGTGAAACAAAAAAGTCCCAGAAGATGGGAAACTGGTGAAGAAGGAGAAGAAGAAAACGAAGAAGGGGAAGGAGAGAAAAAGTAGAAAGAGAGGGACAGAAAAAAGGGAAAAAAAGAAGGAGAATAAAAGGTGATAAAAGAAAGAGATTTGAAAGGACGAGAAAACAAATAGATACAAGAGGTGAATAAGACAGCGAAACACAAGTACCGACGGCGGCAGAATTCTCGACACTACCTTTTCACCTAAACCGCATTCAGTTGATTTCTACAGAACAAGTTTAGCGGCCGTCTGTTCTGGTCGGTTGTTTTCCTTGGTTTCTCCGATCAACATCAGGTGAATGCCGGACCAGTACCCTAACAAACGGGCCACGGACCACGCGCGATCTTTCGTTCCACTTCCTCATCCTATCCTCACCCCTTACAGGCACACTTACACTAACATGAACTACACTACCACACACGCCGGGAGATCGGTCGAGGACTTAGAACTCGTCTTGGCTGGAGCAGTGCCCCGCTGGTGGGAGAAACCTGGTTGAGGGAAACCCCACAGCCGATGGTAGGTCAGCGCCGGATCTCGCCATATAGCGGGAGAAGACCACCGCCACCTCCGGAGCAAAAGCACGTACTACACGTACGGGACTAATGACAATTGTAGTTGACGTGCTCGGAATCACTAACAATCAATCATGAAGAAACGAGACAATAAGAAGAAAAGACGAAGATATAAGTTCCTTGAATTGTGTTTTAGCCCCAGGTGCGGCCATATGTATATGTTATTTTTTTTTTGTTTCAATAATGTTAAATTGAAACACTAAGCAATACTTTCAAAATATAGAAAAAAATACAAAATACAATGTAAATTGTTAGGATATTCTTTATATTTCTGCATCGCAATTGGGGCGTGGATACCGGTGAAAGTAAGAATAGGGGGCCAGTAAATTAGTCATGGCGCAATGGCCCCCAATACTGGTAATACGGTCCTGCAGTGTTCCCAACGAGATAGAATATACTACATAGAGTGGCTGAGTCTGTGGTTTCAGCGCGCTTGGTGGACGCTCTCAGTACTAGGGGCCGCCATGTTTTCTACAGTCAAAACATTGGTGAGTCGGGCATGCGATACTGTGATACTGAACGTGTTTGTGATACCAGGCCCTCTTCGTGTGTCGTTTTACTTTTCGATCACATTTATTATAATTGTAATAGTGACTGGAGCATAATGCCTTCAGTTTGTTCGGCGTATAACTGCACAAACAAGAGTAATCAAACCACAAACATTTCGTTTTTCAAGTAAGTGCTTTCATTGAACTGTTTTCTACTTTTGTCTTTGATGTACACATGTCATAAAAATCTGATACCACTAATTGTTGTATTTAATTATTGTAGATTCCCATTGAAGAACAAGGAACATACGAAACGATGGGTTGTAAATATGAGAAGGGATAAATGGGCGCCAACATCAGCAAGTTACTTGTGTTCTTCTCACTTTGAGGAGAAGTTTATGTATCGAACAAATAGCCAAAGGCGTCTTCTGGCTTCATCTCTTATTATTTGCACCAAAAACTGCTGAGAAAAGGGGTTTAATTAAAATAAGAGATGTGAAAGATAGTTTAATAAACCCTTCTGATGATGTTGTTAGGCGGCGGAGTTGTTGGACAGGTTGCGGAGAAGTTTTTTAGAAGCGAGGAACATTTGCTACTCAAATGTCCAAAGAATGTCGTATTGAAATTTCAAACTCAAATTTTGCAACTTGTAGGGCATTCTTTATTTGTACAGAGTGACCATGTAACGACTGCAACAGAATTTGAGAATAATCTCACTATGTTTCATTAGTGAAACTGATTCTCAAACATTATTTGAGTTGCAGAATGAACCACTTGTGCAAGACAAAATCCTTCGACATAAGGGGAAAATATGTAAGACAAATGTTTACAAAACTAATACAATTCAAAGGACAGTAGAATATTAAAGTGTTTACTGAAAACAATTATGTACATTTCTTTCAAACCCTCTTCCTTCATTCTCACCAACATGACATCGTTTGCTGTAAGTATTGTACGTTAATATCAGCAGTCGTGCAAGAGGTTTTGTTCGCTTATTTGTTTCGTTTTTATTTATTACAACGCCCGGTTAAGGAAGTAATTAATTTTTTTTTAATTTCTCAATTCGTTAACTTACGACAATTTTTAAATGATTTGTTACTAGTCGTGAAACTCATTGCAATAGGCTTTCTACGCGCAACCACCCGGGCTCCGACCGGGTTTGACTGTTTAAAACATGGCGGCACGTCATTCAATTTGCTGCAAAGATGGCGCCGCCTCAGCCAGTCTATGTAGTATATTCTAAGTCGTTGAGTGTTCCACAAAAAAACCGGTGCCATCATGATCTTTTTGCGATCATTTTGCTAAAAAATCTCGTCCTCGTCGATTTTAGAATACAGAATTTGAGATAACAGGCGCTGAGTAAGTTTTACGAATTTCAAGTAGAATTGTTTTTTCCGCTGTTGAGTGAATATCACATTTGAGAAGATTTTAGCAAAAGCGATTTGTATCAAATTTTAAAAGGTATTCCTTCATGGATAAATGTTGTGCGAGTGCTTTAGATCCCAACCGAAATTATGGAAATTGTTTATTAAATGTAATCTTGAGAAAATGTTTAATAATTTATTTCTATTACTTCAAGGTTATATCAGGTGACATGTTTCTATGTCTTACTTTGTCACAGTCTGCTTATACTTAATCCCAATACTGTGAAGCAGATTTATGTGAAAATCGTGTCTATCGGGAATATTAACGCTTTACTCGGAGAATATAACGAATGATCATGTAACACACCAGATAAAAAAAAACTGATAAGGTGAAATAACACTAAGTAAATATCTGTATTTGATATTATTTGGTATCTGCAGGAATTTGTAAATAAACGAGATTTAAAATAAAGGCCAATAAACAAATATACTTTCCAGTTCAGAAATGGGGAATACTTTAGCAGTTTTTTTCAAATACGCAAATTTATCCCAGAAAAAAAGATATTTCATAAATATTGTTTTGGCTTTTAAAATTGCCCCAAATTTCGTCCCGAAACTAGAGAAGGCCAATGAGAAAGTGAAGAGGAAGAGAAGACGGTTGCAGAGGAGGAAGAGGAGGGAAATAGGGTTGAGTGAGGTAAGAGGGGGAGGACGAGAAAAAATAAGCGAAGGAAGAAAGGAAGGAGAAGGCGATGTGGAGGAAGAGGACAGGGAAAAGGGAGATAGAAGAAGAAAGAAGAGAAAGAGGATGTGGAGGAACAGGCGGAAATAGAGAATGAAGAGGAGAAGTAGCAGAAAGAGAGGGGGAAAGCGTCCCGGAGCGAAGGCCCACCCTTGACCTCGGCGGCTGGAAATCCGCTGCCTACGCGGAACGTCCGCAGTGGAAATTTCGCGTCACGTGGTGGCTTTTGGGCACGCGCACACCTGCGCGGCAGTGTTCATAATTTAATTCATTAGAAATAACATTACACTTTGATGTCTTAAATTCTTTATTCTTAATGTTTTGCACATTTTACTAATGAAAAGATTCAATAGATTTATAATTCTATTGAATATATAAGAGCAATAACAAGTTGTTCTTCAGGTGAGATAGCTTCATGATGGTTAAATATAACTGCTTAACTGTTTCTATACAATTAGAGACTATACTGAGCATCGCAAGAAAAGTTATATTAATTCTAACAATGATACATAATGCATTATTTACCATTAGAACTGTATAAATGTGTATAAACAACCTGTAACAAGTATTTATTGCAGCCTCCGGGTCAATGACCCCCATCTCGATCAGGTTTTTCGTCCAGTTTCCCTGATCCATTGAGCAAATGCTGAGATGGCCCCTTGTTTGCTTCTGGACATAAATTTAACTTCATTTTCTATGCACGTCTTCTAGAATTCAGTGGGAAACCCTTCCCGGGAATCCGCGTTGAGCAATTGAAATTGCAAATAGAAGCCAGCGATGTGGAAGCACCGGACACTGTCATCATTCACGGAGGCTCTAACAACCTTCGGAGATGTCGCTCGTTTGACTACCTAACGGGCGAGATCTACGAACTTGGGGAGAACAGCGAAAGCGCTTTCCATCCGCCCGCATAGTGCTAAGTGGTGTCATTCGCCGCCGGGATGTTTGGTCCGTAAAGTCGCAGGGTGAATCGCGACATGGACTATGGCAAAAGCGCTCGGATTCACCTTTGTGGATCCAAACGGGTGGATCTCGGAGAGCGCCCTAGGTCGGGACGGCGTCCACCTCAACCGGAGGGGCGTGGCGGCACTCAGTGGCCTCTACACCAGAGTTGCTGGTTCTGCCACGCCTCCGGTCGCCGATGACGCTGTGAATGTCCGTTGATCTTGCGCCCTGCGGTCGAATGGCGGGCAATGGCGATAGGAGCGGAGGCTGAGGGTTTCGCTCTGGTGGCGGAAGATTCAATGGTGACGTGTGTGACGGTGGAGAAAGCGGAGACCGCGGAGACGACAGCGGCGGCGGCGGCGACGACGGCGGCGACGGCGGACGGCGGCGACGGCGGCGACGGCGGCGACGGCGGCGACGGCGGCGACGGCGGCGACGGCGGCGACGGCGGCGACGGCGGCGACGGCGGCGACGGCGGCGACGGCGGCGACGGACGGCGGCGACGGCGGCGACGACGGCGGCGACGACGGCGGCGACGACGGCGGCGACGACGGCGGCGACGACGGCGGCGACCGTGGCAGCGGCGGAGACGGCGGCGACGACGGCGGCGACCAGATATGTTCAGGTGAGGAAGGGCTTTCTAAGATTATTGCGGTAAACTGTCGAAGTATAATTAATAAAACCATTGAGTTTTGGAACTTAGTTGATACATGTGATCCAGATATAGTGATAGGGACAGAATCGTGGTTAACAGATGAGGTAGCTAATTCTGAAATTTTACATTACGGTTATAAATTATATCGAAGAGATAGAAAAACAAGAGGCGGGGGCGTTTTTCTCTGCGTCAAGACCTCGTTAATAGTTGGGAATAGTTGGTTTAGTAACAACTTTGAAATGTTAGGAATGGTAATTGACGTACTAGATAATTCCGTGGAAATTATTGTTTGTTACAGGCCGCCAAACGACGGTTATGAAATTTTAGATGAAATCGGTGATAGGGTGGAAAACAGAAACGGTCGTTCTATTCTTGTCGCTGGCGACCTAAACTTTCCCGACGCTAACTGGAAAGGAGAGGTATGCGACAGGAAAATTCAAAAGCGCGTCAATCGACTAGTATGGGAGCAGGGTTTAACGCAGGTAGTCGACCAACCCACGCGGCTGAGCGCAATTTTGGACATTTTCCTTGTTCACCCTGCAGAAATGTTCCTTTCTTGCGACGTCTTTCAGGGGATTAGCGACCACAAAGCAGTGATGGTAGAAGTACAAACAAATGTAATTACGCGACCTAAGGTGAAAGGAACGATAGTCAGGCAATATAGAAAAGCAAACGTCGAAGGTTTACGTAGTTTCTTAAGGAAAAATACGACTACTTTCTAAGAACAGAAGGGGTATGGAGGAACAATGGGGGCTTTTAAAACAATCGTAGAAACAGCTTTAGATACGTTCTTCCTTGCAAAATACTGAAAAGTAATCCTGATCCTGAATATTATAACGGGGCGGTACGGCGTTTAAAGAGAAAGTTAGACTAGCATTTAATAGGAGACATCGCAGCATTGCTGACATGATAACTTTTAAAAATTCTACAGGGAATTAGAAAAGAAAGAAAATTGCGCATGAATTATTTTAAGAAATATTTTGGAGACAGGAAGAAATAATTGGTCAGACTTTTACAAATATGTCGCAGACGCCGGGGAATAAGGAAGAAATTCAGAAATTCTAGACGCAGATAACGCGCCATTGCAGCGACCAAGCGAAAGCAAATGCGTTCAACGCGTATTTTGTATCAATATTCAAACCAAAACGGCGCAGGAGCAAGTTCATTATTTTCCAATAGAAAACCAGTTCAAGCTTCATGCATGGAACTCCGCAAACGTATAAAATCACTGAAAAACGGTAAATCACGCGGACCAGACGGCATCTCGACAGATTTTATTAAACTCGGTGGTGAGGCAGTATTGCCGTATTTGTTAAGATTATTCAATGTTTCAATCAATAATGCAAGTCTACCAGACGATTGGAAGACAGCTATAGTGGTCCCTATCTTCAAAGAAGGTGATAAAACGAAAGTTTGTAATTATAGACCAGTATCGCTCACATCAGTAGTATGCAAAATAATGGAGCATTTAATAGCCGGGTACAGTCGCCGCGAATGGGAAAAAGCGAACTGGATTTTCTACGGACAGCATGGGTTTAGAAGTAAATATTCGTGCGAAAGCCAAATCGTTTCTCTTTTGCAAGATCTAGCTGACGAAGTTGACGCGGGTGGGAGGGTGGATGCAATCGTAATCGACTTTGCGAAAGCATTCGACGTAGTACCGCATAACCTACTTATCAGGAAATTATTAACTTCAGGAATTGATGCTAGAGTCGTGAAGTGGGTAAGCGAATTTCTTAGAACAGGAAACAAAAGTTCGAATTGGCACTCAGTTTTCGACTACGGTTATTGTTACTTCAGGGTTCCACAGGGAAGTGTCATAGGGCCATTACTTTTCTTAGCGTACGTAAATGATCTCCACGTTAACATACAATCAAAGGTGCGTTTATTTGCAGACGATTGTGTTATATACCGAAAAATCAAAAGTAGCGCTGACGAACAAATATTACAGCAGGATTTAGAACATTTACGTGATTGGGCTGAAAAAATGACATGGAATTAACGGATCGAAAAGCAAAACAATAACGTTCAGGCGGGGACGAAATTATGAGGAACCAGACTATCGTTTAGGTGAGTCATCATCCCAAGAGTCTCATCATGCAAGTATTTAGGCATTCATATAGATAGTAAATTAGGGTGGAGAAGCATATAAATCAGGTAGTTAGGAAAACGTGGAAGTCTTTGCATTTGTAATGCGAATTCTAAAGAAAAGCTCTGCAAACGCAAAAGAATTAGCATATTTTTCGCTGGTTCGCCCTCTCATGGAATACGGAGTGGCATGTTGGGATCCATACAGAAAGTCGCACCGGAAAAATCTAGATAGAATACAGAGAAAAGCGAATAAGTTTACCTACAGAACTAACGCGATAAAAAAGGCATGGGAACCTCTAGAAATGAGAAGAACAAGGGCGAGGCTTTGCGCTCTTTATAAATCATACGTAGGTCAAACAGCTTGGAAGGAAATTCAGGTTAGACTAGAAAAACCAAATTATTTCGGCCGAAAGCGATCACACTCAAAATTCGAACAAGGAAACAAAATTCAGATCTTGAAATTTTCCTTTGTAACAGAACAATTAAAGATTGGAACAGTTTACCCGCAGCAATTTTCAAAGCCTTTCCTCTAAGTGTCCGAAGTTTTAGAAATAAGTTAGAACAATATGATAGTAATAGACATTAAATGAGTAAGTGCTGTGAAGTGCGGTGAAGTGCTGTGAAGTGCGGTGAAGTGCGATGTAGTGCTGGTTAGTGTAGTGTAGTGTAGTGTAGTGTAGTGTAGTGTAGTGTAGTGTTGTGCAGTGCAGTGTCGTGCAGTTAATTGTAGTGAACGCGATCAATGAATTAAAAACAATAAATTTAGCCAATATTTATGTAGCTTGTATTAAATTTTAGCATCACCGACATATAATTATAATTATTATATATCATACGAGTTGAAATATTTGTTATAATACTTAATATTAGTGATAGTATGATTATTTATTATTATTGTTATTATTATTAATATCGTTATTATTATTAATATTGTTGTTATTATTAATGTTAAGTGTTATTATTATTGTAATTATTGTTAATTAACTGCCACCGGGTCATACCCAATTGCAGTTCAAATAAATGTAATGTAATGTAAAACACAATTCTTCAAATTATCGTTTCCATGTTGTCGCAGCAAGAAGTATTATTCCGAAGGACAACGTCGACAAGAGCCAAAATGTATTGCCTTTTTATCCTTGAAAATAGATTTTATTACATGGGAGCTTGTTTGTTTTTTCAAATTTAAGTAGTATATGACTGAGCGTAGGGATCACAGAATTTTGAAAATGTGCACACAATTCACTTTTCCCCATAGAACGTCATACGCAGTTTTTAAGTGTTTTTTTGACGTAAAATAAATAAATAAATAAATAAATAAATAAATAAATAAATAAATAAATAAATAAATAAATAAATAAATAAATAAATAAATAAATAAATAAATAAATAAATAAATAAAAAATAAATAAATAAATAAATAAATAAATAAGTGTATAAATATCTTATGTCTTCTGGGCTCTGATAAATAAATAAATAAATAAATAAATAAATAAATAAATAAATAAATAAATAAATAAATAAATAAATAAATAAATAAATAAATAAATAAATAAATAAATAAATAAATAAATAAATAAATAAATAAATAAAAAGTGTGAGATTATCTTATGTCTTCTGGGCTCTGATTCAAAATTGCATCAAAACGGGCTCTAGTCATGTCAATGAGTAACTTGGCATTTCTATCCCCTGCGTGAATAGAAGAGAGCGCCTCTTCTTGATCGGATGGAAGCTGTCACCAGACGCTGACTCATACTGAGGCTCCGGCGAGAACGGACCCGCGAATTCCGCCGCCGCATTTAGCGCGGAAATTTCCGTGCTGCATCCGCTGCGGATCTTCCGCGCCGGTTTGTGGGAGCTTTCATCTCGTGGGGTGCGTGGTGAGAGGGGGAAGCCCCCGTGCGACTGTGGATACCGGTTTCTGGGAGGCTCCGACGGACCGCAGCGCTGCATGCGAAGACGCAATAGCCGCTCCGCACGCTCCGGCCCAAATCGCGCCACAAGAATTGCACAGTGGGGTGTGCACTCAGGCGCGCACGAGGACAAAGCTTCCAGAAAAATTACAAATGCGGAAGGCAATAAATTAATAAGCTAATAATTTATTTCCATTGCCTTTCATATTTAAAACACTATGGCGAAATTTTAATATTTTTTATTTTGCGCTTCTTCCCACAGTACGGCACACATAGGTGTTAACTACTTTTGACGTCCAGTAAAATAAAAATTAAAAAATAAAGTTTGGAATTATCAGACCCCGGAAGGTATTTTGTAGTCAGCAATTATAATGATGCTAGACAATGACACATAGTTTGTGTACCGAAATTTGCCTGGATTCTTCTTTTGCCATGGTAATTACTGAATCTATTTATTTATTTAGTCAAAAACAGTAAAAAACTGTATGTGACGTATGGGGGGGCAATAATCTGTGCACGTTTTTGTGAGTTCCAGAATCCCTTCCCAACAATTTAACTACTAATAGTTGAAAGATGAAAATAATAATAATAATAATAATAATAATAATAATAATAATAATAATAATAATAATAATAATAAATTTATAAAAGCGAGAGATTATCATTTGAAAAAGGTATTTTGATTTTTAGATATTTTGGTTTCCGAGTCATAGAAAACTTATTTGTAACGGTAAACGAACTGCAGAATTGATTTTTCTGTATTTCTAACAAAATAGAAAATCACCCTAAGCTCTACTACCACTACAAGCATAAGTAAAGCTTATCAAAACGCGCGCATAGTGAAGCTACATTTACGTCCAGAAGCAAATCCAGGGGCCATCTCATCATTTGCTAAAAGGATAAGGAGAACTGGACCAAAACCAGATCGAAATGGGGGTCATTGACCCGGAAGCTGAAGTACATTACATACAGGCATATGATGTCTTTTTAAAAAATTATACAATACAAATATAAACTAATTCTTTATACTATATCACTGTTTTGTTAAAGTGAACATTATTTTTCTTTTTGACGATCAGTATAGTCTCTAATTGCATAGAAACAATTATGCAGCAGAAAATATTTTACTTAAATTTGTGTACCAATTTTAATTGTTTAATTTCATCTGGCAATGCGTTGTAAAGAAACGTACATGTATTGTATGTGGATTTCTTGTAGTGAGCTGTTGATACTGACACTTGATGAACAGGATTTCTACGTCGTGTGTTGTAACCATAAATATTAGTACTACATAAAAATCTTCCAACCGTTAAGTATGTCAGTGTTGACAAATACTACAGATTAGTAAATAATTAGGCAAGGCAATGGGCTGAGGTGAAGGTAGCAAAAATTTCGAGTGTCTCAATTCAGTCAAACCTGAAATGGAACTATTATTTGAATTAAAGAAACATTAATTATTTTCATTGAATAGCATGCACCATTGAATTCAAAACAAAGCATCTTACAAGCTCGTATAGAAGACTCGAAGCCATAATGTAGCCTTTTAAAGACGAAGAACGCAAACAAGCGCTACCCATGCACAACAGCAAAATCTGAGATAGCGCTTGCGCACACCTAGAATCACAATTCGGCCCACAGCACGCTGCATTCCGTACAGAGGATGATTGCAGAGAAGCCTGCACCACACGCGCAAGGAGCCCAGCGTCTGGGAACAGTCATTAAGGAAGACTGGAGGCGGTGGGAAGGCCCTGCTTCTGCCAGAGGCGCGGAGGAGCGCCACGCGGTAATATGCCCGTAACGTTGTGTAACTCCTCCTGCCTCCTCGCTGCCATTGTCTAGGAACCAGCAGCCGCTCCCAGCACGATACGACTCACGCGGCGGAAAATGGCCGCTGAATTGCCGACGACAACGGAGATTTCTATAACGGACAACCGCCTCACAGGCAGTAGACCAAAATGATCCGGAACTTTCACGTAACATGGGCAAAGTCCTTCTTTCACACGCAGACGCTATTGATGAGTGATATTCAACTAATGTGTTATGTTGGTGAGTTTCAGAATTGATTCCTTAAATATTACTGTGACATAGAAAAATATAATTTTAAAAGGAGAGAACATTCATTTAATAATTAAAGCATAACAAAACAATGCGCAATATTAAAATTATTATAGTTTGTAAGACTTTAAACTGTGGGATATGGATCACGAGATTGGCCAATTAATAAAACACATTAGGTTGCCAACGTTTGTTGAGGAAGGAATATGCAATTCCTTCCTCAGGGCTTACTAATATACAAAATGGTCAAACTTCATGTCTGCCTACAGACCAACTACAACATGGAGTTGCTAAAGCACACAGGTCCATTGAGAGCCAAGTCCGATCAGGGCCACGGCCCGAAAGTACTTACTTTGGACGAAATATTTTAATAAAGGGGACTATGATGCCATATATACGTATGATATTCATCAAAAGAATTCAGAACTGTGAAACATTAAAAAAAATATCCCTTACAAGGATGACGAAGTGGCAACATTTTGCAATGGAAAATATAGTTTTTACTCTTTGAAATAATTTAAAACTTTAATTTGGATATTATGAGTTGAAGGCCTTTCCTTAAAGGTCAGTTGGTCTACCGGAAAAAATCCACACTGTATTGCATAACAGAAAAAAAATTGTAATGGAAATGTGATACTACTACAGCTGTAGTAGTAAGTCTAATGATTAAATGTCCCCAGCTAAAATGTCTACCAACAAAAATGTCTGCTAACTACAAAGTCTATCAGCTAAATGCCTACTAGCTAAAAGTCTAACAGAAATGTCTAACGAGAATTCTGTTAATATATTATACAGTATTTAATGTAACAATAAATTGAAAGTATATAATATGATACGTACGTACATTATCGTATCTGGATTTTCAAAAATGAATGAGTTGCCGTGGCAATAAAATTAGGAGATCCATTTTTATTTCAGACACACCAGGGACTATAATAATACTACATATCGTTATACGTAACTACATATTGTTATAAACTTTTAATTTATTATTATAATAGATATAATATTTTAACAGAATACTTCTTACACATTTCTGTTAGACTTTTAGTTAGTAGACATTATCATAACCAGATATTAAAAAATGAATGAGCTGTCGCAGCAATAAAATTAGATCCATTTTTTATTTCAAACACCAGACACTATAATAATGAAATCGCACTATGAATATTATTGGCAGCGAAATGAAATGCTCGCCTACTTCAGGGGTTTAAGTTATCGTCTGAAATTGGAAGAAGATGAAGTAGAAGAATCTGAATGACTTTAATGAATCTCTGTCGTATTCATGTATGACATATATTTTATAAATATATTTAAAATATTTAAAATATATTGTATAAATATTTTATAAATATATTTTTCGAATTAAACATGCATTAAATTAAAAAATTAAACCGTCTAAAAACGTTCATATGTAGACCCAATTTCAATAGAAATATTTGCAATATTCATTTTTGCATGTACACACCTTTGCCTGTAGACATTTAGGCAATATATATTTCTTCATATATGCATACTTGCATTAGATATTTTTTCACATAGACTAGCGCGATGTGTAGACATTTATTACGTTGACATTTAGAGTAGACCGAGTGCCGTTAGACCTCAAATATTAGACATTATTTACGAAGACCTTATTTCTGTAGACCTACTGACCGGTAACCTTCAACTTTACTCAGGGACAGCCTTTTTAACTGCTTCGGAGCGGTCAAGAGGATATCCATCGACCGACGTCATTAACTTTTCCGCCCGATCGTCACATAGATAACAACTGTGTTTGGGCGCGAACGAACATACCGTTGGTGCGGCGACGCCCGCATGTGTGGGCGAGTGGGCGTGGCCACTGGGTCACCGCGCGACCGCCGGCGCATCGCAGCGAGCGTGGGAAGCGGGCCACTGGGCGCGAGGGCGATTGCGCACAAATATTCGGCCGCGGGCACCATCGGCCTCGCCCGCGCCCGCCCGCCCGCTCGCCGGCCCGGTCTCACCCGCAGCCGCCCATGTCCACCCGTGCTTGTTCACGAATGCCCTGCTCCCGGCCTGGCACTCGTCCTCAACTCCGCTTCCATCGTCGCTTGGCTTGGTTTGTTTTTTTTTTGTGTTTCCGGGCGCGTCAACTGCTTTCGTCATTAGTCCGGTTAGTGCAGTACATGTTTTTCTCGGGAGACGGCGGTGATCTTCCCCCGCTGGATGGCGAGATCCGGCGCCGACCTTGCGTCGGCTAGTGGGGTTTCCCCCTAACCAGGACTCTCCCACCAGCGGGGCACAACCCCAGCCGGGACAAGCTCTAAGCTCCCGACCGGTCTCTCGGAATATGTGGTAGTGTAGTGAATGTTAGTGTAAGTGTCTGTGTAAGGGGGAGAGAATAGGAAAAGAAAGAGGAAGAAAATATCGCGCGCGGATCGTGGCCCGTTTAATAGGGTACTGCTCTGGCATCCGCCTGGTGTTGATCAGAGAAACCACTGAAAACTACCGATCAGAGCAGCCGGCCGCTAGAATTCTCCTCCAGACAGCGACTGAATTCGACCTAGCTGAAAAGCTAGTGTCGAAAGTTCTGCCGCCGTCAGGACTGGAACCAAGGACCTCCCGGACAGAAGCGCTGCAGTGACATCAGTTGATGCACTTAGCTATCGCTCCCGGTGTTAGTAGTCGTAAATAGTAGTGGAGGAAGGGACCGGCATCCCCAATGAATTCCTCGAAATGAATTATAATTATCTTTTCAATTTTTTATTGTCGATTTCGGCAAGTGAAACAAAATAGAATTTCGTTGAAAATGTTTCTTCTAAGCCGATTCGCAGACCTCAATACTAAAGTAGTAATGCGCGAACAGCACATATATTCTCGCATTATTTCTAATATTTGAAATTTTCGAAAGTGCAGAGAGTTCAGCCAAACGCCATTTTTATAAGGGTAGCTTTCTCCAATCGAGAAAAAATGTATATCAGTGTTCGAGAGAAAAAAATTAATTGCCTTCATTTGAAGCACATATTACACTAAATCTACTCGTTTTCCAAAAATTGTACATGGCTTTATTTAAAGGTCTGTCTTTGTAGGGCAGATTTCATTTTGCAAAAACTCTACATTTTCAGTAACGTAGTTTGGCTGTGAACGGCTATTCTGATGGCCTCAAAACAAGCTTTAAAGAGATTTGTTATGTATTACTAAAGCGTTTAGAAAACGTATTGTTGTTTTTCCAATTTCAAACTTTCAAAGGGTTCAAAAGTTCAAACTTTTTTCTCCCGTTAATAATTATCAAATAAAGAAAAAATATTAATGTGTCTTCAGTGCACATATTGCTCTATTGCATTACAAACAAGTTTTTCATTGTTACGTAAATAATATTAAAAGCATTTCATAATTTATACAGGGCCGAAATGTTTGATAAACTGATCGGAGAAAGCACAGAAAACTACTGATTAAAACACCCGCCGCCTCAATCCTCCTTCAGACAGCGACTGAATTAGACATATCTACGTAGCTGTTGACGAAAATCTGTCACATGGGGACTTGAACCCCGGGACCTCCGGGTCAGTCTTTGCAAAGACAGCGGCAATTCTGAGAAGCCTCAACGTAAAGGTGGATTAAAAATACAGAAATGACTGCTTTACGAGGGGATTGTACAGAGTGATATTTATATAATTGCGTAAAATTATGTTTTGAACGATGAAGATTAATTTTTTATTGCCAAGACCTTCAGGTCGAAGTACTAACAACAACAAATATCATGCGAGAAACTAAAATTTCACTGACGAATTATGTACAATTCCTCTACAATCATAAATAAATGCTTATACTACGATTCATTGTTTGTCAAATGGCTGACCTTGTCGGTTTCATGGAAGAAAAGCATCATTTCGTGAATGATCGCGTCAACAAGTCATGGAAGGAGTTATGAGAAGGGGGTATGAGTGACGAGCCCTGAGGAACAGGCAATGAAGCTCGTGCAAGATGTGCCAAGTCGGTTGGTCAAGACGACGGCCAGGATGGGCGGTGAGGACAGGCCATGCATTAGACCTTGAGCCAAGCCGCGTCTTTCTTACTTTTACACTGTACCTTCACTACGCAGTTGGTATTTTTCTACGAAAAAATAAAAATGAGGGCTTTTGCGTATCGTAATACTTGTGTGAAGTTCGTAGTTTTGAAGACGTGAAAACATGACCTCACCATGACAAGACGTTTTCGCACAAAAACGGCAAATGATGGTGGCTTTACGTTTCAGCTACGATGTAGCGAGAAAGTTATGTCATGCTGCGAAAACAACGAAGAATTTTGGGAGGAAAAATTCTTAATACAGGGCTCTGGTAACGATAAGTCCAGTTGCTAAACTTAGAAAAATCCTCTAACACGTGGAGTAGCCAGAATCCATGTTTTTTGGGTCCTTGATATCGAAACGTCTCTGTTCGTCCGGCGGTGAACAACGCAAGAGGCTAAACGGTTCAGCTGATTTTCTCCAAAATTGATATTCCCCAATCGATCTGGCCGATGGTGCGTCCTCTTGAACTTCAAACCGATATTTTAATTTTTGAGGTGTCATTTACATGAAGCCCTGGGTCATTGTCAAAATTTTCAAAAAGTGGCCCCATCGTTTTGATTAAATTTTGTTGTAGGATAGTGTGATGGACGTTTAAGAGAATGGTGCAGGTCTCATGATCGTTGGAAACCCTGATTTATCGAAAGTTCGAAATTTTGTCGGAGTTCTCCTACAACTATAAAATTTAAGATAAGAGTGTTTCCCCTTAATAAAATCTGTTCCTTAAAAAATATATTGAAATAAGATGTGTAATTTTCCGAAAATTTAAGTACTTTTCGCCTAATTTTGCTTGAAAATACGGGCGAGAAAGTAGGTGCTGTTCTAGTACCACTTATCTTTACAATGAAGTGTAGCGATGAAACAACGAACGATTCCTATTGCAATAATGTTTTCACGATAGCAGAAAAAACTTTTATTTAGTAAGCGAAGTGCACATTTCATTTTCTTTGTCTCCACCTATCCATCGGAACAAAAGTCTCAACCTTGAACGTGCAGACACCATTTCACCCGCTTCATATAAAAAAGCTATTTGAATTGTTTATGGGCAATACACGGTTTCTCCCGCTTCTTTTCAGTGTGCGAAATACCGATTTTTTTCCGTACCAATAGTGTGCGAAACCTCGAGAAGCGTGTGCGAAAGATCTGTCTTGTTAAAAAATAGTATAAGCAGCATTCGTTTTCGTAGCCCTCGCTAAGCTCACTCGACGAATTCGACTCGTTCGTGAATCGTCTCTTCCGGGCATTTCTTACGTAACTATTTTCGCTCCGTCACAACGCCGTGCGAAAATCTTTCGCACGGTATGTAACATAGCTCACTTTAATCGTAGGAAAATAGTAATTTAAGTAATTTACATTACAATGCAAGGATCTTTGTAGATCTTTCCATGACTAGACGGGAAGTTCCCGAACAAAGCAGATAGAACTCGAGTCAGGATCCCTCGGCCCAAGTATAAAAATCCCGTCGTGTTCACTTTTGCCCTTTGATGAACTCTCGCTCAAGTTAAGACGCAACAAACTTCAGAAGATAAGACGTTTACAATCCTTTTCCTTGCTAGCCAATAAATATTTCGCCACGCAAATTATACTATATAATAGAAAAGATAAAAATAAATAAAAATCTATAACTTGTCGTAAACCAGCTTGTTTTGGCGTTAATAAATTTGCCATAGAATTTGTTTTAAGCTAATGTTATGTAAAAAAGTTAAAATATTGATTTCAGAGTTTTTCGTTTTGTGTATAAAATAAAAAGGAAAGTTTGAAACCATAAAAAATTGCAATGGATAGTATGCAACAAGTTGCCGTAAGTCGAAAATTGTTACTGCAATAAACTCGCGACACCAACAATAAACGCTACGCTTTCTTCTTTCGAAAAAAAGATAATGACTTGCATTTCGTTTCGAGCTACTGTTTATCCGTGACATATGTCCGACCGTATCACGCTCGCCCATTACATTAAGCGTATGTAGCGGACAAACAAAACGAGACATTGCAAAACTGTCTTTTCCGTATATTTGTGTGCAGAGAGCGAATGGATTAACTGCACAACATGGGAGTGATAATGAGATGCTACTTTCTTATAAACAATTAAGTTACATATCTCGAGAACGAACAGTGATAGAATCGATCGGATTGCGGAATTTTATTTCTCGTTTAAAAGTCATTCAAATGAGACGATAAAAATTACAGCATTTGCAAATTTATAAACAATTTCCTACTTTTACAAATTTAAAGCGAAGAGTCACACGACGTAACGTAACCGAAAACAGATAATTAACAATTTTGCAAAAATTGAACATTTTATATTAGGTTATTACACATCAATATTTAGGAGTTCAGCAGCAACGATTACGAAATATGAGCTAGAACGGCAGGGAGAGTCCGCAAAATGTCTGTTCAACAATTCAAAATAGCAATTTGGAGGGACTTGCAAATAGATTGCCAAATGTTAGTTTAATTGTTGCAGCTAAACTGCCAAATATTCTGGGCTATTGACAGGAACACTGGACCGAAAACGGCTACTCACAAACATATTTCCATAATTCCGTGCGCAAAGGCAAAAATCGATAGCAAAATGTGAGTGTTTCCGCCTCGTACGTAAACACAGAGGCCCGGCCCTCAGAGTCCCGCTCCTTGGTTGGTTGATTGTTAGTGATTCCGGGCACGTCAACTACTATGGTCGTTAGTCCCGTAAGTGTAGTTCGTGTTTTTTGCTCGTGAAATGGCGGTGGTCTTCCCCCGCTGGATGGCCAGATACGGCGCCGACCTACCGTCGGTTAGCGGGGTTTTCCCCCCACCAGGTATCTCTCACGGGCGGGGCACCGGCCCAACCGTGCCAAGTTCAAAGTCCCCGACCGGTCTCCCGGCATGTGTGGTACAGTAGAGCATGTTAGTATAAGTGTGTGTGTGTGTGTGTGTGTGTGTGTGAGAGAGAGAGAGAGAGAGAGAGAGAGAGAGAGAGAGAGTAGGTTGTGTGAGTGTAAGGGGTGAGGATAGGACAAGGAAGAAGAAGGAAAGATCGCGCGCGGTCCGTGGCCCTTTTCTTAGGGTACTGCCCCGACTCCCGCGTTTTGTAATTTTTCGCCAACCATAATAACACTAAGATGCTAGCAATTTATCAACGCTCCCCTCCCCCAGATTCACGATTGTCCCTCATTGCCTGCACGGTTGCGAAGATAGAATTTCACACGAAATATTTTCTTGGGGCGAGGGTATAATTTCAAGACCTCCATTTCATGACAATTTGCCCATGTGATATACAAATTTTATTGACGATCACAAGAACACACAAAGTATTTTTCCGTTCAGGAGTTGAATCGCATTTTGTTTTCTAATTTTGTAAGTATACGTCACTTTCTAGATGATCTGGAATAAAAGTATTTATTACACATTATTTTGACCCTAATGACTCCCTCCTTCGAGTCGCGGTAGCTTACGCCAGTCTACCTACGCCAGCATCTCTCAGCAAGGAATGCACAAGGCCGCAGGCTGCGTCTTTCTCGCCAGCGCTGCGGAGCCTCTTATCAGCCGTTAACGCCTCGCCACGGGGCCCGGAGGCTGGAGGCGGCCGTCCGCTGCTACTCTATGCGCCGCCTCATGAACCAATAATGAAGTTTTAACGGGGCGGCGCGTGTGTTCGGAATTAAGAAATTAACCGGGCGCGGGCCTCGTTAAGCCCCTCCCCCCTCCCACGGCATCAGCGAACCGAGATGCGCGCCTCACGTTAGCGACGGCAAGAGGGCGCGCGGATATGAGGATATGAGGAAGGGCGGATATTCGGGCAGAGGACGCGACGGCCCCGCACTGAATTTTGAGCGTCGTTTTTAAATCTAACAAAGAGAACTAGGGAACAAGCACCAGAAGTTGGTACTGCCTCAGGAGTAACCACTTAAAGCACAGAATTCGAAGAAATTTGACGTTTCTCATGTGCTTTAGTCGTGCAGAAATTGAAGGCCATATCTTCAAGTGGTGGGGAGTAGAAGGCGATTAATTTTTTAAAAAATTGTTGCGTCTACACCTTGACATTTCTTTTATATGTAAAGAATAATTTTACAAAACATTATGAACATTGACTTTGCCTTAATGAAATAGGAACGGATACTTTTTGAATCTAAACTGTCATGAATAACAATAGTTATAAAAATCGTTTTCGATGCGCTTGACGTAAAACCAAAACAATAATAATTGTTAATAGTTGCCTAATAAAACACCAATGCATTATTATTATTATTATTATTATTATTATTATTATTATTATTTATTAATTTATTGGTTTATTATTATTATTATTATTATTACTATCAACCGATTCGTCATCAACTCTGGCATGGCTGGTACTCGATGGAAAACATCTTCCACTCTGCTGCCCTGTACGTCTCCGTCTCATTACTGGCCGACAATTTATCCGTGCGCTTGCACTCATTTCTGCACTTATGCACCATTGCAACCCCTCACTGACTGCCAGCAGTTGCCGACCTAATGGCCTAGGTCACCCTTGTAAATTTCGTGATTCCCTTGGCTCCACAAATACAATCTAGCTTTACAAAGTGTAAATGTAATGAAGCTATTACATACTTTCCTAGCAGGTCTCACTTGTTGCATTCCATGTTCTGCAGTTGCTTTAAGTGCCATCGGCCTACAGAACGTGGACGTTTGTTTTAGTAGTCTGAAAAAGAGACTTAATAGTTGTACCATAGGGTTACATAAAATAGGATCTAGTGAGGTCATGCTTTGACCATGGCACCTCATGCGTAGTAATTCACTATGTTCTTTTGAGATCTCTCCAATGAACGTTTCATGAAGATACCAGAGTATTTCAACTTGACTTTCGCATATCCAATTTCTCTACTCTCTTCGCAATTTTTTTTGAGGAAAATACTTTCCATTCCTAAGCCAGCAGGGCTGCCAACGAGTAACATTGCTTCCGAACACGCTCCGACGCGTGGCAACGGCGTTTAATCCATTTATTAACGTCAATCAACAATAAAAAACTGCGTAAAACGTTTGATGGGCGGAATGAAAGTCCGTTATTGTCCAGACGCAAACAAACGCAATACACGAATTGAATTGCACCAAATTTAAATTGCTCTCATTTCAAAAACACACCCGCTTCTAAATATGTGCGGGTGCGCGTGGATGCTCCGCTGAAGCAGGCGGCATATCGCTCGAAGGCGGCTGGTGGAAGAACAATTGAACAATGCGTTACGACGCACGCATATCACAAACATACGACGTAATGAATAAGTGAATGGTATTGAGTTACTTTTTTTTAAATTGGTTTATTTAAGGTCGCTTCAACATCTAAGGTCATTAGCGACCACTATTGCTGTTAACGGTATGGTAACTATGTGGATGAAACGATATGGTGATTGATGATAAGGGGTGAAAGGACGAACACAAATACAACCATGCCCGAGGCGGGACTCGAACCCGCGACCCTTCGGTCCGAGATCACTACGACACTACTGCCTTAGCGATCTCGGCCACCGGGCCGGCTGAGCTACATTTATGTTTCCTATATTTCAAAAGAACAGGTTACAAATATTCGGTGTATAGAGTGTGAGTGGAGGACCATTCGTCATTGACGATAAGCTATCACTTGTTTGTATCGGACGATTAGTCGAAGAGTTCCTATGAACTAAATGTACGAATTCTAAAAAAACATTAAGAAACGAGAGTATAAGAAAGAAAATAAACCTTTGAACCGATTGAACAAAGTGCAACATTGAATGGAAAGAAATGAACAGCCTTGAACCTTGTCAAGTATCTAAAGAGAATAGTAGAAAACTACTTTAAACAATTCTGTTTCATTTTTTTCAACTCAAGATATTTTCTTTATCTCTAAAAAGTTAGGAGTAGACGGAGAGAAAAGTGTCGCTGATTATTACACAGTAACTACTAGGAAATAAGTTTTTTATCATAAAGCTACAATTACAGCTCTGTGCACGAGTGCTTCGGAGTTTATGTAACTTGTCCAATGTGATAACAAAATCAGAAAGACTCACTGCGTTGCATCCATTTACTTACGTGTTGAAAACGCCAAGTATGCAGAAACTCGAATACTCACCTGGAAAAACGAAAACAATATTACAACTGATATTCAAATGCGCCGGATGTATAGAACAAGCAATAATGATGTTCACACTGTAGTATTTAGCTATTTCAAATACATACACCAAGAATAATATTAAGGAAAAAATATAACAATACAAAATACGCAGCACATCAGATAACAATTTCAAAACGTATGCATAGAATTTCAATTACAGATCGCTAGGAAACACTCAACACTCGAAAACGAGGATATCATTGAAAATCACGTGAGATTGGAGTAAAAGTCTAGAAGTTTCGAGAGTAAAAGTAAGGAGAAATGAGAAAAGGAGATAAAATAAAACGAACTAAAAAGGAAGAAAAAGAAGAAGAAGAAGAAGAAGAAAAAACAAAAAAATAGGAAAGAAGAACAGGGCAAAAAGTAGGTGAAGAAACTAGAAGACGCAAATAAGAAATAGAAGGAGAATGATTAAGATAAGTATCAGGGAGAGAAGGAGGAAGAGGAATAAGTTGAAAAGAAGGGACACGGGAAGAACAAACAGGAAGTAGAAGAGGAGAAGCAAGAGGAAGCAAGATGGAAGAAGCAGAACCCAAGTGTGTATAAGCTGTTCCTCCCTCCGTCCCGTGCCTCACCCAGTTACTCCGTGCCCCATTACCTCCCGCCCCGCCCCCTTCCGCCGCCCCCGGCGCAACGGGCCGCGTAATGAAGGGCACGCGCGGGCGCTGGGGCGGCGGCGGCCCAAACGCCATCAGCGCCGATGGCTCCCGTGCCGCCGGCACGCGCACGCCCCAAGTGCCGTCAGAGAGCCCGTCCCACTCGCCCATCTCCAACCCGCTCGCCCTCCCAAATCCAAATTCATCTTTTTTCAGGTCGCTTTTCAACATATTTTGGTCATTAGCACCGGGAGCGGTAGCTCAGTGCATCGACTGATGTCATTGCAGCGCCTCTGACCGGGAGGTCCTAGGTTACACTCCCCACGGCGGAAGGATTTTCGACACTGGCTTTTCAGCTACGTTGAATTCAGTCGCTCTCTGGAGGATAATTCTAGCGGCCGGCTGCTCTGATCGGTTGTTTTCAGTGGTTTCTCCGATCAACACCACGCGAATGCCGGAGCAGTACCCTATCAAACGGGCCACGGACCGCGCGCGATCTGTCCTTCCTCTTCCTTGTCATATCCTCTCCCCTTACACACACACTTACACTAACATGTACTACACTACCACATATCCCGGGAGACCGGTCGGAAGTTTACAGCTTGTCCCGGCTGGGGCGGTGTCCCGCTGGTGGGAGAGTCCTGGTTAGGGGGAAACCCCACTAGCCGACGGTAGGTCGGCGCCGGATCTCGCCATCCAGCGGGAAAAGATTACTGCGCATATCCCGAGAAAAAAACATGCACTACACTAACGGGACTAATGACCAAAGCAATTGACGTGCCCTGAAACACGAAAAAATCAAATAAAATCAAATCTTTCGCTTCTTATTTTCTGTGGTGATTTCATTCATACTACGGATAATACAGGAAAACAGTTCATTAGAAATGATCCCTGTGGACTTTGATTTGTTTGTAAATCAGCAATATTTCTCAATACTCAATAAATATTTGGAAACTATCCTAAATTCAAACTGCTGTCTGTATTTGAACGTTTTTTTCATTTTCTTTCGTTTTCAGCTACTTTTGAGTTTAAGATGATTGCGTTTTACATCAACAAGTAAGGAATGACGTTGAAAGTTATTGTAAACTGGTTTTACATTCACCTTGAAATACTATAGCGGATACAAATGGTGAGAGAGAAACATGACAAAGAACGGCAATCCAATCTTGTCTTAACTTCTGTTACAGAATGTCTGTAATCTCTGCCAAAAATATTTTAATATTAATAGAAAATTCATTCGAGATCGTAATTATGATAAACGTTCAATTGTGAGTATAAATGACGAGAAGAAATGGGGCGTTTCAAGACGTTCTCAACCAAGTAACTTATCATCATCATCATAGGCATTGCGGTGGTAGGGCTTTGTCGCTTAATCAAAAATATGTTCATGTATGATAATGGTATATCTTAATTCCAACAAAGAATAGAAACTGTTGTGTGATATTTGGAAAAATAACCACTCTGCCTATATATAAAAGTTTATAATATTCATTATTATTATTATTATTATTATTATTATTATTATTATTATTATTATTATTATTAATATTAATTATTATTGTTGTTGTTGTTGTTATTGTTGTTGTTAAATCGACCAATCGTTAAAGGGCCCATTTGTTCGACACACGGATTTGCTATAATTTAGTTCTTCCTAGAAACGTAAAACAGAAAAAACACAGTGTTGCGTTGTCAAACAGCAGCGCCGCAACAAGAGCCAACAGCCCCGCCCATTCCATCCCAATTGTTCGTCCGCCGGGTAACCGTGTTTCCCACGTATTCCGGGTTCATTGAGATATAACCGACCGATTATGATAATCCAATCCAAGTAACTTGCCAGGTTCCGCTAATCTCATTATTCCCATTGTTAATCACTTAGGCTGGTTAACCGCTGCCCGAAAATCGCCCGTTGTTCGGGTGGCGGCCGGGGCTCCGAGGGGACTTCCTATTGTCTGGGTGAGCGGGGGCGGCCCGCGGACAAAGCTGACGGGCGCGCGCGCACGACACGGAGGGCGCGACGAGGGCGGCGAGGGCGGCGAGGGCGGCGAGGGCGGCGAGGATGGTCATGCTGGCTTGGGCGGTGGCGAAACGTCTTCGAAGAGAATGTGAAAACGAAGGAGGCGTAGCAAGGCGGGAACAGGATAGGAGGGGTGGGGAGTACGGGAGAGGGACGGGCAGGGTGGGTTGGGTGGAGTGGGGTGAGATCAGGGGTGTCGGGACGGGACAGAGCCAGAAGGGACGGAAAAGGTCGCTATAGGACGCGAATAACCAGTGGGGACAGGAGGGAACGGGAGGGAAACATGATGACTATGTGAACGAAAACAGTCAAAGAGCGGGAGGGTAGTAGGCAAAGTTAATAGATAAAAAAAGTTTTAAAAAATGGAAAGAGAGTATGATAGGGAGCTGGGAATTTCGGAATCGCATGATGTGGGCAGTACTGTTGAGGAATGCATGGACCAAAGACGGAAGGCGAAAGTGACTGGGACTGGTGAGGTGGAAAATCAAATACATACGACAATCCAGCGAGGATAACACCTCGAGTGGTATGACAATAACGTATTGGCATACAAAAACCCATTTCGCGGGTTCCATTCTGCTAGAACGGTGGATTTTCGAATGGCGGGGCGGAAAACCCTCAGTGGGTCAGGGCCCGCTTGCGGCTTCTTAAAGAACCTCGTCAGGTGCAAGGCAAAATGAAATTCCTCCGGTAAGCCAGTGTGTACAGCATTAACCGAGATCGACATCTGTCCACGGCGTACCTTGTAGTGCCTGGTTGCGACTCTCTGACAGATGTCGATCTCGGTTAATAACTTGAGCAGGCTCCAAACATCTCGTAGAGCCGCGCTAGAGGTATGCTTCCAAGCAAACCTAGGCGAAGTATGGGTACGGACGGCATTTCCGAGCAACAATCCCGAACGCCTTTTTAAACAGCGGACAGCGGGATTCGTCACAGACGACAAACGATTTGAGAGGCTGATGTAGAGAACACTGTCAGAGAGTGCTTGCGGCACACAGGGGAATGATGGCAGTCGGAGTCGGGATAGTCAGAAGAGTTCCGTCAATAGTCGAGGGTATAGAATGTTCTTAAGGTAGATCGCGTGATAGGCGGGGCGGCCCAGGGGTCAAATGAATGAAGCAAGTTAGAATGGGCGTGAGCGGGTGCGTAAAGGGGCGTCTCAAGACGGAACAAGCAGGAGATGGGCGGGATTGAGTGCGGCTGAGGGCGGGTGGGTGGAGATCGACATTATTGGGGGGCTGTGGGCAGATATCGATGTGATTGGTTACTAGAGGGGAGGGAATAATTGAGTGTTCTTAAAATTCTTGTTCGTTATTTTCTATTAACAAGGAAAACTATTTTGGCTATTAATGAGACGAGGAGTTTCTTGAAAGAACTATTACAGTTAAGGATGCATTTATTAATGTTTCTACAAACCGATAAATCGAGGCTCAATTTGCCCCATCATCTGGATTATTATGTATTATATAAAATTCAAATTTTTTTGAATTTGATTTTTTTCGATTTTTATTTTAGAATTTTGTGTAATATTTAAAAAACCTGGGGGTGGGGCAAATTGAGCCCCAAAACGTCGCTTTGTAGTAATTAATAAATGCATTACTATCTGAAGTAGTTGTTTCAAAAAATTGTTCGTCCCATAAATGGCCAAAACAGTTTTCCTTGATAATAATTGAGTGTGTTTGACATGAGTAGGCGTGGTGGGCAATGCGAGTTCTGGCGCGTTTTCCAAGAGTTGTTTCTCCTGCACTTTGTTCCATCTTTTCTTCATCATTATCGCTATCATTTCCCTTTAGATCATCACCCGTAGATGCTAATGACTGCAGCAGTTGAAGAGAGTCGAAAGCCCAACACATACTAAAATGAATAAATAAACAAACAAAATAAATGTTTCTATGAATGTATTTGTGCTTTTAGGGTAGGATTAATTCGCCTTTCGCTAGCTAACGGTGTTCCGATTCATAGACCCTCTTTTATTTATTATCCACGTCTCTGGGTAGGGGAGAGATGTGGCGGGCATTACATATTCCCATCTGCCCCGTACCTAGCTTACTTGGCCTGCGGGAGTTTTTTGTTTCGTCACACAGCTATAGAAACGAAGACGATTTGTATTAAAAAAAGGAACAGCTTCATTTCACCCCGGCCGGGAATCGAAGCTGTGCTGTGCATGAACCAGGCGAGGCGCTACACCATCTGGCGTCTCTCGCCCCCAAGCTTCGATCTTCGATCTTGCCAGTTATCTTGCTTGATGTGTCGGTCTGTCATTATCTGTCTTACACCGCCATTCCATGAAAGTCCAAGTCGACATCTCTTTCTGTGGATTGGTGGTTTCCAACTGTATACTTCTAAAGGCCGGTTTTCTTCCTGTCTTCTTCTTAGTTGGTCGTAGGAGTTTAGTCGTTTCCCTTCTATTGTGTCCATTATGTCTACGGTAACACCCATTTAGAGTATTATGTTTTCATTTTTTATCCTATCCCTTAGTTTTTTTTTACATTTGCCATTTCCATAACCATTATCTTTTCCTTCATTTTTTTTAAAATCTCCGATACCTCAGCTCCGTATAGATATGTTTTCCACAATGATCTTACATATTCTAACGTTCACTTTGCAATCCTTTAACTCCACATAAATGACTACAGTTGTCTAATTGCGCTTTTCTCTTTCCGTATTCGACGTTTGATTTCCTTTCTATTGCCCTCTTGTTAAATATTATTATTCCAAGCCTGTACACCCCTTTCTAGGGCAGGGAGGTTTCACATCACCTGAACGGATCTTCAATCTAGTATTGTTAGATGTAGTTGTTCCTGAAGAACAAATAACTGGCTGCATCAATAGCTTATTTGAGACTGCGTGGAGTGAGGGTGTGCGGGGGTGGGCTTGGTGAGGGCGGCGGCCGGTGCTGAGGCGTCTGCGCGAGCGAGCGAGCGAGGGCGCGCCGAGGCATCGCATGGCGGGCGGGCGGGCGGGCGACCGGCGTTTCGGGCTGTAGATTACGTTTAACACCTGTTGGGCCTCACCGGCGCCGCAGCGGCCGGGGCGGAGGGCCGGGGGGGGCGGGCCCGGGGGGGGGCCCGGGCGGCGAGACACAGGGGCGTGTACGGAACGGAGTAGGGGAACACGGAACACTATAGATGATCAAGCATGCAAATTCATACATCGAAAAATGAAATCAAGGTGCATTTCAAGAAGTAAATAATATGCAAGTTTAGAAGATGGATGGATTGATTGATTGTTAGTGATTCCGGGCACTTCAACTACTACGTTCATGAATACCGAAAGTGCAGTGCATGTTTTGTAGGAAGGTGGCGGTGTTGTTCCCCCGCTAGATAGCGAGATACGGCACCGACCTATCGTCGGCTAGCGGGGTTTTCTCCAACCTGATGATGATGTATGTAGAAATGTTTGTAAAATGTGGTTGGGGTCTTTGCTACGATGACGTGAATTGAGATTAATGCTAGGGGAACTAAATCATTCTTAAAGACATTGTTGTCTCCATAAACTGAATTAAACACCATAACGAACTATCTTCCTTTTACCCTATCCTGTCTGGCGTCCCCCGAGGAAGCGTGATGGGTCCAGTGCTCTATGTATTATACACTTCTGACCTTCCTGCAACCGAAGAAGCAGCAACAGGTACATTTGTTGACGATACATCAGTTGTTGCTTCAGAGTACAGAGTATAATGAGTAAAAACTCCGGTTAAAATACAAAAAACTATATTGGTTGTTAGGTAGAAACTCATTGTTGGCTTTAGATAATAAATTATAAAAAATATAGTTGAAAATGTATACAAAATTAGACTGCCATTCAAATACTATAGCCATAAATGTGTTAGTTAACAGTTTGGAAATAAGACGTCTTAAAAAATTGAAACCATTAGATTTGCCTCACAGATTTTGAAGTATAGTTATGTGTATCTTCTTCAATCAATGTTAATTACCTACTCAACAAATTTATTTATTTTTCTCATGTAATAACAGATTGTAAATAAACGTTTAATAAATAATGAGGCAAATGAGGAGTAAGATATGAAATCGGACGAGACACTCTTAATAAATAGTCAAACAATTATTGGAGGCTTAATTATTGGAGCTTGGGGATGGAATGTCTGAATTAGTACAGCGCCAGAGGGTACACTAATAAATAATTGGCAGATTGAAAGGAACCCATTTCAGACTACACTGTGGCGGTAGAGTCGAACTTATCGGTTTTTAGTGAAACTCATATCAGGCTGAGACGATGGGGATGGGACTAAGTGGTGGATCGATTAGGATAACGATAGCACCCGCGAAGCTGTGAGCGGTGTTCATGATCGCAACTATTTATTTTCATTTTCATTTATTTTACGTCGAAAAAAAAAACAGTTGAAACTGCGTATGACGTGGTATGGGGAGAAGTAGGACAGGGATGAGGACATGATGGACCGGCATTAACTTGTCGATAAAGTGTCGGTTCGGTAGGTACAGATCACTGATTAACTGAATGATTCGGAAGAACGAGAGAAGCCACTGAACTGATACGGAAAGTGAGTCTGGCAAAATATACGGAAACACCACTAGGGCCTTACCATGCAAAAGCAACGATCCCTTCTGAGCGGATAATAGAACAAATTGATGTAACAAGAGCCAGCAGAGGGATGGCTGGATGAAAGGCACCGAATGCGTCAAAGCGTGTGCGAGAGCATAAACAGTGACACAGGTGGCGCCCCATGGGGAGGCGAGCAAGCACTTCCTGGTGAACAGGCGGACACGCCGTCAGACAAAGCGCACGGCTGGATTCGAATAACGCGAGCAGAAGTTACGGAGCTGTAAGTGAAGACGAGGGCGAAGGCGAAGGTGAGGGCGAGGGCGAAGGCGAGGGCGAGGGCGAAGACGAGGGCGAGGGCGAGGGCGAGGGCGAGGGCGAGGGCGAGGGCGAGGGCGAGGGCGAGGGCGAGGGCGAGGGCGAGGGCGAGGGCGAGGGCGAGGGCGAGGGCGAGGGCGAGGGCGAGGGCGAGGGCAAAGGCGAGGGCGAGGGCGAGGGCGAGGGCGAGGGCGAGGGCGAGGGCGAGGGCGAGGGCGAGGGCGAGGGCGAGGGCGAGGGCGAGGGCGAGGGCGAGGGCGAGGGCGAGGGTAATGGCGATGGCGACGAGTGCGAGGGTGACGGCGGCGGTGGCGGTGGTGGTGACGGAGGCGGAGGCGGCGGCGGCGTCCGGTGAGCTCAAAGCGAGGCGGCCGCCCGCAGACCGCAAGTCGATAGAGGCGAGGGGCAGGGAGCGAGGGGGCGGCGTCAGGGCGGGGGCGGGGTTGACACAGCCAAGAATAACAGCGCCGCGCGCGGACGATAGCGCCCCGTGCCCGCCTCGCCGGCTAATGTAAGAAAGCCGCTGTTCTCGCGCCAGCTTACCGCTCTCCGCCCACCTTCCTCTGTTGACCCAACGGCCCGCCTGCCGCCCTCACCCCAATCTGCCGCTTCGCTGCGGCCGACCTCGCGTTTTTCCCTCATGATCTTGTCTCCTGCGCCGGGTCCCTGTGCCCTGGGCCTAAGGGTCACGCCTACCGATCTGTCGAGGAAGCACCACCTACCGACAGGGGCACTGGAGACTGAGAGAGTCTTTGACTACCGAGGGAGCCACAGACTATCGCTCATTTACCTTCGGCCCTCAGACTCTGGAGAGTGTTCCACACTACGGAGGCTCCGGACAAATCAGTGAGAACAAACATACAAAAACTAGCTCTCGAAAGAATTTCAATATACTATTAGTGTTTGGCTTTGACACTTGATAGAACCTAAATTAGAACGTTACGTTAGAAACGATGATATTCCTATAGTTCTTCTATCTATACCTAGTTTTCCACACATTTTTCCTATTATTAATGCTGTTTTGTGAAGAATTTTGGCGCAAAATATATCCAACCCAATTCATATTTCTTATCACATTTATAAATCTCTTTTTTCTTTTATTTATTGATGCATTTGAACATCACAAAACAAACATTCTTGTAATAATTAAAGTAGTTTTCGCTGAGGGTGATCATTTTACGTAATGGGTTTTTAGAATTATCTTTTAAATGCATTTAAGCTCCAAATATGTCCTCTTGGGTGGAATGTTTAAATCTTTTTTAGTTTTAGTACTCTCAATTGTCTATCGGTAATGAATGTTCATTTTTTGTATAGACTCAATGTCTTTTGGCATGCATGACATATTTTACGTATTAGGAAAACAACCTCGCCTTTCTTGCACATCTTCACACAATAAAAAACACCATTAAGCGATAGATCTGGGCTCAGATTGCAACACAACTGAAATACTTACAAGTTACGGGGCAAGTCGATAGCCCTGACTTTTGACATTCATTTTCTAGTGCTCCAGATGTCTTCCAGGTGGGTAAGGTAAGGCAGGCCCTGTTAATTCAAAGCATTAACCATTTGATCACTTTCATACCCGTCGTCTCATTAAAAGAAATAAAACTGAACTGGAGGGAACAGCTGTGATACCATCTATATGACACAGGATAGCACAGTTTGGTGGGATGGTCGCGCCTTTTGTTACTCGATTGGCGGATGTCCCCGCTCTCCGATTTCCTCGTTAATGAAGCTGAGGCACAGGACTTGGCGCGTGAATGCTTTTTACAACGTAGCCAAATTTTACTTTAACTATTGAAAATTCGGTGTACTATATACTTACAATTTTGCTGAAATTGGTGTCTTAAAAGTGGTAACGTATGAAAATTGCTATTAAGGGGCTGGACGGTGGCCGGGAGAGGGGTGGTACGTTACCGGGTATATAATTTGCATACAATAAATGGGCTTCAGTGTACGTTCCAAGAAAAATCGGTCTTTGAGATGTGTGGTCGTTTTAAAAGGGTATACTTGAACTGTACTTGAAACCGAATTGGATAATCAAATATTAAGTTGATATTTTGTAAAAAACATGACGAACATCTTGAATTAGGAATGTATAGGCTGCATTTGTAGAGTGACAACTTTCAATAAGGATAGATGTCATTTGTGTTGTTTGATATTTTGTTTTGACAATTGTGATTGCTTGTCTTTGGTAAATGATAATGCAAAAATTGACACCTCAACAACGTTTACGAATTGTGGATATATATATATATATATATATATATATATATATATATATATATATATTTTTCTCCACGTATGTTGTTTCATGGCATATATTGATTTATTTATTTATTTTTCTCCAGTATGTTGTTCATGGCAATTTGTGATTTCTAATGTTGTTGTTCAGACAAGTTGTCTTTATTCCTTGTGATTGTGTTTTTGTAGCCCTGATGAAATAATTAAATCTTCCGAAACGTTGGCAAACTAATGTGTTTCATTAATTGACCGATCCCGTGATCCATATCCTACTATATATATCCACAATCAATGTTCTGATCTCCAGAGGAACAGATATTTTAGAACTTTTCATAGTGCAGATAATCGTCCATTATATCAATTTATTCGCTAGACTACTTTTAAATTTCGAACCACATTTCCTCTAATCGATGAAAAACTAACATAACGACATAAAGCTGTACGTACAAGAAGAATATATCGGTACTGTCAGTGACAGTGTTGGAGAAAGATGTGCGTCAACTTGTCGCCGTTCTCAACAACTTCGACTTTATCCATCCGCTACATAGAAAATTTTACGAAAAGATATTGGTGTACGCCCATATAAGATTCAATTAGTGCAACCATTGAAGCCGCAAGATCTTAATAAGCGTCGTTTTCGTCAATGTTGCATAAATCAATTGGAAACCGATTCGCTTTTTTACCAATAAAATTTGTTAAGTGATGAAGCTCGCATCCGGTTAAATGGTTACGTCAACAAACACAGCTGCCATATCTGAAGTAAGATCATCCTCAGAGAATTCACGAGGTTTCATTGCATCCTGAATAGTGCACTGTATGATGTGGGTTACATGCTGGAGGTGTCGTCCGTCGGTCCTCATTTATTTAAACATTTCACTATCAGTGGTGATCGTTACAAATCAATGATCATTGATTATTTGTTTTCCAATTTGCGTGATATGAACCTCAAGCTGTATTTTTACCAACATGATGCTACACCTCATTCTGCTGCGGCAACAATCAACCCATTGAAAGAAAAATTTAACAACAAAATTATTTCAGGAAATGGCCCAGTGAATTGACCACATAGATCATGTGATCTAACACAACTGGATTATTCTTTTGGGTGTATGTTAAATCTTTACTAAAGCTGATAAATCAGCCACAATTGAAACTTTGGAAGCCAACACACCTCGTGTTATTAACGAAATATGTCACCAATGTCCCCAAAGAGTGGTTCCAAATCGGAACGATCGAATTCGCTTCATCCAAACTGGATAGACGCCAAAAATTATTTTCAAAAATTAAACGTCAGAACGTTTTCTTTCAAATAAAAACAAAATTGTCTTCAAAGTTAATTTTGTAGATATTTCAAATCAATGTTCTATCACTAAAAAACACCCCGTATAATCAAGTTTTAGTGTAACCAAACATATTACTCTGGGAATAATATTATATAATGAACTATATAATATTGAAATTAGGCAGCAGTCTCGTTTCGTCTTAACAGACATTAATATACTAATACATTTATTTGCGCCTATCTGTAAATAAGTATTTTCAGTTGAAATCATACAATTTTCTAGCTAAAACTAAGTGTCAAAACTATTGTGAAACTTATGAAAATAAACACCATGTTTTGTTTATATTGAAATGCATGAGAATTCTCGACTCATTGCAGAATATTTATCATAGTTAAGTGATTTGGAAATTGTCGATAAATCCTCAAATCGCGAAGCGAGAAAGTGATTTTTCTGAGAATTTTCGAAGCACGAGTGGTATTTAATACGACCATTCCACGAATGAAATTACGTCCAACAGTGTTTCAAAATGCGTCTTTTGAAAATAACTGAACGTATGTTAAAATCAAAGAGGTTATGTTACAGTACATACCGCCTCCTAAGACACTTGTAGGTAAGTCGCAGCTTATTATTGCCCATTAGGGAGGGACAGTAAGAAAAATCGGATAGAAAAAGCGATAAACGTTTTGAGATACACCGCCCTGATTGGAGCATTTTACATGTATATTTAAACATTATTTATTTTAATTTCACGATTGGAATAGGCATAGGTAATAGAGTGAGTGCTGTGGAAATTGTGAATAAATCTTCGACTCGCGAAGTGAGGAGGGGATTTATCAGAAAATTTACAAAGCACGAGTGGAATGTAATAGGGCTATTCCGAAAATGAAATTACATCCAACACAGTTGTAAAATGCGCCAAATATTGAAAGTAACTGAAAGCTTGTTTAAACCAAAGAGGTGATTTTATAGTACATACGCAGTTTATTGCATGTCAACACAGATTGATACATACCGCCTCCTAAGATAAGAATCGCCAGGTTATTTTCGGACATTAGGAAGGAGCGGTAAGAAAAATCTGGTAGAAAAAGCGATAAACGTTTTGATAATACCGCCCTGATTAGAACATTATATATGTATAGTTAAACACTATTGGTTTTAATTTTAGAAGTGGAATAGTCACATGAAACTACTTTTCGTAATTCAGAATAATTGACAGATTCAAAATAGATAGCATTTTGATGTGGAGATGTGGGAGACCGATCTTAACCCGAAGAAAGTAATATCAACACTCAAATTTCGTCAGTGAATGTCTCAACTGCTTTCCAACTTTGCACTATAACGTACTTTACGATATTACAGTAAATATATCGTAAATAATATCCGATTAGAAAATTATACAACACAGGAAAACAAAATAAAATTTGAAATCAATATGTACAGCAAGAAAGTGCAAACATTTGTCCTTAGATATAACTTTGTCCTTATAAATTTGTGATGCTCGTAATATATTTTTGTTTTACTTCAAAGTTGCAGCAAAAACTGTGTTTTCATAGCAGAAACTAAAGCCACGCGGTCACGGGAGGACACGCGTTAAATTAATTCACAGGTTGAGCAAAAGGACAAACAGTGGCCGACGTTTTGTGCAAACGAAGGAATTCGTGCCACATCCACATCGCTAATTATTTCCCACAAGCCGCGCGTTATTAAACTTTCGTACAATCGAGAACACGACGCGTGCCCTTTCATCCATACTGCCTCGTGCCGCCAGGAATTGTACGTAACGAGCTGGCACGTGGCCAAACTTGGAGCACGATGCAGGACAATCTGTTTTCTAGTTTCGCCGCGGGGGCTATTTAATAGAGACCGCGCGAGGCTTCTGCACCTCGACGCTTTGTCAACACAACCGCAATGAAATCCACCGTCTGCGCCCATCTATAGAGCCGCTTTCATCTCGCAGAGCGGCGCGCCGTTGGGACGTGCGACCGGAAGCGGCGGAGATGCAGGCTGCCGGAGGCTGGGGATGGGGTTGGCGACGGTGGCAAAGTTGCTGGGCGCGACAGGTCCGTTGGTGGTTGAGACATGAAGGTTGATGGTGGTGCTCGTGATGCTGCTGCTGTAGTGATGGTGGGGTGGGGGTTGTGCGGTGATGGTGTGTTGGTAGAGTGAGGTGGTGCTATGGTTGAACGATGATTGCCGAGGCGTTACGGTCAGATAAGAAGTGGCATTAGATTGGCGGCTGGGACGTCGCGATGGTACCAGTGTGCTGATAGATCACCGCCGTGTGCAGAGAGATATGTATAAAATCAAAATTGCTACCAAGAGGGCGGCACTGAATATAATCACAGCAGCAACGACGGAAGAAGCTGCGGCAACGGGGATTGCAGCAGCGAAACGCAGGGGGTGGTGCTTGTGAGGGACCACCCTGCCGCGGGAGACCACACATTTGTCGGCGCGGGGGCGGGGGCGGCGGTGCCGGAGGACGAGGCGGCGGCGGCAGCGGCGTTGGTGGCGGAGGGAGGGTCGGAGGTGGCGGAGTGCCGACTGGGGGCGGGCGTCTGGGGGCGGTGTGGGAGAGCAGCGCAGGTTCTCTGGCTGGCTCCGCGAGACAGAGTGATCTAACGCCCGAAATTATCTCGGTAACGCTTCGCGCCCAGAATGGCGCCGCGCGGAAGTTTGAAGAAAGCGGCCACCACTTCATTACGGGGGCGTGTAGCGCTGTTGCGAGGGGTGGGGGCTGGGGCGTGGAAGGGAGACGGGCCGAGCTGCGGTTGAGGGGGAGGCACAAGGGAAGGTGGAGGAGGAGGGCGAGGAAGGAGAGAGCGCCGAGGGCGGGACTTGATCGATGTCTGCGTCGAGGGAAGCGCCTCTGCCCGCGCCTCGAACTCCGCATCCGCCACCACCCCCGCCTTCATCAGCGCCTCCTCTCCCCGCTCCGTTCATCTCCACCAGTCTACTGCACCCACTACCGTCCCCTCATCTGCCTTCCCACCCACCTCCGTCCTCGCCTGTTTTTCTCCTCTTCCTTTCCAGCAACATCCAATGCCTCTGTCCGTGAGGATCTAGTATTCGAGTCCTGACGGTGGCAGGATTTTGCACACCATCTCCATAGCTAGGTCGCATTCAAGGGATGTCCGGAGAAGAACTGCCGCTGCTGTGATCGGTAGTTTTCGGTGGTCTCTCCGATCAAAATAGGCGAATGCCGGAGCAGTACCTAACAAACGGGCAAACGGACTGCGCGTGATCTTCTCTTCCTCTTATTTGTCTTATCGTCCTCCCTTATACACACTTACTCATACACTCTTACATGCACTACACTAGTACACATGGCGAGAGACCAGACGGGAAGCCAGATGGTGTGGTGGGGCCCTGGTGGGACCTTGCTGTTAGACATCTCGCAAGCCGACGCATAGGTCTGCGCTGGATCACGCCTCCCAAGGGGAAAGATCACCGCCACTTCTCGCGATACAAAAACATGCACTATCCTTACAAATTAATGACAGAAACTGACGCGCCCGGAATCTCCAATTCATCAATCCATCCCCAGCCACCGTCATCGGCTATACCGCCGTTTCCGCCTCTGTCCCTGCCTGCCGACGACTTCACTTGCAATCGCACCTTTCTCTCCGCCCGCTGCTCCACCCCCGCGCCCACCCTCATTATCTGTCTCGCCCTTCCCCCCCTCTTTTCCGCCCTCAGCTCCAACCCTTCCCCACGACCTCTTCCCCAGCCCCTCCCATTCCCTCTCCGTTCCGCGTCCGCGGCTTCCAGCCTCAGCGTCTAAGGTGCGTGTCCCGTCTGTCTTGTGTGTCCCTGCTTTCGCCTTATTTATTTATTTATTTATTTATTTTACGTCAAAAAAGTAAAAACTGCGTATGACGTGCTATGGGGAAAAGTGAATTGTGTTCCCCTTTTTAAAAATTCTGTGATCCCTACGCAAGTCATATACTACTTAAATTTAAAAAAAGCTCCCATGTAATAAAATATATTTTCAAGGATAAAAAGGCAATAAATTTCGGCTCTTATCGATGATGTCCTTCGGAATAATACTTCCTGCCGCGACAACATGGAAACGATAATTTGAATAATTGTATTTCCCACTGAATTCTGGAAGACGTGCACAGAAAATGAAGTTACATTTATGTCGAGAAGCAAAACAAGGTGCCATTTCAGCATTTGCTCAATGGATCAGGGAAACTGGACGAAAAACCTGATCGAGAAGGGGGTCATTGACCCGAAGGCTGTAATACAATACTTGTTACGGGGTTGTTTAGACACATTTATACAGTTCAAATGGTAAATAATTCAAATGGCCTTGCCTTCCTTATTTAGCTACATCTCAGCTCCGGTTGCATTGCGTTCTAACATATGTACTCGTAGCTCAATTACGCCGTTCATGTTTATTCTCCTGGCAATATTACTTGGTTTTTGTTCCTTTCGAGTTTGCTACGAATCACCAAGAGTAGTGCGTGTCCATGTACTTATTTTTCATGCACTTTGTCTTATGCCTCTCTCCTCAAATTATCCCTTTAAATCCGTATAAGCCCTATATTAGGATTAAAAATCCTATTATACATTGTGTTTGCCCCTCTCCTTAAATTTCAATGAGAGAGGCATAATTTTTATTATTTCTATTTTGGTAAACTAGCCAATGAGTCTGTCCATAACACAAGCAAGCGGCCAAGAAGAGACGATCAGGTTTGTCCTGTTTCTCTTAATCCATAATAAAACGCAAAGATAGCTTCTTGTTTTGGTTTGGAGATAAATAAGGCATCACTATCTATCAAACTATTCTTGACACTTGGAGCGCGTTAATAGGAAATATTGTTATTCAAATATATATTGACCATGTTCCCGGGATGTTAGGACAATTCCTTTATGTTGGGTACGATAAGGCCAAATACTTTTCGCTTTACCCTTGAAGTTTTACTGCACAGCAGCGAATAATTATTATTAATGATAAATGTAGCAGAAAACGATCATTGCTAGACGTATTCATTATTGAACTTGAAGTATAAGAGTTAGGTTAAGAATTTAAGAGTTCAAGAGAATGTACACTTTAGTCCAACTTGTCACATGTTTGACTGTTTTAATGCTAAATAACTAAAAAACAAAACAAATAAATAAATGCATTCATTTCAAAGGACCTGTACTCTATTTGGTAAAACAGTCCCGTCCTCTACGAGATTTTCTGTCAATTTCATTACAATATATTTTCTATACACTACATTACAACGTCATATTACATTATCAGTTTCCTGTCATGATGAAATGTCGGCAATAATCCAGTTATTTTCAAATACTTGTTATTGTTTGCGCTTTTTTTATTGCAGAAAAAGTACTAAACCAATGCCAGAATATTATTGACAGCACGCGTTGCATAAGGAACGCCCTTAACAAGAATATTACATTATTTCCCCTGAAAGTGAAAATTGATACTGTAGGGTAGCCGGCACAAGGAAAAACATTTTTCGACTGCCCACGCCAAGCGGTTTACATTATGAAGTCGTAAGCATTGCAGACGAACTCTGAGGAAGTCCACGAAAACACGGTCGAAAGGTCGGCACGAGTACCACGTTTACATGATATTCACTACAAACGTCGTCGTCACACATTCTTGGAATTTATTACATGCGTCATCACCGCAGTATTTTCTCTCGGGTCAACGTAGCTCTTCTATTCTTTCGCTTTTCCGTCCTTTCGCCCCTCCCCCTCCGTCCTTCTGTGCCTTCGTCCCATCCCTCTCTTATCCTTTCCCCTTATCGTGTCGCCCGTTCATCGTGTCGCCCCTTCATCGTGTCGCCCCTTCATCGTGTCGCCCCTTTCATCGTGTCGCCCTTTCATCGTGTCGCCCTTTCATCGTGTCGCCCTTTCATCGTGTCGCCCTTCATCGTGTCGCCCTTTCTCGTTCGCCCTTCTTCCTTCCCTTTACTCCCCTATTCCTTCGTCCTCGTATCCTATCGTCCTATTTTCGCACTCTTACACTTTCGTCGGCAAACAATCCGTTCTTTCTCCTGCCGTCGCCCCTACCAGTGAACATAATCCATTTCCCTGGTTCAGGAGGCTTAGAACTTCGAGCCCGTTAGTTTAACGAAACTGTTAAGGCCCATTTACAATGCAAGCATAAACATAAGCATGGCGTTAACACAAAAGTTAGGATTAAGTCCATAAGCGGACTCATTCAATATGTGTTCGCATAAGCATTACACGTAAGACGTTAACTTAAAAGCTTGCAAGCTTCAAGCTTCTATGCTTATGCATATGTCAAAAATAAGAAATGAACCAATCACAGTACATTAACTCAAAATCAAGTTTCGAAATAAGACGATAGACGAACAAACGGAATCTATGACAAGAACCCCGTCATGGACACAGTCGATAACTCGAAGGCGATTCTCGCATCCAACCAATAGTAAACTAGAATGTCTCACAGTGAATAGAAACTGTTATTTTGCTTACGTTTATGTTTGATATTGTGAATACTTCGGTCTATCACTTACGTGATTATTTACGTCTATGTGTCATGCTTATGTTTGTGTTTGCATTGTGAATGGCCCTTTAAGCTATGCACGGCCAGGCACCCGCACGGAGAGAATCGGTGTGGCCCCAGGCTAGTTCCGTTCCGTAGCGTCTAAAATGGAGGAAATCCCTGCTAGATGTAATGAGAAAATGGCTAAATCAACGGATGCCCCTGCATGAGCAATACCGGTTGATAACGGTGGGTATACCGTTCATCCTGTTCCTGCCCCATTTTCAACTATTCTTCTGGTTAATAAAAGGGTTAATGATGGTGGTAGTAATCAAAATCTTATATTATTTATTCGTGGGAATGCTATATCAGGAGCTCCTAATATTAGTGGAACTAATCAATTCCCAAATCCCCCAATTATAATTGGTATTACTATGAAAAAGATTATGACAAATGCATGTGCAGTTACAATAACATTATAAGTTTGATCATCACCAATAAGATATCCTGGTTGTCCTAATTCTGTTCGAATTAAAATACTTAAAGATGTACCTACTATTCCAGATCAAGCTCCAAAAATGAAATATAAAGTTCCAATGTCTTTATGATTAGTCGAAAATAATCATCGTTGCGATAAAGTGGCTGAATGATAGGCGATATATTGTAAATCTTTTTATGAATTTTTTTTTCCTTTATCATATAGGTTTTATATTCAATAATGATTTTAGACTGCAATTCTAAAGGTGTAATTTTACTAAGACCTAAATATCATCATTTATTTTCAGCTTTGAAGGCTAATAGTTTAATTAACTTAAGACCTTATATTCTGAAAAATATAATTGGGTAGAAAGGAAGTATTATTAATGATATTCTTGTTAATAGGGAAATTCAATGGGAATTATTTATTTTTTGATATCATCGTGAACAATTTCATTTTAATTGATTAAAATGAAACCTCTGGACAATTCTCTTAAAAATTGTCGCCGTTTTATGCGAATTAGGTGAGCGATAATTCTTCAGCTCTACAACTAGAGAAATATGCGAGAAAAGTTTCGAGTAATTTCCAGGACTTTGGACTTTTGCTGGAGGGCTGCTGTTGTAACAGCTCCAAAACTGAGGCAGGCTGTGTACAGAACTATTTCAAATGGGCAATTTCATTTCATTTTCCCATTGCAGTTATCATTTCCTTCGAACCAAATTATAATTTTTGAGAACATGAATTTCTCCTTCAAATGTTCATTCAGGTCTTTGGGAATACTCCATTTGAATGGGAAACGATCAGACATGGTAATTATTACAGCAATTTTGTTAAGTCAAATCACAAAAAAGGTTGCTTTGCGTACGGCATGCTCCGCCTGGCTGAATATACACATTTGTGACCTTTTTCTCTCTATAACGTATTGTAGTTACGTGTGTAGTCATAGTATTGTAATGTTGAAGACAAGAGTGACGTTGTGGGGTCCCACTTTTGAATATATGCATAAATCGCGATTCTGCGGGTCGTAAAAACCTTCCTCCAACATGTGAAGTAATCAGAATTCATTTTGAGTGAGTCTTAAACTGAACTATGATGCTATAACAGCAGCTATTTTGTCGCGTAATATCTAACTTTTTGCACTTTTCGAAATTTTAGAAACATCGACGAAAACGATACCAGAGACATTTATTAAGCGTCCTTTACCGTCCTCTAAGAAAAAAATTAAACAAAACCCTTGAAGATATATTTAAGAATGTGATTACGAATCGCATTAACTTCAAGTGCAAATTACGCAAAAACTACTATTTTTTAAAACATTATACATAATACATTTTAAGATCTGAATTTTTAAAACAGATTTTCTTGATTAAAAAGTCTATCATAAATATTGTACTACTGCAAAGTGTTTTTTGCCATTTCCGACAATACAGTGCTCACGGAAATTGTGACCAGAACTATGGTTAACATCCTTTAATACATACGAAAAGAAAATTTACAGAAAACATTTGAAACCGCTTTAAAGAAAATAATTGTTTAAAAAATAGCAATATTTCACATTTACACACAACAGATCTTTCTGGAGTAATGGAAAAATAACTGATCTGGCAGGACCAGCACCCACGCGAAACAAAACGCCAATCACTGTCATCATGTTGGTCAATCACTATAATATGAGGCCAATCATGGTACTGCTTACCCTATGTAAAAAACAGAGATACGTGGAAAAAGTTGCGGTACACACGCCTTACCCAATTTTTATATATATAACTGGTATACACACACACATAAAATTTTTGCTGACGGAAACATGCTTCACAATATCGCGTATTTTTCAACGTTGAGATTCCGCCAACTTCACCGTCGAATATGGAAAGGCCATAAGGTCGGAATTTCTGTCACGCTGGAATATGATGCACCAAGAACACGTGTACACGATTTGATGGGACTAAGCGCGAAGTTCCATTTTTTGAATGATGGTCACGTTTTTGGACAGGGAGGGCGCGCGTTGGCGGCTCCACGGCGAGGATAGGGGGCGTGGCAAAAGCACGGGCTGGACGCAGGGGCGCGGTGGCTGGATGGATTGATTGATTAATTAATTGTATCGTGTTTCTGGGCGCGTCAACTGTTTGGTCATTAGTCCCGTTAGTGCAGTGCATGTTTTTTCTCGGGAGATGGCGGTGATCTTCCCCCGCTGGATGGCGAGATCCGGCGCCGGCCTACCGTCGGCTAGTGGGGTTTCCCCCTAACCAGGACTCTCCCACCAGCGGGGCACCGCCCCAGCCGGGACAAGCTCTAAGCTCCCGACCGATCTCCCGGAATATGTGGTAGTGTAGTGCATGTTAGTGTATGTGTTTGTGTAAGGGGATAGGACAGGAGAAGGAAGAGGAAGGTCGCGCGCGGTCTGGCCCGTTTTGTAAGGTACTGCTCCGGCATTCGCCTGGGGTTGATCGGAGAAACCACGGAAAACTACCGATCACAGCAGCCGGCCGCTAGAATTCTCCTCCAGACAGCGACTGAATTCGACCTAGCTGAAAAGCTCGGCGGATGGAGGTGGAGCGGAGTGACGTTGGGGCGTGGCGGATCGAGGCGGAGAAGGGCGAGGCCGTCAAGACGGAATGAGGTGGAAGAAAGATGGGGAGGCGGAACGAGGAGGAAAGGTTGGTGAGGAAGATGAAAGAGTTGGGAAAAGTGAATTGATTGATTTATTGACTAATTCGTGATTCCGGGCGCTTCAACGGCTAAGTTCAATATTCCCCTAAATGGTGTTTAGAGATCTTCGTGATCTCTCCCAGCTGGATGGTGATATCCGACGCCGACATATTCGCAGGTTTGGGGGATTTCCCCGCAATTAGAGATCTCCCCCGAAACGGAGCACAGCTCCCGTGGGGATAACTCAGGGCATCAACAGATGTCACGGCAGTGCCTGTGACCCTCCTAGGTCTTGGGGTTCGAGACCCGACGGAGGCAGAATTTTCGACAGTAGCCAGAGAGCTAGGTTGAGTACTGTCAACTAATGTAGGATGGGTTATCTGTTGTCCCAGAACCGAAAACTGCAAATTAACAATTTTGCAACAATTAACAATTTTATAAACAATTCAGAAATGTGCGCTATTCCTGCCGGGAAGTATCCCCAAATCGTCTCTGAGTGAAATATCGCAAAATAACAATTTTGACAAGAGATGTAAATTGATTTCTCAATATCTAGTTTAATTGTTACTTTAATGATACATACACACACAGTTGGTCTTTGAATTTTACTGTCTTTTATTAAAATAGTTAACTAGAAGTGCTCTATCCAGAAATCTATCTATTCCAGAAAGACAGTATTTTGCCATTTTTGCAAATTTAATATACATATGAACAATTGAAAATATGCAATTTTAATAGTTTTTCTTACGGAAAAATCTGTAGAAAACTGGAATTTTTGATAAAGTTTTTGAATTGCGTGGAAAAATATTGGAATTAAAACGTGTATAAGAAATTAATTGGTCTAAAATCAGTGTTATTTATCTAATATCAATGTCATTTCTTCAAAAAGAAGTGTGTAAACAGTGGTTAAGTGCTGTGCGTTTATATATATTTCAATGAATTTACTTTCATGTTTATACAAGTGTTTCTTTCAAGTATTTTTTATTTGAAAATACTTCCACATCTGAACTAGCGGCGCCCGCCATTTTCAACGACATAATTTTTTCAGGACACTTGCCCGTGCGTTGAGATTGACTACGATTTTTTGAGGCTTCACCTGCGACGTTTCGTCATGACAAGGGCTGCCCAAGCCGTGCAAAAGCTGAACTTAGGCGCAGACGTCCCCGATCAATTTTTGTTTCCTGTACTGTACTTGACGAAATGATGGTGTTTTAAATGTGTAACCGAAAGCCGTGATGAATTAATTAAATTAGATATTTTGAAAGTAAAGATATATGAAGAAGGAAGGGGTACACTTGAGAAAAATTTAATAATTTTATAAAGAAATAAAGATATCAAATAAAGAAATTAAGTCATAGAATAATTATTATTATTATTTTAGAAGATCAAAACGATGTAAACGTTTTCTTGTGGAAAATTCGGGCAGAAGAAAGAGCAATGTTTCTCAATTGAAACCACAAAATACAAAACACAGAATTATGTGGCCGAAATATAAATTTGCCGATCCCGCTAAAAATGTTAGGAATAGAATGGATTTACCCTCTAATGCAGACATTATAAGTAAACTACTCATAACCAAACTACAAAATGCATTCTCAAACATTTTTACAACGGCTGTGAATACTGCAAGAAGCATAGACCTTCGCTTTTTGGTATTCATTTTGTTCCGTCCCTTCTTTATCGACGTATATGTTTACATTTTGATCTTACCTTTTGGCTGGACGTTACAAACGTTTCTTATATCGAGTCGCGAACCAGCCCGTTGTTGCAATAATGCGTGCCTGCCTGCCTAGGGTTGGTAGCTCCGGGAAACGAAAGAACCCGGCATATGACATCTGCTCCGCAAGCAGCTCGACGTCGGGGGCGTGGGATTGTCTTCCCAGGCTGCGCGATGCGGATGTGTTATCTGCGGAGGTGAAGCCCGAGAGGCCCCTTCACCCCTCATTCGTCTTCGCTTCTGCTTCTGTTCCCTCTCCACGCCCCCTCCCCCTTCGCCCCCCATTCCGCCTTCCCACCGCCACAACGCATCCCCCAATATCTCTACCTCCTCCTGCCGTTCCCCCCACTCCCAGCCCCGCTCCTCTCCGCCGTGCCGCGCCTTCAGCCCGCCTAGCCTTTTGTCGCCCGTCTGGCTTCTCTACCGCCACCTTTCCCAAAGACGAGTCGAAAGCTATGAGCTTGCTCCGGCTCGATTGATTGATTGATTACTAGTGATTCCAAGCACTGAGCTCCCGACCATCTCCCGACATGTGTGGTGCATGTAAGAGTGCGTGTAAGGGGTGAGGATAGGGAGGAAAGGGAAATAATGAGAAGGAATGATCACGCGCAGATCTTGGCCCATTTGGTAGGGTACTGCTCCGGCATTCGCCTGGCATTGATCGGTTAAGCGCTCAGAGACCGATTAGAGCAGACGGCCGCTAAAATTCTTGTTCAGACAGCGACAAGACGAAATGGAACTTAAAATATTTAAAATAAAATGAAAAATTAGAGAGCTGAAAACCAGGCATATCTAACCAGCAACAATTTTCATTGCAATATTGTGCAACCGTTGTGTCCGCTTGCCCCTCAACCCTGGTTAGAGACTTCACATGTATTTGCCGGAGAAACTAAGCGAGCCGTTGCAAAACGGCTTGTAGAAAAGTCTTACGTGGGAACTGCGTAAGGAAAAGCTTTGCCTGGGAACTGCCAAAAATTAGTTGTCATGGCATGCTAATTTCTTATAAACAATTACGAATTTTGAAAACGAAAGACGATAGATTCAATAGGATTGCGGAATGTTGCATCTCGTCTGAAGGCAATTTTAAAAAGCAATACATTTTGTTTGAAAAATTTAAACATTTATAAACAATTTCCTAATTTTGCAATTCTGAAGTGGGATGGGTTTTTGGATGTCCCGGAACCGAAAGCTGCTAATTAACAATTTTGCAATAATTAACGATTTTATAAACAATTCCGAAATGTGCGCTATTACTTGCCGGGGAGTGTCCCCAAATTGTTCCTGATTTGATGATCGCAAAATAACAATTTTGACAGGAGATGCAAATTAATTGCTTAATATCTAGTTTAATTGTTACTTTAATCATAAATATACAGTTGGTCTTTGAATTTTACTGTTTTTTTATTGGAATGGTTACCTAGAAGTCCGCTAACGATTCGAGAAAGACAGTATTTGCATTTTTGCACAATTGCAAATATTCAATTATAATCGTTTTTATTATCGCAAAATTCTGTAGTAAACTGGTAATTTGATAAAGTTTATAAATTGTGTATGGACAATAATATTGGAATTAAAATGTGTATAAGAAAGTAATTGTTCTAAAATAAGCATTATTTTATCTTATATCAATGTATTTTCGTCAAAAAGATGTGTTACAGTGGTTAAGTGCTGTGTTCATATATATTTCAATGGATTTACTTTCATGTTCATACGAGTGTTTCTTCCATGTATTTTTTATTTGAAAATACTTCCACATCTGAATAAGCAATGCCCGCCATTTTCTACGACGTAATTTTGTTAGAGCACTCGCCCCTGCGTTGAGATTGGCTACGATGGTTTGTGATACTCCGCTTCGATGTTGCGTCATGACAAGGGCTGTCAAAGCCGTGCAAAAGCTGAACTTAGCCGCAGACGGCCCCGATCAGTTTTTGTTTCCAGTACTGTACACTGTTCAATAAAGTTATAACAAATAAATGTTCATTTAATAGATAATATAATGAAACAAGCTTGTCTAATAAATCTGCAAATTGTCTTATTTGCTCGTAAATATCTTCATTAGATCTAGCTTTCTGAGATAACTGTTTAAGCTAACTGGCTTTACCATCTGGCTCTCTGGATTGGTATACTTTATGTAATTTTAACCACGATTCATGTGATGTGTTGCATGATTTAAATGTAATAAGCTCACTAGGCTGGATTGATTATATAATCACGAACTTAGCTTTGCTGTCAGCTGCATTTCACGTAAAAGCTTACAGATCGACTGCTGGACGTAGTATTTTCCAGATACATATTTCCATTTGTCATATTTGATTAGAATTGCTTCCATATGTAGTTTCGATGTCTCGCAGTTCTCTTTTTCTAATGGAACAATTCGACACATATTCGTATCAATTTTTAACTTCTCAAACTTGTGCAAATTATCAAAATTAGTAGACTTCCTGCATTACGGGGCTCCACCCTGCAGATTTCTCTTAGCTCTACCGAGATCGATCCCATAAAAAACTCTTCGGCTGCTCTTGGAGATGCTAAACAGGCAAGTTGGTAGTCAGTGTCCACGGCTGCTCACAGATCGAGCCTGGCGCCCAATCCCTGGCTGTACGTACGTGTGGAGGGTACGTTACAAGACAAATGAAGAGACATTTAGGCAGAGGGAGATACAGGAGCAGAGAGGAAAGAGGGGGGATGAAGAGAGGAAGAGACGGAGAGAGAGAGAGAGAGGGAGAGGGAGAGAGGAGATCATGAAGGTAGAAGGGGACAGGCAAAGGGAATGTCCAAGTGAGAAGGACAGGGAACGTAAAAGAGAGTGGAAAGTAGAGACAGAGGCAAAGACAGACAGGTTAATGGCAATGCGCATAGTTTATCTTCTCAACTCTATCCAACCAAAACGAAACATCATCTCCTCAGCGCGATTTCACCCATGACATTGACGAACGACCCCTGTGTTAATGAACGGCCATTCGACTCAGTGACTGCCATAGTTGCTCGTCCACCTGCCTGCTCACGGTAATAATTACGCCCTCCTCTCATGTGCAACATTTTCCCGAACTCACAGATTCAACTGACTTTCGTGTTTTTATACGTACGTAAAGCGAGTGTTTCGAACCACGTACGGTGTCCGACATATTCCACAATCTGAAAATATCGCAATTTCTTCCTTTCCGATTATTATTATTATTATTATTATTATTATTATTATTATTATTATTATTATTATTATTATTATTATTATTATTATTATTATTATTATTATTATTATTATTATTATTATTATATTATTATTATATTATTATTATTATATTATTATTATTATTATTATTTTATGGTTGTACATTGTTTTTCTCGGTATTCACCGGGTTTTCATTTGGCTATGTGTAGGGTTAATAACCAAGACACAGGTAAATTCATTTTTAGTCGCAATTTAGGAATTTTGGAACAATCCTGCATGTGTTTAAGATAATCGATTTTTGCGTAATTTTGTATGTATATTTTGGCATTTGAATAAGTTCCAGATTTTTATGGAATGTTATTTGACCCCTGTGCACGAAATGACCAGAGGAACAACATGAACGTTTTAGAGATGCCATAGTGCCTTGACGTGCTAGGTCTGAATACTTTTTTATTTTTTTTCTGCATGTGCTGTTTGGAGATTAGCTGTTTGCGGAACGGTTATGACAATCAGGAAGCCAATCTTTTGCCGTTTGTCTACGAAAGTTATGTCTGTTTTTTAAAATTATTATTATTATTATTATTATTATTATTATTATATTTCATATTTCAAAATTTCACGCTCTTCCGGAATTTTCAAGTATAACTCAAGGACAGAACGTCAACACATATGGTGTGAAGTTCTTGCTCCAGTGCACTCAGGTTCCGCTTCAATGATTTAGAGAGAGAACCTTGCGCACAATGTTGGAGGTTGCCAGCAACACGGCCTTCTGCATGGTTCTGAGGTGCCACTCATTGAGGTGGAGTTTTTCTTTCACAATCCTCCAATCTTCAGCCACAAGCCCATTAGTGGAAATAACTACAGGTACAATATCTACCTCTATTAGTTTGAACAAAGGTTTTCAGTTCAATTGAGAGTGGCTGATATTTTCTTTTCTTTTCTGCAGTAGTTGTCAGCAGATTATTATCTAGTGGAAATGCGATATCTATTATTATTGCCCTACGAGTAGTTTTGTCGAATACTACAACAATAATAATAATAATAATAATAATAATAATAATAATTATTATTATTATTATTATTATTATTATCATCATTATTATCATTATTATTATCAGCTTGCTCAGTGGTACAGTCTCTTACGAAGCCTTATCCGCTGCCCGTCTTATATGTTCGCCGAAGGTGAGAAGAAAAGGGCTTTGTGGAAACACTAACCAACACGGTTTCTTTAACAGAACTAAGTGAATAAGAAGCATGAAAGCAGTGGCCTAACTTTGGTAAAGTCTTCGTAACTAGTTAGCAACTTTTCAACTAACACAATAATTGTACTATATCTGTAGTAACAAACAATTTGATAAGTGTTGACATATTTAAAAAAAAAAAAACGCACAGAAATACAAAAAATGTAGCGATAATATTTTATGAAGGAATTTAAAACACGTTCCCCACATTTTTAAACAATTATAGATTTTTTCCTGATTTTCTATTCGTAGGAAAATAGAATTTATCAGGGAGTTTCACGTAAGACAGACTGAAATTTGCTATAATTGCACTTTATAGCAACAACGAACCCTGTTGAGACGTTTCAATATTTAAACAACCTGATTTAATTCGGAACATTTCATGTTCTTCCCAGGGGTATCTTAACAAAAAAGGATAGGGAACGTTTTTGAAGTTTGTCAAGTTTTATAAATAATACCATCTCTTAATGTACTGGTTTCTGTGCCTAGCTCCTTTTTTGAATATTGTTTCTATTCCACGCCCCTCAGGTTGTCGGTGATCCTTCCCGTTCTATGGTAGAAGTGTATTTTAACACTCTTTAGAGATGGTGTCTTGCATTCTCTCTAGCGACATTATAATACAGTTAATTCATTAGATATCAGTTTTTTCATTAGTAACACATTGTTAGGCTTGTGTAAAGTTTTCAGCCACTAGGCAGTTATTAATGAATTGTTCAAATTGTTGATGATCAGTTCTTACAACCGGTGCGTTTTCTTTAATTTTTTCTTCTAAGGCAAGAATTACTAGAGTGTTTCAGGGCAGGTCTATTGCCACAATTTTACATAGCAGGGAACGGAGGTATTACTTACGTGACTATGGATGAGAATTTTGCTGAAAGGTATCGTGCTGTACTTGGGATTCGAACTCGCAACTTTTCTTTTCGTTAGTAAGTCGTTCATTTGCAAGTGCCAATTTGAACTCTACATCATCTATTCGGCTACAACTTCCACACATTTCTATCTTACGACGCACCTCCAGCAAATGATCAGACCCCCTTACGTAAATACCGCTACACTCTCTACTCCTTTTTCACACTTCGCGTTGAAGTAACCGAAGTCACTAAATTATTTTGAAGAGCTCGATTGAGTTTCCCCCATCGTAACTGTACTCTTTGTCTTGTGTCTTTGAGTATTGTGTTACGTATCATGTGTTCTTCAACTAACATCTGACAGAACCGAAGTCCTGAACGATGTAAAATCAAGCTGTCAAAAAAGTTGTTTGTACAACAAAAAAGAAACGATCAGTGACCATTGATCGTTTACCATGTTCGAAAACGACCGTCGTCTGTTTCAAAGCGCTTTACGTCCACATTGTAATTATACGACGGATGTATTTGAAATTGCCAAGACTTTGATATTTTGTTCATTTAAAATATATACAGGATACAAACTCAGAGCTGAAAACCCCTGAGGATTATCATGAAAAGAGGCAACACCAAAGAAACCCTTGTGCTCCACTTTTCCAACGTACAGGCAAAAAATACACATAGCAGCTAGGGTATTATTTAAACATCCTCCAAATGAGCTAGCCGTGCCGTCAAAGCGGTCTACGTAAGTACATTATGCAGCCTTATTTTTATAATCCCTTTGCGGCCCGTAATAACAGACTGTGTATATTATAGAGGTATCTTTTTCACTTTGCCCGTCCGTCCATGAGCGCGGCGTCTATTTAATTTGCCGCAGCCTTGGCTCTTCTATTTGCCTTCCCGGCGTTTACTAGCACGCGTGCACGCGTGCGACGAAGGTGGAACGGGGCAGAGAATGTCCTACGCAGATCATGGCTCAAAACCCCTGAGCTGAAAACCCTTCAGTGGCAGCTGACGTATAAGCCACGCAATTTCCTTTGCTCGTTTTAGTTCACGCAGCCCGGATTCGTATCTCCGAGAAATATTTGCGGCGTCTTTAGATAGACTGCTTATTTTGTTTCCGGGCGCGTCAATCACCATGGCTAATAGTAGGTGTGGATTTTATCACGGGAGGAAGAAGTATTGTTCCCCCGCAGAACGATGTGGTCCGACGCCCACTGAATTCCTCATGCAGGTATCTCCCACCAGTGGGGCACCGCCATAGCCGCGACAGGCTTTAACCAACGGCGACTGCTCACCCGACATGTGTGGTAGTGTAGTGCATGTCAGTAAAGAGGGAGGACAGGACAAGGAGAGGGTACTGTTCCGGTGTTCGCCTGTTGATGGTTGGAGAAATCACGGAAAGCTTCCGTTCAGAGAAGTTGGCCGCTAGAATTGTCCTCCAGACAGAGGCTGATCTCCACCCAGCTATCCAGCAAGTGACGACAAGGCTGCTACCGTCGGCACCCGAACCCTAGGATCTCCCGGTCAGAGGCAGTCGTATAGAGAAACAAGACGTATTTAATTTACACTGCTACAAGCAAATCAAAACCAAACCGAAAGCTACAGACAAATCAGCCTCCTCCCATCTCTATCAAAGATTCTATCTTCTCTATTCTCTATCTTCTCTATTCTATACTCTCTATCAAAGATCGGGAGTTAGAGAATTATATTCTTAAGTAAACTAGTGTAACACATTTAACGAGAACTATTTAGTAGTGTTTCGAATTAACCCACGAACTAACCTACATTTAATAATTTGTGTTGAAAGCTTTTTTAAGTAGTTCCTCTCACAAAACTCAATAATTTTGGCCAGCTTTTTATACGCAATGCCCCTATGTGCGTCGTCAGCGAAGACAACAGCAGTCGCCCGTCCATGGAAAATACGGCGTCATTGATACAAAACGTTTCACACAACGCCTGGCGACACGTGACTCTGAACCGGTCACCTTTTCAACTGTATATTCATTGGATTGGGGGCCTCGGGGCAACAATTGATGTCACTGGAGTGCCTATGACCGGGAAGTGCTAGAGTTCGAGTTCCGACGAAGCGATGGCAGGATTTTCGACACAAGCTAGGTAGCCAGATCGAATTCAACGGCTTTCTGGCTGAGAATTCTAGAGATCGGCTGCTCTCATCGGTAGTTTTGCGTGGTTTCTCCGATGAACACCAGGCCAGTGATGCAGTACCAAACACGATCTTGCCTTCCTCTTTCTATGCGCATCTCTTACATACGTACACTTATTTACATACACTTACGAACATTTACATTCACTATCTGACCACATACGCCGGAAGACCAATCGGGAGCTTCGAACGTGTCCCGGCTGGGGATCATTACATGCAGGCTTGAGGATCATTACAAGCAGTAAATCTACTACATGGGACAGCCGGCTTTACTTCCCCTACGAAGGAAGGGGTACGAAGGAATTTTTCGATCTTAAAAATCCACGGTTTCGATCGGGTTTGAACTCGCAAACTCGGGTACAACAGTCCGGTACGCTGACCGTTATACCACCGAATCCGCAGCTGCGCAGTACCAGCGAATCTAGTGGCGGAAGATCACCGCCACCTCCCCAGGAAAACGCATGCTGTACGTTTACGGGACCTATGACATTAGACGATGACGTGCCTGGAATAACGAATCTATCAATCAGAATTCAACAGTTGATTGCGGGGAGAGACGCTAGGTCTCCTGGCAGGGGTTGCGATTGTCAGTCCGGGAAGCTCAGTCGGCACGCGCGCACAAGAGAACATTCGTACTCCCTCCAAGAGATTACCTTCGGCTGCCTTGCAATCGGCTGCGAGCCAGCAGCCAACGCCCATCGGGCGACAACCCCGACCAGCTGGCCGACGCGCTAAGCTGCACGGGGCTTCTTCCGCGGCCGTCCTCGTGCCAGGGCTCCGTCACGAAACTGTTCGCATTGTATGAAACATCTTCCGAGCCTCTGGGAAGGCGGAGGCGGGGGCGGCGGGCAAGGGAATAAAAAGAAAAGAAAAAAAGGAAAAACTGCCTTCCAAGTTTCCGCGGGAGGAGTTTGCGCAACTCGGGGGAGGTAAAACGCCGAACACTGGAGGAAACTCTTTAATAGGAGCATCTCCCTCTTCCTTCGCGGCGGACGGCGGTGGAGAGGTATGGCGGGGGAGGGGGCGACCTGCAACAAAGGCGGTCTCGCCGTAACTCTTTGTGTCGCAAGTACATAAAAATACTCGTTTCGCCGCGACGAGGTGCAGAGACGGTGTAGGTGAGGGGGGTGAGGGTGAGGGTGAGGGTGAGGGTGAGGGTGAAGGTGAAGGTGAGGGCGTGGGCGAGAGCGACGGCTGGCGGGGATGAGGGGGGCGAGGAGGTGGTTGGGGGGGTGATGGCGCAGGGAAGTGATGGCGCGGGGACGGTGATGGCGGCGGGAAGGTGATGGCGGCGGGGAGGTGATGACGGCGGGGAGGTGATAGGCGGCGGGGAGGTGATGGCAGCGGGAGGTGATGGCGGTGGGGAGGTGATGGCGGCGGGAGGTGATGGCGGCAGGGAGGTGAAGGCGACGGGGAGGTGATAGCGACGGGGAGGTGATGGCGACGGGGAGGTGATGGCGACGGAGGAATGTACGAAGAGAATGTAAGAGAAAGTAGTGAGGGCGATCTAAGCGAAAAGGACGTTCAAGAGAGTGGCGGGGACGAAGGTGCAGGACGGCGACGTAGGCGAGGACACCGTGGGCGAGGGCGGGATCGAAACTGGCACGTGCAATAGTGTATGAATGAGACCAGAGGGCGGTGAGGGCGCCGAGTACGGCGAGGGCTGCGTGGGCGGCGAGGACGGAAAGGGCGGAATGGGCGGTGAGGGCGGCGAGGGCGGCGAGGGGCGGGAGGGGTCACTGAGTGCGGCAAGGGCGGCGTGGGCGGCGAGGACGGAAAGGGCGGAATGGGCGGTGAGGGCGGCGAGGGCGGCGAGGGCGGCGAGTGCGGCGAGTGCGGCGAGGGCGGCCAGGGGAGGTGAGGTCACTGAGTGCGGCGAGGGCTGCGGGGCGGTGAGGACGGAAAGGGCGGAATGGGCGCTGAGGGCGGCGAGAGCGGCGAGGGCGGCGAGGGCGCAGTGGCAGCGAGAAATGGGCGGTGGAGGGGGCGCATGTGGCTGGGGCGGTGGGAGGCCGTGATGGGGCGGGGGCAGGAAGCGGATTCCGTGGCGACAAGCGAGGGCAGCACCTGCAGTTTCGGTTATGCCGCCGCTGCCGTGTGCACCACCTTTCCAGTTTCTTTCGCTCCATGACATCCCGATTTTTTCCGCTACAACTCTGGGGACGTCCCTCACACCTCGGAACTCGCACGTTTTTCGCGAAGTACGTGTCCTAAGAATGCTACGTAATTTTACATACAGTAGGTTTTTTCTTTTACAACTCTAAGAATAGGTTGCTCGAAGAAAAGTTTAGATAAAATGCTCATAATTAACGACATATTTTTTCGAATGTTTCTCCTGAAATCGGCGATAATACTCGGGGAATTGAAGTAAATTAGCCAATGAATTACATGAATTCTTCAAAAATTTGTTCCGCGAGACGTAATGACAGGTAATGGCAATACGTTCCTTTAGCTATTGGTTATATGTAGTTATGTCTCTCCTGTGACGTAGTATATTCCTTTAATAAATACTACTTACTTAAGGTTTTACAAAACAGGAAATCCAAGTCTGCGTTTGGAAATTTTTCTCACAGATGAAATTATTCTTTTGCGTGTTTCTCAAAGGAAAAACATACGTAAGACTATGGGAATGTTAGAACTGAAAATAACTGACAACGTATTGTATGTACGTTTGTACGAATCTGAGACCTTATTTTTGCTTGGAAGAGGATTACATGATAGAAAAAGTATACAAAAAATATGACTGTATCATAAACACGCAAACACACCTGGCATACATGTAAAGCAAGCCCCCTGTTGTAACAAGTTTAGAAACAACTTTTATTACAACGATCAACGTACCACGACCATGCACCAACCCATCAAATCCTGAACATTTGCGTTAGTTTATTCACATCTTTCAATTAACGAGAATTAAAATTAACCATTAAGCTACAACCATAAAATAGTGCTACAATGTATTCTACATTTCTCGTTATTTACATGATTACTGAATATTAGTGAACTTTTTAGAAGTGGTTGCAGTGAAACTGACATGAAAAGGTTTACAGTGAATACAATGTGACTACGGGCAAAACCGTGAAAATGACGGAATCTGCGAATCGATGTCACTCCATTGAAGCTGGCATCTGCGAGGTAGAACTCTTGCGATTGACGTGTTCTTCTATTTCGAATTCAAGTCTTGCAGAAACGTATGTTTATGACTATGAAGATCATTGTATCACATTTATTTCAAGTCACATTAGTGCACATTCACGTTTCCACCTTTAGCAGTGGAGTCCTCATCAGGTGATGCGCAGTTTAAAGTTCATCAAGTTGATATGAATAATGTATTATGAATATTCATATTTACTATGGATTGAAAATCAATAACAAAGCAATTGAAATTTTAATTGACTTCCATTCATTTTATGATGTATTATACAGAAAGCTACCTGCACGCCCAGCTCAGACTACTCAATGTCGAAATATTATATGCGAACTTTATGAATATAAAACTCTGTGTCATTTGTTGCGAGGGGACCCCAACGTTAAGCGTCGAAACTTTGTGAATGTCAACATAAATCAACATAAATTTGTACTGGTCATAGTACACTGTACTATGTCATATGTACACTGTACACTGTACTATGTACTATACTTCAATGTCATAAACACAAGTTAAATAACACTTAAATTATTTTAACTCCTTGTACAAGTTATTCAATATGAAGATTCCGAAACCTTCTTCTTGAATTTTGGAGTACTTGTACAGTTCATTTGCGTACTAAATCCATATTCAATAGTAGATCGTGCGAGTGTGCCATAATACATTTCACTTGATGAGTCAGCATATTTCTTCTAACTAGGACACGCATGGAGCCAAAGGTTTCAAATTACTTGGAACAAATGTTATAAAATGAAATGGATTATGATGGTTCATTGAAACTTCATCCCCTCCTTACAAGCATTCCTCCCCGGTCTTAAGTAGGAGCAAAGCACGGCGGTTACCCTATTAAATGTTTATCAACAAGTGTGAAAACGGGTTGTTGTGCCGTTAAACAAGATATATGTTCAACAAATTTGACTGACATGCCCAGAACTTATATTATTGTTATAATTTTAACTGTTTGAGGAAGTTTCAACATTCATCAAGACGAGCTAATGTTAATTTATATTGTTTACACATTATACTTTTTTAACAGACTTTCTTTTATTACATACTTACTTTTTTAAATTTTTGGTAGCCAAAATTTACATTTAATTGTATTATGGCAGTATCTTAATTTGGAAAATTAAGTTTTTGTTAAATGGAATCGAAATCAAGTGTTTTTGTACCATTTAATTATTGTAGGGAGATTATAAAATTTCGAAAACTGTGCCTTTATAAAGTATCTCTCTTTGTATACCTTAAAACACGTAATTGCAAAAGCAATGCGATAAAAAAATTCAAGTTCCGTTACGTATATATATAAGAAACATCATATTCAGCGTTGTCCCCTAAAGCAACATATGGAAACAAATAAAAATGTACATTTTCGTGAATGCCCCAGTAAGTACTGAAAAATGTTAAATTGAAGCAACGCATTACCTTTCTCTAAACATAGAGAAAACGCATAAGGAAATCAGATGCTATAACAATTAGACCTTTTGAGATGTTGTTACAAATAATTAAAATATCTGTGGAGCCCAATGTTAGAACAGTGAGGTCTATGAATAAACATAAAATAAAACCGATAAAAAAGTGCACCTTTAATATTACACAATAATTACGCCCTCGCAATTTGATCCTCTGCCAGACATATAAATTAGTTCATCATTTGACGCGCGTTTCTATTTCACAATCACCTTAACGTATTCCAAACGCTCCGTTCCCTCGGCAACAACCGCCTCGAAACCCCAAATCAAACGCGTCATCACCGCCGCCGCTCAGGCTTCTCTCGTCATCTCCGAGAACTGCGTTAACCCCGGCAGCCCCACACGTACCTCCTCGTCTAATTCGACGTCACCGCCGTCGGTTTCCCACGCAACGCGCCCGCGCCCGCCGTGTCAGTCGTCTCCTGGCGGTTCGGCGGTCCCCCGTCGCATCACCGCGCACGCCGGCCCCCCGCCCCCCCGGCCCCGCCCCCCCGCCGCCGACTACACCTCACGCGTCGCCGCGCCGGCTGCGAAAAAGAGCGACGAGAAAGAGGGGGAAGCAAAAGCAAGGGAGGAGGGGGAAAGGGGGGAAGAGGCCGGGCAGGCGGGCGCACAAATGAGAGGCAGGAAGGAGTGGCGGGGAATAGGGGAAATAAATGACGTAGAGGGAGGCAGGGAGGAAAGCGGGAGGGGGGAGAGGAGAGACGGGGAGGAGATGTGGCGAGTAGAAACGGTGAAGAGAGGCAGAGAAAAGAGGTGGCGAGGGGAATGGATTGGCGGAGAGGCGAGAAGGGGTGGCAGGGATGAAACGCAGGGACAAGAGGCATGGACGAGGGGGCGGCGGGGGACGGGCGGAAATGAATGAGGGGAAGGCGAGGTAGGGAGCGGGGCGCGGGGTGGCGGGACGCCCCTCGCCGTGGGAGGGCGCCGGCGTCACAACCGAAGGCGCCAAGGGCGCGGGCGAGGTGCCGCGGGCGGCGAGGCGAAGTGGGCGTGGGCGAGAGAAATAGGCAGGGTCGCCGCCTGCGCGGGAACGGGGCGGGGCGACGGGGAAGGCGCCGCCCGGAAACTCGCGCCGTCGCACCCAGACAAATGAGGGCGAGTTACGGGAGCGTTCGGTCGGGGCCGAATTAAAACGTTCTGACGACGAATTTCTCTTCCGGCGCCGCCGGCCCCTCCCGCCCGCCCCGCCCCCCCCCCCCCCGCCCGGGCCTGCCGACCTCCCAATGCCCCGCCGGCGCAGTTGGCTCGGGGCAGCAACTGTTGCCGCTACAGCGCCTCTCACCCGGGGGTCGTTGGTTTCGCATCCAGACGGAAGAAGATCCACATTCGCTAAAAAGCTAAAAACATCAGCGACGGTCTGGAGGAGAATTCTAGAGGCTGGTTGGACCGATCCGTAGGTCCTTCCTTTCCCCATACCACACGAATGCCGGAGCAGTTCCCCCAACAAACGGGCACGGACAGCGCCCGATCTCTCGTTCGCCTCTTCCCTCCCACACACGCTTACGTTTACACATCGACTACCAACCTAATACACTAACAAGAGTTTGTCCCGCCTGGGTGACGACGGGTAGGCTTTTTACCTTCTGAGGAAAATTTGGACACACTCGGTTATAACATCCACTACACTTAAGGGACAAATGACCACAGCGGACCGGGAGCGGTAGCTCAGTGCATCAACTGATGTGACTGCAGCGCCTCTGACCGGGAAGTCCTACGTTCGAGACCTGACGGCGGCAGGATTTTCGACACTAGCTTTTCAGCTAGGTCGACTTCAGTCGCTGTCGGGAGGAGAATTCTAGCGGCCGGCTGTTCTGATCGGTAGTTTTCCGTGGTTTCTCCGATCAACACCAGGCGAATGCCGGAGCAGTACCCTATCACACGGGCCACGGACCGCGCGCGATCTGTCCTTCCTCATCCTTGTCCTATCCTCTCCCCTTACACACACACACACACACACACACACACACACACACCTACACTAACATGCACTACACTACCACATATTCCTGGAGCCCGGCCGGGAGCTTAGAGCTTGTCCCAGATAGCGCGGTGCTCCGCTGGTGGGAGAGTCCTGTTTAGAGGGAAACGCCACTAGCCGACGGTAGGTCGGCGCCGGATCTCACCAACCAGCGGGGGATGATCACCACCATCTCCCGAGAAAAAATGCACTACACTAACGGGACTAATGACCACAGCAGTTGACGTGCCCGGAAACATGAAAAAATCAATCAATCAAAATACCACAGCAGTAGACGCGCCCAGAAACACAAATTAATAAATCAATGCCCGACGACGTAACCCAGTGTTACTGAAATGCAAGAATTGCGGCCTGACTGTCCACGATGGGCCTCGCTGCATTTGTTCACGCTTTACTCGTCTTTCATGAGATTAGAGCGGATCACGACCGCTCCGTCCTTTCCATCGGCCTGCCTCAAGTCCGCACTGGTCCGCGGCTGGTTGATCATCACTGGTCAGGGCATTTCAGGCGGGCTTGGGCGCTCAAGACACGTGCTGGCGTGGAGTGAGAGAAATGACTTCATACAACCAGATGCTTACCTGGTCCTAGATCACATCAAACACCGATTTTTATCTTCCTATTCATACAGTCGACTCCCGTTATAGTGCACTCGGATACGGCGAGCCCTCGGTTATAATGAACTTTAGTCACTCTTCCCGATTCACTCGCATTATATAGAGATACAGCAGAATGCATTATATTCTTTATGTATATTGTACATATAGGCATAAGAAGATTCGGTTATACTGAATCTGAACCTCGGCTATAGTGAACGTTGGAAATACAACGTCCTGCAAATTAATTTCCTTCTGGATAACAACATATCCCATCAATGCCACAAATTCCAACATTAGGCAGCTTGCAAAAAGGCCGTCGGCCAAAGGTCATAATAGAATACAATAAAGGAAATAATAGAATAAAATAAAGGTCATAAGAGGAAAATGTAGAATCAAGTATAGAGAGTAAGAACTGTGGAGAAGGATCTAGAGAAATTACTAATGAAAAAACGAAGCGAACAATTGAAAATAATTGATTGTTTGTAAGGACAAATGAAGACATTGACATTTTCAGTTCGTGCTGTTAAAGTAGTCTCGTCTGAGGTGAAGAAAGGGGACCGGGAAAGGGCACCTTCCTGATGACCTTATGACACAGTTTCACTGCGGAAATAAAGATCGTGTCCTGCGAGGGCTCCAACTGGCGGCGGCGATTTCTTGCTTCACTTCCAATCTTCGTGTTCCTTGATATTCCGCGGGACAAAACGCGTTGAATTCCACGTAGGCGACACGAAGCACGCGACTGCCACAGCCCGGCGTAATCCGCCATGCCGCGCGGAAAAGCGATTCGTTTCATTAGCCGCTAGCACCGTCCCGCTATCGAAATCGTCTCGTATGTTATTATGCGAGTAAAAGGGCTTTCGGAGAGTGGGACGGTATTCCAACAGTGCACAAGGCAATCAAAGGTGTCAAGACCGCATTACGATTCTTAGTCTCAGAGGAAAATGCATAATCAAGTATAGAGAGAGTAAGAACTCTGGAGAAGGATCTAGAGAAATCACTAATGAAAAAAAACCGAAGCGAACAATTGAAAATAATTGATTGTTTGGAAGGACAAATAAAGAGATTGAAAATTTCAGTTCGTGCTGTTAAAGTATTTTTCGCTATCTCTCTATTAATAAAATCAATCATTATGGAAAAATTGTTCAATTTTGACATCATCAGATGTAGTGAACCTCGAATATAGTAAACAAAAAATGTTAGTCCCCAGAAGTTTATTAAAACCGGAGTCGACTGTATTATCAATTTCCAATGCGCACAGTAGCTGTAAGAAAACTATACAGCCACCGACCATGGAAGAAGTGTCTGTTTTGTTACATGCCCAGGAACTCAGGAAAAATCCAACACGAAATTAGCACTTGATGAAACGATGATGTAATGATGGGCACTCGTGTGAACCTCGCTTGTATCGTAATAACACACTTGTGTATTAATACCCATTACATCGAGTTTTATTCGATACTTTCCTACGACTTTTATAAGTGAAACTTTTACATTGAATCGTTTCGTGGCGGTTCACCTGTAGGTTTCAGCCAAGGCCACCTAACCCTACCTTCGCATGCTGCCGCAGGTGGCTGTGGTTACCAGTCCGCCTGCGAGGGAGCACTGCGCTAGTCAAATAGGCTCAAAGTGAAATCACGATTCAATTTATTTTAAATAATATTCCACGAAAAATTTCTAATAATAAAACAGATTAATATATAAGATATTTGTTTGTGCTATTCCGCCGGTTCTCTTATTGCGCGTTGCTACTGAATTCTGTTGAACTGAAAATCTTGTTCAAACTAATAGAGGTAGATATTGTACCTGTAGTTATTTCAACTAATGGGCTTGTAGCTGAAGATTGGAGGATTGTGAAAGAAAAACTCCATCTCAATGAGTGGCACCTCAGAACCATGCAGAAGGCCGTGTTGCTGGCAACCTCCAACATTGTGCGCAAGGTTCTCTCTCTAAATCATTGAAGCGGAACCTGAGTGCACTGGAGCAAGAACTTCACACCATATGTGTTGTCGTTCTGTCCCTGAGTCATACTTGAAAATTCCGGAAGAGCGTGAAATTTTGAAATATGAAATATAATAATAATAATAATAATAATAATAATAATAATAATAATAATAAAACAGACATAACTTTCGTAGACAAACGGCAAAAGATTGGCTTCCTGATTGTCATAACCGTTCCGCAAATAGCTAATCTCCAAACAGCACATGCAGAAAAAAATAAAAAAGTATTCAGAACTAGCAACTGAAGTCAAGGCACTATGGCATCTCTAAAACGTTCATGTTGTTCCTCTGGTCATTTCATGCACAGGGGTCAAATAACATTCCATAAAAATCTGGAACTTATTCAAATGCCAAAATGACTGCGTCACGACACAGGTCACGTCATGCGGCGCAAGGCTCCAACAAACAGGCCTCCCGCCATTTAATGTTCGCCATTTCACAGTTTCGTTATGGAAGAACAGCTTTTTTTATATTCTTGGAATGTAAAGGACGTTTTTCCTGTGTATCAACATACACTATACTAGGTTATTTCACTACACGTCAAGATTGGTTTCTTGAAATATTTAATCTGAATAGCGTTATACGAGATTTTTTAATTTGTTGTTAATGAGGTATGCGTGCTACGTTTTGGGAAATCATTTTGTGGTGTTGTCAAAGGGCAGCTTCATTGTACTGCAGGCCATTACATTCTTATAAAATATGTATACAAACAGTTATCTCCTGAACAATTCTGAAGTGACAACTCTCCTCACTAATATATTCACAAAACGATCCTAATGCCCGTAGTTATTATTACTCATACCAGAGATTCTCACCATAAATCATGACGACTCCGCAGATAGTTTTCGCGTCCGTCCCTGATATTTTATCTTCATACAAAAATAGTGATTCCGGGGAAGTTTGTGCATTTTATAAACTCCGGTAGCGAGGCGCTTCGGCCGGTGGCTGTGCATTTTAGACCTTTCGTCTACGCGTACGTCACGTGACCGTGAAACCCTGAAGCGCTGCTGCACCGGGAGCGGTAGCTCAGACATCAACTGGTGTCACTGGAGCGCTTCTGACCGGGAGGTTCTAGGTTCGAGTCCTGATGGCGGCAGGATTTTCCACACTAGCTTTTCAGCTAAGTCGAATTCAGTCGCTCTCTAACAAACTGGCCACAGACCGCGCGCGATCTATCCTTCCTCTTCCTTGTCCTATTCTTTCCCCTTAAACACACACTTACATTAACATGCACTACACTAACACATATCCCGGGAGGCCGGTCGGGAGCTTACAGCTTGTCCCGGCTGGGGCGGTGCCCCGCTGGTGGGGGAGTCCTAGTTAAGGGGAAACCCCACTAGCCAACGGTAGGTCGGCGCCGTATCTCGCCATAAAGCGGGGGAAGATCACCGCCATCTTCCGAGGGAAACCCGCACTACACTAACGGGACAAATGACCAAAGCAGTTGACGAGCCCGGAAACACGAAAAAATCAAATGAAATCAACTGAAGCGCTGCGCGTGGGCGTGGGCGTGGCTCCGCCTTCACCCCACTGTCACACGCGGCGCCCGAACTGCGCGCAGTCCCGCCGAGACACTGCGTGGTACGGCACGTGGCGGTCCGCCAGTTATTTAATGTGTTATGTTCAGAATAATTGCACGCTTTACATACACAAACATTTATAGTAATTAACTGCCGAAAGTACAAAGGTTACAATTCCAAAGTCCAAAGAGCGTACCGAGTCACAAACCAAAATCAAGAAACCAAAAGTCCGGGAGATGTACCAAGAACAAGCTATGTCGTAATCAGAAATCACACTGTACAATCTCCTCGTCGAATTCAACTGGGCGCACGGTCACTAACGCTCTCCACTCAACTCAATAGCCAATTACTGTCGTACTTCTCGGCTGGCGGCGCTCGCTCTTAAAGCGGGCGGCGCTGGAGACTCGCTGCTGCGTAGCTGGCTCTCCGACCAGCTCGCTTTCCGGGATGGGCGGCGTCTTCTCGCTCCGCCGCCTCCGCTGCCTTCTCTGACCGCCGCTGAGCGCTGCTTTTTAGGCGCGCTCTTTAAACGTGTTTCACAGCCGCGACATAATGGATCGATTGAAATTGCAAGGTTCATATTGTCAATTCGCTTCTGTCACAAATTTCATCCATATAAGAGTATGGAGATATATTATTTAATTTAAAAAATCCAATTAGGTCGATATATTATGCAAATAAGCACGACAATATATTCTAAGCTCTAAAAGTATTCAGGAATTTATCCATATCATCAAATAAAGACCGAGAGATGTGACTCAGTGCATCAACTGATGTCAGTGGAGTGCCTCTGACCGGGAGGTCCCAGGTGCGAGTCCCGACAGTAGTAAGATTTTCAACAGTAGCTTGTGAGCTAGGTCGAATTCAGTCGCTGTCTGGAGGATAATTCTAGAGGCCGGCTGCTCTGATCGGTAGTTTTCCGTGGTTTCTACGATCAACACCAGGCGAATAACGGAGAAGAACCCTAACAAACGGACCGCGCGCGATCTTTCCGTCCTCTTCCTTGCTCTATCCTGAACCCTGACACACACTAACGAGCACTACACTACCACACATGCCGGGAGATCGGTAGGGAGCTTAGAGCTGGTCCCGGCTGCGGCGGTGCCCTGCTGGTGGGAGATACCTGATTTGGGAGATCCCACTAGCCGACGGTAGGTCGGCACCGGATCTCATCATCCAGCGCAAGATCACTGCCACCTCCCGAAGAAAAAACAGGCAATACACTTACGGGATTAATGATATTCGGAATACGTCAAGGTTAGGAGCACCGATATCGACCGTTTGGTATCGTTATTTTGACCGTCGGAAGGGAATTTGCCTGGTGGCAGCCGACCACTAGGGAGATGACACTGATTTTTTTCTAGGGCTTTCATCCAGCCAATAGCCGGTTATCCTTTACGTCCCGATGGGACGCATATTCGACCATACACTAGACATCAACACACCTGCGGGCTCCTCTGATCTGATGTCAGCAGAACCCGAGGCCCTCCGTGACAACAGATACAAAGACAAGGGACAAACAACCATGCCCAAGGCAGGACTCGAACCCGCGACCCTTCGGACCGAAGCGCTGAATCGGCTGACTGACTGCGACGTTACGAGACAGAGACAGAAAGAAAGTTAAGCCCATTACTCCCGATATGCTGAATGCCTAAGAAGCCCTAACAATAGAGATGGCAAAGGAACATCAATGTTTTTAAAACATCGATATTTTCCACCAGAAACATCGATGATTTTTACTTTTAATTTTGTAAATAAAGGGATTTAGGCACGTTACAGCAACGTACAGTTGCAGCAATCCACAGCAATTTCGTTGTTTTGCGTCATCTTCTGCACATTTCGCCTGTGCAATCTGAGATAATTTTAGGTTGGTTTTACTTGGATGGTGTGTGAATGGATGTGACTAAAGGGTAAAGCAGCGAAACACGATGCTCTTTATTGTTAATTTCATTCCTTACATTCGACAATAATTTTTATTAAGATACTACTAACATGCTGGTAACTAAACAATAAAATATAACCCTTTTAAGTACTGTAATTAAGTATGGATAGCAAAATAGCATGCTTATTAGTCTATAATTAAAACGTGCATGTTTTAAAGATCTTTGTTTTTTCGTCAATGTTTTTATCGGCATCAAAAACCTTTCAGTGTATCCAAACATCAATGTTTCGGTAAAATTTGCCATCACAACCTAAGAGAAGTGTTGCGAAGAAGAAACATTTTTTAAAACGAATACTTCATTGCAGATGGGGCTTGCCGAAAACATCAATCGCACCAGCCATCCTCACGATCGAACGGCTCAGCTCGGATCGGTCATACGGCACCGCTTATTGCAGACCTTTACGGCAAAACAAACGCGCAATGGACAAGTGCACATCTCCTAACCCTGCCACTTGTCGAGTAGTTTAACGGCTCGATCGGAGATGGAGGAAAATACGGCCCACGTACACTGGCGAAGCGCGCCGAGCGGGGCGGCGACCGCCGAGACCGCAGCACGTGTCGCTAAGGCCCGTAGGGCAGCTGGGCGCGGGGCGGGGGCGGGGGGCGGGAGTGGCAGGGCGCCAAGGGCGAGAGTCGCCGGCCAGGCCGCGAGCCGCCGGTTGGGAAAGGGCGAGCAGGACAGCCCCGACCAGTGGCATGCGACAGTGATAGATCATCTCGGCGGCTCTATACGGCCCGGGCTCCCGAGAGCTAGTTTAATCAATGTTATGAACTAGGCTCTTCAAAAATGAATTACGCATTATCTACTAAGTGTCGGGCGTTGGGGATGTACAGCTTCTGAGCTTTCTGCACCGAGTGTCGCGAGTTGAATCCTGTCGTGTGAATATTCCTCGCTTGCCTTAGGTGGAAGTGGTGCAGGGGGTGCAGCAATAAGAAGGTTCTTGCAGCGAAGTCTGGGGGTATGAAAGACTGTCACGCCGGAAGAAATTTTGAAGCGAATGGATAGCGTTTGTAGAATTAGAAAGTAGTGTAGTGTCAGATTGTCTGTATTTTTCCTGCCTCTGATCATTCAATAACTCTATCTTTCTCACCAATTATCATCGGAATAGTCACCACTATTTGTGAAGAATTACAGTGTAAGGCATGACTATAATACAACGGTGTAACACCAGACGACAGTATAAATGGATAAGAATATAATGGTACACGTTCATTGGTTTATTAGTGATTCCTGGCACGTCACCTGCTTACGTCATTTTCCCCGTAAGTATAGTGCATGTTTTGTCGTGCGACGTGGTGGTAATCATTCCCCACTGGATGGGGAGATCCGACGCCGACCTACCGACGGCTACGGAAATTCCAATCAGGTGTACCCCACCAGTGGGGAACCAGTGGGGAACCGTCCCAGTCGAAACGAACTCTAAGCTCCCGATCGGTCTCCCGATATGGATGATACTCTAGTACGTGTAAGTGTAAATTTTTTTTAAGTAAGTGCAGAGATAGAGCAGGGATTGGAAGAAAGTCTGCGCGCGGTTCCTGGCCCGTTTGTTAGGGTACTGCTCCGGCATTCGCACCTTGATACGCAAAAGTACCTATCAAAGCAGCCGGCCGCAAGAGTTCTCTAGACAGTGACAGAACTCGATCTAGCGATCTTCCTAGTGTCGAAAATCCTGTTCCCGTCGGGATTCGAACGTAGGACCGCCCGGTCAGAGGCACTGCAGTGACGCCAGTAGATGCCCAGAGCTAACGGTACACGTAGTCTGTGAATGTTCTAAATGCTTGCGACTGCAGGGTAAGCTCTTAAGATCTTGAACCCTTCCTTCGTTACACTAATTTCGAAAAATTAAAAAAATTGGTAGCATTTCCAAACTCCTAGCATACACGATTACTGTCAATTGTCCAGGTATGATAATTCCAAGAAACATTTTTTGCAGAACTACATAAATCAATGGCACGTTTAACGGCATTGCCACTTCATAAAGGTTTAGGTTACAGGCTAACCACGTAAATAGTTATAACAACAATAATCCTATTAATAATAATAATAATAATAATAATAATAATAATAATAATAATAATAATAAGCCGACCAGATGTAATCTCAGAATTTGCTCTCTGGGATTCAGATCGCCACGAATTTGGACGGAAACCACGATCTAGATGATGAAGCAGATGGAGATGGTGGTACGTTTGATTGCCACTTTCATATTTTCAAGGGATAGCTCGCAGCATATCTGCAACCGGAGCAGATGTGAACTGTCAGTTAACGAAGTTACCACTGGGAATGCAGAGGGAAATAAGGAAGTAGGAGATGTCAGATCTTAGTGCTCTCGTGCTTGTACCAAATTCCCTAATCTACCCTAAAGGAACGAATGACCATAGCAGTGGACGTAAGCATCAATCAATCAATCAACCGAAGCGACGGCAGGGAAGAGTGGGCAAGGAAGGAGGGCTAGATGAAACGGACTGGACCGGAGTGTCGCCGGGAGAAAGAGCAAGAGACACTGAGGGGCGGCGGTGGTGGTGAGCGACAGACAGTGATCTGCGAGTCAAGAACTTCAAATTATGGATCTGTATGTTTCATGGCATATCGTTTAAATTTCCAGATGATCATCATATGTATTCATATTACATCTTCATAACCACTTCCTTGCAATCAATCATCCTTTGCCGGTATTTTCGGAAGATTTTCGAAGATTAAACCTAATAAAGAAGTCTAGAGTACATTTTCAGTTTATACTTTCTTTCTTCCTCCAAATCGTAAAGCATTTCTCATTGTCTGAATATCTTCTTCTTTTAGCACCACGCACTTAAGAGTGCCTAGGCTAGTCTCCAGAACACCCAGCGCTTCTTGCGAGACTTATCCTGAGCAAGTATACCTAGGGTAGGTCGCTATGGCTCTCCCTAGTGCGCCAATTTTGACATTTGATTTGAATACCAGATAGCGGAGGCCAAGATACAATATCTGCAATTTCATCCGGTAATTCAAATCGAAATTCTGATTGGTGCTAAATTGCTAGACGATTTAATTTTGTAATGATCGCCCAGTGCATTTCCTGGGATCTGTTTTACACGCCGACCAGCGTCCGCATGCATGCCGGCGATTTTTGGCACCTCAGAAATCCCCCTCCCGACTTTGACCGGGTTTGAACCCGCGAACATGGAATCAGTAGCCCTGCATGATAACGACTATACCCATCACAGCCGGTATTAATATGTGTATTATCATTGTCGGAAGGGGTAACCAGGGTTTCCCAACCCTTTTATTACATCAACCCTTGTTCAATATTCATCATACAACATAATTATAACACAAACATTTACGTGTAATCGTCATCAAGAACACCAGGAGACAAAAGTATGGATAGTACAGTTTCGAACAAAATGGTGCATTCGATTAATGCTTTTTTGCATAACATTCCTTTTTAAATTTTGCAAATATAAATAATTTTTGAAAATAAACTCCTAGATTTTAGCTCGCCAAAAGTTTGATTTTTGTTCATATGAATGTGAAGTTCACGTGAATGTGAAAAATACCGTAATTATCACTTTCATTGATATTGTTTTGTAATCAAAGGTATCTTCATCTCGATTATACAGATCAATCGCCTGTGAATATTCGGCTATCGACATATTGAACATCATTAACTTCCTGTAAAATTACATCAACCCCAGAGAGTCAATACCAACCGCCATGGGCATCTTTGAGGTGAACTACGAATGGACTGGATGAGCAAGGGTGGTCTGGGGTAAGGAGGCCAGTGCGGTAGGGAGCCTGCTTGTGTAATGTCCTCCACATTAGCCCCTGCAATGAAAGCCAATCCGTGGCAAGTGGGTTGGTAAGTTTGCCTTCATTTACCGTTATGTTGGCCACACGAACGTGATAGCTCACGATGCAAACGGTAAATTGCCTACCCTACAGGCGTTATCAGAACCTTTCAACTGTGTAAGAGCTCGTGTGTTGACTGGTAGTAATTCGAAGGCAAAGGAGAAAATCGGGACGCAGTCTGCCTTCACAATTGGTTGGCTATGAAAACTGTGGCCATGCTTTGTAGGTAACCCGATTCGTTCGTCTGTGGCTCTACCAAAAACTCCGATGAAGCTATTTTGCAGCCTCAATAATACGTTTAAAATGACGTAAACAAATTAGATGCAATTAAACGTCTATGACGTACATAATTTGTTTGCAATTTGGTCTTTACAATTATATGAAACGGACACCGTAAACCGAGGTCATTTTGTGCCGCTGCGCAGGTGACTTTGTACCATCACGCCATTTTGAAAACAATTACTTTAAACTGTAGTATGGTCTCTATCAAAAGCGTTGGTGGATACTTAATGCACCTGATGAGTGGTATCGATGACACTTCTTGGAAACCATATTCTCATTACTCTGTTCCCGCATTTTTATATCCTAATTTTGTATCATTTGACGTTGTGGTCATGTACCTCGGAAGTTTTTGCAGCTCAAAAGTACAGTAACTTTGAGGAGAATAAATTTACACTGTTTTACAATTTTATTCATTCATTTAGTGATATGATATCTACTCTCTGACTTTCTTACTTTTGTTTTAATTGAGAGACAAATAAACTGACGGAAAATCAGTGTTTCTGTGCCAGTAACTCTTGAATATTCAATGCAATATTTTCAAATTTTTGACTTCTCTTTAAATTAGTTAAATTATACTTTTAGTTTCTAGTGAAAACGGGAAATTGTATGATTAACTACTAATGCAGTGATGCGTTTCCCTGTAACAGCACTCGCAATTCATGATCTTCTCAATCCATAACAGGAAAATTTGCAATGGTGCTGTATGAAGACCTGTTTCCTAGACAAGAGTACTGCCATCGCAAGTGATTCGCACCCATAAATTTCTGGTAGAAATTCAAGGGGTTTTGGAAATGGCCGCAGAATAGGGACGACATTTGTTACAAATATGAAGACATAATCCAGAAAATTGAAAACGAGTTAAAATTAAAGAAAAAGACTCTTCGCTATTCCAGAGCTAAACACCATTCGTGCAAAACGATAAGGCGTATACGCGAAATTCTGTTATCATTACCAATACCAAAATATTTACTTAATAACATAAAACTATTCATTAAATAAAGTATTAAACTTTGTAATACAGTTTGATTCATTCCGTTCTTTAAAGCAATCACGGAATGAAACTGTGTCATATATCGTGTAGCACTGAATGACATCCAGTAAAAGATAAACCGCAAAAATTCATCCATGCAATGAAGTGACTTCAGGACAAGTTTAGGTTACATTGTTAAGATATTTATTTGTAAGATATTTATTTCAATAATAATCGTCTCATAAATTAGACAAAGCAAGTTTGTAAATTTCTTTTAATTATGTGAAAAATAAATTATTTGCTAAAATCTTTTCAAAGGGGAACAAAGCTATCCCCATTTACGGTATTACCAAAGGTTCCTATATGCAAAACCCGCATAAGATATTACTGATCTGTAATTGTGACTAACCAGGGAGAGAAAGGTGACCTATCAAGTATCCGATTATCAATGGTAATTGCACTTTTAAAACATTAGGAAACATTGTTAGGTTTTGGCTGGGCTGGGCGAACGCAAAATGTTTTAATTGCACGGTGAGTCGAACTTACCGGTAAGTACGTAAATAACTGTGTGAAAGTAAAGAGCAGCTCCACATGTGCATGCAATGTGCAGGGGAGCGAATTGGTATCTCCCACCGGGGAGGGGGGGAACGTCCCAGCCGGGACAACCTCTCATCTTCAGACCGTTCTTTCGGCATGTGTGGTAGTGCATGTGTCAGTGTAAGAAAGGGGTGAGGATACGACAAGGTATCACTCCGGCTTCAGCCTAGTAGTGATCGGCACTTGCCGTGCGCAATAATCGCGCGCGCTCGAATAACGTCCTAGCGCGTGGGCCGCCTGGTTAAGAAAAAGACAGAATAGGAGACCTATCAGTGCAGCTCCTCCAGACAGCGACTGAATTCCACCTGGCTTTCGAGCTAGGGTCGAAAATCGTGCCACGTCGGGACTAGGACCTCCCGCTCAGAAGCACCGGAAGGACGATAACAACCAACTCTGCCGGTCGTACGAGGCGAGGTCTGAGCCACAGTGGCAAGACCTGGATCGAATTTCTCCGCAGGGGCGTCGCAGTGATGGTTATTTGGAGCGCGGCCGTCGGGTTCACCAAGAAGCGCCTGTCCGCTCCCTCGTTCCACTCCCTCATCTCGCCCAGTCCTTCGCTTCATCCATCTGGGCGACGTGTCTGGCCTCGCGCCGCCTTCGCTCGCGCCGCCTTCGCTCGCGCCGCCTTCGCTCGCGCCGCCTTCGCTCGCGCCGCCTTCGCTCGCGCCGCCTTCGCTCGCGCCGCCTTCGCTCGCGCCGCCTTCGCTCGCGCCGCCTTCGCTCGCGCCGCCTTCGCTCGCGCCGCCTTCGCTCGCGCCGCCTTCGCTCGCGCCGCCTTCGCTCGCGCCGCCTTCGCTTGCGCCGCCTTCGCTTGCGCCGCCTTCGCTTGCGCCGCCTCGCTTGCGCCGCCTTCGCTCGCGCCGCCTTCGCTGGCGCCGCCTTCGCTTTCGCCGCCTTCGCTTGCGCCGCCGTCGCTTGCGCCGCCTTCGCTTGCGCCGCCTTCGCTTGCGCCGCCTTCGCTTGCGCCGCCTTCGCTTGCGCCGCCTTCGCTCGCGCCGCCTCGCTTGCGCCGCCTTCGCTCGCGCCGCCTTCGCTCGCGCCGCCTTCGCTCGCGCCGCCTTCGCTTGCGCCGCCTTCGCTTTCGCCGCCTTCGCTTGCGCCGCCTTCGCTTTCGCCGCCTTCGCTTGCGCCGCCTTCGCTTGCGCCGCCTTCGCTTGCGCCGCCTTCGCTTGCGCCGCCTTCGCTCGCGCCGCCTTCGCTTGCGCCGCCTTCGCTTGCGCCGCCTTCGCTTGCGCCGCCTCGCTTGCGCCGCCTCGCTCGCGCCGCCTTCGCTGGCGCCGCCTTCGCTTCGCCGCCTTCGCTTGCGCCGCCTTCGCTCGCGCCGCCTTCGCTTGCGCCGCCTTCGCTTGCGCCGCCTTCGCTTGCGCCGCCTTCGCTCGCGCCGCCTTCGCTGGCGCCGCCTTCGCTTGCGCCGCCTTCGCTTGCGCCGCCTTCGCTCGCGCCGCCTTCGCTTGCGCCGCCTTCGCTTGCGCCGCCTCGCTTGCGCCGCCTTCGCTTTCGCCGCCTTCGCTTGCGCCGCCTTCGCTCGCGCCGCCTTCGCTTGCCGCCGCCTTCGCTCGCGCCGCCTTCGCTCGCGCCGCCTTCGCTCGCGCCGCCTTCGCTGGCGCCGCCTTCGCTTGCGCCGCCTTCGCTTTCGCCGCCTTCGCTTGCGCCGCCTTCGCTTTCGCCGCCTTCGCTTGCGCCGCCTTCGCTCGCGCCGCCTTCGCTCGCGCCGCCTTCGCTCGCGCCGCCTTCGCTCGCGCCGCCTTCGCTCGCGCCGCCTTCGCTTGCGCCGCCTTCGCTTGCGCCGCCTCGCTTGCGCCGCCTCGCTCGCGCCGCCTTCGCTCGCGCCGCCTTCGCTCGCGCCGCCTTCGCTGGCGCCGCCTTCGCTCACACCGCTTTCGCTTGCGCCGCCTTCGCTTCGCCCCTTCGCTTGCGCCGTGATCTCGCAATTACCTCTCGGCGCATAATGGCGGCGGCTTGGGCCCCGCGGCCGTAAGTGATTCGATAATTGAACACAGGGAGCCGCGGCGCGGCGTTGGCGGCTGTGGAGGTTGCAGCGGCGGCGCCCGTCGCGATGGGGGCGGGAGCGGAGAGGGACACGAAGACGGGGGGGCGAACGAATGCGGGCGATGGCGGTTGGAGCTAGGCGGAAGAGCAACGGCGGTGGGAGCGATGGCGGCGGTAGCGAAGGATGATAATTTGTAATGATTGCAATGATACTCTTCTATTTTTTTTATTAATAATTTTATTACGTGCGTAGAAATGATAGTGAAAGAAGTAATAGTTAATTTTGAGTTTACGAACGTTGGTGTGTTTGTCCGTATTGTAAGTTTTTTTTCTTTCCCTAAAGTATGGGAACGCCGTTCCGTTGCGTTCCGTCAGAAATCAAATCCTTAAGAACTATTGCGAAGATGTAACTAAGTAATAATATCAGTACTACATAACGCACCAGATAAGTCTTTTGCAATGCAATACCAGTATTTCGTCAATGTTTTAGAAGCAAATTGTACCACTTTTTATAGCTGTCTTTACATGTAAACACGTTTGCGCAACTTTGGTGTCCCCTTGTATTCCAGCGGACGCAAAACAGCCCCGGAATGTAATATATTTATAATGTATTTGTTTATTTAAAAGAACATATTTGATGTCGATACAAAACTATAGTAACACTACACGTACACGGAATAGGGACTGAATGTTTCATTATTCATACGAATTTTCTAAGATTCCTGTATTTATTGAAAAATATATGAATTTTAAAACTACAATACCTATACACATATGTGTTCTTTAATGAAGGGATATAATCATATTGTATCATTCATTATTGCGAAAAAGAATAATACACATTTTTACAATGTATTAGCGATAATGTAACTTAGAAATATAATAGGACAACATCTTCACTCACCTAACGAGATGGAGGAAGCTGTCAGCTATATTGGCACGCAGGTCAAGCTCAGCTCAATCTGCAACGTGAAAAACGATAAAAATTAAAACAGACTTTCATTGGTTACGTAATATTTAAAATATAATTATTACAATATATTATTTACTTTAACAGATGATAAATTAATATTTATAATACACACTGGATGATAATTAACCGTAATACATTATTTATTACTGCAAAGAATATCAGATACATATAATTCAAGATTTATTGTAGAAAACAAATATTCTATACAAGAAAGACTGCACCATGCCGCACAGGCAAGCATTATACCCTATTAGAAACTAATAGTGCTACACCATAAACATATTCGCCTTATTTTTAACTTGTGCAATTTTAGAATATTCAGAGCGTTCAATAAAAATTATACCTCAGAAACAGTTCTTGTCAGGCGTTGGTGAAAAAAAAAGGATAAACCTTGTTACATAACCCTTTATCCTCTATCCGATGCAAAACAATTGAAGTTCTTTTTGAGACAAAAATTACAAATTGCATATTCTTCAGTCGAAAAACGAGAAAACTATTCATTGATAGATTGATGATTTCCTGCGGGTAAACTGCTAAGGTCATTAGTCACATAAGCATCCTTTACCTTGAATTTTTTTAAAACAATGTTGATGCTTCATGTAAAGAAACCCCCAAAGTCAGAATATTTCGTTTGAGACTCGCAGTTTGCGCAAATTGTTCGGGGAACTTGAATTTTGGAAAAAAAAAATGTGAATAGTTTAGGCACGATACAGACGGACGGCCAGACTGGCAAACTTTGTCAACCAGTTTTTCGGTGTCAAGATCACATCAAATGTGGATTTTTACTATCGAACGTGTTAGGGGAGGCAACATTTTACGCATAGGATAACAGTGCCTCACTAAACCAAATAACAGTTTTTCTGCCGGAATAAGGCAGGTTTTTGCTGCAGCTATACAATAGTTCTCTGTACTACGTCATCATGTTGTAAGCCGGGAAAGTAAAAAACGTTTGTGAATACAAGTATTCTGCATGGCATAAAGGCTTCCCCTCAGGACCAAAACCTGGAATCATATCGCAGACCAGCACTTGTTGAACGTCATCGTCTATATCAATATTAATTTTCTAAGCAATGCTTCGATTCGCGCGACGTTTCAAAGCAGCCATAATAAAAACGTATATTATCGTTTCATACATATTCAACAACCACGCTGAATGAATGACTTCTAAAAGATGAAGTGTGGCAACACACGAGGCGAACATAAGTGGCAAGGGAGCCTATGAACGTATTCGTCGCGGGCGCATTCAGAAACGCCGCGCCTCCGTCTCCAGTCTCCGACTGCGTCTCCGGCATTCAGCTGAAGAAAAACCGCTCAGCGCAGCCCCTCCTCCCCCTCACCCCCGCGCCGTCGCAGGTCGAGTCAAGTCGAGTCGAACCACTCGAGAATTCTGAAGGCGGAGGCGACTGAGGAATTCGAATCGGCGCCCGCGCCACCGCCGCCGTCGGAAGCAAGAGTAACGAGCTCGTTAGCTTCCGCGCCCCTTCAGGCACCTCGCGCCGCTTTCACGCCGCCCGCCCCGCCCCGCCCCCGCCCCCGCCCCGCCCCTCACCGCCCTTGCCATCTGACCCATCCATCGCCTACCTGCCCAGCCGCGCCCCCCCGTTCGCTCCCGCCATCCATCCCCAACGGGCTCGGCCCGTATCTCAACCTCCACTCCATTCCAACTTGCCCCGGAAGGCTTAGGTGTGTGAGGGCATCAATTGATGTCACTTCAGGGCCTCTGACCGAGGGTTCCTAAGGTTCGAGTCCAGACGGAGGCATATTTTCCGACACTGGCTAGATAACAAGGTCGTGTTCAGTCTCTGTCTGGGAAAAAATTACTTCCCACTGCTCTAATTGGTAGTTTTCCGTGATTTCTCCGATCAGCACCATCCGAATGCTAGAGCAGAACACTAACAAAAAGGTACTGACAACCCGCGATCTTGCTTCCTTCACCCTGTCCTATCTTCATCGTATAAACTCATTTACACTTCCACGCACGACACTACCAAATATGGCGGCGGACCAGTCGGGAGCTTCAAGAAGTCTCAGCTGGGGTGGTGCCAAGCTGGTGGGAGATACCTAGTTATGGAAACCCGTTAGCCAACGTAATGGCCGGCCCCGGATCCCGCCATTCAGGGTGAGATCATCTCCACCGCACACGATAAAACATGCACCAAATTTACGACACAAATGAACTTAGCAGTTTAGCCACCCGGAAACACTAATCAATAAATCAATAAACTTGCCCCAGTGATATCGACACTTTGCCCTCGCCGACCACTTGCATGTCAACCCTTCGTTCCTCACAAGGCCGTCACTTACGTTGCGCCTTCGTTCGTAACCGGTCGCTAACTTCCATTCATCCTGCCCTCGTTGGTATGGACTTGCTTCGAAACACTCCAATAGGCGCCCCATAGCCCGCCCACGCTACCAGACCAAACGCCCCGCCATCGCCCAAACGTCGCAAAACTCTCCATTCGCCTTCACGACTTCCAGTCCAGCTCCCGTTTGTGTCCAGCCCGCGTCTTTCATCCCATCTCATCTAGCCATCTCCTAACCAACCAGTCTACGTTCCCACCACTGCCTTGATTTTCTTATAGTTCGCTAACGTCTCCTCTTAGCCGCCATCGCCCATCTCTTTTGAAACTATCTCTCCTGTCTCCGGCCGGTACTGCCACGCCCCTTCACGACGGGGGTAGCACTATTCGTACCTAGTCCTATCGTCCCAATCTGTCCTCGTGTACGTTTATACATCCATCTATTCTATTCATTTATCCGTTGTATGCATTAATCCACGCACCAAAGAGCTCCATTCATTTATCTATCCACGCTTCAATTTATACATTCATCCATCACCCGTTTCATCCATTTGATCCATGTATTTATTAGTTTCAACCATTCATTTACCAATCATCTCATCCATTCTCTAAGAGCAAAGCCTGTGTCTTTCCCTCACCCCCAACCCGCCTCGCTCACTTCCCCACTTCGTTGTCCTGATGCCTTTGCTCCCGTCTTGCCCTGCTCCGCAAACCCCCGCTCTGTTCGCGTGGTGGACCCACCTTTGGCCTCCAGCTTCGCACCGCGAACTGCTCCACCAAGCCAACGCAGCCCTCGGTGTCCCGCCTCCTGCCCCGCCATAATCATGCCACCGTCTGTACGGTCCATGCATTCCCTGCCCATCATCACTCCTTTCCACACACCCCACGGCACCCCCATCCTCCGCCGAGAGAAGTGGTTCAGTGCATCAACTGGTCACCACAGTGCCTCTGACCGGCAGGTCCTCGGTTCGAGTGCCGACAGTGGCAAGATTTTTGACACTAACTTGTCAGCTAGATCGAATTCAGTCGCTGTCTGGAGGAGAATTCTACTGGAGCAGACTGGCTGGCTGCTCTGATCGGTAATTTTCCGTGTTTTCTCCGATCAACACCAAGTGAATGCCGGAGCAGTATGCTAACAAATGGGCCACGAACCGCGCGTGATCTTTCCGTCCTTTTCCTTGTCCTATCCTCTCCTTTTACACGCCATTACACTCACATACACTATACTACACCACACACGCCTGGAGACCGGTCGTGAACTTATCCCGAGAGTTTATCCCGCCAGGGACAGTGCCCGCTGGTGGGAGATATCTGGTTGAGAGAAACTCCTGTATTCTTGTCACGTTTGTGAGCCCAGGGGCATGACATCTGTAAGTTGTATTATTTACTTATTACTAAGTATTATTATTTACTTGTTTTTATTTACTAAATGTATCTATTAATTCAATTCTTATCTATAAATTTATGTATTACGTGGTTAGGCGGAAGAGCGGGCCTGATGGCCCGAGTCTCGCCACATAAATAAAGTCATTATTATTATTATTATTATTATTATTATTATTATTATTATTATTAAACTCCATAGTCGACGAGAGGTAGGCGCCGGATCTCGCAATCCAGCGGGGTAAGATCACCGTTACCTTACGATCAAAACATGCACTTCACTTACGTGCCCGGAATCACTGAGAACAACCAACCACTATCCTTCATCTGAATCAAAACTGTCCTTTCTTCGCATCGGCTGAGTATAGCTCGGAGCCAACATTATGACAGACTCTGTAGCGATTCATACTGACAGTTCCTAGGATTAGAGTTCCAAAATTCACTTTTCGGTACTAGTTCTTACAGCTTGCTCAAATTCAGTAGACGTCTGGAGAAGAATTCTAGAGGACTGCTGTGATTTCCCGTGCTTTTTTTCAATTAATCTCAGGCGAATATCGGAGCATCACCTGACCATGTTTATTTTCCTGTATCTTTCTTACCTGTTCCTTTCCTTTCCATTCCTCTCCGTTCGTTCCGATCCTCCGCCCTCAACCACATCGAATTAGGTTTTATTAAACGCAGTCGCGATCTAAATTTAGATTCACTCACGACTGCGAGCACGTAAATCCCAACACATAGATAACAAGGTTCGTACGTCAAATGTGCATAATTAATACATTGTGGAAAACCACTGAAGCATAAACATACCTCAGCGCTATAAATGTAAAAATCATACCTCGTTTTCGCTCACAAGTTTTTTGTTGTTTTAATTTCCAATAATCGGGTTATGGAAACTTCTCCATTGCCCATCCCCGTCACGGGGTGTATTGAGGGACATTTTCCAATTTGGTCCGCAAGGAAGTCACACGCTACCAACAGTTTTCTGACATGCAGGTTCACCGAGAGGAACAGAAGCAATAACGGTCTCTGTCATCCGTTATTTATCACGTTCTCTGACGAATGTGAGATCTGATTAGTAAGAAAATTAACAAGGGTTTAATGTTACCAAGTTTTTAGATAGGATTATTTTACATACCATCCGTGTGGCATAGGACACAGAATTTTGCGGCCTTCGAAAATGCACATTCACAAGGCGTGAATGTAGATCAAGACCCTCCACCGGTAGCTTCTAGGAACTACTTCCGCTTGTTTCATGCTTGTCCCTTCGACAGTGTTTCTACGTTCCTCCACTTTCTTCTTGCTTCCTTACCCACTCTCCCGCGGTTCCGCAGTCACGCTACATGTCAGTTCCATTTTCCGGTTCGCCTGAGATCGTCACGCCCTTTCCACCTTGGACGACTTCATTTGATTTGATGTATTTTCGTCCAAGAACATCACTACAAGTGATGTTCAAGGGAAAAACAAAGAACAAAACTATAAGTGATGTTCAAGGGAAAAACAGAGAACAAAACTATAAGTCACGTATGGAGGGAGAGCGCACGTTTCTTTAAACTACGATAATCTGTTAACCACTATTTTACTATATAAAGTTGAATGTTGATTAAAAATATCAACAAACCGAGGTCAACAACACATGGAAATATGAATTTTTCACACCCGAGTTATAGAAAACTTATTTGCATCGGTTAACGAACTGAAGATTTGATTGTATTTGCTAAGGGCTCTATATTATTGCGGCTCTGTAGTACTGCCCACGGCTATACTCATCCTACTAGTAGACACCTACTGCTACCACCACAGCTTGAGCGGCGCTCCCCATCCCCCCCACGGGGCAAAGCCCTCTCGCGGTTTCCACGTGGGCGGCGGGGGCCACCTCAGCCGATTTCTCGCATCGACCCCACTCAACCCCTCCCGGCCCCGCCCCTCCCCTCCCGCAGAGGGGCCCCTCATTCATAACCCTTAAAATCCGCTTCCTGCTGCCGATTGCTCTTACCACTTACTTCCCCTCCGCTGTTTGGACATACGTTCACTTCGTATAATTCATTCGATTCCTGCGCCTCCTTCCTTTTTCTCTCTTTAGTCCCTCTCTCTTTAGCTCCGATGAAGTCGCCGACGGCAAGCAATTACTGGAGACCAGCTGCTCTGATTGAACTTCTTGTGATTTCCTTGGGCTCACTGTTCGTAAGGGAGAAGTGAAAAGCAAACGGGAACCGGATCTGACTCCTCTCTATCGTATCTGGTCTTACACTTCCGTGGTTTGGACGACAAGAAATGTGCTGCGAAAATGTGATTCTAGTGGTATGTCTTCCGTAGTTATGTGAATAGGTAGTAGATAATGTTAAATTAGTTTACATTTATTTCTTGCAATCCCGATACAGTTTAGTTACACAATTCCACAGTTGTTACGTTCTTTTCAAGTCGTACCGGCCTTTCACGCCATATACGCTAACCCCTAGGCCAGACTTTACGTACTAACATACAGTAGAGTAGGATGAGTCAAAAGTCGCTGAAAGGCTATGGAACTGTTAAACGGTAAAAAGTGTACATGTTAAGCATAATGGTTTATGAGGAAATCGAAGCATAAAAATATATTTAAAATATAGTATATAATTTGCGTTTTCAAAATTGTGCCCGCACAATTTTGTAATAATGAGTCATTCAAACAAATAAATGATTATGCTAAAAAATAAAAACATAACTAATGTTATTGAACAGAACATGTCAAAAAACGCCCACTTGCAGAAAATATTTGAGGAGAAAATTCCAATGTAGCACGTTCACCAAATTCCAACCGTCTGGACATTTCGAAGACTTGAACATAGTTACTACCTGCAATCAATTAACGTCACATGCTTTAGAGATCTGACAAACAACAAAAGGAAAAAACTATCTTAATTTACAAAACAATCCCATGGTACAATTGTAGTCTTCATACAAACATATAAGGTATAATTCAGATATAACACAGAAGGTACTTAGAAATAAATAGTTCAAACTAAAATCAATTGACTGTAAATTTCAACGGAAAAAATGGAGACAACTAAAAGTATAAAAAGCACATAGTACGACGTTATGAATACGTATGTGCTCCACATTAACACAAACTATTGATGTTTTTAGTATTGTTGTTTGCGATTACATAATGTGTATGGAACGGTCGCACGCGTCACGTATCGACGAACATTATAACTTTTATTTCATTTAACATTGTGAGCCTCCGAGGTTTGAGGGCGAGGAAAGATGCAAAAGAGCTATACTTGCCGCGCATGGGACGCGCAGGGACCGCACCTCGCTGGTCGCTCCACTGTGTCGGAGGGACGCAGACGGGATGCACCGTGACTCAACGGAATTTACGTACGCCACGCCGATGCGTTGTTACCCACCCAGCCCCGGGAGTCAGCGCAGTCAGCGAATTTCGCAGGAAGACACGAACGGTCGTAGGTGACACCGCGATTGGGCACAACGCACCACGTGATTTCCAACGGCGAATCGCCGAAAACCCAGTGGGGGAGGACCACGTGACCTCGCTACCCCAGGGAGGCCAGTGCTAGTCCCAGGAATTTTCTTCTAACTTTGGCAACGGACGAGTAAGGACGAGTTTCTGGCTTTGACCACATACGAAGCGCCGACATTTCATTTCAATGATGTAAACGGGTGCGTCAGATCGGAGTTTGTGCTTTTCCGATGAAGTTAACGGGTGCATAAAGCTGATCGTGTGGGAACGCGCTGCCGCACGCCGCCGAAAACGCTGCCGCATGCCGCGAGACGCCGCATCGAGTCGCTGGACAGCCGTCGCCGCCACCTCACTGGTCGCTCCTGTGCTGCCTGGACCAGGCCGCACGTCGAACTATCGCCGGGAGTCGATCGCAGGACATCCCACGTGGGCTCGAACTCGCCACGGGCAAAGGCGCAATCTCCGCCTCTTTGGGCCGCGCTGCCCGAGGCATCTGGACGCCGCCGCCGGACCGCGTCGGGCGCCTGGAGGATGGCCTACCGCACGCGCCACCGCGGAGCCACGTCTGGGCAACGCCGGCCTGCCTGACGGGCGTAAACGTCCTAACAATGACCACAGGGGGCTGTATTAATATGAGTTAGAAGTGACATTACGTAAATTCGTTGTAACCATAGGCTTCACCTCACGTTTAAAATTGTCAATTGAAGTTTAATTGTTATGAAGTAATGATTTTCAATGACGCAATGCATGCAAAGACCACAATCAGGCATGATCCAGTACCAAGTACAGACTGAGCAGCCGGGCAATGCTGAACGAGTCAGTGCACCAGGAAACAGGTAAGTCGGCGTCACCCTGCGATGCAGCACGGACACTAGGGGTTGTTATGTGTTATGTACACGAAGGTTATGTGATAACCATAATGATCCACTGTAATCAGCCAGTAATTGTTTTGCCTCTGTAATTGTCTTGATTTGTAATTGTTTTAATAAAAATGTACTATCGTGTGTGAATCTTTCCAATAGTTGTTACCTGATGAAGTCGTGAAGACCACAGAACACGTTGGAAGGAATAAATATCGTGGCAATTCCTTGTTATCATTTGACTCAACCACCAACGGTTTTTCATAGCACTATCAAAATATTAATGAGGGATTTCCAGAATTATGTTTGATGATAACGATAATGAAGATAATAACAATAATAATAATAACGATAATAATGAAAATAATAACAACAACAACAACAATAATAATAATAATAATAATAATAATCAATATAATATAGAAAAAATAATTATTATAAAACAGTGCAGTCCAAAACAAGACGTATGACCTGCTCTCGAGATCTCTGGTATGATACATCATCCAGCAACATGACCCTCGAGTCATCAAATGCATCTCTAACCATCTATCATTACCCCCACTTCATCCGCCATCATCTTCGATCTTCCTGCAGCAGCTGCTGCTACCGCGTCATCGGCGTCGTCCTCATCTTCATCGCCACGTCGCCGAGATCCTCCCCTAGTGGCGTGGCCTGTCCCGCCCCACTTCTCGCCCCGCCAATGCCGCTCCGCAGCCCCAAGTCTGGCAGGGGATTTGGAGAGCGCCGCGCTATCCCAGCCGGCTGTCTCCGGGCGGACGGGGGCGAAAGCAGATACCGGCCTGCCCCTCCGCCCCTAAGGGCGCGCTGGCCCGGAAGCCCCTCCCTTCGCCCGCCCTCGCGCCCGCGGTGGAACGAAGTGGGCCGGAACATCAGGACAACCCCAATTGTATATTTTACATCATCATCATTATTACTTACTACTATCACTACCATTATCACTGCGCTACCACTGCCACTGTTGTTATTATTATTATTTATTCATTCACAGTTCACTGGTACATAGATTGTAGTCATACAGATACAATACATCAAAGCATGACAACGATAAAAATCAACAGTAATAGACTAATAAAAATTTAACATTTATAATATTCATAAATGCTAATGTGATTAAGATAGCAACTAGACACACTTATTACTTCCCAAGAATTTTCGGACCAATGTGCACGTACAAAGTATGACACATTTCTGGATATTTATTATGGCATTTTTATTTATTTTCAGCGTTTCTAGTGAATTCTTTAAAGTCTTCGGGATGACGCCCGTTGCTGAAAGAACCACGGGAACGGTTTTGATTTCCAAGATGTTCAATTGCTCCTTCACGACATGTGCCAATTCTTTGTACTTCTGGACCTTCGTATGATATGCTGTAGCGAGATTGCTGGTGTCCACAACTGCCATGTCTACAAACCATACTTTCTTCTCATTTTTATTCCAGAGTGTTATATCCGGTCTGTTATGATGTACTGTACGGTCCGTCAAAATACTACGATCCCAGTACAATTTATAGTTATTGTTTTCTAGTACATTCTTTGGGATATACTTGTAGTATGGTGTATCATGGCATTGTGCTAAACCACAGATCTTGACGAGTTGGGCGTGGATAATTCGACCCACCATATCATGCCTGTTCTTATACTCCGTTGGGGCGAGTACACTGCATCCTGCTGTAATATGTTGAATTGTCTCACCGCGTTGGCCACAGGCCCGGCAGTTATCAGGGGTCATCTCTTGATCTTTGATGACATATTTGAGATAGTTTCTGGTTGCAATGACTTGATCTTGAATGGCAACAATGAACCCCTCAGTCTCTGGGTAGAGATATCCAATGCTGAGCCATTTGTACGACATGTCTACGTCTACATTTGGATTGGCTATTTCAGCTGGGTATCTCCCATGGATTGCTTTGTGCTTCCAGAGATCTATCTCTTGCTGGAAAGAGGGCTGTTGAAGTTCTATATTACCTTGATTGAGACTCAGAGGTGTATAATTGTAGTCCGCTTCCAGTACGACTTTGTGTAGATGAGAAGATAACGCTTTCTTCCTGAAGTATTCTCTCATACTGGTAATCTGTTTGAAATGGAGATTACTTATTTTCAGGATACCACGACCTCCCATCTTCCTTGGAAGCGTTACCCTTTGAATTGAGCTTTTGGAGTGGTGGTATTGGGAACGGTTCATTTGGACCCTAATAAGCCTTTCCAAGGATTCAATATCCGTCCTGGACCATTTAATGATGCCCAGTGAGAAAGTTTATTTATTTATTTATTTATTTTACGTCAGAAAAACAGTTAAAAACTGCGTATGACGTGCTATGGGGAAAAGTGAATTGTGTGCACATTTTCAAAATTCTGTGATCCCTACACTTACTCATATACTACTTAAATTTTGAATTTTTGAAAGGGAGAAAAAAAACAAAAAAACTCCCATGCAATAAAATCTATGTTCAAGGATAAACAAGCAATAAATTTTGAATTTTGAAATTTTGAAAGGGAGAAAAAAAACAAAAAAACTCCCATGTAATAAAATCTATTTTCAAGGATAAATAAGCAATAAATTTTGAATTTTGAAAGGGAGAAAAAAAAAAAAAAACTCCCATGTAATAAAATCTATTGTCAAAGATAAATAAGCAATAAATTTTGGCTCTTTATTACTTCCTGCCGCGACAACATGGAAACGATAATTTGAATAATTGTATTTCCCACTGAATTCTAGAAGACGTGCACAGAAAATGAAGTTACATTTATGTCCAGAAGCAAAACAAGGGGCCATCTCAGCATTTGCTCAATGGATCAGGGAAACTGGACGAAAAACCTGATCGAGATGGGGGTCATTGACCCGGAAGCTGTAGTACAATAGTTGTTACAGGTTGTTTATACTCATTTAAACAGTCCAAATGGGAAATAATGCATTATGTATCATTGTTAAAATTAATGTTACTTTTCCTTTTATGCTCAGTATAGTCTCTAATTGTATAGAAACAGTTATGCAGCAGAAACGATTTCACTTGGGATTTAAACTTTTCTATTGAATTTAATCGTTTAATGTCATCTGGCAAAGTGTTGTAAAATAATGTACATGTATTGTATGTGAATTTTTTGTAATGAGCTGTTGATACTGTCCCCTGATGAATATGATTTCTACGTCGAGTGTTATAGTAATAGACTTCTGCATGTTCTGAAAAATATTCCGCCCTTGAGCAAGTCATTTTTTACAAAACCACGGATTCGTAAATAAAAAGACACGGTAATGGTAGAATTCCTAGATTAATGAAGAGAGGCTTACATGAATCACGTGGGTGGGATTTGGTTATTATTCGTACAATTCGTTTTTGTAATCTAAAAGTCTGGGAGCTATAAGATGTATTTCCCCAGAATATTATGCCATATCTCAGGCGGGAATGAACATTCGCGAAGTATACACAACGAGCAGTATGAAGGCTGACTGAATTTGCAAGAATTCTGAACGCGTAGCATAAAGAACTTAATTGTGTGTTCAATTGTGTGTTAAGTTCAAGTTATTACTGGTATTACATACATGTTAACCGCTGCAGTTAGGTTTCGTGAATTGAGGAAGGTTTTGAATAAATCTTTCATTCTCTTCTCGAATTCCACCTGCAGCTTTTCTTTAATTTCACTGTGGATTATTAGCTTGTTTTGTTGAATTCCGAGGCATTTATAAAGTTCATTTTCTTCCAGGGCTGTTATAGTCTCCCCTGTCAGCGTTTCATGTTCTACCTCGCTGATGAGTTTACCCTTCCTTATACTTTGGATTTTGCATTTTTCGATACCAAATTGCATTCCTATGTCGGTTGAGAATCTTTCGGTGACATGAAGGAGCTTCTTCAGTCCCTGTAATGTTCCTGAGTACAGTTTGATATCGTCTATGTATGCTAGATGACTCACATCATGTTTGCTCTGACCTTTCAGCTCATATCCAACTCCCATGCTTTCCAGCAAGGAGGAAAGGGGATTCATAGCAAGGCAGAACCGGTAAGGGCTGAGACTGTCGCCTTGGAATATACCTCTGCGGATTTTCAGTGTCTTAGTGACAATTCTTTCACTACTTGAGGACATATGTATTGTTTGCCAGTGACTGATTACGTTCGTAAGAAATCTTACGACTGCATGGTTAACACGATATAGCTTTAGAACATAGATCAGCCAGTCATGCGGGACCATGTCAAATGCCTTCCTGTAGTCGATGAAACAAGTATACAGATCTCTTTTTTTGTTGGATGCCTCAGACATGATGACACTGTCGATTACGAGCTGTTCTTTGCACCCCAATGAGCCCTTGCAACAGCCGTTCTGGTACTCTGAAAAAATATTGTTTTGTTCACAATGTTGTTCTATCACTGTTTTTAAACAACTAGTGATGATTTTATATAGCCCGTTGAGGCATGTGATGGGTCGGAATTGTCCGGGATCTGTGGCATTGTTAGATTTTGGCTTCATGAAAGTGATCCCCTCGCACAGGGCCGTCGGTAGTTCTTCAGGGTGTTTCAGAAAATGAAGTTCAGTTATTATTATTATTATTATTATTATTATTATTATTATTATTATTACAAGCCTAATCACCCCTAGTATGGTGAAGGCCTCCTGCGTAATGCAGTGAAGTTCTGCAGGCAACCTAGATTAAAATTCCAGTGGTAGTTCGTAGTCTGAGTTGTGTAATTATACATTATCAGTCCCTTATTTTCTAAATTACACTAGTCAGTATTTTATAATTAATACATCAGTGAAAATTACGCAATCCATAGTCACCGATTTCCTAAATTACAATTGACTGAATGCGTTTTCACTCTCCTCTGTCTTGTGGCAATGCCCCTGCTGTTTTCCGGAAGCCATCTCCCAACCCCATGTTCCCACACAGTTGTTACTTACGCCCAAGATTCTTGCTCCATTACAACAGTGGACTGGTTGATTGATTGATTGATTGATTTTTTCGTGTTTTCAGGCGCGTCAGCTGCTTCGGACATAAGTCCCGTTAGTGTAGTGCATGTTTTTCTCGGGAGATGGCGGTGATCTTCCCCCGCTCGATGGCGAGATCCGGCGCCGACCTACCGTCGGCTAGTGGGGTTTCCCATAACCAGGACTCACCCACAAGCGGGGCACCGCCCCAGCCGGGACAAGCTCTAAGCTCCCGACCGGTCTCCCGGAATATGTGGTAGTGTAGTGCATGTTAGTTTAAGTGTGTGTGTGTGTGTGTGTGTGTGTTAGGGAGAGAGGATAGGACAAGGAAGGGACAAGGAAGAGGAAGGAAAGATTGCGCGCGGTCCGTGGCCCTTTTGGTAGTGTACTGCTCCGGCATTCGCATGGTGTTGATCGCAGAAACCACGTAAAACTACCGATCAGAGCAGCCGGCCGCTAGAATTCTCCTCCAGACAGCGACTGAATTCGACCTAGCTGGAAAGCTAGTGTTGAAAATCCTGCCGGCGCCAGGACCAGCGTAAACCATTTATCATGAATTAAGTGTCTTATAATGGGATAGTTATTGTGGAAGTGGAATTTTCAGGTACAAAATCGAGAGGCGTCAGCACGGATTCTTGATGGGCTCCTGCATTTTCTATTCGTTTTTAATCTATGAATCAGCAGACACCGATATGGGCACACCGCCCAATTGCGAGCCCACTCGCAGCGAATCGCCTGGGGCAAAAAGCTTGTTAGCAGCGGAGGCGTCAGCAAAGGGAGGAAGGCGGGGCCGAGCAACGGCGGAGTCAGCCCTTCTGGCAGTGGCGGGCAACGGCGTGGACGAGGGAGGGGGCAGAGGAGCGGAAAGGGAGGGAGAGAGGACAAAGGAGACCCCAGCGGCAGTGTCGGAAGCTGGAAAGAAGGATGGGGCGAGGCAGTGTCTCTTGGGGTCTAGAGCCGGAGTGGTGTAAAAGCAGCGGAGGTGTAAAGATTGAGAGTTGTATAAAGATGGGCTGTGTATAGACAGGAACGTTACCGGAGGGAGAGTATACAAATATAGTATAGAAGCGAGAGCAGGGTAAGGGTGAGAGGGGGAGCGGGGGGGAGGAGAACTTAGAGGGAGTAGATGGGATTGGGGAAGGAGCCAGGACTATTCCGTAGATGAGGCTCCGTGGCAATGTAGGAACGGGGAACAGGGCACAGATAGGTGTCACCTGGAAACGGGAGCAGAGTGATGACGGAAGCAGAGGAGACACGAGGAAGAGGAGAAACTGGGGCTGTATGGGCGGAAAATGCATATGCCTCTTGGGCAGCTGCAGGACGCGATGTGCAGGTTTGGGGGGCCTCTCTAGTGGAGGGGTAGATTCCCTTGTGGCTGATTGTGCTGATCCTATGAGGTGCATGTGGGGGACGTGTAGCGTTGCGGAGACGGCGTCAAGGTTAATGCAACAGAGACGTGTTGGAGCGGACATGGAATAGATGGCGAGTGGGATAGAATGAGCAACGGGCGCGGAACCCAAGAGAGCTGAAAGGAATACAACAGTGGGAGGGTCCATGGCGCCGAGGAAGGCGGAGACTGGGCTGGGCTAGGGTAGGGTGGAGGAGGAAGATGCGGCAGGGTCGGGGAGTCGCATGGGCAGCCATTATCTCGGAGCCCGGCTGTGCGAAACGAGCCTCGAAAGAGACGCGCTCACGTCGAGACGGGCGACGGGACGGAATGGGACGGGACGATGCGGGATGGGCCGTGACAGGACGGAGTGGAACGAATTGTGTCGGGAGGGAATGATACGGGCCGGGCAGGACGGAGTGGTAACCATCGACTGATTGATTAATTAGTGATTCCGGGCGCGTTAACTGCTCAGGTCGTTAGTCCCGTAAGTGTAGTGCATGCATTTACTCTGTAGGTGGCGGTGATCTTTTCGCTCTGGATGGCGTCAACCAACCCGTCAGCTTGCGAGAATATTCTCAACCAGGCCGTTGCTCCCATGAGCGGGGCACCGCCTCAGCCGGGACAACCACTAAACTCCCAACTGGTCTCTCGCTATCTGTGGTAGTGTAGTGCACGTAAGTGTAAATGAGTATAAGGTGTGACAGGAAGAAGGAAAGATCGTGGTAGATCATTACCCGTTTGTTAGGGTTCTGCTCAGGCATTCACCTAGTGTTCACTGGAGAAACCACAGAAAACTACCGATCAGAGCAGCCAGTCGCTAGAATTCCCCTCTAGACAGCGGCTGAAGTCGACCCAGCTATGTAGTTTGGAAAATCCCGGTGACTCGAACCCGGAGCACAGCGTCACGCAATGGGGGCTCCCGGTGCGGGAGCGGCGGCGCAGAGCGAAGCCACGCGGGCTGAGGCGGCAGTGGCAGCACTGACTGTGGCTAAGCCTTGCGTACGCGAAGCCCTTGTCGTTCCCCTCCCCCGCTGCTTCCCCGCCCACGCAGCGCGCGTGCCACCTGGGGGTGCGCGATAAACGGGCTCCCGCGGGCGCCATATCCTAACAGGGATCGGCCGACGAGGAGAGCGCGCCAGCGACCGAGTTAACGGTGACTTACCCTTTTAGTTCCCGCGGCGTCCGCCACTCATAGCGAAAGCCATCGCGGCGCGCGCGTGGTGGGTGGGGGTGGGTGGGAGGGGTTAAGAGCCGCGGCGCTGTTAACATGGCGCCCACACGTGTGTCATTTGCATAATTCCGTAATGCGCCGTAAAAATATTTTAGCATGTGCCGTCCCTGGTGCAACCGTTATTCCTCTCGGCGGTAGTGGACTCACCAGGTCTGCCTCGCCTTGGAAGAACATTTACGAGAGACGTGCTATTTTGTAAACGGACTGTGAAAATGCGAGATTTAGAACTGTTAAAACAATAAAAAAACTGCAGTATACTGTTAATACGCAAACTAATCTGATGAAAAAAATATAAGGCCGTCAAATAAGTACTAAGAAGTGGAAATTCCCTTATGATTAAAAAGAATTAAAGTGAAATTGAACATTATTAGTCATCGTCCGATTGTATTCGATATCCATATATGTTCTTATAGTTTGACTTAGAGAGATCTAACCAGAACGTTTAACCGAAGAGAAATAACAGTAGTGATGTCGCTCCACGCTACAATGAAGTGATCAGTATTTCAGTGATTCATCGGTATTCATCGTCTGTAGAACGGTGTCTAAAATACTGCTTATATAAAATTTAATAGACACTCATTGCAATTGTCTTTTATTTAATGCCCAAACAAAAAACTCTTATGTGATGGTATATAGGAAGCTATTTTTAGCGTTCAGAAGCAAAGCGACGGTCCACCTCAGTATCTCGTCAATGGAAATATTCAACGCATTCTCTATCACCTTCATATCTGTTGTCTGGAAATCAAAATCCGACTACAATGCTGTACTCGAAAGCTGCTTAACTTGTAAATAATATAGTTTGTAAATATAACACATTTTATTTTTATTCGTATTTTCGCAGAAAGCACATATTCGAGCCATGTAGAAAGTCTTTTCACCTCTTAATGCTCAAATAATGTGTATGTTCGCTATGAACTTTCAGAAAATTAACCGCAGTGTAGAATATTTAAAGAACTGTTAATTCAACCGACCTTTGGAACAGGGAAAATTAAGAGTATCAAGGAAATTTTTCGAAAAATTCGTTTTCAATAGCTATTGTCATTTGTTTACACAAAATTGTACACTAAAACGAGTTGTTTATGCATATTGTAACCTCTGCTCTAGAAGGAAATGTTCATAATTTTGACTGTGATTTGATTTTTCAAAATAGAGTATAACCTACATGCGACATTGAGAGGGGAGTACACTGTCTGTGCGTGCTTTGAGCTCCAGAATCTCCTCCCAGCCCTTTTACTCTACATAACTGAATGATGAATAGAAATACCTACTAGATATATCCAGAAGCTAAACACGGAGCCGTGTCAGCATCTCTTAAATGATCTGATGAAAAATGATCTGGATGAAAAACCTTATGTAAATTGGGTTCATTGACGCAGAACTGAAAAACACTGCTGGCTTATTTAGTGTTTTTAAAATTATACAATAAAATGTCAAGTGATTCATTAAATACCATTTTTTAGATATTATTTCTATTTTTGATTATCAGTATTGTTCTTAATGGTATACAAATATTTAAGCAGCAAAAAATATTTTCCTTCGGATTTAAACTTGTGTATCGATTTTATATTTTTAATGTTATCTGCCAGTGAGTAGTAAAGTAACGTACATGCATTACATATGAATTCCTTGCAAAGATCCGGTCATTCTTACACTTTATGAATATGATTTCTACTATGGGTGTTGTAAATATCTGTATCCCGCGAAAAAAATATTCCCAGCCTCAAGTAAGTTAGTTTTAATAAAAAGTAGAGTTTCGTAAACAAAGAGGCAAAGCAGTGGTGAAATTTCAATCCCAATACTTTTGCATGAATTACGCGGATGGCATTTGATTTTTATTCTAATAATTGTTTTTGTACAATCTAAAATTCTGGATACATTGGACTGAATTTCTCCGGAATATTATTCATTTTAGGCGGAAAAGAACATTCCTAAATTAGATTCAAAGAGCTGCATGAGTAATGACTGAAATTGAAATATTTCTGAATACATAGCATTCATCATCATGCATCATTTTATTAAATGGATATTCCATTTTAGGCTTGGCTGAATTGAGTCACCAAGAACACCCCAACTCTGAACTATACACGGCGCGGCCCAACCAGGTCGAAACTATCAGATAGTGTCAAGGTTTTTCAGACAGAGTGGATTCATGTTCTACTGAATTAGCGTCCAAAAGAGCACTGACGTTTACGACCGAACTGTTCAAAACACCCACTACGACGCAGGCCTTCTTTAAAATAATAATAATAATAATAATAATAATAATAATAATAATAATAATAATAATAATAATAATAATAATAATAATAATAAAAATAATAAAATAATAATAAAATAATAATAAAAATAATAATAAAAATAATAATAAAAATAAAATAATAATAAAAAATAATAATAAAAATAATAAAAAAATAATAAAAGTTGTTTAAAAGAAGATTTAGTAGACCAATATACAAAGTGTGGAGTAGGATAAACTAGACAACAAATCACAACTGCATGCTTTTCCCTCTCAAACACTGCTTACTTAACAAGGAATAATCAAGTTGCGAAAATCGTTCACAGAGCAATCGCAATAGATCAGAAATGATTGAATGAATCCACACCGCCATTCTATAAGTACACCCCTCCTCCAGTCCTGGAAACTAGTTCCACCCTTTTGTACTGGGACAGGCTTGTTCTAACTGATCGTACTGGCGATTACAGTAGGCCACATATTCGCCTTATAGATAAAAAGAAGAAATGAGTAGTAACAGACATCGAAGTACCATTATCCCACAACATCAAACAGAAAGAAATAGAAAACAAGTGAAATTGAAAAAGTTATCCTACGAATTAAAACATATTTGGAAATTAAATGCTACCAAAACGTACCCACTCGTGATATCAGTGGAAGGCCTGGTCAGTAAAACCTTCCTAAAAACCTTCACAGAACTTAAACTACCCAGAAACGTTCTGAACATGAGACAGCGCCCAGTTTTGTTGCAAACAGCCCATATCGTTAGAAAATTATCTTAAGTCCAGATATAAGATAAAGTTGTTCTTCTGTGACCGACCCTATCACAAAAGCAACTCTGGGGAAGGTGAGCATTTTTACCAGCGATAATAGCTGAGAAAATGTAGGAGTATGTTGTTGATGATGATGATATAATAATAATAATAATAATAATAATAATAATAATAATAATAATAATACTGACTTTATGGATGAGACCTTCAGAACCGCTCTTCCGCCCAACTTCATAATATATTTTATAGATAGAGTGAAGCGTATTCAAAGATACATTAATTAATTAAAATAAATTATAACTTAGAGACGCCGTACCCCTGAGCTCACAAAAGCGAAAGAAAACAACGTCCTAGCATTTACCTTACGCGGCCGGGGAAAATCAGGGATAACAAAGGGTGTGCATGCTCTTCAACATTGAGTAACAAAATAAAATTTTAAAAATTATTTTTAAAACACATTACTGACACAGGAAAACACTAAAGACGTGTCTGATTATAAATTATGGAAGATATTAATTTAGGGATACGTATCTGTACTATATTATTAACAAAAAATATGTCTATGGGCTGATTTCAATTTGCACCGTCATGAACCAAGTGAAAAGACGCCTTCTGTCAGTACCATCACAAGTTAAACCGTAATGAATTAGAAGTTACTAGTAGACAACACAAAATCCTTTCTAATCCTAAAATATATTTAATTTAAGCTAATTTAACATTGAGTAACAAAATTAAATATTTATTATAATTAATCTCGTGTTCTATTGTTAATTAAAATAAGAACTTAATAAATACAAGAAAAGAAAAAAAACTGCTAAAAATGCAATATAAAATATTACATAAAATTAACTTGAAGGCTATTCCACACTTTTACATCATACAATATCGCTCAGAAACGGTTTAAATTTTTTACTCTCTGTTCGTTGCTATTGAGTAAGATTTATTGTAAAAAATAATGTTGCTTTTAGGAATACTGCTTTACAAGAATGTCTGGAATCTACTTGTTTTCAGATAAGAAATTTTATGAGTTAAGCGTCGAACTTTCAAGTTTAATATGTGATTTATTTTGTAGTACACCGATATGTGATTATAGTTTCTGATATGATATTGAAATCTAACACGTATTTTGAACTCTTTGAAGAGAGTCAGCGGTTGATTTCTTCACGTTACCGTACACAATTTCACCGTAATCAAGCAGAGGTGGCAAGATGGATTTTACGAGTAGTCCTTTGGTTTTGGGTGGAAGGCGTTTTTAAACACATTTGAGTGAGTACATTGACACACACTTAGCCGCAAGTGTCCCCAGCATGAGATTCTCAATTTAGGAATTTAACGATAGTCAGACCGAGATTTTTAACTTGAGACCAGAAAGGAACAATATGAGGAATATTTAGATTTGGAAGTGCTTTGTCGGACGGACAGGAGCCAATTATAATTGATTGAGATTTTAATGGGTTTAGCTTAAGGCTGTTTCTCATTGACCGTTCCAGTAAAAAGGTGAAATATTGATTTATTATGGTAACTAAATGGACTACTTCAGAACGTTTCCCGCTGACGTAGATCTGTAGGTTGTCTGCATACATATGATGACAGCACATTGAGAGCACAGAGATATCATTTGCATAGATCAAGAAGAAAAGTGGACCTAGTACGGAGCTCTGTGGCACTCCACGTAAAACGTCGTCGCGAAATTTAGAAATATCTAGAAAAATTAACCGATTCAATTTTAATATTTGCAGAATATATGAACTGAAGCTCAATTGTATTTTCATCAAGTATTTTATTGCAACGCAATATAGTCCAATTATACCCTTTTTAGTGGTCACGACTTTGTATGTTTTTCTTTTGTAATCTTCATAAGAGCCACGATTTCACGAATAATCCTCTATCGATTTAGGATCAGTTTCCCGCAACTTCCCGGGATAAGTCATTCACTACGCAAATGGGACTTAATACCCTTAGCAATTTACTGCTCGGAATCATAAATCAAATGCTCTAATATTCCACTATCACCCACGTTTATTAGTAGTGAATATCACTAACTTTAAGGTCACGAACAGTCGTAATCCTAACTGATGTATCCAGTTAAAATTTTATAACTTATTTCTAAGTACTTACTGTACAAATTCTCTAGATATAAAGCTTTAAAAGCCGTATATTAATAATTAGCAATAGCCCAAACTTCAGGCAATATTTAACTTCAACGAAGCCACTTTAATGCGTCTCGCTTGCTGTGGTTGTTACAATCTTCCTCGATAAATTACCCAACTCTGACACCATAATTATCTCATTTTCGTTGTATCTTATTTTTACGCCACGCAGATAAACCTTTATCACGCAAAATTCTAACTTTCCAGCCCAGATCCACATTTTCCCCAACTTCTCCAAGTTTATGAAAAATCGACGGCGAAGTTGTTTCCCCGCATCGTGCTCCGGGTGCAATGAAGGGAGCGATGAGGGGCGAAGGGGAGAGAGGGGAGGTCTGGGCGGAGTTCAACGCTACACAGGGGAAGTCGCAGATGGAGGCGTGGGATGCGTAACATGCTGGCAAGGCTTCTCCTACTCGCCTGACCTTACCGAGGTAGCCCTTTGGAAGTCTTGCGGGGGGTTTAGATCCAATAACTTCTCATAGCTCCTTCCGATTACAGGTGGTTCACAATAAATGTCAGAAGCTTTTATGGTATCGACTGATGGTATGAATGTCGAAGAGGATCAATTTTTGTTAATGAGAATTTGGTGCGAAATGTCATAAAGTTTTCTATGGCCCATTTTTTATATTGCTCCCGGTTATTAGGAAACTCATCTTCCATTGGTGTTTTGCAGGTTCACTAACTCTCAATGGACACGCCTACTTCAGCTTTGTGTCTTGTTCAGCCTTGACTGAGCTTGATTTGCGTCGGCGTTACCACGCATGCATCAAACCCCATGGCCCTCAAATCGAGAAATTTCTATTTTGCCCACAGAGTTCGTATGTCATAAAAACGCCAATGCATGACGAAGTGTCCACAAAACAGATGTGAGATGTGATGTCAAAAACGTGATCATACGTAACTGCGTTTTATGAGATTTCCCACCACATGTTTATAAGCAAAGGTTTATCATCTTCGATCCCCACATGTCCTTGGAGTGCGTAATATTCACTGAACGTATATTACGTTAAGAGAACATGACGTTTATAAGAAACCATGCTCCCAAAATTCGTAATTATTTTATTGCAGGAGTGTTACCATTCAGCCCTGCATCAAAGATATTCAAAACAGAAAATTTTAGGTTCGTATATTATGGTGTAGGAAAAAAAAGCAGAGCAGGTACACCTGCAACCAGCAACACACACTAGGGGGCAAACACTTTACAATCGTGAATTACTCAAAAACAATGCATTCTTAAAATTAGATATTTTAATTTTTTGTGCCGTAGTATATCAAATTAACATTTTGGGGCAGTATAAAGCATTTTTCGGTCTGTATACACAGCACGTGTTGTCAGAAAGGTCGGATGTTGGGTTCCGGTTTGAAGGTTCTTTCACTTTTAAAACAATGATTTACAACACGCGGAATATTCACACGGGTCCAAGTAGTCCAATTTGTCGAAACAAGATAACGCCCCTCTTATAAGCCCCGAACAATAATAGGTTTATAAATTCAATACAGATGGATACGGAATTACCCCAGGAGACGCGGAAGAGGGTGTAAGACAAAAAAATAACAATGTTATTAATAAAATGCCACGCAAGCATACTGGCAGACTCGCTCACCGTCTGCTCTGCATGGCCATTCACACAATCATGGGCAACTTCCCGTTCTAACACAATCAGCCATTAGTACCCGGGTCATGCTTGGAGAGCAATATTCTCAAAATATTTTTTCACTTTTTTAATATAATTGAAACTATTTTTATCATCACCACACCTGGGGATTCCACAACAAAGTTCAGCTTAATACTTGCACTCGGTATTACACATTACTCTAGTTTTTAGTATGCACTGTTTTTAATTTGCTTTGTATTTATAATTTCAGCCAATTTGATGATGGGGCAATAAAAGTCCATAGAATGCTATTTGCAGAATTCAACAAACACTACACTGAGGTTGATGATTATGTGTCTACTAGTACCTACGTGAACACGTTTCCGAACATATATGCAGTGACTCTCAAAAACAATACGGGACTTCACTGAGATAGTTTAAAGTAAAAAAAATAAATGTAGCGGGTAAGACGAAGGGAAAGGGCAACCAAGAGCTGAAAGAAAGGCGTGTAAGGTTCGGCGAAGGTGCGGTAAATGACGCGAAAGGGCTGGGAGACGGCCAGGCAAAGTTCAGAAGAGGAGTGGGGAAGGAACGAAAGGCACAAGGAGGGCTCGGTAGGAGCAGGCAGGGACAGGGGGGGGCGGGAGAGTAGCGGGTAAGAGATGAGAAAGTGACGGAGCACGGCGGGAAAGTGACGAGAGCTGGGCAGATGAGAGACGAGAAAGTGACGGTGCAACGCGGGAAAGACGGGAAAGTGACGAGAGCTGGGCGGGTGAGAGACGAGAAAGTGACGGTGCAATGCGGGAAAGTGACAAGAGAAGGGTGGGCGAGAGACAAAAAAAGTGACGGTACAAGGTGGGAAAGATGGGAAAGTGACGAGAGCTGGGCGGGCGAGAGACGAGAAAGTGACGGTGCAACGCGGGAAAGTGGGAAAGACGAGGGCTGGGCGGGGAGCAAAAAAGGAAGGACGGGAAAGTGACAGCGCGGTCGGGGAGGTCACGCGGCCGCTGGGGACGGCGTCAAGCTGCGCGCCCTGCTGCGCCCTGCTGCGCGCTGCCCCCCGTGCCCTCTTCAGCAGCGGACGCGCGCCGCGCCGCGCCGCGCCGCCCTGCGATAAACTGCGTCCCCAGAGGCGGCGGCGCTCCGAACTCGCAACGCCGAGAAGAGGAGGGGCGAGGGGAGCAGAGCCCGGCTGCCAGAACAGATAGGCAAGACACAACTCCACCTCGCACACTTTCCTCGCGGCCCACATTCATGCCTGGATCCGATTCCTTCGTGGACGTCACAGACAGTTTTATTTATTTTACGTCGAAAAAGCAGTTAAAAACTGCGTATGACGTGCTATGGGGAAAAGTGAATTGTGTGCACATTTTCAAAATTCTGTGATCTCTACACTAAGTCATATACTACTTAAATTTAAAGAAAAAAGCTCCCATGTAATAAAATTTATTTTCAAGGATAAATGGGCAATCAGTTTTGGCTCTTATCCATGTTGTCCTTCGGAATAATACTTCCTGCCGCGACAACATGGAAACGATAATTTGAATAATTGTATTTCCCACTGAATTCTAGAAGATGTGCACAGAAAATGAAGTTACATTTATGTCTAGAAGCAAAACAAGGGGCTATATCAGCATTTGCTCAATGGGTCAGGGAAACTGGACGAAAAACCTCATCGAGATGGGGGTCCATGCAGCGACCCACATCCCATGTTGCTCTATGTTGCGTTTAGCGGCAGTAAATGACATATTTACATTTCTTTCAAACTTTCCTGTCGCGCGCGGTCGAAATTCAAACAATCACGTCTAATTCTCTTGTAAGAGTAACTTCGTAAATATAAATTATCTCATTAAGTTCATATAATATATAATTGTGTATAATACATTAATCATTATCGAAACGATGAAAGCAAGAGTAGTTTGTACGATATTGGGCGATGGGAATAGTGACTAACAAAGTGATCTTAGAATAATATGATTGTTCTTCTCACATTATGTACTGAACATTTTATAATTCACTCTGACCATTCAAAAAGTCAAAACAACTATTTTCCAAATTCAGTGGAGTGGACAGTGGAGTTTCTACTGGAACAGTGGTTTGATGGCCAGTAGGTAGATAGCCGGATAGTAATAGAAAAAACCTACCTAAGAGTAATTGGAAAGCATAGCTAAAGGAATGCGGATTGAGAACTCTTTTGGCTAGGTGCCGAAGTGAGGACAAAGGAGGTACTTATTCGCTCAGCAATTTTATAAAGTCCAATCCGTAGTTCGTTTTTCAACGCAAATACTTTTGCACCAAGGAAGCAAACATTTCAAGTAATCATACGTCGCCATCCACAATTGAATTCACCTTCATTAATAAATCATATATGCAGTAAAACACGAATTGTGAAACTCTAGAAAATGCGCCAAGGTTATAATTTTCTCTCATGCGTTTTTGCAATCAATATACTGAATTCAATTAACTGCCAATTCAAGCAATCAGCACTAGATTTTGACTTCCCATCTAATGATTTTTAATTGCGATTTTAGCGTGAAAGTTATTGAGAAACGCCCATATTTGGCACATCACTGGAGGCATGGCGTCGATGGTGTAACGGCTGGCGTACCGGGCTGTGATAGGTTGAGCTTTTGCCGTTTCTGGAGTGTTTCTGTGCTTCTGCAATACACATTTTTGTCTAGAAAGCATTTTTTAAAACAACGTTTTGAGTGATTATTACGGCTCAGCCATTCAGAATATCCAAGTAGCTTATTAGGCAAATTATGTTTAAAATTGTCTTAAGAGCTTATTTTCAAATTTTCGACGTTCGCTCCTCCGACATCCTATATAATTCAATCGATACAGAAAACAATGGAACAATCAACAACACGATGTCACATATAAACTACGTCGAATATAAAAACATACCATGTCGAATATGAAAATACGAACACCAATATTGTTGAAATGAGAATTTCGTTATTCTGAATATCAGAACGTAATAAAACAAATACACCATAAGAGCAGATGGCCGTGGTCTACGATTAAACGAATCACCAAAGAGAAAGTAGAAATCTCAATTTCAAAAAGCGATAAAGAAATTGCATTTACAGATAAACACAAGGCAAATTTGTTAGCCAAACTTTACCAGAAAACGTTTACTCCGAATCCAATTTATTATAAAGATTACAACAATTATATTATTATTATTATTATTATTATTTATCAAACAGTTTGACATTCAAGAATAAATGTATTTTGCGTATATTATTACGTATAGTATTTTCTGATGACGTTTCGGCTACACCTTTTAGCCATCTTCAGACTTGTAATTTATAAGGTAAGATTCTGTCAACAGATTTTAATTGTAAAGTGTATCAAAAATTATGTACTAAATATTGTTAAAATGTACAATTAAACAACAGGCTGAAAGGTATGACCGAAACGTCATCAGAAAATACTAATAATGTACGCAAAATACATTTATTCTTGAATGTCAAAAATAAGTAGAACTGTTTGATTAATAATAATTGATAGACGATCATTGAAAAAATTATATACTGCTTCAAATAGCGAAATAAATCGCAACACTTCCGGAAAAAATTAAATTTATTTTACCTTCGGAAGTAACAAAAATCATCAAACAATTTCAACCTAGAAAGTCAACAGGGTATGATGGTATGAGCAATTAAGCTCTTAAAATATTAACCAAGACGGCACACGGCCAATGGGCAAATGGCCCTAATCGCCATTTTCTATTCGGTATTCAGACTAGGTCATTTTCCGAAAGATTGGAAAACTGCTATTATCCTTCCATTCAAAGAGCCAGAAAAAGTCCCACAGAATCTACTCAATTATAGACAAATAAATTTACTTCTACTCTTGGCTAATTATTCTAGAAACTAATTTATAGACGATTAAACAAATATGTAACAGAAATAAATGATATACCTAATGCACAATTCGGATTCAGAAACAAACACTCAACAACGAACCGACTCTTGAAACTTTCAGAGTTCATGACCAACGCATTTCATCATCACAAACGAACAATAGCAATATCTCTTGACATAGAAAAAGCGTTTGAAAAAATGTGTCAGCATGGATTACTATTTAAACTATAGCGCCCAAGTACACCAAACTACCTTCATAAAATTATCGACAGCTTTCAATCAGATCGACATTTCCTCTTGAGAATCAATTTTACGTATTCTTGGCAATATCAAACTAATGCTACAATTCGTCAAGGGTCATGCCTTTCTCTTTTTCTCTTCAGCATATACTTATCAGATATTGCAAAGCCACACGATTGCAAAATCGCTCTCTTCGCTGATGATACCGCTTTATTCGCAGTTCACAAGGATATGCTATGCGCTTACCATAACCTACGGAATGTTTTAAAACATATCACCTGGTCTGAAACAGTGGAGAATCAAAAGAATGTCGCATAAATCAAAAGCAAAAAAGTCTTAACATTTCGAAGGCCACTGATCCCTCCCCACTTGAAATACAAAAAGCAATAACAAAATGGCTTCCCAAACAAACTCCAGCTAAATTTTTAGGATTGATGCTCGACTAAATATTAACCTGGAAAAATAACATTAAGGTAATCACAAATAAAACTTACGTAAAAATTGATAAATTATATCCTTTACAACACTCTAAATCAGCTCTAGGCATTGAATATGAAACTTTAATTTACAAAACAAAATTATAACCATCAATTGCGTATGCTTGCTCAGTGTGGTGTAATGCAGCAAATACATACTGAAACACTGCAAATCATACAAAACAAACGCTTAAGAAATATAGCTAAAACTCTCTGGTTCATTAGTAACAAACAACTGCACGGAGAATTACGAATAGATTCAATACAAAAACACATCCTCAAATCTTCTTACATGTTTTTCAATTTCATTTCACAATTTCCAGACACCCCCCTCTTCACAATTGAGAGAAACTACTCAAAACCTAACTGAATATTCTCACGATTTCCCAAAGACAAATAAAGACCTCCGTAAAATATTCAAAAGAATTAATTCCCAACATCTCATAATATAAAATACTAACATCCAACTATTATATTCATAGAGGTGATATAGTTTCATATTATATTCATAAGTCGATCAGATCATTTAAATTATCGTCTGCAAACAGCGGCCTGTAACAATCAGGATAACTGGCGTGAGAATGAGTGACAAATTATTAAAATGTTAGATATTTAGATAGATATTTATTTAGTCAAAGACAGTACGTGACGTATAGGGGAGAAAATCATCTGCGTACGCTTCCTTGAGTTTCAGAATCTCTTCCCAACAATTTAACTAGTAATAGTTGAAAGAAAATATAATAATAATAATAATAATAATAATAATAAACTAGATATTTTCAATTCCGAGTTGTAGAAAACTTATTTGCAACGGTACATGAACTGCAAAACAAACTAACAAAACAGAAACTCACCCTAAGCTCTACAACCACTACAAGCAAAACGAAAGCTCAACAAAAAGTGAAGCTACTATGTAAAATGTTAACACCCCTTGAAAGGCAGTAATGCCGAACAGGAGTTAATAAATAAATTAAAAATGTTATTTCGGGCCGTCTCCAATAAAAAAGCGAAGCAACACGAGCCCCAGAAAGGAGACAGGGAAGGGGAAGAGGGAGAAGGACGAAGTTGGAGGGAGATCATGACCTGCCAGCGTCAAGGATACCCGAGGTCGGGAGGGTCGACGCACGCACGGCCGTCGCACCCCACGAGGCGCCACGACGCGCGGATCCACATCTCGGCGGCGCGCCGCGGAGAACCACCAGCCGACTTTCATTACCTTATTGGAACCCTACACTTCCCGCGCGGCTTCATATTGTGGCGTCATGGAGAAGTTTGGTTTGGTTTGTTTTTTTGTGTTTCCGGGCGAGTCAACTGCTTTGGTCATTAGTCCCGTTAGCGTAGTGCATGTATGTTCCTCGCGGGATGGCGGTGGTCTTCCCCAGCTGGATGGCGAGATCCGGCGCCCACCTACCGTCGGATAGTGGGGTAACCCCCTAACCAGGACTCTCCCACCAGCGGGGCACCGCCCCAGCCGGGACAAGCTCTAAGCTCGCGACCGGTCTTCCGGAATATGTGGTAGTGTAGTGCATGTTAGTGTAAGTGTGTATGTAAGGGGAGAGGATAGGACAAGGAAGAGAAAGGACAGATCGCGCGCGGTCCGTGGCCCGTTTCGTAGGGTACTGCTCCGGCATTCGCCTGGTGTTGATCGGAGAAACCACGGAAAACTACCGATCAGAGCAGCCGGCCGCTAGAATTCTCCTCCAAGCAGCGACTGAATTCGACCTAGCTGAAAAGCTAGTGTCGAAAGTCCTGCCGCCATCAGGACTCGAACCTAGGACCTCCCGGTCAGAGGCGCTGCAGGCGTCATGGAGAAAAACACACAGACATTTACAAGTATATACAAGTTTATTTGCACGTATGTACAATAACTAAATTCTGCTCCGAAACTACACACTTTTGAGTATTTCTCTGTGGATACCCAACATAGCTAGGGAGGCCCCGCCTCCACTGACGCTTCTCCCGCGCCACTACCGTGACCTCGTCACCCGTGCAAGAGGCATAACACGCTCCAGCCTGGGCGTAAAGTTTTGCGCATCGTGCGAGGTTTCCGAAACAAAACAAACCCCTTATGAGCTCGTCGGATCGATTTTATACCTAGAGAGTAGCAGTCACGTGACCGTTCTTGGCGTAGGAGGGAGGCTCGCGTCTACCACGTGACCTTCCATGTCAAGCTGGCGTCCACTTGGTCTAAATATATCCCAAACCCGTGGCGCCAAGGCTATTCAGCCCGCAGCTATGCGATACTTCCGCTCCTCCTCCCACCCACGGTCGCCAACGTGACGCTACAATATCTAGGTCACCCCCCCCAGAAAAAAGGATTTTATTTCCTTCTGAAGGCGCAATACCTCCGTTTGGGCCTTGGCTTAATGAACGCGGACTGCCCGATTAGTTTCATGCCATGGAGAATACATCGAATGACGATAGGTGAGCAGCATATCTTCATCACAAGACCCTAATGATGAAAATCAGCACAGAATGAGGAAGAAAAGATCGCGTTCATTACGTAGCTCATTGTTTATATTCGGGCATCCGTTTGGAATTGAAGATCTTACTTCCTCACTGTCGTAATTCCATTTTCGTTTGTTTTCTAGTTTTAAAATCAATTTTCTTAAGGCGCTTCTTCATCGCGCTGGGAAATATTGTGTTCGATACTGGTGTTTCTCCTATGATAAACGGTAACCGAAAACACTGGAATCGTACCTTGAATTAGAGGGATACTACCCTTTCCTAAAAATATTGTTTCTTTGAGGTACATTACTTTCTATATACGCTTTTCAATTGAACTTCACAAACGACTTCTGAGCGCAGTGGTTTCTCGTGCGCGAGGTTTGACAACGTGCCAAACGCGATGACCGAATTCCGCAGGAGAAGCAATAAAATAAAACTTATGGGAATTCTGCAACCACAAAACCACCTAAGATAAACGTGCCTCCGCATGACTCAAACACACATACTATGCCCACTTTAGTACTGTCATAGGGAAACATATCCGTTTGGGATGATGCTGTATGAGTTAGCTACCTGTAGTTGAAAAATGTGTAAAATATTTTAATATAGTTATTACCGGAACTATTTTCTGCTCATTTTTTCTTTCTCGCCTCACTTACTAAGAAAAGAAAGTATTGTAATCGTGCGTCAGAAACCGGCGATTTTTCGATAGAAAAACAAATATTGTCGGGCCTTAGTAACGAAAAAGTTTGTAAATATGGTCCCCGTATATAATCAATTACTTTCTATAACACATGTCTCGTCAGAATCCAAGTTTTGAGGGTCATTAAACCGAAGAATCGATTGACGGCAATACATCTGTCTGTCTGCGTCTCTGTCCGTCTGTGCGTCTGCTTGCAGACAACGACCCGTCACCCTATTTTCTATCAAATTGACCAACTTAAAGGAACACAAGGCCCTGCAAGTTTTCGAAAGTATGAGTAGTTTTCGCGTCATTTTGTATGAAATTTATGCAATTTTTAAAGTATTCTTTACTCGAAGGCGGCTCCAAATTTTCTTTTTAAGTTTTCTCCTCGAATGTGTCAAAGAATGGTAATAATGTTGTGCTAGTTCTATCTTCGGTGAACTTTGTATTTGCGAACATATTTCAAAAATTTAATATTGCAAAACTACAAATTTGAAGTTAGAGATTTGTATGTAAAATAAAATCTGTTCTAAAAAATAACACGATTAAAATAGTACATGCATTTGTTTTATAGAAAACGAATATTTGCCTCATTTTTTCTTTAATTAAATGCAGTTTATAAAATACATATTTTATAAAAAACCGCTTAAAGTTTTTCTTAATTTTTCCCACATACAGAAAAGGGGACGTTTACAAGAGATGCGCAGGTCTCATTTTCTTTGAACTCTCATTTTCTATGAATTTTCGACAGCCGAAACAACCAGTCGTTTTTAGCGTTGGGTGTCTCCCATTCGAACGCAGACGATCCCGCGGCGACGGAGAGCTGCCGAGCCGGGAGCGGGGCGGGAGCGGGGCGGGAGCGGGGCGGGAGCGGGCGGGAGCGGGCGGGAGCGGGCGGGAGCGGGCGGGAGCGGGCGGGGGCGGGCGGGGCGGGAACGCCGCGGATCCGACGCTGCGGCCGTGACGGGGAGCCGAGGCGGAGGCCGCGAGGGACGCGGCGCACGCAGGTCCGGCGCAGCCCGGCGCTGGAACGCCGCAGATCCATATCGGGGCGTCGCAACGGAACACGAGACGCCTTGGAAACACGATGCCCGCAGGCCTCGCGCCAAGAGGTCGGCAGTCGAGAGATCTGCCCGACGGAATCTCGACGCATTCATAAAGTGGATTTGCGTCAACATCTTAATGGCGGACGAAACAGAAGAGGAAAACAATTATTTAGGCGCTGGAAGCCAACGAAACACGAAAGGGGAGAATCGTTGAACGAATTACCATTAGAGAAACGCGCACATGGAAATAACCGTACGTTTGTCTTGCGATATACTCTCGGATCGTAAGGTGGATTACTGTTTTGAAATATGAGTAGACACAAGTGGGCAGCGGCAGCGAGAGAGAGGAGGTGAGACGAAGAGGGAGAGAGAGAGAGAGAGAGACAGAGTGACAGAGACACAGAGAAAGGGGGGAGACAAAATGACAGAGAGGGAGTGTGACAGAGACACAGAGAAAGGGGGAGACAAAATGACACAGAGTGACAGAGACACAGAGAAAGGGGGGAGACAAAATGACAGAGAGGGAGTGTGACAGAGACACAGAGAAGGGGGAGACAAAATGACACAGAGTGACAGAGACACAGAGAAAGGGGGGAGACAAAATGACAGAGCGAGTGACAGAGGCACAGAGAAAGGGGGAGACAAAATGACAAGAGAGAGACACAGAGAAGGGGAGAGCAAAAGACACAGAGTGACAGAGACACAGAGAAAGGGGAGAGACAAAATGACAGAGAGAGACAGAGAGAGGGAGAGAGAGAGAGAGCGAGAGAGAGAGAGAGCGCAATGGGGCGAAGTAGGAACTACATTCGCGTAAGAGAGTCGTGAAGAGGGAGACAAAGAGAGAAATATGCATCGCCTTTTTACGCGGCATTTGCATTTAATGCCGTGATTGCTTTGTGCGCGAGCCGGGGCCCGAGAAAAGCTCGAGAATAAACAAACACCAGCGCTCCTCTTAACTCAGCCCATTCATATTTCAGTCGCGTAAGCCGACCGTAACTTTGGTATCGCGCCAACACAAATTGTGTTAACACTCTTTTCGGCGAACCTTTGCGAGAATTTTAAGAACTCTCTATTAAGCCTCGCCGTGCACCTACAAGGGCGAACAAAACGTGAAAATACCTTTCATAGCTCAAGTATTATAAATAAAGAGAGGAATAGTATTACACATCGCAATTCTGATTATATTCTTCTTCAATTGCCAATTCTCTACATTATTTTCCGGTTCTTCATTAAATTCCTGTAACCTCTCAGTCACACGAACGAAGTTATACTATACGCAAAACGAACATCAATTCCTGAAGGGTGAATTTGAACGACGGCAACTAGCGACTACAGGAAACAAAACTTAGATATTCAGGTGAATACTTTTCAAGCGCATAGATGAATTAGCTTATTCAAATGCTTATTTCCTACGCTGTTATGTCAATGTTTAGTTTCTCAATAGCTTATTGTAATTTCTACCGAAAATATTTTCTTAACATGCGTTCTTTAAGGGAGATAGAAATATTATGTTACTGAATGCCACAATATACAATCAATATAAAACCAAAATATGCAATTTCGTTTCTTACAAATACTTAAGTGATTATGTTTTTTTTTTTTTTGTATTTGAATGTTAATTGTGTGCGGGCAATAACTGCGCCCGCCCACACATCGATTTAAGGAGACTTCCCCCCCCCCCAAGTACCCCCCCCGATGGCAACCGCCTCATTCCGAACAAGTTGTTTGCTCCCACCAGCAGAATACAGCTCAAAGCCCGCATTGTCGCTGTCTCTGCAGTGACACTGACCTGGAGGTGCTAGAGTTCGAGTGCTGACGTTAGCGGGCTTTTGATAGATTGGTTGCTTGATTGTTAGTGATTCCGGATGCCTCAACTACCGAGGTCATTACACCTGTAAGTGTAGTGCATATTTTTCATCGTGAGGTGATGGTGATCTTCCCCCACTGGATGGCGAGATCCCGCACCAACCTACCGGGTTTTTCCCAACGAGGTATCTCCGACCAGCGGGGCGCTACCCCAGCCGGGACAATTTCTAAGTCCTCGACCAGTCTCCCGGCATGTGTGGTAGTTGATCGGAGAAACTGCGGAAAACTACACCAGGTGAACGCCGGAGTAGTACCCTAACAAACGGGCCACGGACAGCGCGCGATCTTTCCTTCCTTGTTCTATCCTCACTCGGTACGTACACACACGTGTACATCACTGTCAGACTTCTTGGAAGCTTAGTGCTTGCCTTAGGGTCTGAGGCAGTGCCTCGCTGATGGGAGATACCTGGTTAGAGAAAACCTCCGCAAGCCGACGTACATCGGCACCGGATCCCGCCATCCACCAAAGAAAATCACCAGACACTACTCTGACGGACGTAAGACCTTAGCTGATAACTCTCCTCACTAATCAATCAAAATCAACCGTATTAATATCTGCATTTGGACTGACCTGTTGTCTTAGAATAAAGATGCCAATCTTCTGGACTGCTGACATACTTTGCCCAAACAAAAATAAAAGCAGAACAGTGATGGAAAACAAGGCGTTTCCCACGTAACAATGCACCACTGGAAATTGCCAGGAAAAACGTTTCAAAAATAACAATTAAGAGATTGGAACGTTCATTAGCCCAATAAGTACATATGCTTAACATATATCAACAGAACTACACTTTTTGTATTGTTTCGATGCACCTAAATAAATATATCAACTACGAAATAAAAATTCTTTCATAAATCTGAAGTACAGAGGGATAAAACTTTTGTTTTCCATAGAATATAAGTGAAGGTCATCTTTAACAACAAACAAATTCCTAAGCTGCGGCATTCGATCAAGTTCTCCCCGTCGACGAAGACGACGACAACGACGACGTCTCGATAACTCGGTTGTCGAAAAAAGATTCCCCTTGAGACGTGTCAGCCGACAGGACAGCCCCGGAGACGCCGCAACTGCTATGCAGATCTTCCTCCAATAACGTGCAAGCAATAACGATATACGACGCAAACGGCTTCACCCTCGCGTGATAGCTGCCTCGTCTTTCGTAGGGACCTAGACACGGATCAGAAACGCCTCACGTGTCTGAGAAACTGTTGTCAGCTGCGTCTGCGCTCTGTTGTTGAAAATAGACTCTGAGGTAGGACTTGAAATAATGCTTTGAAAAGTGTGCTATAATGCTGAGAAAAAGTTGCCCCGGAATCTGTCCTCCGTAGGCCGATGACTAGTTCTCAGAGTCGAGGCTTAGCAATCTTCTTGAAAAAGGTGGAAATTGCATCAGACAAAAGCGTTTTATTTATTTATTGTTTATTTATTTATTCATTTATTTTTATTATTCATCTATTTCCATTTATTTATTTATTTATTTATATCCACTCATCACATTTTGCCTAATTTCATAATTTTGATCGTGTAAAAAATTTCCGTTGTGAATGAGGCGGAAGCCTGTAATTGCACTGAAAAGTTGATTGTTGATGTACATGTCTGTGGAATGGAGAACGAGGGGGAGGAGAAAGTCAAGAAAATAACGAAAATTATTAAGTTACACATTCATAAAATTCTACATTCATTCAACTACAGGTAAATTTACATTTATTTTATTTAATAGATGCTATTTTCTCTCGTAGGTCGTAGTAGAATAAATTAGTTCTCATGTTAGAGAACTTATAACAAAATTTCTGTAAAATGTGTAAGTTTCCTTTTTTGTCTTCCAAAATATTTTACGTAAAAAATTAATATTCTTCTAAACAAAAATCAAACCTAAAAATTACTATTCAATTTCAAATAATCTTCACTTAATGCCAATGTTTTTAAATCATTTTATATTTTCGAATAATGTGCAGTTATTGTCTAAGGTTTTATATTAAATTAACTTATATATATATATATATATATATATATATATGTATGTATAATTTTATTTTTAATTAGATACTGATGATGAAGGCCAACGACCTTCAAGCTTTAAGCAAGAAAAAAAAAAGGTGACGACAATTGTTAATAAAAATTTCTGATTTTGTAAATAAAAATCCAAGAATTAAAATTAAATTTTTTTAACACATTTTTCCCATTTTATCTGTAATAAACAATAATTTTTACTCCACTTTTAATACACATAATCACTTATTATTTACCACACTATTTTACACAACAAATGAATCATTTGACACATTTTACTACAACGGTTTGTACGGGCTGTACAGCTAAGCGACCTTTGGTGAAAATACTGACCTCTGGTTGGAGCGTAAGATTATACAAAAGGCGTCATAAGGGCAAGAAAATAATACACAAAGAAGAAGCAGAAGTTGTTCCCAAGTACGTCCTAATAAAAGGCCCCGAGCGCAATGGCTGCGCAGAAAGCAGGACGCGCGGAGCCCACGCGCGCACCCCCTGGGGCGATGAAGCTGCACCAGCGCCTCCCGAGTCCACTTCTCTTGTTCTGCATCCTCCCATGGACGTGTTCCTTATCTCGCTGCCGGGCTCGGAGAAGCCTTGTACGTCAAACACATTCTTTTCAGACTTCCACAACTCGCCTTTGTTATAAATAAATACTGACTAATCAGCGAGGTATAAATCCTGTTCGTTGTGGCGGCTGTAAAAACAAGACGTCCATTTTTTTTACTTCACCCCCAAACCTCTCCGAATGTGTTACTGCATGAAGCTCGACAGTTAAACTCAACCAGGGCAAACGTTGAGATTAACTTCGATGGTTTCGGCAGATATTTTGTAGGATATGAATATGCGGAGTAAGAAATAATCTTCTACAATGCAGGTATTAAATAACATCTTCATTTACAATTTTAACCAGACATTATTTTGTAATTATAGCTCACATAAGTCATGTAGAACAAATTACACATTAAATAATGCTTTTTAGCATGTTGAGAATCACGTGTTTATGGTGAAACGCCATATTGTACACTGTAGTAACCTGCGTTAGACAGTTGAAAGAAGTCCGATTAATATTTGGGGTGAATATATTATTATTTATACGCTACTCTGAGAAATAATATTTCTTGCTGCACACCTCCATTAATCGTGATAAACGATCTAATATGTTTTATATAATAATCCACTGATTCCATTGTGATGGCTAGTTAAGAATATAAAATGTTTTGAAATTCGAAAGAACGATAAATTAAGCTGCATGAAGCCAAGAGATTATAATAATTTAACAAGAATATTTTTGTAGTAACTAATAAAACTAACATTAACTTACCCTAACAATATTTTTTTTCATTGCAAAATATGCATTGTTAACCTAGTGTAAGCAATTTTATTGCATGGGGCTGCTGAATTGCATCGTCCGAAAGTAGCTTTGCTACAAGCGCCATCTAAGTGGGCAGCCATTGTGGTGTTTGACAGCTGATAGGAGTTCGTTATTAATTCACTGCTGAAGTAAGCCAGTAATAGAGGAAAGTAATGTTTTATTTCTTAAAATAACAGAAATATTATATTATTAGAGGGTATAAACTATATTCAAAATGTCCAGCAGGAAGACAATGGCCTATATCTCAGCATTTGGGCTGTGGATCAAGGGAAACTGCATGAAAAGACAACCCAGATGGCGCTCATTGACCATGGAGCAGTGTAAATTAATAATTGCAGAAGTAAATACAGTAGAAATAATTGTTTAATTGGAAAAAATTCACATTTCATAGTGCGCTTTGTCACACTGGTTTACTTTTTAAATAAAATTTACGAATGCCGTTTCTTCAAGTCCGGTCTCACAACGCAAAGGTTTGCGACAAAAAAAGTTACTTGTTTTCTTTAAATTATGCAATAACGTTTTTATTCTCAACACCTAACACATCTTAAGAACGTTCACATGAACTGAACGTAACTTTTTTATGGTACTGTTAATACTGATATCAGATGAATAAAATTATTTAATCGTGCATTGTGGTGATGGACACCTGCGTTTCACTATTTGCTTATTCACTATTTGCCCATTTACAACTAAATAATATAATATAGATTATTAATTAAATCTGTTAGATTAAGATTAGATATTCAAATACTATCATGCGCATTTTTTGAAAATATGAGACTTTTTTGCATAACTTCATGTTAAAATGTGATAATTTAAGAAAATACGTAAGAAGAGTTTGTCAAAGACTTAACTAAATGGTAATATATCGCTTATATCCATATTTCTTATGCGAACGATTTTCTCAAAACCTTGGTGCACTTGAGTTCGTTCGCGGAGCTATTTACATAAGAGGAGCATGCTTGTAGCTATTTTATACCACGTCTGTTTGATTCGTAGAAAAAAGATTAGGGTTTCAACCTAACGTCCCTTGCAGGAGAGTAAAGAACAAATGTTTCCGTTTGTTCTTTACTCTGCAGTAAAGTTTGTACAGCGTCATGTGTTCAGTATGCTTTCTAAATCCTAACAATAATATGACATAATTACTAGATTCCAGTCTTTCACATGACCGGTAACGTTGGTGAATTATTAAATAACATAATAATTAATTAAATAAGTTAGTCAGTAAGTTATGTTAGGTTAGTAAACAGTACAAAACAAAAAGTCATAAGTTGTAGTCAATTGTTAAGTATAAGTAGATAAATAAGTCAATAAAAATAAATTAACTTAAAATAATTAAAATAAGTTAAATAAATTAAAATTAAATTAAACGAAAATAAAAGGAAACAGTTAAAATAAAACACATTAGGGGGCGAAGGTAAGTGGGAATCGGAAATGTTAGGGCAGAAGCGTTGGTGCGGACGATTTTCTGTGGTGCTGGTTGTTTTCAGGTGCGGAGGAGGCCAAACACTGGAAGAAGAATGCCTGACGCCCGCGCCAAATAAATAAATTGTTTAAGAACCGGATAGATTACCATGTCCTCGGCTTTTGACTGCAGGTTTTTTCCCCTTCAGGGGTTTTTTTCCTCAGCCGTACTTTATGGTCTCTTTTCCGCGGCATTGATGCGATGAAAAGACCATTTGGGGTGAATAGCAGAATACGAAAGGTTAGAACGCGGTAGAATGTAGGTATTGTAACGGCTTAAAGGCCTTCGGTCTAGCCTCTTAGCATCACGTTCTCTAATTTGTATGTAATAATTACCTATTAAATAAAATAAATAAAAAAATATTATCTATTAAATAAAAAAAATAAAATAACACATGTCTTATTGGCAAAGCGCCAGCCGGCGCCATGGAAACACGTATGGTTATGGCATAAGACACGGAACGTTGTTTGTGAGAATACGACCACGAGTGAAAAATCTAAAATGTAGACATGAAAGGACAAAGTGTAAACTAAGTGCATGAATATATAACGATACACCAAAATTGTTTTTCTCATATTTATTAATCTATTTGAAATGACGGTAGTGGTTTCACCTTCCAAAGTATTTTCGCCAATACGAGTTCACATTCCAAAAGCATTTCATACCTGTTCTAAAGGCCCGATTAGATCGATGCTCGATTACCGCAGGTGCCACATCAATCCGAGCGTTTACAGTTCGTCGCGTGCGTTGCTGATGAGTGGTTGCTACGCGTCTTCACAGAAACTCTCCTGCGCATCTCACGACTGTCAGGTGAAGGACATTCTTCCCAAGACCCTCCACCAACTGCCTGTGACATCCTCGGGCATTTCTCCCATGGCCAATGGCTGTTTTGGAGCACGAGTGCTTCTCGAAACAAGTTACCTTCGCATGGCGGTAGACGGACAACTGATATCACATTCCTCTCTGTGCTAATAGAGACATTCACACAGCCATCTACTCATGTGAACACACCTTCCTGCAGCATTTTTTTCACGCTACGAATGAAATTCTGTGATTCGATATCACTTCTTTTAGAAAACAAATATACCGGAAGCGGTAGCTCAATGCATCAACTGATGTCACTGCAGCGCCTCTGACCGGGAGGTCCTAGCTTCCAGTCCTGACGGCAGCAGGATTTTCAACACTAGTTTTCAGCTAGGTCGAATTCAGTCGCTGTCTGGAGGAGAATTCTAGCGGCCGGCTGCTCTGATCGGTAGTTTTTCGAGATTTCTCCGATCAACACCAGGCGAACGCCAGAGCAGTACCCTACCAAACGGGCCACAGACCGCGCGGGATCTTTCCTTTCTCCTCCTTGTCCTATCCCCTCCCATTACACAAACACACACACTTACACTAACATGCAGTACACTACCAAATATTTCGGGAGACAGGTCGTGAGCTTAGAGCGTGTCCCGGCTGGGGCGGCGCCCCGCTGGGGGAGAGTCCTGGTTTGAGGGAAACCCCGCTGGGCGACGGTAGGTTGGCGCTGGATCTCCCATCCAGCAAGGGTATTTCCATCTCCAGAGGAAAATACATACACTACACTTTTGGGACTAATGACCAAAGCTGTTGACGCAGCTGGAATCACTAACCAACCAACCAACTAGAAAACTAGTTGCACCAGCCTCATAAACTGCTCGGCTGCCCGTACGAATGCGAATGTTGATTCTGGGCGCCTCAACTACTGAGATAATTAGCGCAGTACGTTATTGCTATAACCCAGGAAGGGTCTACCCCCTCTCCAGAACCTCCCGCAGAGGAGCACTGTCCTACTCAGGACAAGCTCTAATTTCCTGACTAGTCTTGCGACATATGGACTAGGATTGCGAATGCAAATTATAAGGGGAAATGAGGACGAGGAAAGACATATCACACGCGATCCGTGGCTCGTTGGTTAGAGAATTGTTCGGGTATTCGCCAAGTATCGACCGAAGAATCGGAGAAATATTCGTATTGTGTAGAAACTTTCTGTACACTTTTGCCTTCCCCGTCCCAGAGGCGTCCTCTCTCATCCCGTGGCCGGAATGTGCGGTGCACCGCGGTCCACACCGCAAATTAATGGGCGTCCTCCGCAGCCGCGGGGTGGCGGTGGGGGTGGGGCCGAAGGTCACTTAATTTCCGCGCACCGACGTTCAATTTAGAAAAATAAATTTAATTAATAAAGCCGTTTTCGGAGAGACACCCCGCAGAGCCAAGCCCCTGGCGGTCAGTTGGTGGCCGTTGCGTTAGCATGGGCAGATGGGTGCGATGTTACTTTGAGGCAGGAGTCCTCAAAACATTTTTTTTAGACAGCGGCACATTCAGTCGTTTTCGGGAAACTTGCAGAACAACCGTAAAGTAGAAGTAAAATTTCCAACATTAGGACACAAAACACCTACTAAAAGAAGAGGCGAATACTCGGAATTTAGGGTTGATCGAACACTTAATATCCAGTTTAGGAAAATATCCTTGCTTCAGTTCTGCTTTTGCGAAATAAATATTGCAACAAGGCATGACGCAACAAGGATTCTCATCGTTGGCTCACATTAAAAATAAAAAAAAACTAACATAGTCTTTCTTCTCTGGGCGAACTACTAGATAAATGTTTCTCTGCAATTCTCCCGCATATTGAATTATTCTTCAAAGACAAACACACATTTCCTATTCAATTGCAAAAAAAATCTTTGACCGAAAATTGGGTCATTTTGTTAATTAGTCAGTTGATAATACAACTAAAAAGGTTTAATGTGTCAAATTCAATTCATAACATTAAAACAATGCACTATTGTCTGTTTTATAATTCATTGAATGATTCGCTGATTCCGGGAGACCGGTCGGGAGCTTAGAGTTCGTCCCTACTGAGGTGGTGCCCACCTGGCGGGAGAGTCCTGGTTAGGGGAAAAGCCCGCTAGCCGAAGGTAGATCGGCGCCGGATCTCGCCATCTAGCGAGGGAAGATCACCGCCATCTCCCGAGAAAAAACATGCACTACACTAACGGGACTAATGATCAAAGCAGTTGACGCGCCCGGAAACACGAAAAAAACAAACCAAACCCAACCAATGTCTTCCACTAGCCTGGCTCCGTCCACCCAGGACAAGCTCCAAACTCCCGAATGGTTTCCTGACATCTGTGGCAGTGTAGTGCATGTATGTACGTAAGGGGTCAGGAGAGGACGAAACGATCGCGCGCGGTCTGTGGCTCTTTTGTTAGGGTACTTCTCTGGCATTCGCTTGGTGTTGATCGGAGCACGGAAAACTACCGATCAGAGCAGCCGGCCGCTAGAATTCTCTTCCAGTCAGAGGGTGAATTCGACCTAACTATGCAGCTAGTGTCGAAAATACTGCCCCCGATGGGACTCGAAGCCTAGGACCTCCCGGTCATAGCCATTGCAGTGTCTTCAGTTGATGCTCAGAACCACCTTTGCCGGTTTTATATGTTCGTATTTCCATGACAAAATTATGTTCGTGGAACTTACACAAAATATTGCGGGACTCTGCTGAGCGGCGGTACTCACTTTCAGAACTACTGGCCTAAGGCCTAAACTCAGGATGTTAGGTCTAGCAAGTAGTTGAACAGGGCATGGCGTAATGAGAACGAACACCTAGAACCTAGTTAAAACGCAGTGATAGTCGTCACTATTAGCGCTAGTGACTTCGAACATATTTGCGATTACAGGCCACTCGCCGGAAATCGGGCATCTCGTTGTGTAAGCCTGCGAATATAAGATAATGAAATAAATAGCCCTCCCATTAAAAGTCAACAATATGTATTCCTCCACTTTATCATTCGCACTACTTCAATCTATGTTTAATGGGAGGTGGCCGTTGCCCCTTCGCATATTTCCGTCTGCAAATGCACGCTCCTAACAACTGAAAAGCCATATGGCTGAGCGTTGTATAATCCGCTCACTCTGTTAAATAAAAAAAAGGCCTTCGAAAGCAAGATGACCTTCGTAGCCGTAAAATTTATTATCTAGTTGCACGTGAACCACGCTCCCTCCCTCCAGTGGAAGTTGGTAATACTGTGAGCTAGTACTAGAGACTATATTCTGTAGTATAGTGTGTATGTGCCTCTATCTGGCTAACGCCTCTGCAGTGAGCTCACTCGCACGGGAGAACTTGTTTTGCCACCTTTGTTTTCGTTTGCTCTGAAACGAACTGGTCATTAATTCCGACCGCACGGCAGACCCACGCAAATATGTTATGGCGATCACGGAGGAAGAAGGATGCAAACGACGTGTGAAACGCAATGCCATGGTCAAAATTGGCGATAGGAAAGTAAAGAGAATTCTCGTCTTAATGAGTTCTAATCCACCCCCCCTCATCAGTGTGAGGAACGAGTGAGGTGATCTCTCAAACTTCTTCACAAAGCATAAAAACTGTAATAGTTTTTCTTGTTTACTGGTTTTCGTGTTTTACGGTTGTCAAGAAACGAACAGGTAAGGACACTGAATACTTTTTCGGCTAAATTATGAGGGCAAGCAATGCCTGACAATTTTCTTTGTTTATTGAGTCCCTGTTTATAACAGAGAATGAAATCCACTCCATGATTGAAAGATTTCATTGTGGAATATTAAATAATTCTTTTTTCAAGAGATGGACTAATTAATTTTTTCTTGTTATTTTCGTATGATAAGATTCGTAAGTAAATTTTGTAAGGTAGATCTAATAAACACAATAATTATGAATTAAAATTGAAATTTCAAAAAGTATAAAAGAAAAAACGAAAGGAATAATTTTAAAAACATGAACGTATTCTTATTTTGTGATAATTAAAAAAGGAATACAATATTATGTTTTGCATGTCATTTCCCTTACGTATTTGTGTAGAGTATAAAAGCATAAACATGTATTATAAAAAGGTTTTTTGAGAAAAGAGTACCAGATCAAGTAGTTTCAATTTCTTTTCATATGCTTCCGTAACAAAAAAAATATAAATAAAATAATAAGTCGTTTGCTGGAAACCTTTAATGCACATTTCAAAATTAACTTTCATTGTCGGTTTAAATTTCATTCATTTTTTAAACAGCGAAGCAAGAGGGAATTCAATTTGCAGGTATTTTGTACTCTGCACCTAAGCCAAAACGTACCCAGTCCTAAATTCTACTTCGAGACTGCTTTGCGAACGAGTTACGTCAGATTATGGTGGCGGGTGACCTAGCAGCGTAATATATGTAACACGCTTAATGTCATTGAAGTAAGTGAACCGAACATTTAATGAAGTGGAATAAACAAAGCGGTGAACAAAGCAATATACATACGTTGTGGCAAGTCTTGGGTTATGACGCAGTTCATAATCAATCCTTATGTCGTAAGTGAGCAATTCTGACGACTGTTCCTTTGAGATGAATACTTTTTAGAAACAACGGTTATAATTTATCATTCAATCTTTTTATCTTGTTTGAAATATATTCACTTTCACAAAAGTTAGAAAGTGTCAATTACATTTTTTTTATTTTCAGAAAGAACATTTTTTAAACAAATATAGGTATTAAAGAATCAAAAGTAAGCTTTGCGAGTTAAATAGGTTGATGTGGAAAGCAAATTTTAATTGGTGATTTAAAAATTACATTCAATAGCCTTCACTTAGAATCTTTTAATGCGTAGGAATATAATTATTTAGGGTGTATACATGTCAGTAGTAATAAGTCTGATTTTTTAACCCTGCCTGAAACAGAGTAAATTCCTATTTTACGTAGTCGCTGAGTTTCAACATTCATGCAACATGATATCTATGAATAAGGAACTTAAAATACATAGAAATGATGATTAATGGAATCCGAGTTGCCAATAATTTTCATTTATAATATTCCGACATAAAAAGCGCTACTACTAATGAATTACACAATATTAGAAATCCATTCTATAAACGCATTTCTGATCAGCAGTGTTTATCTTGTAAATTATTATTTTATATGATAGGATGTTAAATTCTTTCATTTGACATGCTTATTGATCACACGTATCTCTACTGCGTGCTATTGAAACACGTCTACCGTTTCTGTAAAATGTGAAAATTGTCATTAAGTATTTTATTGTATCAGTGCAATATTAATTGGGGAGCCATCAACTCTAACGCGTCTCCAAGCAAAAACAGACACTCCGCAGGTAGATTGAATACAATGACTTTTTAATTACACGGTTATCAACGGACAAAAGCAAAAAAAGACACAAAAGAACTGTCGATGCCGATTTCAATTTAATGCTACGTTAATTCTGTGCAGTCCCATCGCCGTATACCTTCACATAAAAGCAGCGCCACTGACCGGGAGTTCCTAGGTTCGAGTCCTGACGGTGGCAGGATTTTCGACACTAGCTTTTCAGCGAGGCCGAATTCAGTCGCTGTCTGGAGGAGAATTCTAGCAGTCGGCTGCTCTGATCGGTAGTTTTCCGGGGTTTCTCCTATCAACACCAGGCGAATGCCGGAGCAGTACCTTAACAAACGGGCCACGGACCGCTCGCGATCTTCTTTCCTCTTCCTTGTCCTATTCTCTTCCATTACACCCACACACTTACACTAACATGTACTACACTACCACTTATTCTAAGAGACCGGTCAGGAGCTTAGAGCTTGTCCCGGTTGCGGCGGTGCCCCGGTGGTGAGAGAGTCCTGGTTAGGGGGAAACCCCTCTAGCGGATCGTAGGTCGGCGCCGGAACTCGCCATCCAGCGGGGGAAGATCACCGCCATCTCCCAAGAGAAACATGCACTACACTTTCGGGACGAATGACCTAAGCTGTTGACGTGCCCGGAATCACTAACCAATCCACATATAATGTCCGTTCGAACCTGCAGTTCTTTTTCCTGCAGTTCTTGCAATTCGGCATATTCCTTTTTTAGTTTATTTATTGTCGCATCAACAGCGATGGTCATTAGCGACAATTAAATAATACATTGGATTGTTTTCGTTACAGTAATAAAAATATGTTAACAAAAATTGACATGGTTTCTAAAATTGTTGACAATAGTTAATAACTATTATATATCAGTAAATATTCGATATTTTGCAAAAATTAAGGATTTTTTCTTGTTATTTAGAGAATTCCAAAATTAAAATAATTTTTTAAAAAAGGGAGTGGTTAATTACATGGTTTAAATTAAGAAGAGTGGAGTTGTCACAATGGTTGCAGTTGGGAGGAGGGCTTTTGTTAAATAAGTGGATATGACTCAATTTGCAGTGTCCAGTTCGGATTCTAGATATTGCTACTTGTTCTTTTCTATTTAATTCAGCACTTGTTTTTAAATTGAAGAAATTTCCTATTTGTTTATGGAGTTCATTGGCTTTGAGCATGGGCCACTTGCTGTTCCATCTGTCTTTCATTACGATTTCAACATGTTTCCAGATATCATTGAATGTACAGGAGATTTTAATAATTCCGTTGCTGTTTTCTTCGGTCGCCGATTCAGTCACAAGATTTGCAGTTTCACTTCCTAGGACTTCATTGTCTTCAGAAACGAATTTGATCACAACAGATATTCCTGCTTTGACAATATGGTGATGCAATTCATGTATGATGATTACCATTTCAAGGTTATGAATATTATTGTTGATGGTCTGGATATCTGGAATAGAGCTACAGAAAATGATAATTTTTTTTATAGTTTAACTGTTTGAAGGCTGACATGAGAGAACAGATTTCTGCACTAGTAAGGTTGGCGTAGGGAAGTAGCTGTAGTTTAATTGTAGTATCTTGGGTAACAACGGAGGCATGTACTTTTAAGGCTGACATGAGAGAACAGATTTCTGCACTAGTAAGGTTGGCGTAGGGAAGTAGCTGTAGTTTAATTGTAGTATCTTGGGGAACAACGGAGGCATGTATTTTACTGCTATTTTTAAAACCACTGGTGAATATGTGGTAACTTTCATTATCGGAATTGTTGATATCAAATTGTATACCCGAGAGCGTCCAGGGTGGGAAGTTGGAGTTCCTTTTCTCTTCAGTGGGGGGTTGGTGTTCTTGCAACTCCTCAAAAAGTTCCTTACTTTCTCATGCAAAGGTATGTAGCGAGGATGGTAATCACATTGAGGAAATTTAGGGTTGACTTCTTTGTAGATAATAAGGTTCGTCAACGAAGCAGCTTTGAGAGCATATTTTAATGTTACATATTCTCTGCGATGTGAAAGGTTAGGTTCTCTGGCTTGCTGAAGCATATATAATAGATCTATAGTCGATTTTCAATCGGATTAATGCTTTATGTGTTAACATCAGAAGGCTCTTAACAGCCCCGACAATTGTAAGAAATGCATTTCAGAATGTTTATTCTTTTTTTACAATCATCAACTATGTGTTGTATATGTTTCTTCCAGTTCAGTTTGGAATCGAATATCAGTCATAAAATTTTGATGGTATTATCAAATTTGATACTGCAGTTGTTAAGCTTGTCTACGAACTCTGCTTACATTTTGTTTTGAAAATATGCGCCGACAGTTTTCTGAGCAGAGAATTTGGAGCCGGATTTAATAGACCATTCGTATATTTTATTTAAGGCAGATTGCATTAATTTTTCACTTGAATCTATGCTTCGTTCTTTGCACAAAATTGTGATATTATCTGCATATTTTCTCACGGTGACTGGGGAGGGTAATTTCCATGTCAGCATCATTGATGGCCAATAGAAAAAGAGTTACGCTGGGTATGGATCCTTGAGGCACTCCATTTTCGATGTTCTTCTTCTTATCAGAGAGCTGACCATTGGACCTTACTTGAATGACACGTTTTTTGGTAAAGTTTTGGATGAATTGCAACAAATTTCCACCGACAGCTACTTCATGTAACTTAAGTATAATGCGATGCACACATACCATGTCATATGCTTTTTCTATATCAAGGTTGACTACTAATGCATGTTGCTCATTGGAAAAAGCTTCTTTTATGTAAGAATCAATGCTTACTAGATGGGATAACGTTGAGTGATGACGCCTGAAACCAAATTGGTTGTCTGATATAATCTTCTTGAACTCCAAATACCACTGTAGTCTATAGTTTATATTTTTCCGTAATTTTACACATGTTGCAAGTCAGGGCAATCGGGCTGTAGTTAGTACTTCTTGATTGATCTTTCACTGGCTTTTGAATTGGAATGACAATTGCGGAGGTCCATATTTTGGGAAAAACATTATTTTCCTAAATAAAGTTGTAAATTTTGAGGAGAGTTTCCAGACCATGAATTGGTAGTTTCTTGAGAAAAGTATAGGGGTTGTTATTAGGGCCAGGTGTAGTGTCTTTGAGAAATTTGAATGTAGCCTTTAGTTCCTTTAATGTAATGGGATCATTGATGTTGTATTGAGAGCACAGATCTTCGTAGTCAGTTAATAGTTCATTTTCTGTCTCATTCTTAAAAATTTCCAAGGCTTCAGAATAATATAGAGTGCTCGAATTATTGGCAAAATTGTTAGCTAACTCGTTAACAATAGCATCAGGATCAGTGATAAACAGGTTATCTGTAGACTGGATCTTTTTATACCTTTGATTGCATTATTTTTTTCCATGATTTTTTGATATCATGATCTTTGGTAATTTTGGAGGCAAAGTTGTCCCAGGGTGAGAGTTTGTTTTCTTTGACTGTTCTTCTTACAGAAGCTCTCATTCTTTTTGTATTCAATTTTATTTTCTACGGTACCATGGTTTTTGTATCTATTGAAAGTATGCTTGGATCGTTTTATTGCTTCTCTGTATTTTTCATTCTACCATGGGACCGACTTTGTCCTTTTTGAAGATTTACAAGACTATTAAATCATTAGTGTATTTTAAAATTGCCAGAGAAATTATGGATAATGCTGTCAATATTTACATCATTACCTTCAAAGATGTCATTATCATTCAACCGCATGGATCTTGGTATTTCAACCAGTTAGCTTTGTTGTAATTCAATTTATGGGGATTCATAGTTAGAATTGGTATGCGAATAGGGCTAGTGATGTCAATAAAGATGGGAAAATGATCACTGTCCTGCGGATCATCTATGGCGTACAAGTTGCATCTTGGTGCAATTGTAGTGGAGCATAAGGTGAGATCAACAGCACTGAGGTTACCATTGCCGACATTAAAGTGAGTTGGTTGCCCATTATTTAATAGTGTTAGATCAAGCTCTTCAGCGAGTGCTTCAATGGAATTGCCCCTGGAATCATTTGTTTTTCAACCCCGTAAGGTGTTATGGCAATTAAAATATCCGAGTAGGACAAAAGGTTTGGGGAGTTGTTTGATTAAATCTTTGAGCTCATTAATTTCAAAGTTGTGGCTGTTAGTTTGGTAAATGTCACAGAAACACACTGGGTTATGATCTTGAATTATTACAGCTACAACCTCGATGCTAGATTGGATGTCAAGTTGTTTAACTGTTAAGAACTCTTTAACATAAGTTGCGACACCTCCACTTGCAATGCTGGATGTGGATCGATTTTTATGAAAAGGTTTATATCCTTTTATAATACCTACATAATTGGCTTTAAAGTTGGTTTCTTGAATGCAAATGATTTCAGGTTTATTGTTTATGCATAATAATTGTAGTTTTTGTAATCTGCAATAGAATCCGTTGACATTCCATTGTAGAATATTCATAAAATTTATAGAAAAATGTATCATTTTATTCAGACATATCAGATCCTGACTCTTCTGGTAATTGGTTAAGTTTCTTTAATTTATTAATTATTCTTGTGATTCTGTTTTTGATCGATCTTCCATTTAGTAGGGGGTAAATTTCATTTAGCATTTCAATGATGGATTGAATATCATCAGTATAATATTTAGCTATAACGATGGGGTTGTTAGAACCAAAAGAATTTTCAAGAAAGTTTTCCAGCTGTTCACAGGTAAGAGGGAACTTTTCAATATTATTAGAGATAGTATTTTTAATGGGTGCAATAAGCTCGTCTACTTTCTTGATACGAGCATTTTCATGCATGGAGTTGTCATCACTTTTGTCTTGTTCTTCTTTAGTTTAGGTTTTGTGGATTCATGTGTGTCCACTTGTGGATGTGGATCCACTTGTGTACTACTTAAAAACACACATATTCTACTGTTAGATATTCGTGAAACAAACCTTATGTCATTGGCGTTTATAATGGTTGCAAGTTTAGTAATGTAGTCTTTGAGAGTTAATCTATCTTGGGACTCGAACACAACAGCTTGTTCTTTGCTGGGAAAGACATCGGTAAATGTAACGTTGGCGTAAGACATCTTTTCATCAATTTCAGGTTGAACATTCGAAAAAACAGGGGTTATGTTTCCCCTGTACTCAGAAGAATTTATAACGCCAACTTAACAGCTGCGGGAGCAGCTGGGTTAATACACAGAATTGTCTTAAAATAATTCTCATCACTGACAGATTTCAACTCGCGGCACAGGATAAATAAACTTTTCACAAACAGACAGCACAGGGACGGAGACCGCAAGATGACCATCCGGTTGCCAAGCTCGATTCAAAAAATAAAGAAAATAAATAAATAAATAAATTAAAAGCGCATATTCCTTTTATAGCAAAAAATAGAACTAATGTTCAAAGGGAGTCCGATGAGCTTGTGCGAGGGCGTCATCTAAGATCGTTCAGGTGAAGAAACTTAATTTAAAATTAATTTAATAATTTTGATTTGTATCATTGAACAACTAAATAAAGACAAAATCATTAGTGAAACGAGATCTCTTTCGTGCTTGAAATGTGGGGATAGAGGATGCATCTAAAAAAATGTCAGTTGGCAGGTGAACTGTTTAATGCCACTCGAATATCTCACTATTTGCAGCACAAAGACAAAAAAGTGTATTCTACCTAAAGAATGCCTGTCTTGTCCGGTTATTTATCAGAATAGTCTATTAGATAGTGTCGTGACCGGCCGCACAGTTTTGAAGGTGCCGCCACAGTAGGGCGTTACCGCCCCTGGCGGCAGCGGCCAGCGACAAGCGCAGGCCAGCGGGACTCGACGATGTGCGGCCGCCACGCCTGAGCGAGCGGGGCGAGGCCCAACCCCCGCCCCCTGCTTCGTCTGCCAGTCTGCGGACCTACGGCCCGGGGTGAATATAAGCCGGCCGTTGGCCCGGGGAGAAGCAGAGAGTGAGCGGCAGAGTAGCGGTGAAGAGTGGTGATAAGTGGTAGTACATTGAAGACTGTGATTACGACTACGTCTACGCTGCGTCTACGGACTTTCCCTCTACGGAGATTTGGCGACTCGGCGATATTTTGAGGCATCTACTGGTTACGACAACTCGGCTACGTTTCACTGTACATTCTCCTGGATATTCGGCACTATAGCTCTGTACCTGTTTTCTACCAATAAATTGTTTATTGAATTTTGTGTGTGTTGAATTTGGACACATCAGATAGGAACAGGAATGAATTATATCTATAGTTATTACCGTTCTGTCCCGCCCTGCACCGCAATGCACTGTCCAATCCGACTCTCCTCCGTCCAGCCCCGCCTGACCCCAGCCCCTGTCCACCGCCCCCTGCAATTGAAAACAGATGCATTCGGTGCTCTCGGCGAATTCCCAATAAAACTTTGAATCTACAAATACTCAAAGCGTGACGGTACAATTTCAATGAATAAAAAAAGAAGACTAATTTCTAAACATATTTCTTCGCTTAACTCACAAGTAATGATTTCAGTTACGTGTCACTTTTCTTGTAACGATATTTGAGAGACTTAAATAATAGTTATTTATGACACAAAGGTTGCATAAGGGTTTTAATGATCGTCCAGTGACAAAACGCCAAGGGCCTTTTGCCTGAAGGGGATTTGTCGTCCGAGGTCATGAGAACCCATTAACGCCCATGGTCGTACATAATTGTATTTTCAACCTAATTTTATTGATTCAGATTCACTTATTTATTAATTAACAGGACGATAACTTGCCTCGGTTTGTCTTTTCAAATTTTCCTCCCACAATTCCCATTCTTAACTCCCTCTCTCAAGCTTTGTAAGGGTACATGCAGCATCATTCAACTGTTTTCATATTTTCCTCGTAACCATGGCTATCTCGATTTAGGTAAGTTATGCAGCGTACATCGAACTCGGTATCGAAGGCAATAACAAGCTGTAAGGTATCAATAAAAAATAAATATTTTTATGTAAATGGGCTTCTTTTGCTTCATTAAATGAGCAAGCCGTTAATGTCGTACAGATTTAAATATTAAATGGAGTGCGACAGAAAGATGCATACACCCCACGTTTAATATCCAGCCAACTTGGCTATCAACTGCTGTTCCACCGGCTGCTGTCTCTCCTTCTCCTCCAAACTGCTCGGGGCAGCCGGCGACCGGGGCCGCGCTAATAGTTAACACATAGCGCAGTACCCGCTTCATAAATAATACATGCAGAAACCAATTACTCGCCAACAAAGAACTGAAACAACACCAACTAATTTGCAAGCAGGCCTCAGACACGGCCGGGGGCGAACTTCGCCGCTCAATTTGCCACCTAAACAGCGGAGACAGCCAGTGACCCTCCGTTCGGGTGCGAGGGCGGGGTGGGGGCAGGGAGGACAGAGTGACGCATGACGGCCGAGGGCAGCGGAGTGGGCGAGGTGGAGGGTGGAACACGGGGCAAAGGGCCGTTGCCCGGGCAGGCGAACGTTCGAACACGCTGAGGGAGGCAGGCGGGCAGCCGCATAGATGATAGCGCGAGTGACGGGGCGGGTGTAGATGCGGTCGCTGGTGTGGCGACGGACGTAGAAGCGGGCGCGGAGGCGGGCGGGCGCGGAGGCGGGCGGGCGCGGAGGCGGGCGGGCGCGGAGGCGGGCGGGCGCAGAAAAGTGCGGGAGTGGACGAGAACGGGAAAATGGCGTAGAAGTGGGCGTGGATGCGGTCTTGAACGTTTCGGTGGAAAGTGGGTGCGGTGCAGGTGTGGAACAGGTAAATATGACGGGTTGGAAGACACGACAGGGAGTGAGCGGATGAGGGAGAAGAGAGCGAAAAAGTGGGACGAGCAGCTGAAGACGAATAATGAGAGATTGGGGCAATGATATTTTACTAGACAATGAAAAATACGCCATGATAAGATGTCATAAAAAGTAAGAAATGGCGAGTTTAAACCTGAAGGGAAAATACTTGGAACGACTGGGAAGCCCTAGGAATGACCGGGAGAATTTGAGGAAACTACAAGGGAGGAATGCAAAGAACTGCAAAAAGCTGACAGGAACTCGGAAGGACTGGAAGAGAGTGGGTAGCACAGAGGTGAACAGTGAGGGTTTGACTCCGGAAGAGCAGAAGGAAACCTTCCAGAATAATTGTGGAATCACGGCTCACAAACATGAGTGCAAAGATATATAAATAATTACAAGGATACAAAGAGGCTTTGGACGCTGGCTCAATCGCACTGAAATAAACCGAAAGGGTTTTATCGATCGATAGGGTTGCGTGGGGGAGAAAGTACCCAGAAAAAAGAAAAAGTAAAGCTAATATGATGATGCGAGTAAGAATGGAGACGGAAAGCGCGAGCGCAATGCGGTGCTGGGAAAGCGTGAAAAGACAGAACAGGGAGCGAGACGGAGTGTGGCGAAGAGATGACAAGAAGAATAGGGCTGAGGTAACGCCGTGATTGGCTAGCGGGCGAGCTAGTTAGCGCACGGACAAAGAAAGCGCGAGGGGGGCGGATCGCAACCGGGCCCGGTGGAGCCCGGTGGAGTCGGGTAGGGCCGGGCCGGCTGGGAGGCCGACCAGAGGAAGGAGGACGGGGACGCGAACGGAGCGGCGGCCCGGATTGCTCACGCAGCGCTTTTCCTTCAAAAACGCCAGCTCCGTCTCTCTGTCGAAGGGGGAAAAAGCGCCGCCAGAGGCCCGGGGCGCAGCCAAGGGTCGGCGCTCTGGCCGCGTTCGGCGCGTCGCGAAGCCCGTGCGCGAGGACGGCACGCCACCCCGCCACCGCCACACTCCACCTCCACCTGCCCCGCCGCCACGTACCCCGCCTCCACCTGCCCCGCCGCCATGTACCCCGCCTCCACCTACCCCGCCTCCACCTGCCCCGTCGCCACCTACCCCGCCTCCACCTGCCCCGCCTCCTCCTACCCTCCTCCACCTGCCCCGCCGCCACCTACCCCGCCGCCACCTACCCCTCCTACACCTGCCCCGCCTCCACCTTCCCGCCACCTCTGCTCAGCCATTCCATCTGTTTGTCTACCACCCCACCCCCGCGTCCTCGACGCTCCCATACGTCCTTGCCCTTTGTCTCCCTTCTCCTCCCGCTAAGTATCCATAGGTTGCAAATGTTCAGCATACACTTTGTTACCTAAGAGAACGTGTGTCCAGCAATAAAATACATAATGTGTTTAACATTTGTAAAACATAGCCATCTCAATTATAGTAATATATTATACAATAATATTAAGTGATACTTCATATACGACAGAAAATTATTACTTTAGGAGCGAAGAAGCAAGTGAAAAATTTGTGTCAAGCAGATAATGTATCATTATAGGGGTCGGTAATATTTAATTTGTTTTAGCAAAATATAAAATTGTGATCTTAGATACCTTCAGAATAATATTTTTCATACGCCTCAGCCGTCGCAGAGTCCATCAGGCTGCTAAGCTCGTTTATGCATAGGTAGGTAGCGTCATTAAATAGTTTCGTACAATACTATATACGTACACTACTATATGATGAGCGACCACAAGAGTATAGTTAAAATATCTTTCGGCTTTGTATAAACGCATTGTGTACCAACGTACTATTAAATCTACTATTATGTGTCTAAGAATGTTAATAAAGCAATACTAAATCTAAAAAGAGTATTCAACCGCCAGAAGAAGAAATGTTTGTCCCCTTCTTTGCATCTTTCGAGCCAACGCGCGCCTTCGCGTGCCTCACCGCGGCCGCCGCTGCCGCCTCCGCCTGCGAGACCGAATTCGCGTTTTTCTCGGAGCTCGGCACGCCCGCCCCCTCCGCCTCTCCCCCCCCGTCTTCATTGCGGCGCAGCAGCTGACGTCTTTCTCGGCGGGCAGTTGAGCGGAAGAGCTCAGCCCAGGATTTTGACAAGGCGCTGCACGCAGTCGCAGCCCCGCCAGCCGATACAGACCTTTATTAACCAGCTGCAACGCGGAGAAGACAGATACCAATTCATTCTATACTGGTGGAATCCGATAAACCACATATTTGCAATCGACGTACCACAAAAAAAAAACGTTTATATTAAAGCATGACCGCTAGCGGGAGCTCAGTGCATCAACTGATGTCACTGCAACGCCTCTGACCGGGAGGTCCTAGGTTCCCACTCCCCGCGGTAGCAGGATTTTCGACACTAGCTTTTCAGCTAGGTCGAATTCAGTCGCTGTCTTCCAGCGACCGGCTGCTCTAATCGGTAGTTTTCCGTGGTTTCTCCGATCAACACCAGGCGAATGCCGGAGCAGTACCCCACCAAACGGGCCACGGACCGCGCGTGATCGGTCCTTCCTCTTCCTTGTCCTATCCTCTCCACTTACACACACACTTACACTAACATGCACCACACTATCACATATTGCGGCAGACCGGTTGGGAGCTTAGAGCTTGTCCCGGCTGGGGCGGTGCCCCGCTGGTGGGAGAGTCCTGGTTAGGGGGAAACCCTACTAGCCGACGGTAAGTTGGTGCCGTATCTCACCATCCAGCGGGGGAAAATCACCGCCATCTCCCGAGAAAAAAACATGCACTCACTAACGGGACTAATGACCGAAGCAGTTGACGCGCCCGGAAACACGAACAAATCAATCAATCAATTAAAGCATGTGTTGCATGTTGTTTATATTAACGCATTTATGATTTGTTCATAAAGTAGAACATAATAAATACATATTGAGTGTACGTAGAGTTGAGGGTGAGAGTAAAGCAAAGAAGGAAAAGAGTGGATGAGCAAGCAACCTTCAGTGAAAAGTGAGATGCGAAGCACGGAGGACGAAAGAACATACTGCGAGCCACAGTCGTGTGCGGTACAAGCCGTAAGGCCAGCACCCGACCTGAGACGTCTTGGGGGGGTGGCGAACACAATTCACCAGATGGTCGACTAGCTCAGTGTAGACGTCCCAGTGTGGACACAATAAATAAAAAAATAGGGGCAGGGTCGTGAAGATCGTTTATGGATTGGATGCAAAAATTACAAACAACTCGGGTGAGAATCACTTTTCACTAAATTCAGAATATATTCTAAAAATATTGGCTGCTTTGACAAATACATACAATAGCACATAAGAAAAAATCAAATACAGAATACTCTTGACTGAAAAAAAACACACTAATAACACAATACACAATTTCCTACTTTCATCTACAACCCAATTGTTTAACAAACACACTTTCAGAAATTCGAAAGAATCGTTAAAATATTACTTTACAAAATTTGAAAGAAACACACATTGAAAATCAAAATTAATACTTTTCCTTAACATTACTTTTACAACAAAAGGAAACTCTTTCTCTCTCTAAAATCCAGAGAATTACTATTATTATAATTATACTCTTACACAAACTCTTAATCACTATATTACAATATTTGATCTTGAAATCCTTTTGAAAGAAAAGATTGATTCTGTTCTCACGTATTAGAAGTCGGAAACAAATGTACTTTTACTTTTCTTATCTTTTAAGCGTGGTAAATCTGTTACCCTCCCTTTTTCTTTCTACGTGATAGATACAGAATGAGCTTTCTTATTAAACTGAATCACTCCTATCCCTACAAAACATTTTATTTGGAACGACCTTACTGTGTTCTTGGCCGCGTAGAGCAGTCCACTTTGCTTCCTTCTACACCTTTCCACCGAGCTGCTTCGGCCTTGAAGCGTCGTGGCCTCGGGTTGAGAACGCCGTTGCTCCTCAGAAATCGCCTTCTTCTCGTTCAAGTTTTATATGCTTGAATACTCTCATATGAATTTTACTTTATTTTCGATTACAGTTAATGACCAACTGGATATTCAGAGTGAAAATGAATCCAGAGATCACCCCTTTTTATATGAGCACCAACTTCAAGAGAGTATTTAAATATACGAAAAGCATGTGAGAGAAAAAAAAAACTGGAAAGAGAAATGAATGCAAGCTATTAATTACTGCCATCTATTCAAAATTTCTCTCCCTAATTCTTCCATTTTAAATTCATAACATTTCTTATTACCTTTCTTCTAAGATTATGTTTAAATCAATTTATAACAGAATAATTACCTCTTCTGGTCTTCTAGAAGAGTTTTCCTCGAAAAAGTTGCAAATCTGAAATCCGCTGCAATGTCACTTCCTGGCGTACCGTTTTCCATACGTCCGCCCAGTTCAGCTGCTACCTTCAGAAAGAACTTTTTCTTTCATCCGACCTCCGGTCTCTCCCTTGGTATAAGGTGGCGGTCTCTCTTGTTTTAAATTCTAATTATCATTCCAAATATCCATCCGCGTTGGCGCGCGTTCAAAATATTCTTTTCCCTCGCTTTCTTAGGGCGGTATGTGACACGTTTTCGGAATCTAAGAAAACGGGCGGTCACACGAAAGAACGAAAGAACATACATGGCGTGAAGAAGCGTGTGGGGAGCGGAAGAAGAGTGGAGTGAGTGAGAAGAAGGGAATCGTGTTTGCATCAGGAAACTAATGGAGGCACTTTTCGCCCCTATTTTCACGCAAAATTACGCGAAAAGTGCTGAAATTTTTGAAAAACTGTAGTTGACCTTATTTCAAAATCTATCTTTAAGGGACAGATTTCATTGAGGGAAAAATTTTTTGTTGTCGGAAGACTTCGAAAAAAATTGAAACTTTTGCAGTTCTCTTAAACGTTCTTTACACTTGTTTAGAATATAATCAAAACCGATGGAGCCATTTTTTGAACACATTAAAAATATCCTAGGTGCTTCATGTAAAGTCTCTCATACCCCAAATAAAACTAAAATATCTAATTCAAATTCAAGGGGACGCGACATCAGCCAGATCCATTGGAGAATATCAATTTTAAAGAAAATCGGCTGAACGATTTAGCTGCTAGCGTTGTTCACAGACGGACAGACATTTTGCCGTCATTCGATTTTTCAGTATCAAGGAGTCGCAAAACATGGATGTTCGCTACATCACGTGATAAGGGATTTTTTTTAAAAATTTAGCTATTGGATTTATCCACATTTTTATTACCAGGGCTCTGTAATAAATGTTCGTCTGCCAAAAATTCGCAGTTTTTCGCACAGCATTACATAAACGTTCTCTCTACTCCGTAGCGAGAAATTAAAAGTGGGAAAGCGTCAAGCGAGGGGGAAGGAAGGAGAATGTGAACAGAGGCGAAGACCAGAACGCGAAGGCAAGAACGCATCGAGGTCAAAGAGCGTGCAAGCCAAAGAACGCGAAGATAACACGAAGGCAACACATAGATAAGACAGAGCAGCGAGTAGAGGCGAAGAAGCGAGAGCACGTCGAGGTGAGGAGGCCACAGATCGTGAAGGGCAAAGAGTGACATGACAGCACAGAGATAAGAGAGCGAAGAGGCGAGAGAGCGCGAAGGTAAGAGCACGCCGAAGCCAGAACGGGCAGAACGGGACAGAGCGCGAGACGATTGATTGATAGATTGATTTTTTCGATCGTGCTTCCGGGCGCATCAACTGCTTCAGTCATTAGTCCCGTTAGTGTAGTGTATGTGGCGCCGACCTACCGTCGGCTAGTGGGGTATCCCCCTAACCAGGACTCTCCCACCAGCCGGGACAAGCTCTAAGCTCCCGAAATATGTGGTAGTGTAGTGCGTGTGTGTGTAACGGGAGACGATAGGGCAAGGAAGAGGATGGACAGATCGGTCCGTGGCCCGTTTGTTAGGGTACGGCTGCGGCATTCGCCTGGTGTTGATCTGAGAAACCACGGAAAACTACCGATCACAGCAGCCGGCCGCTAGAATTTTCCTCCAGACAGCAGCTGAATTCGACGTAGCTGAAAAGCTAGTGACAAAAATCCTGCCGCCGTCAGGACTCGAACCTAGGACCTCCCGGTTAGAGGCGCTGCAGTGACATCAGTTGATGCACTGAGCTACCGCTACCGGTAGAGCGCGAGACGAGAGATCGCGGAGACCAGAGAGCGCCAAGAGCACATAGATAAGAGAGCGCAAATACAAGAGATCAAAGCAGAAGGGCGTAGAGAAAGAAGGGCTTGCGGAGGTCAGAGAGCACAATCACAGGAGCGCGAGGGGTAATGGGAGCGCGCGTCGTTTGGTGACCGTCGCAAAACGCGTGGTGCGGTGAGGCGACGCGGGGGCGGGATCGTGGCGAATGTAATACGACGCGGCGGTGACGTCACTGCTCGTGCCGCCGCCGGCCCCGCCCCCAAGAGAGCGATGGTGCGGATCGCGGAATCCGCCTTTGAGCGAGCGCTCTTGCAAGTCAATGCCTCCGGAAAAATAGATCGAGTTGCGAAGTTTGCCTTGCGAAGGATCCTTGGGCCTTGCAGGGAGCCCGCCGGAGAACAATGAGCAAGATGGAAAAACGAACGCAGGCCGTGTATGCATAATGCTCCGCAATCCATTTTATCTTATTGATTATCGTAAGCGCGGTTTGGTTGAAGATCGCCGAGGCCTGATAGAGAGGTGTCGCCAGAGAATAAGATTCTAGATAAAATAAGATCGTTAGGTTCTAGATAAATGTAGAAACAGTGCCTTATAAACAAATGAAAAAGGAATTACCGTCCGCAATAGCACAGATTTATGTAATTCTTAATGCAGACAGCATGACTCATTATCAGAGTCTCTGGTTTGTGTTTTCGCGTTCCATCAAAGAATTTCTGTACTGTCATTTACAAGAACATTTCCATAAATTTATTGTAGTTTTTCCTGTTATAAGAAAACATATTTTTTATTTAGCGTTCTTTAATATTTTGTTGAAATGATTGAAGGCGTTGTCATTGTCAACAATACTATTTATTTTAATAAGAGCAGCTTTCGATGGCTTAGCCATCATCACCAGTTTTCTGATACAAGAAAAATATAAAATCAGTTTTCTTGTATCAGAAAACTGATGATGATGGCTAAGCCATCGAAAGTTGCTCTTATTGAAATAAATAGTATTGTTGACAATGACAACGCCTTCAATCATTTCAATTATGTAAATGTCAACTACAACTCACCACTAAACCAATATAAGATTTTGTTGTTGCAATTTAGCCAGTGTCTGCTGATAGCAATAGTTTATTATCAATAGTACAAGTTTTGTCGGAAAAGCGACGGGAATAATTAAATAAAAATAAAAACGAAGCTTTTGGGTGTTTATTTTCTAACAATTCTTCGAATTAATTTCCTCCCGTCTTAACACGGAGTTTCCACGGGGCTTGCTTCGCTTGACGGCTTCTTGTAGCGCGTAAACTGAAATGGTGTTGACCCACTGACCCGCATTCCCGTCATGCAGATTTCATAGGCCGGGAGCCAGCAGGAACACCCACGTATGATATGCTCAAAGCTAAAGCGTTTTTAGAAGCTAGCCAATGTTATGAGGAACAGGGAAGCGCAAGTACGGCGGCCTGTAGGTATCGGCATTAGGCTGAAAAACGTTTTGCTGAAAAATGTTGTGAAAAGTGTTGAAAAAATTCTAAGCCATTGGGGAATGATTACACAGCTAATTCTTGTTGTATTGTTCGTTAGATAGCCGAAGTATGGGGAAGATTATGCGATATCGATGTGGTGTCTCAAACTTCGCTGTATTGAATTCAGTGTACATTTTTTTAATGGCCTCTTGTATTTGGTCAACTAGTAGGAAATTCTTTTCCATTGCCGATTATGACCGCGCCATACCGTTTGGGCGTCTCTAAGTAGCTGCCACACTGATTCAAAGATGACCAATTTGTCACTAGGCCATATACGTCCGTATCCTAGCTAAAAGTATGGCGGTACATTTTTAAGAGCAATAATGATGTTTCATTTAAAATTGCGATTTGAAAATTTGTCTCTACTTTTAATCCTATAAATAGGGAATCTTTACTTGAATTAAATCCTATGATGCAGTGCATCATATAAACCCAGTCAACTATTTAGAAGTAAAATGAAATTCTGAATTCTCATTGAATAGCCTGCTGTTCACGTCACAATTGTCAGAGTTACTATTTATACCGCCTGGATTTTATACAGCTTAGCTGGGTATCGTATCCTATTCATTATGTCACAATTTACAGTTCCGTAATTACGTATGTAGTCGAAATAACATCTTGTTTGAAAACGCCGCGCTGGTGACAGCGGGTAGCGGCGTCAATGGCCATCACCACATTCGCTGCTGCTGCGTTTTACGCCTTTTTTCTCAACTGTTAACTGTCGTAGCTCCTGCTGCCCTGGTTGGGGGCGTTTTTGAGTTATATACTGCAATATATTGCTATTGTAACGAATATTGCGTCATCCCCCGGCGCCACTCCGAGGCGCCTGCTGGTTACGTCATCTGCCGGCGACCACGAGCCGCCGGTGAGCACGAGTTGCATCACCTGCCGGCGGATTCGTCCAGAAAGTGCGCGGCGTCCGGATGGTTCTGGATTGTCCTGACGAGTATAAATACGCGACGGCCGGCGGCCGCGAGTCAGTCTTGAGTCCGCAGTGGAAGCTGAACTGTGAAGTGTGTGCATCGCGGTGAATAGCTGTGCAGTGAGTGTGCTCAGTGAAGTGAACCGTTGTCAGTGCATCGTACTGTGGTCGGTGACGTGAACGGTGACCAGTGCATCGAACTGTGATCAGTGCAGTGAACTGTGCCAGTGCTTAGGACTGTGCAGTGTGCAAGAGGATGTAGTGTAAATAACTGAAGAGAAGTGTAGTGTAAATAAAGCAAGAGAAGTGTAGTGTAAATAACTGAAGAGAAGTGTAGTGTAAATAAATAATCAAGTGTTTTCAGTGATTGTGTTTAGTAAAAATAAACGTTTTGTTAAAATAATACAGAGACTTTTAATTCACCACCTAAAAACGTAACAATTGGTGTCAGGTGTGGTATAACAGTGGTGAATTAAAACATTAATCAAGATGAGTTTCACAAAAGTTTACGTGATCTAAAGTGACGGAGTTGAAGAAGGAGTTAGAAGAGGGGAACAAGACACTTCCGGAACGAAAGCCATATTACAAGAACGTCTTGCTAATGCAATGAAGGCAGCAGGCGAGGATCCAGAGAATTTTCTCTTCGAGACAACAGGGAACTTTTCAGACCTATCCAAAATATTGGAAGGAAAGTTAACTGAAAATTCCAAATTTTAAAAGGAGAATTGATGGAAAATTCAGAAATTTAGAAGAAAACTGGCAGAAAATTCAGAATTTTAAAGGAGAATTGATGGAAAATTCAGAAATTTAAGAAAACTGGAGAAAATTCCAGAATTTTGGAAGAAAAGTTGGAACAGAAGATAACGCAGAATAATAAATTGGTGCGAGAAGAAATTGAGGAGAAAATTTTGAAGAATGAGGAAAAGTTACTAAATCTGTTAGAAGAGAAGCTGAAGGTTTTTACTCATCAACAGAAAAATCGAATATAAACATCGTACAGGAACCACTAGAAATGGCACCAGTAGCCACCGTACGGGAGCCACTGGGAAAGCTAGAGTAAAACCACCTACCTTTGATGGCACTTCTTCATGGTCGAATTATTTGAAGCAATTCAAGGCTGCTGCGAGTAAATGGCTGGTCCGCAACAGATTGTGCTACGGCCCTGATTTTGGCTTTGCGTGGTAACGCCGTCGATATTCTAGAGACAATACCGACCGATGAACAGTCCAACTTCGAGCAAATTGTCAAGAGACTCGAAACACGGTACGAGGCAAGCGCACCTGGAAGACATGTATTTTACCCAGCTAAGGAATCGTGTTCAGAAGCCTGGAGAGTCTTCAAGAACTGGAAGCTGATATTTCTCGTCTGGCGCGCCTTTCGGACCCTGATGCCTGGAGAGTTCCTGCAACGCACAGCCGTCGGTGCTTTATTGAAGCGCTACATGATGCAGAAACACAACAAGCATTGAGACTGGCAAGACCGAAACCTTAGCTGACGCATTAATCAAGCACTAGACTTCAGGTTGCAAAAAGAGCATCGAAACGTGACGGACGAGTACGAATTGCAAACCGGCGTCAGAACTTATGACGAAAAATATTTTGAGGCAATAGTGGAGAGGTTGATACGCAATTCTAGTGGCAAAAGGCGACAACCTCGATGTTGGAATTGTGGAGAATTAGGGCACGTGAAAAGTCGATGTGACCGTCCACTGAAGCAACAAGGAGAGCAGCAGTCTCTTGGTAAACCTAGCAGCCAGCAGAAACTAAAGCAGGTTGATGGAAGGGGCATCCATCGACCTGTCAAACAAACCCCACCTTACGAAATACATGTCAAGTCCATTCGACACCGTTCTGACAGCGTTTATGTAGATGCATTTGTAAATGAAAGGCCATGCGTCTTACTTTTGGATACTGGTGCAACTAAGAGCATTATACGAACCGATTTTGCCAAATCATCTCATCTTATGCCGTCCAAATGGAAGCTTCGAACAGCCACTGGTGACTCGGCGAATGTTGTAGGAGATGGATGCCCTCCTTGCTATTGGAACTGTTGCTTTCAGTCATCGTCTGCTGGTCGCTGATATAGAAGAAGAAGCAATTTTAGGAATGGATATTATGACGACATATGGGTGTCAGCTGGATTTACGACACGGTGTGCTGAGACTCAACGAAGTGAGGTGGTTCTACATTCACGTAACAACATTGCCGTGAATGTAATTACGGTTGACGACGTAATCTTGACGGAGCGTAGCGAGATGTTTATAGAGCGGCCCTGAGGCGACGTTCCATCTGGAGAGATGCTATTCTGGAACCTAGAAGTCACGACGAGACATTGGTCGCGGAATTCTAGTGGCCAAAGAACTGGTCAGAGTGAATAGAACAATACCTGGAGAATACTGAACATTAATTACTATCCTGTTAAGTTGAGATAAGGAACAGTGATTGGTAATTGTTCTACGGTATCCTCGGTTTTGCAGAATGTGAACCGTCCGAACCACCACCTAAAGGAATTCCTGAACGACTGCAGAATCTGGTTACAGAGGCATGTAAAGGCTTATCTCGGAAGAGTGTCATAAGGCTGAAGACCTATACGGCGCTACCGCATGTCTTTGAATGCAGTGACGGTGTAAAGGAAAGACTGTATTGTTCGTCACCGAATAGACACCGGAAACGCCACACCGATTCGCAAGCTGCTAGAAGATTACCTCTGTCAAGAAGAGAAGAAGCAGATGAGATTATTAAAGAGATGAAGAAGGATGGCGTAATCGAACCATCAAGCAGTCCGTGGCTTCTCCGTCGTATTGGTAAAGAAGAAAGACGGTCGACTCGGTTCTGTGTCGATTTCCGACAGCTCAACAATGTAACGAAGAAGGATAGCTATCCATTGCCCCGTATTGACGACATGTTGGACACGCTCTCTGGGGCCAAGATCTTCTCGACACTTGACCTGAAAAGCGGATACTGGCAAGTAGAATTAGATCCAGAGATCGAGAGAAGACTGCATTTACCATCGGATCAGGTTTGTGGCAGTTTACAGTAATGCCTTTCGGACTGTGTAATGCTCCAGCTACATTCGAAAGATTGATGGAAACCGTGCTCAGAGGTCTGTCGTGGGAGACATGTCTTGTCTACCTCGACGATATAATTGTTGTTGGAAAATCTTTCGAAGACCACATCAATAACCTAGAACAGGTGTTCAAGAGGTTGGAAGGAGCGAACTTGAAACTCAGCCCAAAGAAATGCCATTTATTTCGAAGCAGGTAATTACGACATGTAGTATCTGGCACGGGAGTAGAACCTGATCCGGAGAAGGTTAAAGCCGTAAAGGAATGGCCAGTCCCAAAGGATAAACATGAATTGAGAAGTTTCCTGGGTCTATGTAGCTATTATCGCCGCTATGTTTTGGGATTTGCCAACATCGCGAAACCGCTGACTCAGCTGACAGAAGAAAAGCGTTTGTTTCAATGGGATCAAGACTGCCAACGCGCTTTCGAAAATCTTAAAAGCGCCATGCTGAGTGCTATTTGAGCTATCCACTACCTCAAGGAAATTATATACTTGATACTGACGCAAGTAACGTTGGTATTGGAGGGTATTATCGCAGATACAAGATGGACGAGAGAAGGGAATCGGTTACTATAGTAAAGTGCTATCAAAGCCAGAACGCAACTATTGTGTAACCGAGAGAATTACTTGCTGTGGTGAAATCCGTTGAACACTTTTACAAATATCTCTACGGTAAAAATTTCTTTTGAGAACGGATCATGCTGCTTTGAAATGGCTGCTGAACTTCAAGAATCCGGAAGGTCAAGTCGCCAGATGGATTGAAAGATTGCAAGAATTCACATTTAGAATAGAACATCGAAGCGGAAGTACTCACCGGAATGCCGATGCTCTCTCCAGAAGACCGTGCCCTGAAAACTGCAAGCATTGTTGTCATGCAGAAGAAGATGTGTCCTACCTTAAGGGTCACTGTCAGTAATGACCAATGGCAGCCAGAGAACTTCAGAAAGATCAGAAAAAGGACACGGAATTGAAACATGTTTGGAAATGGAAAATAGCAGGACGGAGACCAAGTTGGCAAAAAATAGCTCCCTGTTCTTCAGCAGTAAAATCATATTGGGCGCAGTGGGATTCGATTACTGAAGAGGAAGGTGTTCTGAAACGAGTTCTGGAAAGTGAAGACGGCTGCAGAAGAGGACGCAGATATTGTTACCGAGGGAAGGGTCCCTGAAATACTGAGAGAATTGCATGATGGAACTTCAGGAGGACACCTCAGTATAACAAAACCTTAGAAAGTGCGCGAACGATTTTACTGGGTTAATTGCAAGCAAGATGTAAAGAGGTGGTACAAAGTGTCAAGTTTGTGCTACAAGCAATGGGCCACATAAAAGAGAAGAGCAAAGATGAGGCAATACAACGTTGGAGTCCTTTCGAACGAATTGCCATTGACTTGCTGGCCCATTTCAATGTCAAATGATGGAAATAAATACCTACTCGTGGCTATGGATTATTTCAGCAAATGGGTTGAAGCATATCCCTACCTAGCCAAGAGGCCACTGCTATCTCCGAAGTACTGGTTAAGGAATGGGTGAGCCGATTTGGTGTGCCACTGGATTGCATTCAGATCAAGGACGGAACTTCGAATCCGCAGTGTTTCAAGGGGTGTGAACTTCTTGGAATAAGAAAAACAAGAACGACAGCCCTACATCCGCAGTCAGACGGAATGGTGGAACGCATGAACAGAACAATGGGAAAATATTGCGAAGGTCGTGTCAGATCACCAACGCGACTGGGACCAATACATACATCTTTTCTTCTAGCCTACGCTCATCTGTTCATGAGACAACTGGGCAACGCCGCTAATATCCTCTTCGGCCGGAACTACGTCTACCATGTGATCTACAGTTTGGTTGTAAAACTAATGAAGAAATAGCCGGTGAAGACTTTGTAAATGACCTAAGACGGAAAATGGACGTAATTCATAACCAGGTGCGTGAAAGAATCCAAATCGCAAGTGACAGGATGAAAGACCGGTATGACATCAAAGCTGAAGGAGGAGGTTACCAACCTGGAGATCATGTCTGGCTGTTTAACCCAACGTCGCCGCGGTTTGTGTCCAAAATTACAACGACAGTGGGAAGGACCGTACGAGGTCGTGAAGAGGATAAATGATGTTGTCTACCGAATTAAAAAATTGCCGAATGGAAAACCACGAGTCGTTCATTCGAATCGGCTGGCCCCGTACGCTGGAAGTAATGAAAATGATGAAGAAAAGACCCAGAGTTTGTGAGCTGGACATGCAGGAGTGCACATTCCACGAGTTTATGTCTCAGTATAATGGAAAGCATCAAGCGCGTTATGGGGTAACAATGGAGGTGCAACGGATCTGTTTGCGCTACCCCAGGAATATGCATTGGCGCATTGTGTCGCCCAGGATTTAGATATGACCAGAGGTGTTGCTACTGTATTCAGAGAAAATATGGAAGGATAGAAAATTAAAGAACCAACAACCAGATATTGGAAGGTTCTGCATCTGCCGACGTCAGTCACTATGTTTATTACCTTGTCACAAAAGTAAGTCATATCACAAGGCATCCTATGAAAATCTTTGGGAAACTCTGATTGAATTACGCCAACAAGTACTGCAAGACAACGTCCAGAAGATTGCCATGTCAAAACTGGGATGTGGGTTTGATGGACTGAACTGGAGAATAGTGAGAAGCATGTTGGAAGTACTGTTCCGGTACACTGGGGTTAGCATCTTAGTCTGCAGCTACCACCATGGAATGTTGTCATATCCAAAGAAGACAATTGACTGCCACTTCTTCTTAACCTCCAACTGCACTAGAGGCTCCCGCTGCAAGTATCGGCATGATTTCACTAAACGCGCTCCGAGACGGATCGCAACTAAGGAGGGGGTAGTGTAACGAATATTGCGTCATCCCCCGGCGCCACTCCGAGGCGCCTGCTGGTTACGTCATCTGCCGGCGACCACGAGCCGCCGGTGAGCACGAGTTGCATCACCTGCCGGCGGATTCGTCCAGAAAGTGCGCGGCGTCCGGATGGTTCTGGATTGTCCTGACGAGTATAAATACGCGACGGCCGGCGGCCGCGAGTCAGTCTTGAGTCCGCAGTGGAAGCTGAACTGTGAAGTGTGTGCATCGCGGTGAATAGCTGTGCAGTGAGTGTGCTCAGTGAAGTGAACCGTTGTCAGTGCATCGTACTGTGGTCGGTGACGTGAACGGTGACCAGTGCATCGAACTGTGATCAGTGCAGTGAACTGTGGCCAGTGCTTAGGACTGTGCGAGTGTGCAAGAGGAGTGTAGTGTAAATAACTGAAGAGAAGTGTAGTGTAAATAAAGCAAGAGAAGTGTAGTGTAAATAACTGAAGAGAAGTGTAGTGTAAATAAATAATCAAGTGTTTTCAGTGATTGTGTTTAGTAACAAAATAAACGTTTTTGTTAAAATAATACGAGACTTTTAATTCACCACCTAAAAACGTAACACTATGTTATGAATAAAGTAATTTAATTCATGCTGAATACAACTTAGACAAAATTCGTATTGCGCAAATTTAGGGTACAATGGTATATATATATTTCTTTCCCAAGAAACTGCTTTTCGGATAATACTGGGATATTAATTTTTGTTTTCCAAGTAAAATTGCTTGTTCAGCAAGTTAAGAAACTTTATACAAGGTAACTTAGTGGAACTACTAATTTTGGTTCAGTTTCAAGCAACAATGCAATTATTGCTTAAATCAATTTTGTATGATTCCAGGGCAGTGTTAACTTTTCATTTTAAAACTGTTTATATCACTAACTGTAAATTAATGTTAATGCAAAATGAGTCACACTGAGGCATCTAGTTTCCTTTCGAGGTGATCATTTCTGGAGTAAACAAGGGATATTGATTGACTCTTAGAAAAGCTTTCGCAAACATGAACAGTTTTTGCGAAACTTTGCGTGAAATGTACGCAATTTTTAATCAATTATTTTTTTCAAAAAACGGTACCATATCATTCTACAAATTTTCTCCTCGTGTGTATTAAAACACGGTAAAAAAAGTAGTGCTTGTTCCATTTTCGGAAGAGTTTGTATTTTCAAAAATTGGGAAGTTAACATTGCAAAACTATAATATTGAAGAGAGAGAGAGAGAGAGAGAGAGAGAGAGAGAGAGAAAATATTTGTCTTAAATGAAATGTTTTACAAAAATAGACCTTTAAAAACGATAATGTACGTTTTTTGAAAATGCGAATACTTTTCGCGTAACTTCTGCTTTAAGGTACTGCAAATTACAAACAAAATTGTTTTTCAAAAACTGCTCAAAATGTTTTTAAAACGTTTTGCACGGATAAATAAAGGACGCTTAAAATAATGGAGCAGGACATATCGTTGAACACTCTAAATTCTCGAAAGTTGCACATTTAGAAATAATGAAAGAAAGTATATGCTGATCTAATAACAATTGTTTTCATTTTAAAATTAGAAAAAATGTAAAAAGGTTTTTTTTTGTAAAGAAAATACAATTTTTTATCTTTATTAATTTCAACTAGAATATCATGGGATTTTGTAATCAATAACAGTAACAATTCCCAGAATATCAAAAGTATAGTTACATTTCTTTAAAATATTATGGAAATGAGTATCTGATGTCACCATCGTAACAGGTTATAACATTAATAGTTTTGGATATTTCGCGTTGCACCAAATCTAAAGTTTGGTGAGATAATTTAAATACGAATATTCGCGAAATTCAAAATTGGATGCCATATAACACTAAACGTGGCAATTTATAATGCAAAATGTATCATTAAAACTCATTACTTTGCACACCACATTGAAAATCAAATATAATTTATAACATACATCAAGATTATATTTTTATATTCATTGTTTGGTACAATGATCACAGGAACTTCGATGTAAGGAAGTAATGATGATAAATGATTTAAACAGGGAAACACGGTACTCGCATTTGCCTACATATCGTACCTGAGAATCTTTAACTTTTACATTAATTTCTTTACGAAACTGCAAAAATGTTCATTGCTTAACTGGATTAACATGGGGATGAAGCGTGTTACAGAAATCTTTTGCTCGCGGGTAATCAAAGTCCATGCCGAGCTCGTGGAGTGTGCTGATTTCATTTGCAGACCTCCCTAGCGATGGTTGGAGAGAAATCTCTAATTTTCTTGCTAATGGAAAGAGTAATCAAGTTTGTGTTTGAAATTGTAAGGCGAAACGAGTAGGCGAGAGTCTTCTTGCGACAACCTGAGAAATATTGTGTCTCGCGCTTAGAGCTGCTTCGACTGGCATGGCGCTATTTATACCTCCCCTGGGGGAAGGTAAAAGGGCAGGGTAACAAAGCGAGAAATTTGATTTGAGAAGGGCCTCTCACTTTGAAACATATTTCACTGTAGCATCAATGCGACGACCTGTTATCAAAGTGAAAGTAAAATCTATAAACGCTCTTAAATCTTCGTAATTAGTCAAGAGTTTCTAATACGAGCTAAATACTTCTTAAATTGATAAATTGATTTCGATTATTAAGCCTTTTTGTTTATTACCAGGCTACGTATTAAACATTAAGATCTTAGCGAAATGACCATGTTGAAAATATTACACTAGACGTTTGCAAACATCGTTTCCTTCTTATATTTCCAATTAAGCAGGACTATTTTTTTTCCTATATAAACGCTTCTCTTTTGTTTCCTGGATATTTTATAGTTTCACAAATATCTGAGTCATTTGGGTGACAAACGCTTCACGAATTATCTACAGATTTTTGAGTTATTTAATAATTTGTGACTGAAAATGGAAAACGCTGAAAGTGCCAAAATCACTCACTCGGCACATTTAGCCTTCCAAGAAACACATTACGATGGAACATACAGACTCCTACGATGAGTGTAGTCAGTTTGAACCACAAGGGAGCTTATCGGATACTTCAGCTTTTCCCAATTTATATGCTTTCCTACATTTAGCTAAAAATCTGAAAATTTGTCATTTTGGCTCTTTCAGCGTTTCCGATTTCCAGTCTTCAATTGAGAACAGAAGGTGAAGTCAGGATATATACAAAATTCCAGTTTGGTTATATGCTTTGCGAGAAAGATAACCTTCATTTTCTTGATAAGTACGACCAAATGCCACGTTTTAAATTCACTAACTTGGGATCAAAGGGAGCGGCAATTGTTCAGTGTAGGACACTAGCTTCCTGACCTCGACTCAGCCTCCTTCCCAAGTGAGTACCAGGATCTTTCCTGGGGGTAAAGGCGGCCGGAGCGTTGTGCTCGCCGCACAACCTCCTCCTTGCGCCGACGGCGACGAATAGGAGGACTCCTACCCTCACCTCCCCCGTAGACCACATCGGCCTGTGTGCACAGGAATACTTTCCTTTTTTTAAAACTTGGGACCAGAAAGACATTGGTGCTGCATCTCCATCTTTCAGATACCTTACCTGTTGGTACAGCGGGAACCCAACCGTCTTTAACAAGAGAGGCGGTGCGAGAAATGTGGGGCGACAAATGCGGAAAGAGGCCGGCGGGGCTGCGTCCACACACAAGAGATAGGTCTCGAAATGCTTTTAGGCGTAGCCACTCAGGTTACAGGTAACCACTCACGAGGAACGTAGGAAACGCGTAGGTTTAAACAGCTCAATTAAAACACGTATTTTATTTCTAATTTATATTAAATTTCTATTCATAGTAATATCAGGCAATCATCACAATAAAATTACAATTAGATTGGGTTTTTTATTCCGACTAGTTGAAAATTGTTTAAATTATACATATATTCTTCTTCTCGCCTGTAACATTTGTTGTTTTGGGCGTACGTGCAATTTATCGAATGGTGAAGGTACAGGTCATTCATGCTTCCCTGAGAAGCTAAAAAGTATCGAAACATTAGTTCATGGTACACTTCATTGTCCAAACAATGACCAAATTCATTGTTCATAGACGAATTCGCAAAAGTATTTCCGGAACCAAACACGGGCAACATACGAGTATGTGTCAAGAGGACCCACTGCAGAATAAACTGAGGCGTTTCGGGTAGAAAGATATATGTCCACGTTAACACAATTTGACGTTCTCGTCATATTACGTACTCGCGTAACAAAGAGAACGTATTGTAATGTAATGCATAAATGTGCGATTTTGCGATAGAAAACTGGCATTGTAGGGCCCCGGTAACAGTATTGCAAAAATTATGTAGTAATCAATACGTAGTAAAGTACATCAGTATTCACGATTAGTGGATCCTTGATACCGAAACGTAATTGACAGAGAAACGTCTCTGCTTCGTAATTAACGCCAGCGCCTAAACCGGATGATTTGGTCGAAAATGCATATTTCCTGGTCGATTCAGATCCTACGAGTTTGAAACAAATATTTTGATTTTTAAATATACTTTACAAGAAGCGTGAATAACATTTTCGAAAAGTACTTTACATGAAGCGTGAAGAACATTTTCGAAATGTTCTACAAAATGTCTCCAAATTTTTTATTACAATGTTTCTTCGAATAGAACAAAAAAGTCTAAAAAATGGGACAGGCCTCATTTTCGTTACACTCTCTGAATTTTCAAAGAGTGCAAAAGATGAAAATGTATCAATGTCTTCCCACAGCTACAATTTGAATATAGTCACTATCATTTACATTTCGAAAATATGAGTAGTTTTCCAGAAACTATGCTTGATACTGCAGGAAATTTTAAGCAGTTTCTCAAATCCATCTCATTTTTTCCCGATCCGCTGAAAAAATTTGCGCACGTCCTCTTTTCGGCAAACATTCTATTTTTGAAAATTGCAAAAAATAATTACAAAAGTACAAAATAAATTATATACATATTTTCGCTCTACGTAAAGGCAATTTTGTTCATACGCGGCGCAAACTGTTTGGGTTTTAAATGTACATGACCTTATTTTGATATTTAATTATCAGAACAGATTTCATTTTAAACATTTCTGCATCAATATTGTATTTCTGCAATAGTAATTGTTTGAATTGTTTTTAAATTCTGAGTGTTCAACGGAAATGAAACCAGTGCTATTTTTAAGTGTCTTTTGTTGTATCCGAGGAAAAAATTAAAGAAAAATTTGGTGTCCTTTCGAGAAGAAAAAAAGAGTTTCTTTCCCACCCCGCGCGTCCGTGGCTCGTATCATTCTCACGCATAGAGCCCACGCCCACGACTCGCGCCCACGCCCTGAGCTGACGCCCAAGACCGCAGCCCTGACTACGCTCCACAGCTGTTGTGGTTGTGACCTTGGTTGTGTTATGGTTGTGACCTTGAGCGAGGGCGAGAGTATCATGCGCCCAATAGCTTTAGCCAACGTCCTCCCCGCCTTCCATAGCCAAACCCCACTTCTCCCACACTCCACAAATCTCCTTTGAATCTCACCGGCTGAGGTGGGTCAGGGCAATCCTCTGACCAGGAGAACCTCGGCGTCGAGACCCAGCGGGGGCAGGATTTCCGACACTTGCTACAGAGCTCTGTAGAAATGAGGAGACCAGTCTGTAGCTTCAAGGCACTCCTACGTGGGGTGGTGCCCCGCTGGTGGCAGATACCTGGCTGGGGAAAATGGCGCAAGCCGATGTGCACCACAGACCTTAGCCGTCACCGAGCCCGGGAACCGGAGTGAATGCTTTGCGTCCGCGTCCGCCCCCACACGTAAGGCCCCGTCGCAGGCAGCCGCCCTCCCCCGCGCGCTTTTTGAGCGGCAGACTCCACTTGGGCTTCCTTTTGGGCGGCGACATATTGTGCCATTCATCTCCCGGGCGGCGCGGGCGCGGCGGGAGGAGGCGAGGGACGTGGCTTGGGGGGAGGGGCGCGGCGCGGCGCGGCGTGGCGGGGCGCGGCGGGGCGCGGCGAGCGGGCGCGGCGGAGCGGCGGGGCGACGCGGGCGGGAAGGGCGGGACAGAGGAGTGTCGGGGCAGGGCGTGCCGTAGCGTGGAGTGGCGTGGCGGGGCGAGGCGGGACGGGTATCGAGGCGAGGCGGGACGTGTGGCGGGGCGAAGCGGGCCGGTTGGCGGGATGGGGCGGGGCGGAGCGGGACGGAATGGCATGGGAAGGCGGCCCTTGACGGAAACCCCACTTCCCCCCGGCAGATTCACCCCCTCACCAGCACCAACGACGCCGACTGCACTGGCGACTAACATCCTTCGCCATCAGCACCAACGACGTCTCCCTTGCGTTGTTGGTGGTGATGGCTGCGTCTCTGCCGCCAATCCCAACGCCGCAACCACCACCGTCATGGCGATCCGTTCGCCACCACATCTGTTTGTTCCCCGTTCCAGTGCCATGCCTGTCTCCATTCCAATCTCCGTAGGTGCCCTGTCGCTGGTCTGCCGATGTGTTGTGGCGCCATGGAGAAAAACACACAGACATTTACAAGTATGTACAAGTTTATTTACATGTATGTACAATAACCAACTTTTGCTCGGAAACGACACACTTGTGAGTATTTCCCTGTGGATACTCCACATAGCTAGGGAGGCGCCGCCGCCTCTGACGCTACTCCAGCGCAACTACCGTGACCTCGTCGCCCGTGCACTAGGCACGACACGCTCCAGTCTAGGCGTAAAGTTTTGCGCATCGCGCGAGTTTTCCAGAATTAAAAACCCACCGTCTGAGCTCGTCGGCTCTATTTCATACCAGAGTGCAGCCGTCACGTGACCGTCCTAGGTGTGGGAGGGAGGCTCACGTCTACCATGTGACCTTCCCGGTCAAGCTGGCGTCCCCTTCTTCCGCTCCTCCTCCCACCCACGGCCGCCAACGTGACGCCAGTGTGTCACGCGCGAATCGCCTCTCTCGACTCCACTAGTTCCGCACAATGCTGAGTGGCACCAAGCGCCTTCGAAAGCCACCGACAACTTTGGCTCATGACCGCCGCCACCATCAATTGCCACTAACCCTCACTTTCATTTCTCTGAGGCGGCTGCCACAAACCGCCTCAAAGGATACGCTGCGTCGCCAGACGCGATTCTCTCCACTTCCCGCCTTTCCTTATCTCCTAAGCGTTATTACCACAGCCGCAGGCACCCTTATCACTTCACACACAACACGACGTGATTGCTTCCACTCACCCCGTCCATTGGTCGTTCTATCCACCACTCACTTCAAAGGCGCTTGCCCAAAGGAGAATTCTAGAGGCCAGTTGCTCTTATTGGTAGTTTTTCGTGGTTTCTCCGAGCAATGTCAAGTGAGCGCTATAGCAGTACCCTTACAAACGGGCCACGCACCACGTGCAATTTCTTGCTGTATACTCTTTGTCGTACTTACATACAATAACACATGCACTATGTAGCTTCATTATACGCACGTTTTCTTGAGCTCTCCTTTTGCTTGTAGTGGTAGTAGAGCTGAGGGTGAGTTACTATTTTGCTAGCAATGCAGAAAAGTCAAATCAGCAGCTCATTTACAGTTGCAAATAAGTTTTCTATAACTTCAGAACGCAAATGTAGTTTTTTAAATGTTAATATGCGCTTTTAAAATTATTATTATTATTATTATTATTATTAATATTACTATTATTATTTATCTTTCAACTGTTAATAGTTAAACTGTTGGGAAGGGGTTCTGGAACTCAAAAAAGCGTCCGTAGATGATTTTCTCTCCCATACGCCACAGTTGTTTTACTGCTTTTCGACTAAATAAATATCTAAATATCACTACACTCCCCCCATGGCAGGGGACATGCCAGGAGATTGGAGATTGTCCCGGCTGGGGCGGCGCGTGCCCCGGCCGGGAGGTACTTCGTGAGAGAATTGTCCTGCAAGTCGACTTTAAAGTCGGTGCCGGATCCCACCATCCAGAGGGGAGTTTCCTCACCACCGCCTCCACTCATAAAATCATTTACTCTAACGGGAAAAATTGCCATAACAGTTGACACACCTCGAATCAATCACTAGAACGCGCTTCATTTAGTGCACGGTATCGGCCTAGTTCCTCTGATGGCTTTCACATCGCGTCGTTCCTCACCAGCTCCCGCCATACACTGCCGCCGGTGTTGCATGTCCCTGCCGCCACTGATTTCTCTTCATCTGAAAGAATTCTCGAGTCATCGACCCAGACGTCCACCTTTCGTCCCGTCCATCCCATTCGACGCCGACCATCCTTTCCTCTGCTGCTGCTGAGTTCTCAAGATCATTTCATAGAGCTCTTTCCACATTTCCATTCACCCAACACTAGATGCTGCAGCACTCCCCGTGCATCTGAATGCGTCGCAGAATCCGTAGAGAATTTGTTTCCGGGCGCGTCAGCTACCCAGATGATTAGTCACGTAGATGGAGTTCATGATACATCCCGAAGTTTTCCACCTCCTCTTCCTCCTCCACCACCACCACCACCACCACCACCACCACCACCACCACCACCAACAACAACAACAACAACAACAACGTGAGATCCGGCGCCGACATACAAGGCGGTTTTCTGTTTTCGGTTTTCCTCTATAGGTATCTCCTCAAAAGGGCACCGCCCCCGTCGGAAAAAGATCTCGAGTGGTCTCCTAATGTGTGATGTAGTGCAGTACATATACATGTAGTATGTGTGTGTGTAACGAGCAAAGAGGGGACACGGAAGAAAGAAAGGTCGTCCGCGGTCCAATTGTTAGGAAACTGCTGCAACTTTCCGAGATAGGAGAAACAGAAGGCTATCGATCAGAACAGCCGGCCACTAGAAGTCTTCCCCAGGGAATGGCGGAATTCGTCCTAGGTATCTAACTTCTGCCCAAATTCCTCATCGTTGATATTCGTCGCCTAGGACCCCCTACCACTCATCCCCCCGCTGCCCTTGCCGCCCTCCGCCGTCAGCCCTCACCACGTATCAATCTTCACGTCTGAATAACTCCTCGTCTAGTCGCCCTGTTCATTTGCAATAACGCCCACGCTAATGGTTTCGTTTTGCATATAAATGACGCATGCAAATTATAACCTCCGGGCGGTTTGCCAAACTGCGAAAATCTTACAGTCGAGCGGATAAAAAAAAGTCGGTCAACTGGAACAAGGCAGCGTTTGACGCGCGCGGAGGTTCACAAACCGCCTAACAACCCCCGCCCCACCCCAGCTCGCCCCTCCCCCGCGTCCGGCCGACTTGAGCGGCAGGGCGTGATGCCCATCTCGCAATGGCCCCGCGCTCTTTTCAGCGGCGTATTGGATTGCGGCTTTGAATGTAATTCGCCAGCTCCATTGTGCCCTCATCGTGGAACTATTAATTGCTCGTGTTAATTTTGTTTCATTACCGGGGGATAATGCGATGACGTGGGCGCGGCTGGAATGAGAATGAAAAGGGAAGGGAGCAGGACGAGGACGGGAGGAGGTCGAGGCGACTAGATCCTCACCGACGATGGGTACAGAGGGGGTTGAAGGGGGAAGAAGCGGGGAGAAGGCAGACGTGCGGAGATGCTGAGTGAGACAGCAAGGGGAAGAAGAACTTGGCGAGACAGATCAGGAATTGTAGGGGAGATCGGGGCTGGTTTGTACTCTGGTTCCTATATCGGCCCCTGTAAATAGGCCCTGTAAAACAGCCCTGTAAACGCTAGCTTGGTGTCACGTGTTCGTCAGACCCACTAAATTGATTGATTGATTTTCTCGTGTTTCCGGGCGCGTCAACTGCTTTGGTCATTAGTCCCGTTCGCGTAGTTCATGTTTTTTCCGCGGGAGATGGCGGTGATCTTCTCCCGCTGGATGGCGAGATCCGGCACCGACCTACCGTCGGCTAGTGGCGTTTCCCTCTAACCAGAACTCTTCGACCAGCGGAGCACCGCCCCAGCCGGGACAAGCTCTAAGCTCCCGACCGGTCTCCCGGAATTTGTGGTAGTGTCGTGCATGTTTGTGGAAGTGTGTGTGTAAGGGGAGAGGATAGGACAAGGAAGAGGAAGGATAGATCGCGCGCGCGGTCCGTGGCCCGTTGGGTAGGGTACTGCTCCAGCATTTGCCTGGTGTTGATCGGAGAAACCAGGGAAAACGGAGCTTGTGCAGGCTGGGGCGGTACTCCGCTGGTGGAAGAGTCCTGGTTAGGGAGAAACCCCACTAGCCGACGGTAGGTCGGCGCCGGATCTCGCCATCCAGCGGGGGAAGATCACCGCCATCTCCCGAGAAAAACATGCACTACACTAACGGGACTAATGACCAAAGCAGTTGACGCGCCTGGAATCACTAACCAACCAACCAACAACGGTGCGCCGCTAGTGAGAGATACCTGGACGGGGTTGTGGACGGGTCAGACATGGAATGGTAGGTTGATCGATTGATAAGTTATTCCGGGCGCGTCAAATACTGAAGTCATTAGTCCCGTAAGTGTAACGCATGTCTTTCATTGATAGTTGGCGGTGATCTTCCCCCATTAGACATTCCCCCAATTATTCCCCCCCCCCAAGCTATTTCCCGCCAGGGGGTCATCGCCCCAGCCGGGACAAGTTCTTAGTCCCTTTGGCATGTGGGGTAGTTTAGTGCATGTTAATGTGTGTGTGAGGGGGTGCATTATTATTATTAATATTATTATAATGATTATAATGTAACGATTTGTTACAACAACATTCATTTTAAAACTGCCAAAAAGTTAGTGGTTAGTGATCCATGTTCCACGATGGCTCTCTATTGTTTTCTTGTGAGTTTCAAGTCTTCTATTTTTCATCTTACGCTTAACTGTTTTCGATATGAACTCCAACGGCATGTATAGATATTTGAGACGTTTGATGTGCCACTCGTACAAAATTTGGGAATCCCTGTTTCAGAGCAAAGGCAAGTGGAGAAAGCGTTGCTTGGGCGTCGGCGGTGGCGGTGGTGGTGGGTCTCAACCAAACTGCTTTAAGGGTCATAGAACTATCATCGTCCCAACTGGAAACTCGCAATATAACCGGGAGGAAACGCTCATTACCAGAGACGACAAACTTTCTCATCCGGTTCCGAAATAAACGCTGCGCGGAGGAGGAGGAGGTTGCGCGCAATGCAGTTCAAAATCTCTTCAAATCACAACAGCCGTTTAGAGTGAATTTGTGTGTGAAAGGAAGAGAAGAAGGAAGGAAAAGGAAGGGGAAGGAAGGTATGCAGAAGAGAAAGGACCTGACGGACTGAAATGAGAATGGCGAGGAGGGAATTTGAGAAAGTGGAAAGGAGAAATCAAGAAGCCCAGGAGATAAGAAGAAGATGAAAGGAAGACAAATAAGAATTGATGTATACAGAAATTTTTTTTTCTTTTTAAAGAGACAGTTTAAAAGTGAAAGAATAAAGAAGAATGAGAGAATATATTTCATTATTTATTTTTAAACCGTTAAATAACAATGGAAGTTTTGCGTAAATTATTATTTTATTTCCTACAATAAAATTATTTCCAAAGCTGACCTTCGGAATGTTATATACTAGGCAAAACAATTTAGTACTATATTTTATTACTAATTAAAATTTTTTGGGGGGAAATGCATTAATTCCGGGAGGCCTGGTTCCGGGAAACTTCTAGCGGCCGGCTGCTCTCATCGGTAGTTTTCCGTGGTTTCTCCGATCAACACTAGGCGAATGCCGGAGCAGTACCCTAACAAACGGGCCACGGACCGCGCGCGATCTGTCCTTCCTCTTCCTTGTCCTATCCTCTCCCCTTACACACACTTACACTAACATGCACCACACTACCACATATTCCGGGAGACCGGTCGGGAGCCTGGAGCTTGTCCCGGCTGGGGCGGTGCCCCGCTGGTGGGAGAGTTCTGGTTAGGGGAAAACTAGCCGACGGTAGGTCGGCGCCGGATCGCGCCATCCATCGGGGTACGATCACCGCCATCTCCCGAGAAAAAAACATGCACTACACTAACGTGACTAATGACCAAAGCAGTTGACGCGCCCGAGAACACAAAAAAATCAATCAACCAAGCATTTTTTATCAGAGCTTATTAAAAAGTAATTGGAGCGCACCAACATAATAGGCAAGAAATAAAAGAAAAAAAATATACACTTCCCTTGAGTCAATCACTCAAATAAAAGCCACAATGTTTTTTGCTATGCAAGTTTGTACGCATTCCTTATTCTTGGGGCTAATTTAGGATCGCCTTTACTGCTACAACCTGAAACCTGCTGTTCGTGAAGGGTGCCAGGGATAAATTTATTTGTGAGTTTACAGCAAGAAGCATGAAAAAATAAATTTCAAAGAGGGAATTTAATGATTCTTGAGTTCACGATAAGTTCAGGAAGAAATTTTAATCATTCCATTTTTCTACAGCCAAGCATATAATGAGATAAGAATTTGTATGAAACACTACTTAAGTTAACTACAAAAATATGCCAAATAAGCTAAAATCCGTGTTTATCTAATGCTATAGGTACTTAAAGTGTATATCTCTGCCAACTCTCTCTGATCCTCACAGTGTTAAAAACATTGCATGGCAAAAATGCACTAGGGATTCCACCTGTGATTAGAGTTATTAGAGTTATTATTGGTTGATGTATTTCGACATAAACTGTATATTTCAACATTATTAATTTACTTAATAAACTTAATGATCTTTTTGACAGATGTCACACATGATATGATAAAGGTTTTACGAATTTAAGTTCAAACTAATGCCTTTTTTATTTAATTTTGTGTAATTAATATTTAATACATTTTCTGTTTCACCGGCGAAACTGACTATGAAGAGAAAGCATTATATTTCGACACGTGAGTACTGAATTTGCAATATAAGCATAGTTGCTTCTTAGATGTGATTACAAAGACACACAATGTAAAAAAAAGTTGTCAGACATTTTATATTGTTGCCATACTTGACAGTTTCTCTGTGTATATCGAAGCACTGAATTCGATTCCCAAGCCACAATTCCGCCACCACCTTTCAGTTTTTTTTTAAATCGCGAAAAATTGTATTATGTTACTATTATGTAAGTTATGTTAGATACAATTTTTTGGAATAATTTTGATCTTTGCGACTAGTTTTTAACGAACATTTTGAATATAACAGTCCACCAGCCAAGGACACCCAGCGCTCTCCTATTTAACTCGCGCTGGGGGCCATTAAGTACTTATCGCGAAAAATAAAATTTAAAAAAATGCATATCTAACATACGGCAATATGTATATCATCGGATTCGTCATTACGCTCGTCATAATATACTACAAAAATGTATAGAACCATTCGAAAATAAACAAATTATCTCAATATCTCGCAAAATACAAGTGATAAAATGAATTTGAATATAAGCATATACTAGCCCCGTTCCCTCATGCACATTTGTGAAACTTGCATTGCAATAACTTCAACCGTTGACAAATTGCAGGTGGTGCTAAAGTTCCGTGACTTTTCCTGTATATACCTAATTTGAGAGTTCTGTCAGATTGATGCACATCATTGAATTAACAATGAATTGGAAAAAGAGAATGCCGTGCATTTTCACTCACTCAAATATATCAGAGTTATATCACATTCAGTAGTTATACTGGAGCATAAAGAACAATTAGTATCATAATAATAATTTTTCGCTCTCATACGAGATATAAATACATTACTATTTAAATTTATGAATGTTCTTGCTAGATCAATTGCATGTGCTATTGCACATTACAATGTGAAAGAAATGTTTCATTTCAATCAAGGAGAACAAATATTCAAGACTAGTGGTCTATAGCAACAAACGTGCTTATGAACAAACCCATACCACATGATTTTCCAAACATTAGCATACACACTGCTCAAGAACAAAAAATAAAATGTTCTGGTAAAACATTGCAGTACATTAAATATTTTAACAAAAACAGCCTTTACGAATACAAGCAATATTGGCGAGTGGCCTTTTCTTTGGAGCTTTTCAAACCCTTCCTTTGAAGCTGTGGAATGATGTCAGCTATATTATAAGCAGTGCCATACTGAGTATGATAATTCAAAACCAACGCGCAATGAAACAATAAACAGATGAAAACAATAGATACTTTATTTTTTCATTTTTCCCGAGTCAGTGGGTATCTAACGAAAGCATAGACCCCCTTCACATCACCGGACGCTAAGAGTTCTGTTTCAATTTCAGCGCGTATTAGAAATTAGTAACACAGATGTTACAAGAAAGGCTGGACATGAACTTATTTTGTGGTCAATTAAATGGGCAATAGAGTCAATATGTATACAGCGCAACAAAAAAGTGTCTGCGCACCGCGCCGAGTCAGGAGCTGCCTGCGAGGCGCCAGGGTCTGCGGGACCTGGTGCCACCAGGGTCTGCGGCGCGCTAGTGCCACCAGGGTCTGCGGGACGCTAGTGCCACCAGGGTCTGCGGCGCGCTAGTGCCACCAGGGTCTGCGGGACTAGTGCCACGGGCTGCGGACTAGTGCCACCAGGGTCTGCGGGACTAGTGCCACCGGGCCTGCGGGACGCTAGTGCCACCGGGTCGGGGGCCTGCGGAACCTAGTGCCACCGGGGCCTGCGGGACGCTAGAGTCGCATGCTTCCCGTCGCCCCCTCCCCCAACCACCACAGCTTCTGCACTACCCAGCGGACAGTGAGGCGCTGACTGGTACTCGTGATACCTTTCCTGGCGAATTTCACAATCAGTCAGAATACCGAATACCGGGAGCGATGACTCAGAGCATCAACTGAAATCACTGCAGTCCCTCTGACCGGGAAGTCCTTGGTTCGACTCTCGATGGTACCAGGATTTTCGACACTAGCTTTCTAGCTGGTCCAATTCAGTCTCTATCTGGAGGAGAATTCAAGCGGCCGGCTACTCTGATGGATAGTTTTCCGTGGTTTCTCCGATCAACACCAGGCGAATGCCGGAGCAGTACCCTACCAAACGGGCCACGAACCGCGCGCTATCTTTCCTTCCTCTACCTTGTCATATCCTCTCCCCTCACACACACTTACACTAACATGCACTACTCTACCACATATGCCGGGAGACTGGTCGGGGAATTAGAACTTGTCCCGGCTGGGGCGGTGTCTCGCTTGGTGGAATGCCTGGTCGAGGACAGCCCGCTAGTCGACGATATGTCCGCGCCGGATTTCGCCATCCAGTGGGAGATCGCCACCACCTCCCGATGAGAAACATGCACTACACTTTCGTAACTAATGACCTCAGTAGCTGACGCGCCTGGAATCAGTAATCAATCATCAATCAAACTCAGAATAGTGAATATAACTCCGAATATGCAGTTTTAAAAACTAGGCGATACAATTTTTGTTTTAGATTTCAAGTAATATTTTAGTCCGTGACGTGATATTTTAACTCTTGACATTCATTGGAAAAAATCGGATATTTGCAGGGAGAGTCCAGAAACACGTGGCCGAAGGAACTTGCACCGTATTGCCCACCTCCTCTTTAGGAAGTTCACCAAATCCAGGCCACTCTCATACGCCACCACCGTAAAAAAGACCTCATAGATTTCGCTCGGCTGACCAATCCTCCGGCCTCAGGGCGACCCCTGCTCTCCGGGGCCCAAATGCTTTATGCGCTTCCCTCTCCGGGAGGTTCAGGGATCTCCACTCCGCCGCCCCCACCGCCAGCCGCGCAATTCGGCTCGAGGAGACCGGGTGGAAAAATCGTCGTGGGCCGCCGCGTCCCGCGAGGAGCGACACGCAGGCAGAGGAGCGGAGAAAGCGCGGCGTAATGGAGAAAGCAATGGCGGGGGTGACGGTGGGAACGAGAGAGGGGTTGAAGGTACGGGTGGAAGCAGGGAGGGATGGCGCGTGGGATGGTGGGGTTCATGAAGGAGTCGAGGGCGGAAACAAGGACATGGGTTGAGGATAGACTAGAGGAGTCGGAGGCGATCATGAGAGCGGGAAATTGACGGGACCGATGTTCTGATGATCGTGGACGAAGAGTGGATGAAGCAATGGCAGGGTCGATGGCGGGGTGGTGGAATGATGGCAGGGGCAATAGCTGGGGCAATGGCGGGGAGAGTGCGACGATGGCGGGGCGATGGCGGGGAAATGGCGGGGCGATGGCGGGGGGATGGCGGGCGATGGCGGGGCGATGGCGGGGCGATGGCAGGGCCATGGCGGGGCCATGGCGGGGCGATGGCGGGGCGATGGCGTGGGCGGGGAGCGGGCGGCGATGGCGGCGATGGCGGGGCGATGGCGGCGATGGCGGGGATGGCGCGATGGGCGGGAAGCAGATAGGGGTGAGGGCGGGAATAACGAAGGGGTGTTCAAGATGAGGATGGGGGTGAGGAGAGGGGCGGGCGCATCGTAAGCCGCCTTCACCCCGCAATTACTCGCGACGATTTTTCACGACGCTCTACCGCCACCGCCGCGGTGTCGGGAGAAGACGACGAGGACAAAAAAGGGCTGGCGAGAGCTCTTCACAGTGGGCCAAAAAACCCTCTTCAGTTTCTCCTTTTTTCTCCAATCTTTCCCAGTCGATGCCAGTTGCTCACTACACTCCCGCGGTGTGCATCTTTAAGCACTCACTGGACACCTAACACACTCCTGCTGGCTCTTTGGATCTCGCGACGGTAGACAGGCCGGGTGTGGAGGGGTTTGGAACTGATCGCTCTGGTCGAGTATTTGTCAAGGCGATTCATTCCTGAATCCGTCGGGTAAATAAGTCTCGGACAAAAAGGGGACGGCTGGAGATGCCAACAGGGGGAAGAAACCTTCCGAAACTAACGTTTTTGTTTTAATACTTTCCTGCTTGGACCAGTTAATATCAACTCCCCGGTGGAGGGGGACTTGCGGTGTGGCGCTTGGATGATTCAGCTGGGGCATGGGTTCGAATCGAGATCGATCCATATCAAATTTGTGGTGGGGAAAGAGTTTTCTGGCAAGTGTTATTGGGGTCCTTCCATTTCCTCTGCCGCTTATTCCCTCGTTGCCTCACCGTCGTTCATATCATATTCTCATAATCACCTATTCATCAAACTACTACATCTCAAACTAAACGCTGGACTCTAAAGCGCTATTTACTGGGAGGCAGCTGTTCCACAGTCTTCTATACAACGACTGGCCCCGTGTAGACCCTTGCAAACAGTGCAAAAGATAGCTCGTAGGTACGCAGGCTATCCTGACCCATTTGCCGAGTGCATTTCGTTTTGAGAGAGGATGTCTGTACCATAGTGCCTGTTCCTAAACTTATAGGTTACCTTACCGGGTGCTGACGAATGATTTTCATAGATTGATGTTTATGATGTGAATGAGGATTGGCAATGGCGGGAATAAGTTGCAGCAGAAATGACAGAATCCCGAGCAAACCAAACGCGAACGCGCTTCATCCACCATTTGGATCAAATCCACTTGGATCAACCGGCATTGGAAATTCGTTACCCAATGGTGGATGGCGAGCTGACCATTAGTGTGTGGATGGAATCTGACTATTACGTCACGGATCTCACTAGAGATATGAAAGATTCTTTATTATGATGCTTGATCCCAACTATTATGGCCATAGCTAGAATGAGTATTTTTTATTAACTATATTATGTTTATTTGTAAATTTAAAACATGTTTTCTGAAGAGGAGTAACATGAATAAAATTAGTAAGTTTACACTAGTGAGCATTAGTGACTAACATATTTTGAAGCCTTATACTACCACTAAACATTCATCAGATGATATAATGGACTACTTAGCAATTTATACTCTGAAATTCATTATTTGAAGTAACCTAAGATGTGTAACAAAACAAAAATGATAAGGCAATATTTAATCTGATATAACAACAACAAATACACTAAAATATGTACATTTGTTAATTCAATTTCATCTAATGCCTTTCTTTTCTTTGAAAACTTTTTCTTCCCATTCCAACAGCGTACGTGAAGCACTGTAATTGATAAGATCCAAATGAAAGAATTGATAATCTCGCAATGACCTTTATACACATATTTTTGTGATGCTGTTAATGTGATGTAAGTTCTTACAACTAACAGATGCCATTATAGAAGACAAGACATGTGTATTAGCACCACGCTACTGATCTTTAACAAGATCTTACAGTATATACAAAATTAAAAATGTTATAAATGTCAATATTTGTCCTACTCAAGGTAAAGCATAAGCTATTATTCATATATAGTTTTATCTGAAAGAGGTTTACAAATTTATATTTTATATAATATCAATCGATATTATTAAACATCCAGAGTCAACAAGAATAAAATGTGATGCATTAGTGATGAGAATACGATATGAATGGTAATGCAACAATGGTGGAATGAACGGTAAGAAAATCGGAAGAACACTTAGAAAACCTACAGCTTAGGTATTGCCTCAAAAAGAAACGAGAGGCTTCATTCCGATTTATTCTGCATCGATATTAATTTACAGTAAGTGATAAAATCATTGTTTGAAGATGATAAGAACATATTGCGCCGGAATCTTACAAAAGTTATTTAACTCTTGGCTGCTCGCACGATCTTAAAGGACACGGATATTCGTGCGGAGTACAAATGTGCTCCAAGCCTTTTTGTACAAAATTATTTATTATTGTGTCTATTTTGTTTAATTAGGTGTAATAATTTTAAAATACTGTATTTTTATTATTAAAGGATGAGTTAACGTTAAAATAATATATCCTATACTCATTTATGAAATATTGGTTCACGAAGTTGTGAGATTTAACACTACTTTAATACCGAAGGAAATTGTCTTAATCAATGCATACGAAAAAAACTTGGAGCTTAATCACAATGAAAAATATACAATAATAAATCATGTACAATCGTTAAACACAATGCCTGTTTAGTGTTCATCACACATCGATTCATTGCATTTTGCACCCGTTCGTCGCATAGATTTATTCTTCGGTCTGTCATAAATTTTGTAATATCCTTTGGCTTTTGTGGGAAGGAGTGAAGTCGTTTTCTTCAGGAGCATCTCCTAAAAATTAAAGTTCTCGAGGTCTTAAACTGTGTGGGAATCATAATCAATTTTATTCTTCCTTCTTGGATTTGAGATTTCACCATTCCCCAACAATCACAACGATCATCGGCTCGCAACTCTTCCTCCAATCATTGTGTCCCAATCTTCTCATCAGGGCAGCGTTCCGTCATGATACCTACAAATCAACCGTTACTTATATCTTAGATTCAACGAATTCAATTACATTTCGAATTCGAAGAAATTATAATGTTTACTTACTAAAAACTAGTCAATTGATAATTGCGCGGAGCACTAATGTGGGCCTCCAATGACCAAGGACAGTTCAGCCATTTTCAACTCAAATTATTGTGCAAGAGTGAGCATGTTACTTATTGCGCAATTAGGTCTGAATATGAACGGCAGACTCAGTGAATCGAAACTGCAGAACTCTCCCCAACCTAAGGAAAATACCTTTCCAACACTGGAGCACAATTATTGTACTCCACGCGCGTAACGAAGGGATAAGCAATAATTGCATTGTTACTTTACAATGAACCAAAATTAGTAGTTCTATTAAGTTAACTGGCATAAACATTATAAAGGTCTTCCTGGACAAGCAATTTTACAAGGAAAACAAAAATGAATATCCAAGTATTAATCAAAATATTATTCAAAGCAGTTTCTTCACAATGAAAAATTGTACGCTAGATTTGGGCAATACGAATTTTGCCGAAGTTGTATTCAGTTCAAATGAAATTACTATATTCATAGCCCCCTTGTCCACTACAAAGTCCAAATGGGTCGATGAAGATTGGAACCCCGCTATACAGGAGTCCAAAACAAACGTATCATCCATACGTTATTTATTTAACGCCAAAAGCAATTTGTGATATATAATGTGGAGAGGTGTGTTCTGTGCAGGTTTTGCTAAATTCTTCCCATTCCATTCTGGATTCCCCACCCTAAGATATATACACGTGTAATTATGAATGTAAATGAAAACGAGCGTTTTTTGGCAAGAATTGATAAGCAAATTCTCGCTCCCGTAAAATACAAAATGCAAATGAGCTATAGATTTGAGTTATTATCACTCATCGCATCCTTCGTGAAGGAATCCTGCCGCGAGAACATGGAGTACGGTTCTTTGAATTACTTTGTTCGCCATTGAACTCTAGAAAACGTGCATAGATAGTGAAGTTACAGTTATGATCTCCTAACGCAAGGCTACATAAATATCCAAATAATAACAAAACGAAAGATCGTCAAATTAAACGGGTTTCTCCATGTTAAAGAGAATATATCAAAGGTTCTGATTCCGTTAAATTTCAAAAAAACTTTTTTTCTGCGATTTTCCCTTATTTTTGAAATATAATCTACCTTAGGAGTTGATTAACACCGATTGAGTCCACTGGTGACCTGAACATACGCGCAGCAGCAAGGACCGCAAATCAAAGAAGCGACAGAATCGAACCTTCGTATTGCACAGAAGTTTGTTACTTCATTAGTTAATCGAAAGGATGATAGCTGAGAATTATCATAACGACAGCTAATTCCATAGGAATACGTGGTTTCTTGCATCTCTTTTAAAGGCGCACGTTGAGTGGTAATTGCATCGGCGTGATGTAGTTAAACTTCAAACGAGCATCTAGCTTCCGTATTCACATGGCCACATTTTAACGAGCTTCAATCATTTCCCGTCTATATAAAGTATTTTTATATAAACACACAAAAATATCAATCTAAGGAAGAAGATGCACAATAACTTCAACAAATTCGTTGCTGCCAGTTTCGTTGTCCACTAGAAATTCAACACAGACTAATCGGAATTAGTGCTCTAATGCCCAAAGTTCAAATAAATGCCTGGCCTGGCAAAGTTCAAGGCAAGTCATTTAGCCTTCGTTTACTTCCGTCTTCGAATAAGACAAATTCTACTTAGAGAAAAAAACATTTTTATCCAGAACATCTCTTATAGACGTACTTTCGGAAAGTAGTCCATATACCAGCCGATATCCTTGCCCCTGGCTTATCCCTCTGAGCATTTTCGTCGAACTACTGATCTCTCCATTTCGCCCTCCGCCACTTTTTCCTGGCTGCCTAGCGACTTCCCGGCCACTTCTTCTGGCGGCCGGTTAGTTCCGTCACAATTCCCGCGTCGGTTCCCACACCACTCGGCTCCCCCCACCTCGCTGCTCCCCGCTCCACCTCGCTCTCCCCGCTCCACCTCGCTCCTCCCCACTCCACCTCGCTGCTCCCCGCTCCACCTCACTGCTCTCAGCTCCATCTCACAGTTCTCCGCTGCACCTCCTGCTCCCCGCTCCACCTCGCTCCCTCCCCGCTCCACCTCGCTCCTCCCCACTCCACCTCGCTGCTCCCCGCTCCACCTCACTGCTCTCCGCTCCACCTCACTGCTCTCCGCTCCACCCCATTGCTCCCCGCTCCACCTCACTCCTCTCCCCTCCACCTCACTGCTCCCCACTACACCTCACTGCTCTCTGCTCCACCTCACTGCTCTCCGCTCCACCCCATTGCTCCCCGCTCCACCTCACTCCTCTCCGCTCCACCTCACTGCTCCCCGCTCCACCTCCTGCTCCCTCCACCTCGCTGCTCCCCGGTCCACCTCGCAGCTCTCCGCACCACCTCACTACTCTCAGCTCCACCTCGCTGCTGCCCACTCCACCTCACTGCTCCCCACTACACCTCGCCTCTCTGCTCCTCCTCACTGCTCTCCGCTCCCCGTTGCTGCTCCCCGCTCCTCCTTGCTGCCCTCCGCCCCTTTTCTCCTCCCCGCTCCCCCCCCCCTGCATGCTCTGTGTCTCTCTTGTCCTCCGTGTCTCCATTTCCCGAGGCCCCGCTCCGCTCTTCCTTTCGCCTCGGCCCGCGATGCAATCGCGCTGAGCCCTTCCGCGGGCCGGCGACTTCTTCTTCTGCAGCGCGCGGCCCCGCTCCTCTGATTAGGCCGCATCCCCCCCTCTCCCCTCCCCTCCCCTCCCTTCCCCTGTCGCATCTCCTGCGGCGAAGGGCCCCGACTTCGTTCCGCCGCCGCCGCCGCCGCGCGCCGCGTGTGTCCCGCGCCGCTGCCAAAGGCCGAGCGAATTACTGTGTATTACTGTAAGTCGGCAATTCCGTAAATGGCACAGAGGCTTCCACTTTGCATAGTGATACAATTGCATGCTTTAAAGGTAATAGGATTTGTTGTTGCTCAATGTTTTTTATTTTATTTTGGTGTTCGCTCTTTGCAATATTCTGGAGAGGAGGGGACTGGAGGGAACTGAAACATCGCAAATGTTACAAGAACAAAATTTCGCGTGTTTATTAATGAATAAATTATGTCAATTGGTGAGCCTAGCGAACATTTATTGCCTTATCTCCTTTCATAACCGATATATATATATATATATATATATATATATATATATATATATAGTGACGGACCGGCGATTCGGTCCTGTTCGACAGTAAATTTGTAAAAGGGATCAGGTATTCTTTCTTGCGAATGGGCTCTGAGTGCATGCACCAACAATGAAACAATTACTTTTAATGTAAAAACACAGAATGATTTATTCCCAGGAAAGATAATAGATATTACAAAAACATCGTTCCATTGGATGTGTAGAAGGTAAACAAAATAATGGTTAGCATTGATAACCTTCTCATGATACTGATAAACATGAACAATTTTCTTACTAACTACGTGAATATTGCTAATGAACACTTTCTTTCTGCTTTACCTTTACACCTCATACTGTAATTGGGAGCTCCCTTTGCATGCATTGATTTACAATCACCCCGTTATTTCAATACTTAAACTATTTACAGACAATATGCACTCTTCCAAACACCCTTTCTATTCCTCACATCAAATTAGATTATTTATTATTACATGGCAAATTCCCTCAGCTAATATCCCCCCTCACAATCGTCTACCCCCTTCCAAATCACGGATCTTTTACCGCCTAATAATGAGTTTCTTCTAGTAACAGTCTTACTGGTTTTGCTGCGTCTGGAATTCCTTCGAACTCACCAACTCCGAATGCGCCGGCGCGATGTGACGAGCCGGGGCCGTCTCGCCCGCCACGTGGCCACGGCGCTTGTCCCCGCCGCCGATGCAATCCCACGCAGTAGTCGTGCTTCGCCGGGCACGGCGATGTCCACTCGCCGCCAGATCCGCAGCCGTCCTTGTTTCCAATTCTTCCAAATTCGTTTGTTAAGCCCGCCGATGCTGTATCGCTATGTTCGTTTCACTCACGCTGCCTTTGTCGCACACGTGTCCATACACTCATCACTTTCCTCACCTTACGCCGTTTAATCTTTACTGTACATCACTTAACTCGAAATCACTTAATAGTTCTCGCTGTTTATCATTGTCCTATGCTTCGATTTCTGCTCGATGTCATCGGATTCCTATCAACTATATTTCATCGCCGCCATCATTAGCTTTTCCGCACTACCGTCCGTTACCTCTTCCGCACCGACTCTCCCTTCCGACTGCCTCCTCTCGACTGCCGTCGTTCCCACGATCCCCTCCTCAACTGTCGAAGTCTCGTACTTCGCGTTCGCCTCGTCTCGCCCACCGCAGGACACTCTCCCGCTCGGCCGAGTCCGTCCGGACGGCCGTCTCCACCGCGCTGCCCAAACCATGCTGGCACCCGCGGTGCGTTTCAATATATATATATATATATATATATATATATATATATATATATATATATATAAATTCGTGACCATGGTGTTCACTACTCCTTTAATAGGGTCGACTGAAATCCGCTCAACATGATATTGAGCCTATATAATCACAAACGCAGTGAAATACTCGCGTACAAAAAGGAGTTTTTAAGGGTGCAGCGACCAAATAGATAGTGCTTTAACTATTTGCCATGTTCACGTCATAGTTGTAAACAAATTTGAGTCAATATACAATAGTGAGGATAAGAATATCACTTATAGCACTTAAGAAAAAATGAAAAGAGACGCATATTGTAATGAGTTTGAAATAAAGTATTTTATGTTCTTTGTATTATAATTTGTATTTCCAATGTATAGTCACGAATACCCAAAGCCCATTCACGAAAAAGAATATCCCTACCCCATCTTATTTTAAAATCACTGTTGTATTGGATCGAAAATCAGGGTCATCCAATTAACGACCACTAGTAATACACTTGACAAACAAGGTATGGACAAACATAAATATTTATTCAACTTTTTTCGATATCAGGTCCTAAATAATACGAATACTCCAAAGCAAAATCGCCACTCTCCGCTGTAGTATTAAAATATTTTCTCTTTACTACGTAAGTACGTAGTACGGCGGGAAAGTAATCGGTTTAAAAATGAAATTAAAAAGAAATCAGAGAAATATAATAAAAGAATAATTTTCCTGACAACAGAATCTAAGTAAGTTAACACTTACCTAGGGAAAGAGTTTTTCTGTCAAAAATCACCGGTTTTTGCCGCAGAAGTACAATTCTTTATCGAAGCGATGTGATAAAATAACAAGCACAAAAAATAAGTACAAAGAAAAATGGGGACTTATGGCGAAAACTAAAGCACTAGGAGGTGAAACAATAGCATCTGTTTTCTCGCATAATTTGTAAATTTAAACGTTCAACGAAATTTAGATCTGCGCCATTTCCTTTGCTCTATACCCTCAAAAACAAGAAAATATTGTAGTCGATTTAAAACAATTGAAATTTCCTTTATTTACAGTAAAATTTACGGGAATACTACTATTCTTTTCTTTAAAAAAAAGCAAAGAACCTCATTAAATAATTTATTTTTTAGAAGTGAATGCATTAAGGAATAAAATCTCTACTATCAATATTGTCCTTTTACAATGTTAATGTTTTACAATATTAGAAAATTCACCGTGGCGGCGAAAGTGGGATCTCTCCCATTTTTATAATCATACACTGCTTTATTCTTAAAACAGAGAAAAAGCTTAAGAGCCGTTTATGAGAAAATAATAGTTTAAACACTGAGTATATTTTACACACAATTACGCGAAAACTACTCATATCTTCATAAAATTGTACACAATGTTATTTCAAGATATGCCTTTAGAGAACAGATTTTATTAAGAACATTTTTTAACGTTAAATGAAAATGAGATATGAACCATTTTTTACAACTGCTTCGCTGTATCAGGGGAAAAAGTTAGTAAGCAATTTTGGACTATTTGTGACAATTTTGAAAAAGTAGAGGTTTCATGCAAAGGAATCGAAAGAAAGTCCGTTTCAAACATGCAGAGCCTTTAGTTCTGCAAGATCGATAGATCAATATTATATTTGGACGAAATCGTCTAATTGGACGGACTGAGAGGCGAACGGGCGGGCGGGCGGGCGGGCGGGCGGGCGGGCGGGCGGGCGGGCGGGCGGGCGGGCGGGCGGGCAGGCAGGCAGACGAACGGACGAACGATTTGCCATCAACCAATTTTTCAGTATCAAAGACCCACAGAATGTGGAATATGACTACACAACGTGTTGATTAATTGATGGAATACTTCGCGTTTCCGAGGATGATGGAATTAATTGATGGAATACTTCGCATCAGCTACTATTGCCATTATTCCTCTGAGTGTTGATAGTGTTTTATCGCAGAAGAGGATCATTCCTAACGGGATGATGAGATCCGATGCCGACATACACGTCGGCTTGCGTGGTTTCCACAACCATGTATCTTCCATCAGCGGGGTACCGCTGCAATCGGAACAACCTTTATGCCCCAACATGTGTGGAAATAGGGTGGATGTGTGGGGGTGCAAGAAAGGGGTGAGGATAGGACAAGAAAGAGGAAGGAATGTTCACACGCAGTCCGTAACCCCTGTCTCAGGGTATTGCTCCGGCATTCGCCTGGTGTTGACCGGAGAAATCAGGAAAAACTACCGATCAGAGCTGCAGGGCGCTCGAATTCTCCTCCACACACCGGCTGAATACATCGTCGATATCAGCTGACTGTCGAACATTCTGCCCCCGATTCGAGCACTAACAACTCCCGGACATGGGCACATACACCTGTGCACAACGCGTTTGGAGAAGTAATTTATTACATTAGGAACAAGATTTATCCACTTTAACGATAGGAAGAGCCCAGAATGCGAATTTGTCGACATTTTACATCAATGCGTACAAACCTTTCTGTACACGACGTAAGTTCTATGCGACAATGTAAACACTAATGTAAATTATAATAAATTAATAAATGGAGTAGAGGAAATTTTAAGAGTAAGAGTAATATGTCATTTTTAAAAGAAAGGCGTTCAGATTAATTCAACCTAGTATGACGCATAACTCAACACTCTTAATACGGATATTAATTGGACAATACATATAAACAATTGTTAAATTGCACAGATATCCGTAAATCTGCCGACCGTTAAACAGCAAGTGCCAGCTTGCACTCCAACGGTCGCCGAGCGTAGTGCCGAGCAAAGCCTATATTTCTGTGCTGGGAAAGTCAAACGAGGGGGTCAGGGCAAAAGAAGTTTCAATTTTTTTTTGCCCCTCGCACTTGACTCTTTTTTCTTTACCTATTAACTCATCTATAGGAATCACAGAATTATGAAAACGTGCACAGAATTCTTCTCCCCGTAGCACGTCACACACAGTTTTAAACTGTTTTTGATGTAGAATAAATAAATAAATAAATAATACAGTGTGATGATTCATTGATAATTTCTTGTTTCCGAGAGTGTCAACTGTCCTATAATTAGTGCCGACCTAAATGTGTCGGTTTCCGCAAACAGGTATCTCACACCACTTGAATCATGACATTTGTGTTCGCATTTTGTTACATTGAACAAACTGTTAATATTTTTAATTTTTTAATGTCTTTTATATGTCACCAGATGAAATGGTCGCAACAGACAACACACGTTGTGATCTTTAAAACACTAATGAAATAAATTCATAACACCATTTCCGTAGTTAGTGATTGACTTTAATTCACAAGATAATCAATTCGAATTGTTCTTTTATTACATCTCCTGCTAGGACGTTGAATGATATTTCGTTAAATAATAAGTTGAACAAAAGTATATAAAATATGCGATTAAATAAATTTCAAGCTGTCAATATTTTTGTACTGCATTTTAAGGTCGAGTGTTTTCAATAATTAAAACAGAATTTATATGAAAATTCTTTCAGTTTGTGTTATTTTTCTTTGCTACGTCAACGATTATTAATTATATACACATTTAACTTTTAAATTTAAATCTAGGTCTGTTAATATTGTAAATGAATCATCAATCGTATATACTAGTGATTATAAATTCCGAAATAGTATTCGTCCTTAAAACATTTGTTCACTAATGACTGCTTCTGACTGCAGAAAAATATCAACACATTTGTCGTTTTTGTCCCGTTTTGTCTCAAATGGATATTGAGTCGTCTCGTCTGGAAATGAATATTGAGTTCTATGTCTTTTATTTTGTTTTGGACATTAAGTAATGTTTTAATGCATCCGTCACAAGTAATTTGAATTCATTAATTGTTTGTCTTATAAATAAAATTACTCCATTATTATTATTATTATTATTATTATTATTATTATTATTATTATTATTATTATTATCATCTTCATTATCATTATTATTATTATCATTATCAGTAGGCGCGAGCGAATATCTCTTGGAGAAACGCAGAGCCTTACGCAAAGCTCTCGCGCGGCGGCGGCCGCGCACTGCCCACAAAGCAGCCGGGGTGTCCGGAACATCGCGATAAACACGCTTTTGCTTCTAGGCGGCCGTTTCAGACACGCCATCACGCGGCCCTTCCGCCCAGGAATTTAAAAGGAAACGGCGCCACTCCATTTGGAAACCGCGTCTCCGCCTCCTCCTGCCCCTCCCCCTCCCTCCCTCTCCCTTCACCTCTCCCTTCATCCTTCGTCTCCTCCTCCATTCCCTCCGTCTCCTCTTCCGCCATTCCTCGCTGCCCAAGCCATTCCCCTCTGTCTTCTCCGCCCCAACTCCTTCCGTCGGCTTCCCCCCCCCCCACCCCCCCGTTTCCACCGCCCCCCCCCCCCGCCCCGCCCCGCCCCGCCCCGCTCCGCGTGCGCGCTCGGCCCGTGGGAGCCCTCGCCCTCCGAGGCAAAGCATGCGCGCATGGTTTAATAAAGGCATGAAAATGAAAACACGGCGCTCCGCAGCTGCAAGTGAAAGGGGTTTTGCATATTTCGAAGAATGCGGACAAATTAAAAGAAGCGGGACCCGGACGGCGGCGGAGTGAAGCGAGGGGAGCGGGGAGGGGCGCTCGAAAGGCGGCGGCAACGGAACGCGCGAAAAGAGGTGGGAGACAAATGAAGCCGCTGCGGCGTAGTCGTCATCGTTTTCGTTGTTTCCGTCGTCTTCGTTATCCGTCGCCGTCTCAGTCGTCGCCATCACTGTTGTCTCTCTGCATACCCGACTACCATTTTCACCATCGCCATCACCATCCACATTGTCACTTCCATCGTCATCATCAATATTAGTCACAATTCAGCTTCAAATGAACGCGATCATCCTCATGTCCGAACATTGCTTCAGTCAACGAATCTGCCATCGGGCCCATCTTCAAATTTGCGCGAAAAACAAATATTACAACTCTTTGTAAGAGTACACAAAGTCGCAATTGCCAAAGAGGAAAAGCCTCTGTCATTGGCAATGTCACTATTGCTGTCAGCACTAGCCCATGTCCCGTAGAGTACCATTATCCCGGACAGTACCACCGTTCACAACAGATTGACAGCGTGGCCGTCAACTTCACCGTGAGTACCATATCCAGTTGAATAAACGCATAACACAAATCCCCCACTGTCACATCCACATTCAGCATCGCCGAAACCCCGCGGAATCAGCCCCATCGCCGGCAACGCGTCCACAGTCTCCACCAGCTGTCAACCCCGCCCCAACTCCACTGCTGGCGGCCGCCAACTTCGCCAGGGGCAGCACCGAACATCGAAATTGCCCCCTCCCCGAGGCGACGTTCACAACGCCTGCACCGGCATTCCCGTCTCACAGCGCGCGTTCCCGTCAATTTCCTGTCCTGCCTTCCTCATTAATGTCCTCTTCCAGCTAGCGGCATCGCCAGTGTCACCGTCACCCACACGTCACCTTCCCTTCCAACCGAGTCCGTCATCCTCGGTCAATGTCGGCGTCATCTACTACATCACACTCCCAGGAAGCGCCGGCATCAATTTCGTCCACAGGCAGCATCGCCGTCAACATCCCTGCGATCCTCATAGACAGCTTTGCTGTTCACTTCACCGAGAATATCACACTCACCCTCGTCGTCAACATAGGAAGGTCGTCCGCCACCTCCAGAAGTTCCACCAGCTGACGGCGCTGCATGTCAGCGTCTTCACGTCCACCACTGACCTTGCCGCCGACGCTGCCGGTTTTCTCTCCGAGTCTTGTGGAAAGCCCGGCGCTTATCACAACTACCCTCGTCAACGTACGTGGGTCCTTCGTCAAAGAAGCTGTCAGCACCAACGTCCACCCCGCCGCCGTCAACCCCTCCAGAAGCTCCACCAGCTGACGCCGCCGCGTGTCACCGTCTCCGCCTCCGCCTCCACCTCCACCCCGCCCTTGCCGCCAGTCCTCGCTGCGAGCCTTGGGGAACCCCCGACTGGTCGCAGCACGGTGCGGGGCGGCAGCCGGCGGCGGGCGCGGCCGGGGGCGAGGCGTCCCACCGAGCCAGTTAAGTCGCGGAATTAACAGGACCCCCGGATTTACGGCGAGATATTAAAATAGCGGAGCGCAGCCGGCCGGTCGGTCGGCCGGCGCGAAGGGAGGATGGGGGGAGGATGGGGATCCTACGAACTAATGAAGCCCGACCGCTCACCCCCGCCCGGCTGTCTTCCCAATAATACATCACGAAGCGCCGCGCACGCTCGCCTAATTGGTTCTTTGATCAACGCCTCCGCAGGCGTGCACGCCCGTGCGCCCGGCCGCGGTTACGTCCCCGCCCCGCCCACGGCCGGATGTGTCCCCTCGTCTCCGCCACTCCCACTTGCGCCCTCCTCCCTTCGCGGGCCCTCCAGCGCGGGGCGGGCCGGAGATTTACGACGTGTTCCGGCCCCGGGGAAGTCTCCTCCACCACGAGAGAGCAGAGGTAAAAGGATTGTGGACGATTCTATTCAGCTATTTCCGCCGCAGAACGGGGGAAAAATCATGGTCTTTATGTCTCGCCGCTGCCGCGCCGCCACCGCCGCGTCCCGTTCCCGGGCGCGCCCCTCCACCCAACCTCAGCCCCGCCCCCTTCCTTCACTCGCCCTTCGCATGGAGCGTTTGGACGTTGACTGCGATTTACTGCGTGTCGCGCGCTCTATGCCCTACACATACAGCAGTGCGCCCGCGAGCAGCAGCGGTGTGGCGATGGCGGGTATAACGGTGGTGGTGGTGGTGGTGGTGGCGGTGATGTTTGTTGTTATTGCTATTGATGGGTGATGGTTCTGGTGGTTTTGATGGTGTTTTTAGTATTGGTTGCGGCAACCAATACTACTCTGGCAGATGTAACGGTGGCGAGAGAGCAACAACGGGCAGGTGGGATGGCGATAGATACGGCGGCAGTGGTGGACGCGGAAAGAGGGGAGACTGTAGGGACGGCGCTGGAAGCAGGGCCGGGAGGATCGTTTCATTAATTCATTATTTCGTGTTTCCAGCCGCAACAATTGTTGTGGTCAATAGTCGAGTGCAGTGTACGCTATGGTCACGGTGTTCTTTCCCTGCTGGATGGTGAGAACAGGCACCGATCTACACGTAGGGTTTTCTTCATCCAGGTATCTACCACCATCGAGACAGAGAGGACAAGCTCTAAGCTCCCGCCTGTTCTGCCAGCATGTGCGGTCGCGCGGTGCATGTAAATGTGTGAGTGTGGAAGTAAGGGGAGAGGATAGGACAAGGACGAGTAAGGGAAGAGCGCACGCTTTGTGGGTCGATCGTTAGGGTATTGCTCCAGCATTGGCGTGTTTTTTATCGGAGTAACCACGAACAATGACCGAACAGAGCAGCCGGCAGCTGGAATTCTCTACCAGACAGCGTCTAGCCGTCTAGCTAGCGTAGAAAATCCTGCTACCGTCGGGACATCAGTTGACGCCCTGAGTCACCTCGAAGGGTAGGAAGGTGTGGCGGGGCGGTGGCGGGTTTGGAAGTGGAGCAGTTACGTCGGGGCGACTGCGCCGGCTCCCGGTGCCGCTGCGTGGGCGGTGGTGGCGGCTAGTGGTGGTGGTGGAGGTGGAGTAGGTACTGAAGGCGGTAGAGATGTGAGCGGTGGCGGTGTGGAGGCAGCTGCAAGCCCGGCCGTAGGCTGGCGGGGGCGGGGGGAGAGGGGCGGACGAGCATGCAAATATATTTAAATTGATGCAAATATAACGAGGTAAGGGACACCTGCAATCGTCCGCGGACGTCACAACAGGTTATTGTTGCGGCGAGCGGGCGCGGGCGCGGGGAGCCCGTGATTGTGGCAGTCGCGTTGCGGCTGCGCGCGCGGGGCGGAGGCAACAGGCGAGAGGGGGCGGGGCCGGGGGCGGGGGCGGGGCGAAGACACGACAGAGGCGGCGCGGAGAGGATGCAGGGAGAGGCGGAGAGAGGCGGAGAGGCGGAGAGAGGCGGAGAGAGGCGGAGAGAGGCGGAGAGAGGCGGAGAGAGGCGGAGAGAGGCGGAGAGAGGCGGAGAGAGGCGGAGAGAGGCGGAGAGAGGCGGAGAGAGGCGGAGAGAGGCGGAGAAGGCGGAGAGAGGCGGAGAGAGGCGGAGAGAGGCGGAGACAGGCGGAGAGAGGCGGAGAGAGGCGGAGACAGGCGGAGAGAGGCGGAGAGAGGCGGGGAGAGAGGCGGAGAGAGGCGGAGAGGCGGAGAGGGCGGAGAGCGGCGGAGAGCGGCGGAGAGCGGCGGAGAGCGGCGGAGAGCGGCGGAGAGCGGCGGGGAGAGGCGGAGAGCGGAGAGATAGGGAGAGACGGCGAAATCGCATGGAACAAAAAAGTCGCCCGGCCGATAGAGCTTGGTCCCGTGGTCCATCCGCAAAGCGTACTTTTCCCGTTGCGCTGCTCGCGCTAGGGGCCCGTCCAGAATGGATCCGTTTGGCCGAACTCGCGGCCGGCCGGTGCACTGCCTCTGACTGGGAGGTCCTAGGTTCGAGTCTCGACGATGGCAGGATTTTCGACACTACCTTGTCAGCTACGTCGAATTCAGTCGCTGTCTGGAGGAGAATTCTAGCGGCCGTATGTTCTGATCGTTAGTTTTCCGTCGTTTCTTCGATCAACACCAGATGAATGCCCGAGCAGTACCTTAACAAACGGGTCACGGACCGCGCGCGATCTTTCCTTCCTCTTCCTTGGCCTATCCTCACCCCTTACACGCACCCATTAACATGCACAACACAACCAACATGACGGGAGACCGGTTTTGTAGGGGGCTTAGAGCTTGTTCCGGTGCCCTGCTGGTGGGAGATACCTGGTTGAGGCAAAACCGCTAGTCGACGAGAGTTCGGCGCAGGATCTTGCCATCCCACGGGAGAAGATCACCGCCACTTCTCGATAAAAAATGCACTACGCTTACGGGACTAATGACCTCTGGAGTTGACGCGTCAGGAATTACTAACAATCAATCAAGGCAGGCTGAGCGTACGTGGATATTGGCGGCCAAATTTTTCATTCCCTTACTACAATGCCGATGCGGTCGCATTCTGGCACAGCCGAAAGCAATCAGTAAGAAACAATTCATCAGAACGGTATGCAAACATTTGAATTATTTTGTTTATTTCGCATTCCAGCTAGTAAGAGAAGCAGAAAATGAAGTTAACACATACAATTTTCTTCTGCTGATGAGCAGACTTCATCAATGTGTTTCGATGATAACTCCAATAATATAAGAAAACACACCAAGAACTTTCTTACATCCTATCAGTTCTTGGCTACCTTTAACAAATAAATAACTCAATATACAACAAAGTACAATACGTACAAATACACAACCATGATAGATTCACATAATGAAATATTATAACTGAAGTACAGAAATATAGCCAAATTGAGACATTCGACGTTGATTTAAACAGACTCGTTTCGATTGATTTTTAGATATTTTTAGAAACTTTCTCAAATCATAATAAAGTGCTTCGTATTCAAAATAGCTCTCATTTGGTCGTTTTAATATTTCCGATTACATTACATGTCGCCTATAAGTAATTGTTTGAAGTCAAATGCCTAGAGCAGTCGAATGCGTTGTGACCCCTACCGTTCGTGCGTTCGTTCCCGAAATGTCCTTACACGACCAGCAAGGGCGACCCTAACTTGGCGGTTAGCTCTCTGGAATTCCACTTCAAAAGCTCGAATCTCGCTGTGTCCGTGTATAATTCGGTGGTATTCGGGCGGATTCGGTGGTATAACGGTCAGCGTAACCGGACTGTTGTACCCGAGTTTGCGGGTGCCCATTTAGTAGATTTACTGCATGTAAAAGATTCTCAAGCCTAAAAGAAGCCTGTGAGGAAAATTCAGATCCGCCAGTCGCCCTAGATAATACCACCTTTCTCTGCTAGGTGGTGAAAGGAGCGTATCGAAATTTGCGTGGTTAGATGGAAGAGCGGGCCTGATGGCGCGAGTCCCACCACGTAAAATTAGGCATTAACTAAACGAAACTAATATGCGCTAAAAAAAGCTTTTCCAATTCGAAATATTTCTCGGAGTTTCCTCAGGAGTGTATAGTTTTCCCTTCTCATTCAAGCACAGCAAAATTTGCTCCCCGAGACGGGGGGCCTCGGGGCGAGACTATCCTGGGCCCCACCTCCCCTATGAGGGGGTGCGGGCGCCAGCTCGGCGCTAGGAGCCAGGCAGCAGGCAGCACGCGCTGCACGAGAGAGGAGTCGTGCAACCCAGGGGCGTCCGGGAGCCGGGCGAGAGGCGTTCCGTTCCGACCGAGGCGGCAAGCGAGACTCACCGCCATATCCCCGGCCGCAGAAAGGCGGCGCTACGCAAGGCCGAGAGTGGCCGTGATTGTTTAGTGCTCAGCCCGCGCACGCAGGGAGAGATGTAAGGGGAAGAGGCGACCCTCCGTTTGGAAAATTGATGGATTTTTTCGTGTTTCCGGGCGCGTCAACTGCTGTGGTCATTAGTCCCGTTAGTGTAATGCATATTTTTCTCGGGAGATGGCCACGATCTTCCCCCGCTGGATGACGAGATCCGGCGCTGACCTACCGTCGACTAGTGGGGTTTCCCCCTAACCAAGACTCTCCTTCCAGCGGGGCACCGCCCCAGCCGAGACAGCTCTAAGCTCCCGACCGGTTTCCCGGAATATGTGGTAGTGTAGTGCATGTTAGTGTAGGTGTGTGTGTGTGTGTGTGTGTGTGTAAGGGGAGAGGATACGACAAGGAAGAGGAAAGACAGATCGCGGGCGGTCCGTGGCCCGTTTGGTAGGGTACTGCTCCGGCATTCGCCTGGTGTTGATCGGAGAAACTATGGAAAACTATCGATCAGAGCAGCCGGCCGCTAGAATTCTCCTCCAGACAGCGACTGAATTCAACCTAGCTGAAAAGCTAGTGCCGAAAATCCTGCCACCGTCAGGACTCGAACCTAGGACCTCCCGGTCAGAGACGCTGCAGTGACATCAGTTGATGCACTGAGCTACCGCTCCCGGTCACGTTCACAGAGAGAGAATATATATAGGGAAGGAATAAAGCATTGTTAAAGTTGACTTAACTTTCATTTTGTTTTAAGCCCAAATTCCTCCTTTTATTAAACTTTTTTTTTTTTAAGCAAAAGGCCAAAAACTGCGCAGATGTAATTTTTGTTGAACACTCCGAAAATTGCAAAAGGTCAATTTTTTTTAAGTTCCAAAAAAATCAGATCCTTAAAAAATATCAAGTACAACTTCGTGTCATGTACAATCACGTAAAAAATGAATAGTTTTCGCGTAATTTCTGGTTGAGTTTAATGTAAATTATCTTTAAAAAATTCTCAAAAACTACTCCAAATTTGATTTAATTTTTTCACAGGCAGAACAAGAAACGCTTGAAAGAATGAGGAATGTTTCATTTTCGTTGAGATCTCGGGATTTTCAAAAATTGCAGAAATGACCCATAATGCGGACAAGTATGTGAAGTAATACATACAATATCAATTTATATATTCATTCATATTAATACATACTATTACTCACAAAGAAATCTATTCTCAAATCATGTTCTTGAAATTAGAACTTGGTATGAAAAAATTCTGCAAATTAATTTTTTTACTTTGAATAAAAATATGTGCATTTTTCATTCTGAACAGTACTTCAAGAAATAACTTAACAGCAAAAAATGCAAAATATTTTATTGATAGATGCTATTTTGTAATTTTTCTTACGTTTGTATTTTTGAGTGATTATGGATGTTATTTGATTGGTTAAGAGAATTTGTTCTATACCTTGTTACATGTATTGCTCGGAATAGATTAAAAATTGATCCAAAATCACTAACGGAGTCCTAGTACATTGACCGAAGTGTTAATGATCGAATCGTTACCCATCGCTCATACTTCCACTCTTCCCCTTCAATCTCTGTGTATTACTATGATCGCCGTTCTCCTAAAAAGAATATGAAACTATCCGAATTTCAGATGTTACAGATTCGTAAGTAGATTTACTGTAAGTGAGCCGTTAATGATCAGCGACTATTTTGTTCGAAAATACTGTAAATGAAAAAAGGAATTACGTCAACTCTTGATCATGAAACATGCAGAATTGATTAATTCGATTTGTTACTGGTTTAAGCAGCTTTGGAATAATTGAGGGGCTTCTTAAAAGAACCAAACAAGTCCAAAATTCCATATTTTGGGAGATCGCACGTTATTCCCTACAAATGGCGGTATCTGCTGGGACATTTCCTTCTGGCAAGTCTATGCACGTCTATGCCACGAAGTTTTTGGCGTCTCCTGGAAAATCTGGAATGTGGATTGCTGACACTGCAAAGTAGCTTGAGCTTTTTGGGAGAGCATCAGACGATGACTGGGGTTGGCAACAAATCTCCTTCCGCCTCTTTGACACTCGACACCAGGGAAAATTCTGAAAGCCATTTATTTAAGAACTATTGGTTTACCTCAGCGTGAGAATTATTGAGTATTGAAGAAGTTGTCAGTATTACCTTGTCTGGGCAAATAGAAATCATTTTCTCTCGTAATGCGGGCGTGATAGTAATATTAAGTGGAGATCGCGCGCCAACACGTTGCTTTTGCGGAGACTGCACTTCTGTGCGCTAAGCACGCTACCAATCGTAGAAATCTAAATAATGCAACCAAGATGTGAATTACTTAGGTTTTTACTGACGAGGAGATCCTTTGTGAAACCGCTCGTCTGAAGATGGTCAAACAATTGAATTTCGTGGCGTCTTATTTGGAAAGGTATCCGATTATCAGAATGTGTCGACAATATGCTATTGTGGCTCCGCGGCTTCTGTAGTAGCTGGCGTGATCTCTCGGGCGTCTTTGAAAGCAGTTCAAATTTTCAAAGCAATTCAGTTCCTCCAAAAAGTCTCGTACGGAAAACGATTTTCTCTCTGCAAGCCCGCCCGCGGTTTTTACAGAAAAAATACAAGACATTTGAAATGTATAGCCTTAGCGTCAAGGAATTGTTATAAATGATTGAATTCCAAGTACGGTGCCAAATTGAATTTATTTGGCCGCCTATGTGCCAACATGCATTTATTTGGTTCTTGTAAGAGATACTTCAATTAATTTAGAAATCAAATTATTTAAATTATAACAGTAATTTAGTATAGACTATTTTCTCAATCGACTGACTTAATTTGTTGAAAATTCGAATAATACGAAAGTCTTTACATGAATTTTTTTCTTCTAATTATGGTTGGTAATCATAATATCACTACTTTGATCGATTGTACTGTATTTTGCATATAAGGTAAAGAGAAATATTTCAGTGCTTTTTTAAAAAAATTGCACCCAACCTTGGTACTAAAGCTTTAATGCATTGCATTCGACTTCTTGTAATACATTAGAAATGGATTGATTGGCTAGATTGAATATAACTATTGATATTTATGAATATTGCATAACTGATAATTCTCACCGTGCCCAGTACATCAAATATTGATGACTAATTATTTACGAGTTATTGTAAATGGTGCTGCTAACAAATCTATTAATAATCGCATTAACCTTCAGTTGTGTATTTTTAATGCTTAAAACACAGTTACAATTTCTAGATTTTCTCTTGGAAGTCATATCGATTTAGTAAATTTAAATCCCTAACTCCACCTTAACGTTTTTACACGTTCTTGCACGTAGAAGAAAAACATGCTGTATGTCAATCACAACATATAATTGAACATATATTTGTTTAGAAAATCCATTCCATATTCAAATGTCAGTTTAATGAAACTAGAAAGCCAAATCAAATTGAAAAATCCCTTACTGTTAATTATTCAACATTTAAATGCATTCATTTAACCACGCAGTTTTTCAAAACAGTGGTTTGCGGATATCAATGCAATTACAGAAGTTTTTCTGAGACAAATGTTCATATCTTATTTCCACACATTTATACTATGAAAACAAATAGATAGCGCGCATTAAGAAACACTAATTAAGGAACTATCAGAACTCAGCATTTAATATAAATGTTAACTAAGAAATGAAAGTTAGATAATTTAGTTTCAATAGAACTTTAGCAGCTTGTAATTAACTTTCGATATTTATTTATAAATAAATATGGGAATACGCTAAATATTTTTTTCATAATTACCTACACTTGCAGATTCGAATCATACGTTGTTTTTTACCGAACTAATATATCTCAACGAGGCAAAAAGAGGCTAATTTTAACACTTTGGCAATAAATTTTTACATTTGCAATAAATTCAATGACAGAATTCAATCAGCATACTATTCGTGTTCTTAAAAATTAACAGCGGTTGATATAATACATTCGTGAATCCATTCCTACTTCTCATTTCCTCCATCTCACAGCATTCGTTAATAAAACGAATGATTAAATCGACAGCACAGAAATAAAAATATTTACGACCCATATAATTTTAGTCCCGTGTCGTTTGCAGGTTTACATATTTTTATTGACGCCGGGATGACACGAAACCGTCCGCGTGTTCTTATGAAAGGAAATACGATCGCGTTTATTTTGCGATAAATTCCCCGTTAGGAAAAATCTGTTCGAATCCAACGATACATAAAAGCGGTAAAAAAATGAATTCCGAGGTTAGACGCAGCCTGCTATCAGGAGCAAGCATGGAGTCACTGCGGCTCGGCCGGCGGCACATCACCCCCACCCCGCCACCGCCTGAAACGTCAAAAGGAAATCGGAAAATTTCCGAAACGAGGAGAAGCTGGCCAGCCTGCGGCTCAATGCTTCCAGCCAACGCCGCCTGGACCAGATGCAGACGCCGGAACGACTCGGCGGGCCCATAACGCCCGCTTCCATGGGGAAGGAGCGGCGTCGCGGATGCGGCGTGAAAAGGGGGAGGGGACTCCAGGAGTGAGGTCTGAGGGCGGGAGAGGACGGAGAATGAACATGGTGAGAACGAAGAAACGACGCAGAAAGACTAGGACGACGGGGAAAGCTGAATTAGGACGGGAAGGATGGTGTATGTCAAGAAGGGCTAATGAAGGAATGGCGAAGACGGGCAAGGACGGGCGATTGATTGATTGATTGCTTTTTCGTTTTTCCGGGCGCGTCAACTGCTTCGGTCATTAGTCTCGTTAGTGTAGTGCATGTTTTTCCTCGGGAGATGGCGGTGATCTTCCCTCGCTGGATGTTGAGATCCGGCACCGACCTATCGTCGGCTAGCGGGCTTTCCCCCTAACGAATACTCTACTCGACAAGCTCTAAGCTTCCGACCGGTCTCCCTGAATATGTGGTAGTGTGGTGCATGTTAGTGTGTGTGTGTCAGAGGAGAGGAGAGGACAAGGAAGAGGAATGACAGATCGCGCGCGGTCCGTGGCCCGTTTGGTAGGGTACTCATGCGGCATTCGCCTGGCGTTGATCGGAGAAACCACGGAAAACTACCGACCAGAGCATCCGGCCGCTAGAATTCTCCTCCAGGCAGCGACTGAATTCGACCTAGCTGAAAAGCTAAGTGTCGAAAATCCTGCCGCTATCAGGACTCGAACCTAGGACCTCCCAGACAGAAGCGCTGCAGTGACATCAGTTGATGCACTGAGCTACCGCTACCGGTAGGACGGGCGAGGACGGGCGAGGACGGGCGAGGACGGGCGAGGACGGGCGAGGACGGGCGAGGACGGGCGAGGACGGGCGAGGACGGGCGAGGACGGGCGAGGACGGGCGAGGACGGGCGAGGACGGGCGAGGACGGGCGAGGCGGGCGAGGCGGGCGAGGACGGGCGAGGCGGGCGAGGGGGGCGGGGCGGGGGGCGAAACGGCGAGGAAGGGTGAGAACAGGAAATCGGGAGGCGCGAGGCGGGCGGTCCCTTCCATTTACAACCGGACAATGAGGCGCGGCAATAACTGTTACCGTGCCCGCGCCCGCGCCCGCCGCCCGCTCCCTCCTCTCGCGCTCCTTCGCGCATCTCGAGCGGCGCGCTCGTCCATATTTCGCGCTTCGATTAGAGCGCTCCGCCCCCGCACAATCTTGCGACCCAGCGCCGCCGCCGGCCGAGCGTTGAGGTGCGTGTCGCGGAGGCGCCGCGTGGGGGCGGGGCGGGGGTGAAGGGGACGGCGCGGCACTGCGCGACTGAGGACGGGCGGTGAGCAGCAATCGAATGGGGCCGGGCGCTGGGTACGTGCAAACGGTGGAAGGCGAGCAGTGCGAGCAGTGCGACCAGTAAAAAGGGACTGGAGCGATGAGATAAGTTATATCGAATGGGCTGTAGAACGCTCGGGGAAGAAGCTCCAGAACATATTAAGAATTTCAATGTTTGGGTGTCAGAGACGTTGAAAAGGACGCATTGAAACTCGGCACTCCACGTGTTAGCTAACCAATCTAACACTTTTAACACGTGTGGATGTGTCTGTAATTTCAAGCTACGCTGAAAAATCACCTTTAATAAGAGAATGACTTGCATGTAAACAAAACCGCTGATGACCTGGCTGTGAATTCACAGTTGATACATCAAATCGTTAAACAAATTTTATTCATAAAAGAATCTTATTCTAAAATCTCAGAACCAACCTCATCAGAGGTATATGACCTTCCCTCTAATGATGATGATAATGATGATGACGTCCTTTGAATAACGCAACAAAATTTACGTTAAGTCCCTTCGCATTGCTACAAATATTGTTAAATCACGGCGTTGTTTGTGTTTTCCATATCATATTCCATTTTAATCCAATCGATTGGACGTCTCGCCCAATTCTCCTCCGTATGTCTGAGTTCTTTTACAGTTTTTTGGCAAAATAAAACAAATCAAATACATTAAAAGAAAACTGAATCGTGCAAGAAGCGACTTCAAACAATAGTAATTGTTTAACTTCAGGAATGTTTTAGATGTTATTTTTGTCTTTTGGTCCATAAAATAGGGATGCCGGAGATTGATCTTTGTATCAATTTTTCACCAATTCATTACTTCAACAGAAGGTAAAACCATACATTTTGTGGGCGAAATTACTGTATGTGGACAATAGTATTTTGTGTTAATTTTACCACACGTAATTAACAACAATCTTTGTTGCCAAATATTAATGAAAAGGTAAATGTAAGAGTAATTTTTCACATTTTCCACCGATAAATAAAATTTTGCCTCTATATCGAGTGCTTATGTAATAGAACTTATAAAACCCAAATGATCGTTATCTTTAAGTTATTTCTCCTTAAAGTTTATTCACATAGTGTTGACTACGAATTAGATATTTTCTCTCTGTGGCCGATTTAAGGCGGTACAGATACGAAATGGAGAACCAATTTGAGTTTTTAGGGAATACAATAATGGTAATATTGAGAAAAAAATTGACTGTCATTTCATCGGCAATTAGGGATTTTAAAAATTGACTAATGAAGTAAATTATCCAAACTAAATCAATTTGAAACTGAGCATAAAGGAAGGACAAGATTACGAAATGCAAATAAATATATAAATAAAATAATACAAACCCACGGAAAACACAGATGGTGTGTTTTTGAAAGAGAGCGACCTTAAAGTGAGTGGAGTTTTTTTTCGCGGTAAAGCACAAAGACTTCTACTTTATTTACTGTCTCGTAAAATATCTTTCTAAAATTTGACTAGAAAAAATACATTGCTTAAACATATATCTTCACACAGTTAAGACATTTCGAGATCTGGCACTTTTCTTGTGCACCAACGATATGATGTCTTTTCGATACGAAAAGTGCAACACCGAAGCATAGCAAAACTTAATGAATTTCGAGGAAGACAAAGGAACCAACAGTGTGAAATAAGATATTGTATAATGGTACGCAATCTCGCAAGATGTTGGCAAAATAAAATAAACAAGGTGAAAAAGTTGCCGGACAGAGAAGAAATTACAGTTGGAGCACACAGAAAAAATGGTGCTAAATATGGAGAAGAGAAATGTAGGGTCGTGACGGCGACAAAGGAGCTATTTGTAGAGAGAGCACTGCTCCGAGGCAAGAACAAAGGTTAGGTGACAAGCGAAAAAATACGGCATACGATGCCAAAAGAAACGAGCGACCGCCTGCACGAAGGATAGGGCTGAATTAGACCCAGAATGCGGTAAAAAGGAAGCAGACAGTGAAAAAGTTGATAATAGTGGTGAGTAACGCGATATTATGAGGAGAGAACGGTACATTGCAGTAAATGAGAGCCATTACAGGGCAGGGTAAGGTAAAACATTGCACCAGATCAGTGAAATGGAACCAAATCCGTCCATCTTCAAAGGCGAAGCAAAACGCTCCATTAAGGAACCAGTGTTCCGTATGATTATAATTAGTAAGAAAAGACTCAGAATATGTGCATTTAACACAGTACTCGATACATTATATGCGACCGTAAAATAAGTACAGATGTGGAACTCTCTTACAAATTAAATATCAGAAAATATTTAAGAAATAGATGTTTACCTTCCTGTGAACAAGTGGATAATTCATGAAAACTAAATTTTAAAAAAGCAACGTATCTTCTCATCGTGTAATTATTTGGTCTATTCCTTCTGACAACTTATTTAATGATTAACAATGACTTGAGATGACTGGTTTAGTGTGAATAATTAGAGAACTGCTCATCTTGTTGGGGTAAATTATTTTATAAAATTTACATCACGTTTGTTTATGTAGTGTTTGCTCCCCCTTCATTAGATCATAAGTGCCAGGTTATATATGATATCTCGACACTATGGTGTAACATAACCTAAGCAACTTATAGGTACCACGTCTTTTTCTCATTGTTTTTGTTAATTGTTTTATACCAGTAATATTATGTAAGATTGTAACTGATTTGTGGGTTGACCTTTCAGACACTGAAGAGTACCTTACAATTTAGGCCGAAACGTCTGCTTTAAATATACTTTATTACTGGAATCATCGTTTTTTGCTTAATGTTTGATTTATTCAGTGAATCCTGATTTATTAAATCTGGATAGTGTAATGTGTATGTGAAATATTCAAACGGTACACATAACATGTCAATCACTACACGTGTGTATGCTAATTGTAATCACCAAGTTAGAGACAGAATTTACATATTTGACTAATTGTAATAATTAAATTTGTAAACTAGTTAGTAGTAAAATTGACAATAAATATTCAAGAAGTATGCATAACTAAAGTTGTAATCGTGTTGTAGCCAAAATTTGACCCATTAACTAATGCTGAACACAGTCGTAAGTAACCACTTTCGATAAACAGTAAAATTGACAGATGTTACTAATCTGAATACTAGAAGACTACTGTATAAAGTATGATGTATCAACATTCTAAAGTAAAATAATAAGTGTGACAAGCAAAAGTATTGAAAGTGACACGTTGTGCAACGCAATGAAGTGGATCAAAATAAACAAATTTATAACTTAATTAAATTAGAGAATTTATGTCAGAATATTTGAAACATTAATAACGACATAATAGATGACAACTTATGCGATACAGTTGTGATGAAATGGAAGGCAGGGGAAACCTGCTGCAAACACGGTTTTTCTCGCTGAATTTCTACGTGAAACGAACAGAAATTGAACCCTGGCACCCAGAAGGGAATTCTGAGAGATGTGACCAATATATTATCAATTATTCGTCACCCATTGTCAGTTATTCGTTAATTTAATTAATTAAATTGTCTTTGGATCCGTCGACGCTCTATTTTCTGCGTCGCGTAAAAGTTAAAATATGACGGACATTCAATAATTAAAGAGAAAAATATGGTCTGAAGACATAAACATTTATTTTTACAAAACAAGTCTTCTATTTTTCAATATAATTCCCGTCAGCACTTCTGCACTTGCCCCAACGGGTTATGAGCTTTTTACACCGGCTGCAAAGAACCCTTTATCTTGGTGTTTGAACAAATTTCCCACAAATGTTTTGACGTTTTCGTTATCTTAGAACTTCTTCCCACGAAATGTCTCTTCTGTGGACCAACCAATAGGAAATCAGAAGGTGCTAAATTGAGACTGTAAGGGGGATGAAGCAATACCTTCCAACACATTTTGTCGTTGGTTCAAGAGCTTTGTTAAGCAGTGTGAGGATGTGCGTTGGCTTGCTGGAGAAGCACACCTCTCCTCCGAGATCCACGGTGTTTCTCTCTTCTTCTTCTTCACAAACAAACGCACCTACAGCGTCCTCAAAGATCGTCAACGTGACTTTTCCTGCCGATGCAGCCAGAACAGTGTTCGTCAGTCACTGAGTCTCGGCCACTTTTGAATTGTTCTACCCACTTGTAAAACTTCCGGCGGTCATACAACTTTCATCATAACTTCAATTTCATCATACAATCTAGAGTATATATTAGCTGTTTTTTTCATATTCAGCTAGTAAAAAACGAATCACAGACCGTTGTTCAACCAATGTGGAATTTGCATGTCGACTCACTATCGTTCAACTCAATTTCGAGGTCACGAACACAACAAGTTCTAAAATAAGCAAACTTCTCCCACCAACTATTTTTTTCAGCCCAATTTGTCTCTTTATTTATTGAATGGCCTACGTACTAAACAAAAATATCGCTACATTACCACGGCTTCAAACGTAAATAACCCACTCCTCTTTCGTTTTAGGTTCATTTTAAGATAATCAATTTAAGAGTCACGTTTCATGTATTATGCACATCGTATTAATTGCTAAAGGAAACAAAAGTTGTAGTCGCCCCTACTCCCTTCTACATGGCGCGACCCACTGAAACCGCGAATCCGACTTCGGGTCAGGGGCTATCGCTCGCTATCGTAGCAAAGGAAGATCAACAGAGCAACTGCGCGTACTCGCACATAAAGCCCGCGCACACACGCGACGCAGACACTTCACCAGCCTTACGGTAACAGAATTAATCCGCCAGCGTCGCAAAGGAGAGGACAAAGTGCCACGAGGGGGGCAACGAGACTCGCGGGGCGCGCAGACCACCTGAGAAAATGGAGGAGGCGACTGCCAAAGGACGCGGCTCCTGTGGAGATCCCGCACGTTCGCGAAGTCGCAGATACCTCGCGCTTCAGGTGACCCGAGTCCAAGAGTAAGCCCTGGCAAGGAAACCTAAAAGAAATTACGAGAAACATCCAACGGCGCAGAAGAGAAAATAGTAGCAAAGAATAAAGAAGGCGGGCGAGAGTTGGAGCGAGAGGCGGGTTCGAGCGAGAGGCGGGTTCGAGCGAGAGGCGGGTTCGAGCGAGAGGCGGGTTCGAGCGAGAGGCGGGTTCGAGCGAGAGGCGGGTTCGAGCGAGAGGCGGGTTCGAGCGAGAGGCGGGTTCGAGCGAGAGGCGGGTTCGAGCGAGAGGCGGGTTCGAGCGAGAGGCGGGTTCGAGCGAGAGGCGGGTTCGAGCGAGAGGCGGGTTCGAGCGAGAGGCGGGTTCGAGCGAGAGGCGGGTTCGAGCGAGAGGCGGGTTCGAGCGAGAGGCGGGTTCGAGCGAGAGGCGGGTTCGAGCGAGAGGCGGGTTCGAGCGAGAGGCGGGTTCGAGCGAGAGGCGGGTTAGAGCGAGAGGCGAGTGCGAGCGAGAGGCGAGTTCGAGAGAGAGGCGAGTGCGAGCGAGAGGCGAGTTCGAGCGAGAGGCGGGTTCGAGCGAGAGGCGGGTTCGAGCGAGAGGCGGGTTCGAGCGAGAGGCGGGTTCGAGCGAGAGGCGGGTTCGAGCGACAGGCTCGAGCGAGAGGCGGGGTCGAGCGAGAGGCGGGTTCGAGCGAGGCGGGTTCGAGCGAGAGCGGGTCGAGCGAGAGGCGGGTTCGAGCGAGAGGCGTGTTCGAGCGAGAGGCGGGTTCGAGCGAGAGGCGGGTTCGAGCGAGAGGCGGGTTCGAGCAAGAGGCGGGTTCGAGCAAGAGCCGAGATCGAGCGGCGGGGTTGAACAAGAGGCGACGTCGAGGAGAGGCAGGGTCGAGCGAGGGCGGGGGGGGGGAAGGGGGGGGGCTTGGGCGGGGTAGAGTGCGACGTAGACAGGAAAGGGGGAGCGAGGCTTGCCCCGCACGAAGCTGCGCGGATGATTAAACTGCTGGGGACGAGGGCCCGGACGACGTCCGTGGTGGCGGTGGCGGCGGTAGAGGACGACGGCACGTCAGGCGGTGGGCAGGACGGCGGAGTCCTTACGCCGAGAAAAGGCCGTTTCAAAATAACCCCCTGGAAAAACACACAGGAGATGAGCGGCCCACGAGCGACGACGGCGGGGCGGGACGGGGGGAGGCGGGGAGGCGGGGTTTGAAGGGAACGGTGCAGGAGGGAAAGGGGGGGGGGGAAAGGGGGGAAGGGGGGCGGGAAGGGGGAGGCGCAGAATGGGGAGGGGAACGGAGCCGGTTGCTGCGGGGGCGGAGTTCAGAGGGACGCGGGGCGGCGAGGTGCCGGAGGGCGGCGGGGGGGGGGGGGGCGCAGAGGTGGCGGGGGCGGCGCTGGGAGGGGGCGCGGTCGCGGAGGCGGGTCCTGCCGGCCGCCCGCACAAAGACACGCGTGGGAGGACGGAGGCAATGGGAGGCCGCGGAGGGAGCGCCGCGCCGGGCGGGGGGGGGGGAGGAGAAGGCAGCGACGCGGGCCGGACGTTCCCGAGCGTGAGCTTGGAGACGAGAAATTGCTGCTTTTTTCTTGCGGAATGTTTCATCTACGCTCATTTACAAAACCGCGCATAATAATTTGCGTTGATATTTAAAACCCACTTGAAACGACAAGTTTTAGACATCCGGATAATCTTGTTGAAATCGCAATTACTGTTTCTCTTGTCTTATTTGTTAAAACAGTTATTTTTGTAAATCGATTAACTACTCAGCATTGTACAAAGCATTACAATGAAATGGCGGTATGTGACATACAATAGTTATTTAATCTTTAATACGGTAGCATTGGCGCATTACTTCATTATTCAACGTATTATATGTCACCTTCACAGACAATAAAAATGCACTCTTTATTGCATTTTTCTCACCTTACTATCTTAACAAATTGAATGTCCTATTAGTTTCGTCTTCAATTGAAATATACAGTGAACAAATTTGGTCTTATATTCCTAATTTATAACAGGGGCAGAAATTAAAAGCGAACTTGGCTCCCTCCAGCCTTGTTGGAGATTACGTGAGCTCGAGAAAACTCTAAAAACAGTTTAGATTTTGACTAAAAAATACAAATATTTCATTGTGTTATTTTCCCTAATCTCATACTGCGCAAACTAACTGACATATCTTCTCAATGCATCACCGCTTACGACACAGATGACATCATGCGACAACATACGTTAAGACTGATATGAGACTATACTGAGTATCACAAGAAAAGTAACATTAATTTCAACAATGATATATAATGCATTATTTACCATTTGGACTGTACAAATGTGTATAAACAACCTGTAACAAGTACTGTACTACAGCCTCCGGGTCAATGACCCCCATCTCGATCAGGTTTTTCGTCCAGTTTCCCTGATCCATTGAGCAAATGCTGAGATCGCCCCTTGATTTGCTTCTGGACATAATGTAACTTCATTATCTGTGCACGTCTTCTAGAATTCATTGGGAAATATAGTTATTCAAATTATCGTTTCCATGTTGTTGCGGCAGGAAGTATTATTCCTTGACGAAGGACATCATGGATAAGAGGCAAAAAATTATTGCTTATATATCCTTGAAAATAGATTTTTATTACATGAGAGCTTTTTTTTCTTTCAAAATACATGTCGTGTATGACTTAGTGTAGGGATCACAGAATTTTGAAAATGTGCACACTTCTCCCCATAGCACGTCATAAGCAGTTTCAACTGTTTTTTGGCGTAAAATAAATGAAAAATGAATAAAGAACTGTTGAACCGTTAATCCGTATATATATATATATATATATATATATATATATATATATATATATATATATATAATGCTATGTTATTTCAGTATTTGTGAAGACGGTTAGCTAAAATACGTCATTTATTGCAGGTCACACGGGAGTATTTTATTTGTTGTTCTTAAGCTTTGTGCTTTCTACTTTTTGGGAAACTTTGTTTTGTGGGTTTGTTCAGCCGCATGTTTGCTACTCTTGAACAATATTCGTGAATATTTGCTCTCCTGAACACTTCAGTGACGATTCGTCCATTTGATTGTACTGCTACCGAAATAAGTGAACTCCCCACTTCTGTCCCATCGAGCCAAATGAGAGCTCAAGGACACAGCTGCGCCGATAGACCATACACAATGCCACCGGAGCAAATGAAGAGCCGGGAGGAAACGCTGTGGGCGAACAAATGCCTCCAGCAGGTGCTCAGCGCAAACGGCATTCGCGCACCGTAATTACGACGTCCCCGCTCTCCACCGCATTCCCCTCCTCCTCTTCTTCTTCCCCTTTCCCACCCCTTCTCCACCTTTGCTCTCCCCATCCTCCCCTTCCCCTCCTCCCACAACTTACTCCTCTTGCACAATCCTCCCTCCCCGTTTCCCCTCCCTCTCCCCCGGCTTTCCACACACCCTTCTTCCTCCTTTCTCTCTCCCACTTTCTCCCTCTTCATCCTTCTTCCTTTCCACCCTAAATTCTTCCGTTCGCACGCGAGGCAGGCGGCGTTCACCACGGAGGCAGTGGATTTCTTGGGTTCATCTGGGCAAATTACCGTCGGAAAGAAAGAAACAAACCGCGTGGAATTTATCTGTGAGCGAGAGCCTCTTTGCAATATTCGTTTCTTATCTCCAGCGGCTGCCTTTCTCCTCTCGGAGAACTTCCTGGGAGCGCAGGAAGACGCAGCCGTTCTCAAGGTGGACTCCATTATTAAATTTTTAATTGGAGCCGACGACGTTTTGCAGTGAAAGGTAAATCAGGGTTTGACGAAACCAGGAAGCAAAGCCATGGAAACAAATAAAACATTCTTTTAAATACATCAACGATGTGGAATAAAATGAGTATTGCTTAAAAGGAAGTTTTATCAAAAGAAGTACGCCTATGTTAGGGAATAAATAAGCTTATAGGAATATCGTCAGAACATTGTTGTTGATTTCAAATACGAAAATACGAGTTATTTAGGCTCTACTGTATTACTTTTCCTCAAACGACAATAGAATAAAACCCCTACTCTGTCCAATTAATTGTAATGGTCAAATAATATAATATGGCAATATTTGTCTTTTTAATTGTCCCCATTCCCATACAAAAACTTTAATGAAGTGAAGACCGAGAAAATCGAAGAAATTCTTATCTTTGATCTTCGAAAATTCATAAGCTTTCATGAATGTGGCATTTCTGGGAAAAAATGAGACTACTCCAACGTTATCACGTCGTAAAATGAATTTTTTTAAATCTATACAAATTTGACATCAAAATTGATAGACAAAAATATCTTCAAATTCAACTATTTTCCCCGTGTCTATATTTTTTAGCCCTATACATGCAATTGAAACTGAGAAAAAATAAAACATGAAAATACGTTTCTCGTATCTCTGCAACAGATTGCCCTAGGAGGCTGATTTTTTGTGGATATACGGCATTTTTTATTCTATTTCATATGAACATGGCGATTAACGGTTTGGGGACACTTTGCACCGTCTTATTCGGCTATACGCTATGTCACAACAATGCATTGATAGGCTGGCGCTGATTAAAGTTCGCAGATTGTCCGCAAGTGTCGCACTCATTTCCCCCGGGGCTTCTCCTGATGCCTACCCATGCCCCTCGAGCAAGCCGTTCCCACTCAGCTCCCCGCGGGCGGGCACGCGGGCCACAGCGGGCGCTGGCGGAGACTGGCGAACAGACTGCCGTCCACCGTCGCTGCCCGCGCCAGGCGAAATATAAACCCCGGGGGCGCGAGTTGGCCTTGGCCTTTGGCGACATTCGTCGCTGATAGCCACAGCACGGAGGGCACACCGGGGCTCATACTCAGAAAGAAGCCTTTAAGTTTATCAGGAAACGTACAATTCGATTCAATACAACAACCATATTTTAGGAATTAATTTTAGACATATTTTTCTTAAAACAAGTGAAGTAATATCTGGTGTCAGTCCTTGGGCTCCAACGCTCTTCAATGTCTTGTTCTGAAGTTGGGTTCTTTCTTTGTTTTTTATTCTTTTCATTGCAGAGAAAAGCTGCTCACAACAATATGTTGACCCAAACAAAGATATAATCTTCGCTGCATTTTATGAAGCTTGAGGAAGACTTACACATGAGAATTCTGATACCATCGCGACCAATAAAGAGTATTAAAAGGTCAGTCCTTTAGAAGTAGGGAGTTCTGCAAATCTATTACCTCCAACTGTATCGGTGATGGCATGGTATCGGATGAGACAGAAAAAGAGGTTGTGTTTTCGTCTGCCAGCCGTCAGCCATCGCACTATTCTTATTGCTTTCACGAAAAGCGAAGGGATAGTGATAAGAGCGCTTTGCCTCCACAACCTCCTCCTCAGCTGGCCACGAGGTCACGCGGGCGCAAATAAATTCATCATTTCAAAACAAATTCATCATTTTCTAATTCACCTTCTGCTACAAAATCTCCTGTATCTTTTTCATATATTCTGGCTCCATTTTCATCCAAAACAACTTTCTTACCATTTTCCACTAAGCTAGGCTTTGATTTGATTTTTTCATGTTTCCGGGCGCGTCAAGTGCTTTGGTCATTACTCCCGTTAGTGTAGTGCATGTTTTCCCCCGGTAGATGGCGGTGATTGCCCCTCGCTGGATGGCGAGATCCGGCCTACCGTCGGCTAGTGAGGTTTCCACCTAACCAGGACTCTCCTACCAGCGGGGCACCGCCCCAGCCGGGACAAGCTCTAAGCTCCCGACCGGTCTCCCGGAGTATGTGGTAGTGTAATGCATGTTAGTGTAAGTGTGTGTGTAAGGGGAGAGGATAGGACAAGTAAGAGGAAGGAAAGATCGTGCGCGGTCCCTGGCCCGTTTGTTAGGGTACTGATCTCGCATTCGCCTGGTGTTGATCGGAGAAAGCACAGAAATCTACCGATCAGAACAGCCGGCTGCTAGCATTGTCCTCCAGACACCGGCTGAATTTGACCTAGCTCTCTAGCTAGAGTCGAAAATTCTGCCAGTGTCGAGATTCGACCCCAGGACTTCCCGGTCAGAGGTACTGCAGGGTCATATATTGATTCACTGAGCAACATTTTCCGGTAGTACATGTAGATTTCTACTACTTTTTATCCCTCGGATAATATTCCCTTTTAGATAAGGTTACGCAGCTGTTTTATGAATTCGTTTTGGAACTCCATTCCCCTTCTCTGCAGTGCTCTACAACTTGTCGCATAGTGCGGCGGAATCTTTTTCGGAATCAGTTGCATTCGCATTCGAGTGCAGACGATTGCATCTCTCGCACAGTGTTCCGCGGAAGAGAGAAGTGGGGGCGCGGAAAAGGAAGCGCGCACAAATGTCGCGAAAATGTAGATTACTAGCGAGAACGGAAGCTTTCTTAGAACGCTTTTCCCCGATATAGTTGTGAATTCTGAGAACTGACGTCGCAGTACTTTCGTGTCCATTTCGCTGGCTTCGATAGAACAACATATTTTTTCTTGCGAATACCATCGAGAATTTTCACATCAAAACTTTACGTGCGAAATCCGTTTCTAGGAACCCGGGCGACGAAAAGACCAAGAAAATAAAACCTAGGAAGGGGAACCGAGTGCTGGGAATATAAAGCAAAACTACCATTTCGTGAAATTTACAGGCCAGTACGGAAAAGGTGACATTTATAGTTGTTGAACGTAGCACGTTTCAAAAATAAACGGGAGGAACAAATAATTCACTCGCAAAAAAGACGAAATAATTATCGTAATAAAATTGGAAACAAAATAATCAAATGTTATAACAAATAATCGAATGTTAACATGTCTGTCTTTGTTAATTACATTTCGTTCGTAAAGTAAGAAGTGCGCATAGGTGTTCTCTGTCAGGCAGAGCAAGAACAAAACTAGTATCAATGTTTGGTAAAGAAAACGTCGATTCTGATATAGTATTGATATTGATTTTCTTAATGTTGAGAAAATTGGTCTTCTTAATTGTGTTGACTTCTTTTATCAAAAATAAAAATTTTCTAATGCCCCTGCGCCAATCCCACCAGAGACTTAAATCTATAGCAACCCCGCTTCTAGTTTTATCTCAACTAGATTCAATCATATCTATTATCATCTTCAAGGTTTACTCGTAACAGAACTAAGGTAAATAGTATAATTTTCGTGTAACTCTAAACGATGAACACTTCAGTGCAATTCGGTTGACAGAAAATCTCTAATTGCCGGGCCCTGGTAACGAAAAAGTGGAAACATCTTGCTCCTATATAGTAATTGATTTCCTCTAACATCGCTGCGTAGAGACTCCTGCGTTCTCGAACTGGGAGACATGCTCATCTAAAAGTTGCAAGCCTTGTTTAGTAATGTCGATCTTGGGAACAATTGTATAATCAGAGCAAGATGGTGAATGTTGAATTCGTTGTTGAAAATATCAGGAGAAAATTTAAAGACAAAATTGGAGCGGTTTTTGGAACAAAAATGCCTATATTTTCCCGCAAAATTACTCAAAAAGTACAGGAAACTACTCTTTTCGAAAAATTTAACCCGAACTTATTTAAAGATCGATCTTGAAGAAAGAGATTTCATTAAGAAATAAATATCTATCTTCAATCTTATAGTTGTAGGAAGACCCCCCCCCAAAAAAAATTGTGCTTTTTCAATTTTCAAAAAAATTGTGATTTCGAACATATCAAACAACACCACCACCATTCTCTTAATCGTCGTTTACGCTATCCGAAGAAAGAGCTTGATCAAAAAATTTCGTGGTTTTTGAGAAAATTTTGAAAATGCCTTTTAGGTTTCATGTGAAGTACTAGCAAAATATTTGGGTGTGAACAATCAGCAAAACATGAATTTGGCTACACCACAGTCTTTTCTAAATTTAACAGTGCACGTTACTAGAGCCAAGCAATAAGATTTTTTCTGGAGAAATTGTGCCTTATTGCGAAGGAACTTCATAAGACCAGAAAGTAAGAAGGACGTTGCCACCTATCAAAAAGCAAGTAAAGAAAGTCGTGCAGTGCATCTTCAAAATATCTATGCACTCCTTCAAAACTGCCAATTATTTAATATCAACTTGCAATAATATATTTTAACACATGTAATTAAAACACATGTATAGAAAAGTCTGTAAATACTTGTGTATGTAATATATTGCTAAATACATTAGCCGATGTATACATTATATTCGTATATTTTATAATTCAATTATTTTCAAATAATTGTTTATTCCAGAGCTCGCAGCTTATTCCATTTCTCATTGGTGTTCTCTGGGTATTGGAGTGGCTTTAGTATGCGACTTAATAAACGGGGTCATACATAATTTACCCTTGTCTACCCTTCGTCGTTCTGATATTACCCAACAGCCAGAACGTCGCGTAGACGAAATTCCGCAAATCCGTTTTCTTTCTCCCTCTCTTTCTCCTTTATTTTTTCGCGTAAGTTACTTTATCTTCGTTTGCGATCGGGCTGGCAAAACTCCCTCTCGGCGGGCGGGCGCGCGCGGAACATCCAATTTTCTTAACACGGTGTGCAGCATGACCCGAGTTGAGCGGTTCATTAAAGAGAGTGTGTTAAGATGTTAGAGGCGGCGCGGGCGAGGGCAGGAGGTGGTCCAGAGCTTTCGCCCGGCGTCCATCGGCCGTCGCGCCCCGCCCCCTCCTTTCACCTGCAATCGATAGAGGAATGCGACGTAAAGCCCGGAAGATTGGTGGTCTCCGCGAGGGAACTGATTTTGCACCCACGCGGTGCCCCGAGCGCAAACGGCTTGCGGGGGGCGGTGGCCCTCGATGACCTGGCGTTGCGCATGCAGCCCGCGCGGCTTTCGAAGGAGGGATCCTTGGTTTTGGACGCGTCAACATAGCAACACGTCGCTTGTCCCGTAATTGTAGTGCATGATCAATCCCGAAAGGTTGCCTGAAATGCACTTCACTACTTGGTAGCGTATTTGGACAGGAATACTGTAATATTCTTGTTGTAATGCTCTCGAGGTCATGTTTGTTCGCAATTTTCGTTTATCGAATATTTGTTTCCATAATGCTTGATAAATGTTCAATAGGAATGATATCCGGTAAATCTCATCAATGTTATTAACTGTGAGTCGATGATTAATAATATTAACAAAAATTACATTGCATAGTACGAGTAAATCAATAATAATACAACACAATGAAGTAAAATGAATTGTTTGAATATTGCATATTATGTTTGCATAAATCGTCATAAATAACATGAAATCTGAACAAGTAAAACACTGGTGCACAAGGAAGGTGATACATTTCAAAAAATGCCAAAAGAACGGTATTACAATAAGCCAAATCGTACCTTTCGTGAATAAAGACAAATTGTTTTACTCCATACTATGCCGACTATCTTGTGACTTCTCTTTTTGAAATTTTTGCTACTACATATGGACTATTTTCTGAATATATTTCTTTACCTTGATAAACATTTTTTTTTTTGAGATTTATTCCTTCTCTTTTGCAATATCAATATCGCGTATTACGTTATCATATACTTGTTTTGGCAAAGTATTTGGTATCGTTTTTTTCCTCACTTGCCAAAGCATGTGAGGCAAACAAATTATTTCTCCAACTACTAAAGCGATTGATTCCCATTTTTTGATAAAATATCTGTATTGTTAATTTCCAGAGCGCGCAGAAATTGAAAGAAAACCTGTGACCACGTGAAAGGTATTTATAGCTCGTTAGATTCCCAGAAAATAAGGCAAAATCCAAAAACTATTAGTTTCGAATTTGACTCAAAACTGAATATATTTGATTATTTTATTTCGCCTCTTCCCGTACTGGTCTACCGACTGAATTCACATACTCAGTGGGTCACTGCTTACGACTAAGATACAGGTCCCCCGCCACGAAATATTTGATATTCACGTATTGTGTAAAGGAACCGCAAGCTTATTGATAGTCTTGCTATGTGAGGAAATGCACTATATGTATATTGCACTATGTTATTGAAGTATTCGTGAAAAGTGATTTTGTTAAAACACTTAATTTGTAAACAAGTGTTTTATTTGTTGCTCTTAAAGTGGTCGTGCTACCTTTTGGAAAATCATTTTGTGTGATTTTGTTCAGCAGTATTCGTGCCGCTGCAGGCAACTAGTGCTCTGTGTTGAGGATGATACGCCAGGACCGACATTCATAATGTAAAGGTGAACCCGCCACAAAGGTGGTTGAATGGGTATAAAAACTGAAATTCGTTATCCAACTCGAAAGGTCAGTCGAAGAAATATGAAGGCTCACTGCGACGTCTTTCGTAAATGTCAGCAGTGCCCGCCCTCTGGTGCGATGTGGGTTAGCGCACTGGATTCCAAAAGGCAAACGGGCTGGATTCAGCCCTGAGCCACTGCCCCGTCTCCGCAGTGACTCGGTCTGGAAGGCCTTAGAGCTCGAGTGCTGACGGTGGCGATTTTCGACACTAGCTATGCTGCTAGCTCTAATTCAGTCGTGTGGTGGAGAATTCCTGATCGGTCATTTTCCATGGTTTCTCAGATCAATGTCAGGAGAAAGCCGCAGCACTACACTACCAAATGGACCACGAACACAGCGTGATCTTTCCTTTCTCATCCTTGTTCCCTTCTCTCGTGTTACACACACACACATAGGCCCTACACTACACTACCAACCACATGTAATATTTATTCTTAAATTCTATTAACATAGCTAACTTATGGCTTAGCTTACAAACTAGATACTTACAAACTAATCTAAATCTACTTTGTCTTACAACCTGACTTAATCTAACAACGAACATTATTTACATTATTTACAGTAAGCAGTACATACACATATAACACAAAAACAAACATTACACATGAAATCAGTTAAACACTATTTACACTATACATGCTTGTAGCCACCTCATTTTAACCACGACTGCACGAGTCATCCACAGACCATCCTCTCTCATCGATCACAGGGGTATTGTCTTGATGTTTAAGCTCGCCTGTACTCGACTGGAAGACCAGGGGACCTCGGGAGACCAGGCGGTAACTGCGAACTTATCCAGCTGGGTTTTGTTCCATTGTGGGAGAACCCTGGATGGGGAAATTCCCCACAAGCCAAAGTACAGGTGGGTGCGGATGTCACATTCAGCGGTGAGGAACACCTCCACCTTCCGGGAGAAAAACACTCACTACAAACAAAACATAAGTTTCAGTCCCGCGTGGAGTCTGTGGATTTTAAATAATCCACTACTAAAAGTCCTTTAAAACTTTTAAATTCAAGAACTTTATCTCTCAGACTAGTACATACATTTCTTGTTAAAGCGAGTGATTATTTCCTCTTTCTACAGGCTTTAGCAATGACCAAGCACAAACAGGCTTCTAAAGAGAGAGGGCCGTCGTTTAATAAGCCACGTTTTGATTTCTGATTAAAGTTTCCTTTAAAATATTGCTGCAAACGTTTGCAGATTCACTTGTTATTCCGATTCCTTCCGTGTAAATCGATAAAGGGACGAGAAAAAGGAATCAAGATTCGTGACGTCAAGGCAATCAATTTTTCATTTTCCATTTTGTAAAATCTGAGATCAGCATTCCACCGGATTATTAATGAGTAATAACTTAGAGATGCGAGTGTTCAAATCAAGAGCTTACGTCTACTAAGTTCTTGATTCAAAACAGAAAGAGAATGCGATATTTCTGTTGGTTAGTTTCTAGAAGTGATAACACGGTATCAAGTTGTTAACGTTTATCGGAGGTCTTAATCGCACGAAGTGCTCCGTATAATGAAGCCCAACAGCAAAGAAGAAAACTGGATCTCATCCAGTTTCCCAATTATAAATACACAATATTTTAAATTTTTTATATAATTTCATATTTTTCATACTACCATTATGTGTTAAAAAATCATCGAAAATACTTTCTTCCTAAATAATACTTCCCTTTTAGAATTTAGTTCCGAAGGAATTCTGCGTCCCCTACTAAGTGCAGGAATACATGTTAACATAATAATCACATTTAGCTTATACGGAAGTGGTGTTTCTCGGGTGGAAAAAGATAATATAAATGTTAAAGGCGTCATTTTATATTGCGTAACTCTGACTTTCAGGCGACAAATCAGTGTGCTGAATATTCGGGTTTGATCAACCAATATGTGTATGTTTGTGTGTGTATTTAAGGCAAAAGAGGACAAGGGGAGAGGGAAGGAAGATCGCACACGCTCGTTTGTTATTGTACTAGTATGGTAATCACTGGCATTGATAAGACAAACCACGAAAATACAAATCAGGGCCGTTGGCCGCTAGAAGCCTCCTCCAGCTAGTGGTTGAATTTCGCAAAGTTATGTAACTGACATCGATAATACGTCACCACCGGGACTAGAACCCAGTCAGCACTGCTAGAGGTAATGGCGTTGCCGATGATCTATCGCTGCTGGTCTTGGGTTTCGATACTAGGAGCTGAGCCAATGATCGAGTGCGCGCTTACTATCTGATTGATTGGTGATTCCGTGCGCATCGACTGATATGGTCATGTCCTGTAAGAGAAGTGCATGTTCTTTTATCGTGGGAAGTGGCAATGATCCTCCCCTGCTGTGTAGCGAGATCCCCCGCCCACCTACCCGCCGGCTTGCAGAGTTGTCGCCAACCAGGTATCTCCCACCAGCGAGGCACCGCTTTGAGCGCGAAAAGCACTTAGCTCCCGACTGGTCTCCCAGCATGAGTGGTAGTGTTGTGCATGTGTGTGTGTAAAGGGTGAGAATAAGACAAGGAAGAGGAAGGAAAAAATGCATGCGGTCCGTGGCCGGTTTGTTATGGTACTATTTCGCCAATCGCATAGTGTCCATCGGGGAAACTACGGAAAACTACCGATCAGAGCAGGCGGCCGCTAGAATTCTCTTTCCAGTTAGCGACTGAATTCGACCTTAGCTATGTAGCTAAAATGCTGAAAAATGGTTTTTATCATTTTCGAAGTTTGGAAAATGCTGCCACCGTCGGGACTCAACCCTCAGTCAGAGGCACTCCAGTGTCATGAATCGATTCCCTGAGCCACCTAGGCCGGCGCGCTCAATAATCAAAGAGAAGAAAAGGAAGAGAAGAGAAGGAAGAGGAGAGAAGGGGAGATTCGTTGTAACATTAGAAAGGTCAGAGACTAACAGGCCTCGAACCACTCCAATAGGAAACAACAACTCCTTACTCAAACAATTATACTGATAAAAACGACGTTGGGGTGCGTCGTGACGACCCCTCCCTCCCCCAAATTGGTACGGGACTGTTAATTTTCTATGCACTTGGAAGAGTGCGCATACTCAGGAGCCACCGCCAGTACGAACAAAGAGTATATCAATGTGTCGAGAAAGTAAGTGGGAGCTAAATGAATGCGCAACAACACAAAATACCTCACCCCTACTATTGGAGAGCGTTTGAGGTACAGCCAAAATATTAAACTAATGATCACGAGGAAACACGTCCAAAAATCCACTCGTCACAATGCGTTACAGATTCAGGAACAAAGTCTGTCGCTTAGAACTCTATATTTCTCCTAACTCCCCGAAGTTGCCATGATTTATCATAGCAATCCCACACCGCCCCATCTAGAGAGGCATTAGAAACCGTGGCGAACTTCACGGAACGAAGGCATAATGGTCTCTTGCGCATTTTCAGACTGGAAACATCACTGTCCTCTCAAACGCATTGCCTGTGCCGGCCGTTATAAACCACAGCATAAATCCTTTTCCGTCCGACTTGGAACGAAAGGAATTTCTTTGATGGATGATAGTGATATGATACGAATTATCATGACGCAATGACGGAATGAAAAGCAGGGAAAACGGAAGAATGTAAAAAAAAACGCCCTCTACGTTCGTCACAAATCGCACACGGATCGCCCGGGATTTGAACCCGTGTCTCCACAGCGACCGTTTGGCGGGCTCCGCCAAGCCCCGCCCCCGCCGGCGGCCGCTTTTCCGGCGCGGCGAGCGATCATTCGTGGCGGTCGGCCGCACCACGGCGGCGGCGCCGCGCCGGGCCCCGCGAGTGGCAGCGGCCGCACGTGGGGTCACGAGGCGGGCGGGGCGGGTGGGGACGGCGCCGCGGGCGGCCGAGGCGGCGCGCCCATCCGTCTCCCGCAGCCGCCGCCGCCGCCGCGCCGCCCGCCCCTGCGGGAAGCGCCATAACTCAGCGCGACGCCCGGCGCCGCCGGCGCCCCTGACGCGCGCCGCCGCGGCGCCGCACGCCCACGCCCACCCCGCACCCCCAGCCCCGCCCGCCCGTGCCCAGTGGGCGACGGCTATTCCCTGGGTAGACCAAGGGCTAGGGGGCATTGCCTAGGAGGGCACCTTGTCTTGCTTGCCCAGTGGGCTAAGAACTAGGGAGGGCGAGAGATATTCCCAGGGCAGGCTAAGAGCGAGATGTGGTCAGACCTAGTTCTAGTTCGCCGTCTACCAGGGCACCTTGTCTTGCTTGCCCAGTGGGCTAAGAACTAGGGAGGGCGAAAGATATTCCCAGGGCAGGCTAAGAGCGAGATGTGATCATGTCGTCACTAGAAAACATTGTTTTCTTATTTTAATACCTCCAGGATGAAAGTAGGTGAATTCAAAGGAAACGATCACGAATCTGGAGACATCTAGGCTGATTTCGAAAATCATATTAGAAAATTTCTATCACGCAGAGTTCAAAAGATATAAACATTTTTAGTATTTGAAATAAACAAAATCTCATACTAATATCCGCAATGCCATTCCGATTATGTTACTACAAAATTTTATGAGCATGCTTCATATGTGGTAAGAACAAGTTAAAAATGGAAAACGCCTATCGTGCAATAACATTAAAACATTTGGTAAGGAGGGACTGCTAATGCATTGCTCAAAAATACTTTGCTCCTTGTCACTTGCTCTTGTATTCCTATTTACTCTCTCTGACAAGAAACCAGTTTTGCCCTTGGTATATTTTCTCCATTGTAACAATATCTTGATGAATCTGTTCACCATGTTGATTACTAATATTACCCAAACTGTGCGGGAAAAGTTAAGATGTGAACAAAGAAAATGAAATTTTAGAGACATTCTACACATTATATTTTTTTACTTTCTAACCATTCTGTAATCAATATTCTATAAATGTCTTCTTTATTTGTCCCGAGAAATGCCTGCACCCTCTCTTGAAGGATTGCAAAGCTCAATGTCTCGCAACTTTTCTTCCAGTATTTCATCCAACACTAGTTTGATGATTTGCGAGCCGATGAAAATTCCTTCTTCTGATTTTGTATTGCTCACCCAAGAAATTACTTCACTGCTTTGAAACAATGTTTTGAAGAATCAATAAACAATTGCCATTCATCTAGATCATAGATATCACACAATTCACTCATTAGTTCCCTGACAAAACAAAATGTACCTCCAACGGTCACGTGTCTATGTCTAAACACTGAACTTTTTGTCCTGGCAGCAAGCAGTTTCCATGACTGTAATCTCGAGCTCAGCAGTCGTGCCAAATCATTAAGGTCGTCCAGCTCTACTAAGTGCATGCCAGTGTCAGACCATCATTGGTAAATAGTCTGAATCTTTTGAAGTGGAGGCTTCTGATTCTGAGAAAAACACGGCATCAGTTTCATCGCAGTTTTCTTCATGATTTATTGACCACGTTTCAGGGGCTACAGGCGCTGGTAGATCTCATTGCGTGACAGGGCGCATGGCAGAAGTAACGTGTATAATTGATCTGGAGAGGATTGGATATAATTGATCTGGATTGATGTAGAGAATTTATTTATTTATTTATTTGTTTTGCGTAAAAAACAGTTAAAACTGCGTATGACGTGCTATGGGGCACAGTGAATGTGTGCACATTTTTCTAGATATTGATCTGGAGAGGCAAGATATCTTTGTCATGAGGAAGTAACAGTCATTAGAATGATTTGTTGGTATTCTCCACAACATTTGTATAGAAGGACAATCATTTATGTTTTACACACAACCAGAACTAGGGTTCGTTGTATACCCACTCTCACAGAATATGGGCGATGCCTTGTGCGGCCAAATCTGGCTTTTCCACAGCTTGGACAACCATCGATAGACACTTGACCAATCCTGGCGTCGAGGCGTATCCGCTCTTATCATTGGCTTTGCTCCAAGTTTCAGACACGTCCCCCTTCCTCCCCTCGAAGATTTTCCTCCTAGTTATCTCAAAGGGGCGGAGCAATTTCTCAGGTCAGTGACGCTGCCTCGCTAACGTGAGCAGGAAATAAGGACAGGGAGAGGAGAGGGAGGGGTGAGAGGAAGTAAGAGGAGGTAACAGGAGAGGGCACAGAAACGAAACGGATTGGTGCGCGCGGGCGCGAGGATCACTCCGCCAATTGCACTGGACGTTGGCCTGAACCCCGTGGACGCTGACGAACCAAGGGGCAGCGGGTCACGGGAAGGGCTGTGACATTTTTATAAGTTGATTTTTACCATGAAAATGAAGTCTAATTTATGGTATCTAATATTGTGAGAAATTTGTGGCAGATTAAATTAATAGTATTGAAAGTTTTGTTTCTTACAAACTATTTTAAAATGCTAATGGTTCTAGAGCAAGGAACACTAACTATTACATAATAATTTTCGGGAAACACAATATAATGCATTTACATAATATACACATTTCCTATCAAGCAAATTGAAATTCATGTTCACGTATTTAAAAACTTGTATTTTGACATTATTACGCCTTTATTAAGGAAATGCAAGCAATACACACATTTTATTACGCATTATGAAAATGTAATCGCCTATTTTTCTATATGAGCAGGTGCATGCAAACAGTGATTTCGTTAATCAATTAAAAATCACTGCCGGTGTCCTAAGTAGATTATCATTGCAAAATTGCTATTGTTAATATTTTTTAGACTATTTGTAAAATTGATGCAATTTTATAGTGATAATCGGTGAAAAGGAACTAGGGAACCTCTCATTAGAAATATTTCGAAAATATAATTGTCTTATTCTTCATATATTTTTCAAAAGTTGCTATTTTTCTGTTACACTGCTGAGAAGATTATATCTATCCCTTCCCAGTGATATTTTTATTTATTTATTTATTTAAGGTAATATACAGGCAAATAGTAGACCTGATATGGCCTGAATAGGTACAACATAATTAATTACTTACCATATCATATTACATATAATAATAGCAAATTGAATAATTGATATCTTAATAAATAGTTTAATAGTTATACAGCAAATTTTAATTTTTAATTTGTGAAATCTACACTGAAGTTAAATATTTCTTAACATTTTGAATAACTAATGTGTAAAAGAATAAATTTGAAAACTTAAATGCATGAATCAATGTAATTTTCTAAACGAGCTGTTAAGAGAAACAAAACTTGTTTGAATAAACTTAAAGAGATTGATATTTAGTTAAAATTTCCACCTAGACACCTTCCAATTAAAATATTTAAGGAACATAAAAAACAATCAATTATTCTTCCATCTATGTTAGGGTTTTGTATGACTTCTGAGCCTCTGAGTGAGTTTAGTCTGATTCACAGCTCTCTCTGCACCAAAACATCCGAAATCCTGACATTTGCTATCGAGTACATGTAAGAAATATTTTATCTACAGGAACACACTGTCCTTGTTTTGTAATGATTAATTGTGTACTCAGCTTAATATAAGATATACAAATGACAAAAATTGTGTCTATAAAGATTCAATACTTAATGTATATTTAACTTGAAATACATTTGGTTTTAGATCAACATGAAAAACACAGAGATTCAACAGATCATGTTCCAAATTGAAAACTAAACTATGTCTTTATTATTTCTCTTACTGAAATGAAACTTGGCACCTTCTCTTAATAATATATAAAAGAACTGTGTATTAGCTCAAATATCTGTCAATCATATGTTCAATATTATTCTGTAAAATTTCTGAAAATACTAGTATAAAAGCTACAAAAGATTTTTTACACTAGGTGATTAAAAGAGAAACAAATATGACTAATGTAAATGAAATAAATGACAAAGATAGTGTTACATCAAAACAAATTATAAAAGGCATAAAAGAAAATCATCCTCACGCGTATTAGATTTATAACCATAGCAGAAAGTTTAAATAGTTTAGAGGATAGCAGCCAGCACTCTCTATAATCGACAAGCTATGCTTTCGGCTCTTTCTAGCTACCGTAGTGCACAGGAGCATGTTTATAGTAAGGTTCACTTCACTCTGGGGATATGGGTAATCAATGAGATGTCTGCAAGGAAGGCATGCCCAGATCCGAAGGTACACACTCTGCCTCTGGGCTTAGAGCCATGGTTGACCAATGATATGGTCCAGGATCCTTGGTGGGAGTTTGAAAGAGTTCTGCCACTCTGCTTGCACTCAAATGCAACGTTGATAAAATCTTGTGCAGAGTAGATATTACTACAAGATGTCTTTCTACTGAGGCCACCCTGACACTTAGCTGAGGTCATCACCATCCCATGCCAGGAAACATAGGAAACAAAATTCAACTACGGAGAATTGCTGACATCTTCCATATCGTGATGTTGATATATGATGTCAGTTAGTTTACTAGAGAGAGAGAATGACATATGCTGTAGCCTTGGTCTGAAGGGCCATGGGTCCTGCTGACATAGATGTGTGTTCGTGATGTCCACACTCTCCCCACAGAAACCCCAAACATGTGTGGTCACAGGAGTCGTTATATGACCTAGTAGTTAAAAGAGACATTAAAATATAGTTAAAACAACAACTTCCAATTGTCAAAGAAAGTTTCATTTGAAATCGAGTCTGGGCACCGTTGCCTAATAAAACCTAAGGACTTTATTTCAGCAAATTAGTATTATAAACGGGTTTATTTGATTCAAAATGAAATTTCTACATGGTCACAATTGATTATTATTTATAACTTAATATTCATCTTCTGAGATTTCACATTAGAATGACATTCCATTAAAGCAATACATTTTATCTACATTTTCTCATTTCTGCTGTAAAATAAATATATTTATTAAATTATACTACTGAATTTAATAATGTTTCATTAATATCAAGGTTTTGGTTGAGGAACAGACAAAGCATCGACTCATTGAGTTAAGACTTATTAACATTTACTACATTTTACATTGAATGCACATCATAGAAACAACATACTGGTAAAATGAGATTGAGGTTTTGAAGGAAATTGGCTGGAAATCATTAATCTAAAATATCAAAAGACTCTGTAACATGTATTTATTTTAGACTGTAGGAAAAGGACCTGTACGCATGGCACTGCAAAAATTAACATTACTGACTTCAAATCAATGATCTTTCAAAATTATTATACTAAAGTGTCTAATAAGACTCAACTAAATGAGACCCAATATTTCTGGAGGGTATGTTACACATGCTCATATTGCATTATTGAAACTTTCAAAAGAACTCTTTCTTTTACTTTATACCTTCATTCGAATACATACTGTTATTATGTGACTGTAGTAATGTCACTTTATTATCTCTGGGATTTTTCAATATAATTACTTAACTGTTCTAAATTTCAACTTTGATTCTTCCATAACTAATTTACAACAGAAGAATAATAATAGTTTATAATTTGAATATTGAGAAAGAAAAAGTAGGCAATGCATAGGATTGGCATTAAATTCACAAAGGCACCCATTTACACTCTAAGGAGTAGAGAAAGTTACGTAATGCTACGCGAAAAAACGGCGAATTGTCTGCAGAAAACGATATTACACGGCCTTTGTGAGGAAAAATGATAAATCTACTCATAAATTTAAAAAAATCTCCAAATCGTGGTGTAAGCCAGAACCATGTTTGTGGGTTGATAGTGAAAACCGACGATGGTAAAATGTCTGTCCGTCGTCCCTGAATAACGCTATGGCTAAACCATCAGCTGATTTTCACCTAAAAATTATTGATCTAAACGATTCATTGATGTCGTAGCGTCTGACTTGAAACCATATTCAATAGGGGAGGGTACTTTACGAAGCCTTGGACATTTTTCAAAATGTTCAAACAAATGGCTCCATAATTTTTTTATTACATTTTGTGTTGATAGTGGGAAGGCATTTACAGAATATTAGTCCATATTCGTTTAAAACTGATTTTTCGCATCTACAAGTAAAATATTGAAATTTGAGATTTTTCCTTTGATGAAACTTTTCTCAGTACAGTAAGATTTTAAATAGATCATGTAATTGAAACTTTGTATTTTCAGCATGTTCGTGAAAATACGTGAGAAAGCACGCATGTTTAGCACTGCCTAGTATTTTTAAAACTGTCCTACTTCGACATTAGACTTCCTAACAATTGTGTCCTCTTCAGTTTTATTATGACAATGGGAAATGAAGCAGAAGGAGGGAAAAGTAAAATATTGTACTTTCTTCTATAGAGGTGTCTGCATTCTATTAAAATATAATTATATATTATTATATTTAATGTTCTCTATATTATACATTTTTATATTATAATATATATCGTTGTATATTTAAACTTAAAAGATTGATCTATAGAAAACGAAAAATATATTGAAACATTGAGGTCTATTTAGTATAGCTCAATATAAATAACTACTTTCTCATGGCAACCAAATGTCTGCTTTAGCTGAATGGTTAACGTCATAGTAATGCTGTCAGCTTGCTAACGTGAGTTCAATCCGAAGGTATATTTTTCTTCTAGTTATGGTGTGATTTAGTAGTAATATGTCCACATTTTGTAATTACATTCCCAGAAAAGACGAAATGCAAAAGAGCCAGGCTTCACGTCCCATATATGACGACCAGAAGCCTCCGTTCTGTACTAACTGACTGAGGCGCTGGTCAGTCCATTTTCGAGGGAACTTATATATTTTTGAAGAGTACAAAGGTTGTAGTACAACTACTTCTGTTTACTATAAGCATTATAATTCTCATACAATCAATCAACTATTTGTAGATAATTAAAATATTGTTAGCATTTATATCATTCAAGTTTAGGTTACAAGTTTCATGAATAACGAAATGCAAATTTGTCCGAAATTCTTCAGTTGTGTTAATTGGTTTTAAAATCACATAGTTACTTCCTTAATACTACGCGGTTCTGTATTTCAGACTGGTGTTTCACTGACGAGTTACAGTTCAGTCTTATCGCGTAATGTGGAGACTTGGAAGATATGGAGGGGTGATAGCAGTTCTATAGAAGCTATCGCGAGCCCCATAATAAAAGACATCGAATCGAAATATTTAAATCTAGAATCAACTATGCAGAAGAAATGTTGATGATTCACAACTACTAAAATGGGAGTTTACAATTTGCAAATAATACATCATAAGAACAATAAATTTTTGAATCATTTCACAACACCCTCTTCATCGGTGCGGTAAGGCACTTGTGATAGCCCGAATAAACGCAAGTAGATAGGAGGAATGGACGCCAGATCAAATCCGCTGAATATGTATTTTAATCGATGTCATAAAATACATTAATCACTATCATCAATGAGAGAGACATTCAAATTCTGCAAGGAGGAACAAACTTGATTTTGTAAACGATAAATGTGATTACTAAAAGATTGTGTTGGTGACTGTACCAAGAATGGATAAACAAATTTGAAAGATGGCTAAATATTAACAGTGTCTCAATTGCACACATTATCATATTTTAATGTAATCACAGTTACTATGAAAAAGTCTGGTACCAAGTTGTAAACGTACTAAAATTTATATATTGTAATGAAGATAATCAGAATCCCAATGTCTGAATATTATAAAATTTTGCAATAAAGGTACTTTCTGTTCTTATTAATTATAAAGAATATGTCTTCTTTTATACTAATAAAGTCTTGAGGACTATTATGACTCATTGTAATGATTACTATGTTTGTGCCTCTTGTGATAAAATGCCACAGAACGCATCCCTAATTGTTTGTAATGAATTGATAATTTTATTTCTCATGGTCTCTTTAAAATTCTTAATGTAAATCTTGTAGGTGGAGCCACATTTCAAAATGTATGAACCCAGCATAATAAAGTACGATTTGACGTGGTCATGTGAAAGAAATCAATATTTTTTTATTATTCCATTTTTAAATAACAATGTTTTGATACGACCTTATGCGGGGTGACTGACTATGGTGAGTATTCAATCAGTCCTAATTTTCACAAAGAAAGAATTTGAATTATTTAGTTATATTCAATGTATTATTCGCTATTTGGGGTAGGTGATCCAATGCACAACCACTCTACTTAGTCCAATACAGAAAAACAAGAGGTGCACTGATCTCAAATGTCTTGGATAAATGTTCTTAAACATTAAATTTATTATAAAATTCATAAATATGATAACGGAGTCTGATAAATAAATATATTATCATGTATTGTTAAAACATCAGTTGTACTATTATTGCATTTCTCCTGAAAATTGTACTGTTTGAGAAACGAATAAGAGAATATGATTTATTACAACCTAAATTATCAGAGAAATGAAATTACAGAATAAATATTTGTATCTGTGATACATTAATACTATAGATTACCAAAAGACCAATAACTCTCTCTGTAGCTGAAACTGTTTGACTGGTTTTAAATCGAGGTATTGAGGACTCGAGTTCATGATGCCTTTTCTTCGGTTCCGCGTCTGTTTCATCGGTCTGAGGAATTAAAAGATAAGTAGGAATGTCGAAGTATGCAAATACGTATTTATTTATTGGTTTATAAGATTCGCTGAACTTTTATATCATATAATGTGTAATTAGTTTGATCCGCTTATTACAAATATTTATACAAACGTATTTATTTATAATTAGTTAGTAAAAGAATTTAATCTAACTCGTTGAATTAAGATAGTGAATGTTTACACATTTTGTATCTACTTCCAAAAAGTTTGTCATAACTGTCACTTTTGGAAATGAAATATGGGTGAGCACACTTGTCTGTTAGTGATATCCATTTGTGACCTGATAACCAAAATAATTATAACAAAGATGTAATTCTCTGATGTGGAATCAAACCCACTGTTCTGATTTACGACTCAGTTGCTCTAATTCACTGAGTTTCCGAAATGCGTTTTGACAGTTGTTCTGGTCGTATCTCCACGCATTTGATATTTGTCACCGCCATTACCATTTACGTAAGTCATTACAGGGGAGGTCAATTTTTATAATTGATATTAGTTGTGGGACTTACACAACGTCAGCTCAGATTGTGACAAATTACTGTTTTTCTTGATTATAAATACATCTATATTTGCAATATGAATCATTTATGTAAAAATAACTTCACTTTGAAATGACAATCAGTAATGCAGAAAATTCTCAGTACTGTTTTTGTATCTCAATTTTGGAACTGCTGTAATATTGTCGATGGATTTTGAAACTACATAATTCGTTATCTCAGCACAAACAACTTATTTCTCGTTTCATTTTCACACGAATACGTGTATAAGTAGTATACCATGTGACGTATACGTATCAGTACATGTAGTATAGAGAAAGTTATGGCACAGCGAAATTGATTTCATGATTAAAACGGTAATGTCATTTTGGAGTCGTTGGTTTCATCCAACGTCCGTCCATCCGTTCAGATTACTACTAGCGCCTTAAACCATACGTACGATCCAAATTGAACTTGTTTTTCTGGCTGTAATATTTGAAATTTTGAAAATCTTTTGAAATTTGGGGGTACTTTCATATGAAGCTCTTTGGACATTTTCTGTAAATTTTCAAAATGGTCTGAATTTTCTGTATATAAAACATAATTTAGAAGGATGACATATTCCAGTTTCTATGATAATTTGAATTCGAAAATTTTGTAAAAGTTTGAACATTTTAGCGTCTTCCTACAACTACAAAATTGAAATAGATTTGTCTTCTTCAAATGAAATTTTGTTGTCCATAATCTGTCTCTGTATAACAATCATGTATATTTCTTGAAATGATACATTTTTCGTGCAAAAGTGCAAGTAATATTTATAATTTTAAAGAATGGTTTAAATGCAAAACTGCAATGAAACCGTTTTTCTTTCATTATTAAATGTTTCAAAACTGATTTTGCGAAATCGTACTTTTGATTGCTCTTCTACAAAGTAACATCCCCACTTCAGCTAGCAAAACTCAACAAGCATCATCGTCAACACCTTCTAACATGTAAACATTGTATAAGTGGATCGGGAGGACGTACGTGTCTAGGTGCTGTTTGAAGAACTAAGACCTGAGTCACGTCCTGGGCCTGTCTATGCAAACTTTTATTTTTGATAATGTGTGATTTTACTCATTACTTTCTTTCAACAATTTGTTGTATGCACGATGATTGTCGTTTGAGAGTTTTTAAAACGTCGAATTGGTAAGAAAACACTGTTATACATTAAGAAAACATTAACAATAACATGAGAAAGTAAGAGTTTATTTTATATAAATGAGGATGAACAAACAAAAGATAATAACTGCGTAATGATATGTGATTTCTTTGTCAATAAATGTTTCAGATTCAGTAATTACTTGTAGCAAATGAATTTGAAATGTCACGTCGAACTTGTCTACAGCCCAACGTTATCACGTCTAATAACCTCACCTGGGTGAGGTTGATATGCTAAGCGTCAGGCTAGAACCAAGGTCAAAATTATATAGTACTGAACTGTTTCATTCTTAAGTAGAATTAACTATCGATGCCGCGTAGATTTCGTTTTCATTGTCTCTTAGAGGTAATTGTATTTGACATTTTAAATTGCAGAAGGGCGGAAAAGCAATGAGTTTTAAAGACAAAATTCGCAGACTTTAATTAGTAAGTTCACGGAAATGCTTACGTCGACTGTGTTGGTAGTGCAATCGCTTAGGTGGTTTGGGCAGAGGAAACGTGTTCAAATCCTGCACGATATCAGCGGATTTTACTTGACGAGCAATGAAAATAAATTCAATAATCGATGTCGAGAATGTTCAACATCTTTCTCTTTGTAAGAAGATACCATTGCAAACGTGAAAGAATCGATGTACTTCTGATTACTGGTCAATCATCAGATCATTCATCACTCATTTTCCTGTTCATAGGCCGTTTGGTTTTAAGCATTGGTGGTTGTTCATTTCTTCCTAACCTAATACGAGTATTACGTCCTTTGTAATTAATTGGTTTATTTGTAATCTCACTTTAATAAGTTTCTAGCTGAATTCTTTTCTTGTTTTAAAAATTAAGAAAAGTCACATCATTACCAATAAAATATGAAGAATGGGAGGTACATATAGAATGGGACAGACTTTCTGCAGCAAATGTTTAGTACTCTCATGTGTGGACTGAATGGCATTCTGCCAGTCACATATATAAGGTTCTGCTGTTCTTCTGCTAGTTGACACTATCACTGCTGCACAAAATACATTTTGATACTTTCTCAACTTTCGGTCTAAAATATTCTCTTTCACAGGAATTCATTATTTTGAAAACTTCCCAAAGTCATTTGCACTTCTACCACAAGTTAAATAACTATACAACTCATTCAAATGCTCATATTAACAGTGTGAGAGGTATCAAAATTTCCTATTTGTGTAATTTTTAAAAACAATAGAATAGATAATATTCATTTGGTGTCATCGGATATGCTGCATTTGCATTACCCCAACCAAAAATTTAAAGAAAAATTTGGAATGTTTTAGAAAATCTTGTTTATAAATTTTTAAAATTGCAAATATTGTACGTTTGACAAAGGAACTAACCAAATCCTTAAAAAAATTCGTACTACCTTATTAAAAGATCTAATTATATAACATGATTTCATTTTGAAGAAATTTCTATCTTTAATTTTGTAGTTGTAGTAAGACGCTAAAATATTCAAATTTAAAGGATTTTTCAAAATTGAGCAACTGTGAAATTGGAGATCACCTTTATGTTGCATTTTACTTAGAGTAAAGGTCCACAAGAAATTTCATAGGAAATAATGGAGCTGCTTGAAAAAATTTAAATGTCCGGAAGGCTAGAAATAGTCCTCTAAAAATTAATGAATGTTTTTCTAAATCGTATAGTCAGCTCAGGCGAAACGACAGGCTTCTTTCAATTTGGAAAATCGCTGCATGGTTTAGGCGCCAGAGAGTTACCAGATGGATGACGATGCTTACCTAATTGGTCTTTTTGGCATCACGGATTCACAAACTGGAACATGGCTACATCAATGCGAGGACTTTTTCTTAATTTAGCAATTTTGATTCAGTTTTTCGTCACCAGAGCGTGCAATGATTTTTTCGCAGAAAATGCAGTTTTTTCATAGTACATAACATTCTATAACACGTATATTACTTGTATATACGTAAGTATACGAGATTGTACAGTGAAGTGTTTATAACATGCGTCACGCAGATAAATTCTATAGTCACAGTATGAAGTTGAAAAAATAAATTTTGGTTTGAAACCAGGTATTTATATAACAGTATTCGATTAAGAAGAAGTAAATATGTTACCATGAACATTTCATACTCCCAGCGTTAGCATTGTTGTGGAATGATATTGATTAATAAACAAGTCCATTATTAAATATTCCTTCCAATCATTCATTCAAGAGTATGTCAAATTATTTTACTAAACTATCCAACCATGGATCCAAATAAAGACTCAGGGTCACGTGCCCTCTTCATCCTAGAAAATATCTACTTTCTCTGCAATAATCATAAACTAGTAATGAAGACAAAGATAGTGACCTTATTTATAATACATTTCACTAGAAATATTTTTACTCCTAACTTGACGTTGAAATACTTGTTACATATTTTAGGAGACACCAATGTCATGTGGCACTGCAAAACAAATGTTGAAGAATGATTTAGAAGAACTAAATAACTAAATACAGGATACTGCTAAGACTCAGAACGCACAGCTTTTGAATTCATACATTTCCTGCTTTTTGAGTCATGTATCACTTGGAAAATAGTAGAAAATAACATTTTTTTGTATCTGTAATATTTAACTAGAATTAATAAACATAAAAATGAGACCAAAATAAATACCAAAAGTCAAGACATGGTTGTAGGGAAATTGATATGACTGTAATGAAATAGTATATTTCCAGTAGGGAAAAAGGAATTCAATATATCGAGTGGATTGATGGAGAGAAATCAATATTGACTTTATTAAAAATAAGTTAAGGCAATTAGTAGACTTATAATATTTATAACAACATTTTCGAAAGAAACTATGAGATACATGCAAGACAACAGTGGAGAGCGTACATGTATGAATCAAAATTAGAATTAAAATGATGTAATAAACTCAATAAATGCTGATGGAAAGGAATTTTTGAGACGATGCTATTGTATACTGTTTGATAGAATAATAAACGAAGATATTAGTTATAATATTGAGACAAGTATCGAAATGTAGTCCAAACAATCCACAAAGGCCAGGAATGCATGCTGGTTGAATATCAAAAATTATCTGATATCCTTTCTGAAAGAAGAAATGAGGAAGGCCAAGGGAAATCTTAAGTACAACATGGATTTGATAAATGAAGGTACAAGAATAGAGTAAGATGCCTGATTTAATAAAAACATTATGCAGATTGTGAAAACGTCATTAGAACTGTAAATATCGCTTTAAGAATTAGTTAATACCTACCTTAAACTCAGTTGGAGATAATTGAATGAAATAGTTTTGTTTTTATAAAGGGCACAGAAGGTGGGAAAAGATCTACAGATCTACTGGAATACTCAAACTAAACCAGCATGTTCTTATTTTAAAGATTAAATGGAAACAAATAAATTTGATTATTTCAGAGGTTCTAGATAACAAATAGATATTACTCATTATAATGATTGATTGAAACGTTGTCCATTTATCGGCATGATCGCTACTGGAACAACATTCTGAATTGATAATGGAAAAGGAATATTGTATTTAGTAAAAAAATCTGAATGCGTTTCTGAAAATTATTGGACTGAAGGAAAGAGAAAAACTAAATAAATAGTAAATCTACTACTTTTTAAGGTTAAAACTAAATGAACAATGTCAATTCCATAATTGAAATCATTCGATCCACCAATATATATGTGGGTCTTCTTAACCTGAAATCTTTCATTATGTAAGGAGTAATACATCCACTGGAAAGTGTTCGCAGTTTATCGACGAATGACAGAAAATAATTATACAGCGCAGACTTGATGCAGTATCTCAGCAGATTTTTTAAACTCAGAATATTTGTCTATCATTTCTCTCTGCTGGTATGTGCCATGTAATTTCGTTAATACAGTATCTAGTATTTACCTTCTGGAACCCTAAGACTTGGGCGGCAATAAACAGACCTGCACTTTGTTTAGACCCATGCAGATTTCTCCTTCTTCCCACTCCAGATTAAAGTACCGCTGAAGTGTGCGACCAAATGCCAGCTGAATGAAATGAATATTTCTGTTATTTAGATTTTCTGTAAATCGTCTCATGAGATAATATATAATGAACACAAACTATCAACTAATAATAGTACATTTTAAAACGTTACTGTAATATATAGTATAAACGCATTTCAAATAATAATAAATAATAGTTAGAATAAATCAACTTTAATTCATATATTATAAAAATAATTAAATTACTTTATAAATATTGATAACTTAAAATGGAATTTTTCCAAATAAAAATTAATTGCTTATTTTGTTTACAAGATTTATAACAATTCATTAAAATTATGAATATGCAGTAATATTACTAGCATGCAAGCAGGAACACATATCCAATAAAATTGGTACTGAAGGAAATAAACAAAAGGAAATAGAGAAATTTTATTTTGCAACATTTTAAGAAGAGGATCCCTATCTACTTCTAAATGACTATCGTGACAGATTTCCAGTTTCATTAAAAATTTTGAAACATTATTAACAATCATACCTTGAAATAATTTAAGACAGGAGAATATCTAGTGTGATTCTAATGGATTAGCAAAACAGTGTCTGCATGGTCTGTCATTCATATGGTAATCTGATGACGTAAAACTTGTGTGCATTGCTCGTCTCTGAAATAAAATATCAAATGTAAAAATATACTTAGACATATAAATATATTAATTTCAATGTTGGATTGAAATCAGTATATGTTCATGTGTACATATTGATATGAGTGTGTGTGTATGTGTGTGTGTGTGTGTGTGTGTGTGTGCTCCAATGTTCACGCACAGACGAAAGTTGGTGTTTCACCTTGCAAACATTAAGATATTAAATGTTATATAGAGTCATATAATGTTTCCTTGATTCTCACAAACCTCAAAGATTAGTAATTATACAGTCTCTTAATATTTGCAAAGAACCCATGTAAAATGCAATCACCCTAACGTTAGAATAGATGTAACACCAGGATCCCAAAATAAAAGATCAAAATCATTCATTTGCTTGTGCTGCACTTACCAATCATAATGTCTGCAGAAGAAAATCTCATTGTGACTAAATAAACTTTAAATACTTTGCTTCTATTTAGTATTTGCATCAAAACCATTTTATTATACATTAATGTCTGCACTATATAGTAAATTTTAATTAGTCATCCATAAATTGATGATGGTTTTCAACTGAGTTACATCTCGGAGACGTGTTTGTGAAACTGACTTAAAACGTACTTTTAAGCGCTAATCTACTAATAAATAACTAGGTTAGATAATGCATGCAATGCAAAATTATTTGCATTTTAGGCCAAATATTACAATAATAAACATGCAGAAAATGTAGACATGGAGCGAAGAATGCTGTCCAGTTATTTTTGCAAAAACCTAAGTTTTATAACAGTTTGAAATATGTTTAATTGGGAAATTGTAATGCCTTTATTTATGTAATTAAATGTATATACAAAATTTATGTAAACTGTTGGTTGATTTAATATTTATATTCAAATATTTACTATAACATAACTCGCCATCACCGCCATTTTGTAATGTTCAAGATGAATAGTCCTGCCTCCTGAAATGAAGCAAAGCGGATTGGTCAGCCGATTCCCGCAGGGCGGGGCAGGGTCGGAAAACCTGGTAAAGTTCGGCCCAGACATCGCCCATTTTGTGCAAGCGAGGGTACAAGTGACACAACACTGGTGAGCAGCCTCTGGTTTGTCCTAATCACAAACACGACAGACAAAGTATAAAAAATACGCAAGTTTTGTAATTTAAACTTTTTTCTTTTTAAGTTGGGTGTAAATATTCCACAAACATAACTGATGTTATAGGGTTGATTCCACTCTCGATGTGAAATGACGATTCGCATTTTATTGAAACTATTCAATTCAACAGATTATGAGCGTATTAATTCTACATATCTTACAGGTGGACCTTGCATTTACTAAGAATGCTGCGCGCGTCATTTTGACGGCTCATTTCTGGATGGGTTATTTCGGATTTTGGAGAATTTTACATTCAAATTCTACAATTCATACTTCAGTTATCCGTTTACTGATTACAGTAATGTAACAGTACGTCGCATATAGCCTGTAAAACAACCTGTTACAATGAGAAGGGTCTGGCAAGGGTGACGGTCGAAGGTCTGTAGGCGCTAACAGTTGTCATCATTTCAAAGAGAGACAATCGCGATCTGACTGATACACTTAGTATTGCCATGTCCGATGCAACAACGAGAGAGGAAGGCATCTTTTCAGTGTAAGAAAGCGTAGAGGCGGAGAGAATGCTTGCAACAAATGTTTTGAATACAAAGTCAAACCTCTTGACTTCTATGATAGGCGGAGGGACACCCTACATTATTGCCATGATATTCCACATTAGTCTCGCTGAAAATGGGCATATTATTGCATGATATTCACATTATCCGCTGTAGAAATGGGCATATTATGCATGATATTCCTACATTATCCTGCTGTAGAAATGGGCATATTATTGCCATGATATTCCACATTATCTCCAGAAATGGGCATATATTACATGATATTCCACATTATCCTGCTGTAGAAATGGGCATATTATTGCCATGATATTCTTATTATCCTGCTGTAGAAAGGGGCATATTATTGCCATGATATACCCATTTCTACAGCGCGAAGGGTTTATGACCGCATGAAGAGGGTCACGACTGGTCACCGCTGGCACGCGTCAGTGCGAGGGGTCTTCGGGCGGTCCGACGAAGGCACGCTGATTGGATGTTGGGGTCACGTGGGTGCCTTCGGGCGCTTGGGTGGGGCAGACCGCGAGCTTACAAAATAAACAGAACACGGAAACATTAGAGATACACTGAGAGTTTTACAATACTTATATTTCCGGAGAGTTACTCATTTTTCAGCCATTGTAAACTTCTTTTTTCGGAGAATACTGATATTTTCATAGAATACTTGTATTTTGGGAGGAATACTCATATGTTCGGCCTTTGGCTCCTATTTGATTATGATTTTGGCTGCTTGTTTCGGCTCGTCAGGTTTGAAGACTCTGATCATGAACTAACTCGACGTTGCCGTTAGATTATTCGGGCATCGCATGAGCATGAACTTCGTTCTGGCATCGTCGGTCGCTGAGGTGCCACGATAGAAACGGTGCTCCGTCGACGTCAATGCGAAGAGGCAGTTGGCCATCGCTCGGGAGGCCCACAGAGAGGCGTTGCTGGAGCCCTGGGACCACGCTGGTGCGCCTCACGGCCGCGCCTAACTGCGACTAATACACATGGACTTCCAATACACACGGACCTGAAAGTAAATTTGGCCGTCTGAAATTACGTCATCCACCATCATTTTGCCAGAATACCACGAGGACCCTAAGGTCACCTGGAACTATGGTTAAACCAAGCTCCACCTGAATACCATCAAATTCTGACTTGGCCCCTCAGCGCTTCCATCTTCCTGATTGACGGGTCTCACTGAATAGGATAAGAACAGGCAATGGTAGAAGTGGTGACTCACTTCATAAATGGGGTATGCGCGAATCCCCATCTTGTGACTGTGTGAAGCAAGACAGACAGTGAAACACATCACTTTTGAATGTCCTCTCAGGAAGTTTCAAGGCAACACAATGGACATAGTGAAAGTCTCGACAGAAGCAGTAAAGTGGATAACAAAGTTAGACAATACATTGTGATTGTGTGATTTTTTATGTTATGTACATTTATCTTTAGTTTAATCCAATTAATTTTAATTATTCTAATTAACAACCTTTTCTGATATTTAACCCCGTACGCTGCCATACGCTAAATAAATAAATAACTGCGAATAATGCGACTGAGAAGGACCTCATCGCCGCAGCGTCGACGCATCATCCAGAAGCTTGGTGAGAAGGTCGGGTGACCAAATTCTTAAGAGACTGTCGTCGCTGGGCTGTCTGTTTGTGTAAACCGAAACTCAATAATCGTAGAACAGTCGTCTCAGTCACTGTAATACAGCCCCTTTGTAATTAAATGTAACGTATCAACCAAAAACTTTTACTGGTCAAAGGGGACAAGAACTACTTTATGCATGCGTCCTGTTAGCCCGTCACAATTTCAGGTATAAGAGCAACGACCTCTCCGAGAGCATCCACCAGCCGCTAATGGGAGGTGATAGCCAAGACGAACGGGTAAGAGGTGTATTGGCCGGGAATATCATGGCAATAAATAGAAGAATACGAGTATATGCAACGAACATCAAAACATTTACAAAATTATGACTGCTCACTTGTGGTTGCCTTTCGTCATAAGATGACAAAAAAGCGTTTCATTTCATCTATCTTCTAACAGCGACACTTTAGATACGATGTACACTAATGCTTTTCAACAAAGAGAGCGACCATGGTTCCTCGGAAGAGAGATAGATGATTAAACAAAACAAGTCGACACACGGAGCGCACAGTTTAGCAGCTATTGGGAAGCAGTCAACTCTACAGCTGTCGGGCGTTTAAGATAAATCGATCATAACAAATTTCGAGTGAACGAATAATTTCACACTTTTCACATACTTTAAATCATAAATGCATTTAAAGTCAAGTAATCATAAACAGGCTACGTTTCATTTTAATAAAGATATTTTACTTGAATATATTGCAGCCGTCTAACTGCGTTGGTCGTTCTAGTGTTAATAGCAAAGTATGGTGTGATATTAAATTAGGATATGATTTATTTAAAACCTGTGATGTGATATGATGTTTTTATTGTGATATTCGTAATCTACGTATAAATAGACTGTTGCGCAATCCACCTTCCTGGAAGTAAAATCATGTTCCAAGTGCTGTTAAGAATCGATTCATAAATAACAGAAAATATAATTGAAGAGTTAAATGCTCTTAGATTGCCGGGATAGCATGAAGAGTTGATGACAAATAGCTAAGCTATACAGGATGTAATGGAGGTAGAGTAATTTCCATGCAAATGTCGGAAGCAGAATACTACAATACGTCTAGATTCCAATTAATTGTTCTGCGTGTGCGTTCTCCAATGAAGGAAACAATAATTAATTGAGGTTCTTTCAAAGCACTTTATGTCAAAGCAGATAAATTCCAATTCATGTTTCAGACACGCTGCTATGAAATTCTGATCCAAGCACATTAATTTGGGATCTATCATGTAATAGAGTTTCACTCTTCTATAACACAATACAAGGTTCCATTTTATTTTGACATTCTTTTTTACATGATTATTTAAGTTCTTATATAATTAATTAGAACTACACTTCTATTACGTGATGCAATTAAATGTGGCAAATATTAACGGATGAAAATCTACAGGGATATTTCAAAGTCACTAATGTAATTCCACAAGTATATTTCTGGTTTTAAAAACGGAAGACAGATATTTGAGTGTGTAAGTCTCATTCCTAGCTTTCATTTCTTCAATTGACATTAGCCACTATTTCTTCAAGTCAGGGGTCAGTCGATTCAGATTTTCAGTTGAATTTGATACTAATTTTACATGTTATATTATTGTGTAACATGACACGGTTGTGTAAACAATACATTACTGTTTAGTTTATTATTGAAGAATAATTTCAACAAGGAACACAGAAATAAAAACAATAGCAAGACTACATGCGTACTGAATAATTTGTTTATAGAATGCTCACTTTGTTTTAAAATCTCTAAAAAAACTTTCGCACAGATAGTAACAAAATATATCATGACAAATGTTTAGATAAATAGATTACTAAAACACCGACAGAACGATCCAAGCGAGTTTTTATAATGTTCAACTAACACATGTGAAATTGTTTAATATAATATAATAATTGTTTAATATAATATAATAATTGTTTAATATAATATACACATTGTACCGAATCTACTAGAATAACGTAATTTTTTTTAAAAAATTGCAAGTATCCTTCTTTGTGCTTTATCGTAATACGTTCGTGTAAATTAGAACAAGGAAAATGCTTACTAAAAATATTGCATAACGATAGCAAATTTACTTGCAAATTAACTCAAATGTATGAGATTGCAGAATTCTAACTTCCCTGGCCTGTAATAAACGAAAATAGTATCACGGGTTCACAATTTTTCTCGCAGATGTGAAATTAGTAGGCAATTTGAATTGAATTTCCCGTCGAAATGTTATTCAACTCCTTGCTTTAATGTTATAACTCAACGAAATAACGCTAACAGTACCCTAATTCACTATTATGATCACGTAGAGGATAAAGTCTTATCAATTCATCAAAGTAAGGAAGCTACTGATGACTGGTATTAGGAATTTCCAAACTTCAAGACAAATAGTAGCTTTCCTAATTGCATTTAAAGTACCTGCACATTATCATAACTGAGATACCAAACTGTTTTTAAGAGATGCTTAAAATCATGTCTGAAAGTCATATCAGCTGCTAATAGAGGCAGGATGAATATAACATTTCTTCTATACATACAGTCATGGAAGATCGATTAAAAATGAATTAAAATGCATGTTATGTTTTCAGAACTAGATTTTAAATCAAGAAACAAACTCATTCTGGGACTATCAATGGCAACTTAATTGTTTACATGTATTATCTCAGTTTGAGCAGAGCGAAGATCGTTTGCAACAACTAATTCAATCAATTCAATTTTCTAATAAATCTGCTCTCTAGATATGAGATACAGCATACAACTTTGAGTAACTAAATATAATATCTCAGCCTCTAGGATGGTTTTTGGTCCTAGCTGCCCGTAAAGTGGGATCGTGGTCTGATCTCTGGTCGTGGCAAAAGTAGAATTGTAACCCTGTTTAAAATCGTCTGTTTCTGTAGCTCTAAGACGAAAAACAGTAATGGTATGGAATTGGCTATTACAGGAAGGAACAACATTGTTCACACACACTCATGCCCTCTCAAGCCTGGGAATTGGAACTAGCCCAGGCATAGGGGATACTGTCAGTTGGATAGTCGACCCAAATTGCCTGAATACGTATATACTAATTTTGAGCTGAAACTACTAATGCCTACTTTTGGCTGCAAAACGCGCATCGTAACTAATACCCTAATTCTTCCTGAGTTACAAATGCAGTTACGGTACCTTACGTAAATCGTGGCTGCCACTCAGATAAGTTAAACAGACTCGTCAACAAACCTCACTGTCTTCACATTTAGCAAGGCTGTAACATTGCAGAACACGCAACACGATAACTACTTAACAAGAATAAAATGATTACAATGATATAACTTTTAAAATTTAAATAGTAACTATAATTAAAACATATTTAATATAATAGATCGTTACATGCACCTGCATTTTCTCGGTTTCTAATACTCTAAATAAACAAGGAAATTTGTTTTAACTGTAAATTTTGAAAATGACGCAGCAAATCTTTGTTTAACTAACTGTAATCATTAAAATTATTCTTACAATCTTTTTTTTTGAAAGGGTAAAGTAATAAGATAGTCATGGATACACAGTTTATTAATTTTGTTACATACTTATTTTATTAATTAATTTTTCTGTGGCTCTACTTCATATTTATTAGAAAGAAAATAATTGAAAACAAATTGTAAGAATACATATGCTATTGTCATTTGAATATTAACAAAAAGATTTTAAACTTAAAACAATATGAGTTCTACACTATCCAGAATACTTTCGTTGCTTTAATTTGGCAGATAAATTACAGGAACTTTGCTTCTTAGTTGGCTTCAGTAAAATGCCTGAAATACGCAACATACAATCAAATAATTTTCAACTAATTATGTACTATATCAGTGATTTCTTCCAGTATAAAAATGTGCGGTGCCAAACGAATATGAACTTGCATTGGATTTTATTGATTTCTTTTCCGTTTCCAAGTGCACAACTGTCGGGTCATTAGTCCCGTTAGTGTAGTGTATGTTTTTCCGCTATATAGGATCATCCGCTGATGAAACTGGCTGATATACCGTCACAGTGGGTTTCTCACCAGAGCTCCCACCAGCGGGCACCACCAGTCGGGACGCTTCCAGTCTTGACTGGTCTCGGAACATGTGGTGTAGTGCATGCTAGGTGGCATGTGTGCAAGAGGACAGGTAGACAAGGAAGAGGAAGGATGGATCGCGCTGGTCCGTGGCCCGTCGGTGGGTACTGCCCGCATTCGCCTGTGTTGGTCAGAAACCACGAAAACTACCGATCAGAGCAGCTGGCCGTTAGAATTTTCTCCAGACAAGGACTGAATTGATCTTTGCTGAAAAGTTATGTCGAAAAAATTTACGCCAGGACCTGTGGACTCTGGGTCAGAGGCGCTGCAGGCATCGTAAGGAACTTCGAAGACCCATTGTGTTCAGTGTTTAAAACAAATAACAATATTTCATGTAGCAACGATTCTTCGAAAAGGATTTCAATTGACCATTTCATCTCAATATCAGTAAGATGGATCGTAGTAACGGACCGAGATGAGGTCTGATATGTATGAAATCTGAGCAAAGTTCCGATAGGTATTTATTTTGCAGCAAATATCAGAATTTGCTTTTGCGGAAGAGATATAGCAATCTACGCCTTCAATGCGTCTGGTGTAGATGATGCGCATTCCATCGTGAGAGATTATCAGAGGACGAAACTAGATGACGAGAGAATCAAATATTTGCGCTGTAGATAGGATAATAAATGTGCACATCATGATTGAAACTAAAATGTATTTGTTTCAAAATCGGCTGCCTAAATTAAAAGACTGTTAAGTGCAATCAGTGACTACCTAAGGTACATTTTCCTAACAACACAAAATTATATTTAATATTATTTGGTAAAATTTTGCTACTTCACTATGACCACATTGTTTTAGTCAAAATTCTATCTGTTCAATGCAAATTACAATACGTTATTTAATATATTCTTACTGGTTTTGTTTTTCAATATTTATCTTTCTAATGAACATAAATAGAATAATTCATAAAAATTAATAAAACAAAACGTAATTTTAAGAAAATAAATAAGAAACTATTATTACATTTCAAATTAAACTATTTATACTCGCATTCTGTAATTTTTCCAGATAGTTTGATGATGATTGCCAAGTATGACTGAAAAGATATTAAGTTAAAATATATATAATATTTGATGCTAGAGATCTTTATTTGATACTTAGAAACAATTAATTACTGTTTCATTTATACTGAGCTTGTCGGTGCAAACTATAAGATAAAAGGTTGAAATTTTTTAAACTGCAGAGAATTTACAGGCTACAATTTGTATTTAGTCGATTGGTTTGTCAGAACATAATATATTCTAACAACGAGTGTTCTTTACATTTTGTACTTTGTTGATTGTACGGTCAAAATTGGGTATAAAAGCTAGAAAAATTCTCGAATCATCTTTATTATCATTAGAAAATCGCAATGATGATAAAAGCCAATAGTAATAGGCATGACGTTAAATACTAAACTTATATTTATGTTTACCTTTGAAGCAAAATACACTTTTTTATTTATACAAAGTACACGAAGAATGACAATTCAGAAACTTTCTTCTACCTGTTAGATTCATTTGAAACAAAGCGTGCTATCCCTGACCGTTTTGCACCATCCCACATCTTTGATTTTATTTTGTCGCATGACGACATGAAAAAGCTTCACCGGATGGCAAATAATGATGAAGAGTCGCCTACAGGTAAGTCGTCGCAGCGGACGCCTTCTCTGCTCCAGAAGCGAAAGGCCATGGGTGTGGACTCGCTTGTACCTGGGCGCGTTATATGTGTGGGCTGTGCGCATCCGTCTTGGCCAAGGATTTCAGCGCACGGAATCTCCCTGTTTGATAGGCGGTAGTTATTGCCACTATGTGTACAGCTACACTTCCTGGGGATAGGAGGTGTGGCAAAACCTCATCCCACTGTACAGGCTGCTGCAATTATATCTAAGTGCGGGAAAGAGGACTGAGAATATGCAGATTGAAGCAGATCTGCTCAGGCTCATGGTATACATTGGAGAACTGACTTTAAGATCAAGGAGCTGGAAATGTTATAGGTAAGGGCGTGGGATGCCCTGCGTGAGGAAGAGAGGCGAGAAGAAACGAATGCAAGGTATCTTCCTGAATGCTGTCTGTATACTGAAAGAAGTGATAGGTGACTCATGTTATGGCACAGTATGGGTGAGAAGAAAAAGGAGCAGATGTTTCTTTTTCCTGGAATTGATATCGAGCAAATGGCCTCCAGAAGAAGAGCTGATGAAAACGAGGAAATAGCGGTACTGTTCATGTAGGCACAAACGCGCGGAAACGGCAACCTGTTCAATACACTAATCAATATGTTGAACTTGGACAGGCCATCAAGGTTAAATACAAAGCTATGATCGTTCTGGGATTAAAGAAATGATGTGCATATAAGTAAAACATGGATCGGTACCGAGGTTTACTGTGGGTATGGAAGTTTTCGGTGGCCTTAGACCCAACTATTATTTGGGCAGGATGACTTAGCTGGACGGCTTCATTTGAACTCGAAAGGTGCGTAGTTGGGGTGTCAAATGACCAGGTATTGAAATAAATGCTCGTATAAAAGTGATGTTCGGGCGGGAGATGTGTTCGTGACGCTACGGGCAAAATTGATTGCAAAGAGGATGTGGTGCTTGTGGCTAAGTATGCGGGAGATGCAGGCTGCGCGGAGGCCGATCGTGCGCGCGGGAGAGGGTCGACCGCTGCGCGGGAGGAGTCGACGCGCCGCGCGGAGAGAGCCGACTGCTCGCGCGGGAGGAGTCGACTGCTGCGCGGAGGAGCCGACTGCTGCGCGGAGGAGTCAAACCTGCGCAGGAGGAGTCGATTGCCGCGCGGGGAGAGCGACTGCCGCGCGGGAGAGCCGACTGCTGCGCGGAGGAGCGCCGGATTGCCGCGAGGTGCCACCGCCGCGCGGAGGAGCCACCGCGCAGGAGGGTCGACTGCCGCGCGGAGATCACCGCCGCGCGGGAGGAGCCGACTGCTGCGCGGAGGTCGACTGCTGCGCAGGAGCCGACTGGCCGCGCAGGAGGCCCACCCCGCGCGGAGGAGCCGGATCGCCGCGGGAGGAGACGACTCGCCGCGCGGGAGGAGACGACGCCGCGCGGGAGGAGACGACTGGCGCGCGGAGGAGACACCGTTTGGGACGCAGGTGCACCTGAACAGGACGCACGAGTCCCAACTCGACTTGCAGAGAGAGGTTTCGCCAGATTGTTGCAGAACTGGTCGGCATCGTAAATAAAGTAACGGAATTTTGAATGCATTGAGGCTTCTGTGGATCCTGATATCGTGATAGGTACAGGAATCTTGCCTCGACGGGTAGCAGTTTGAAATCTTTTCGGTCTGATTATTTTACGTTTAGGAGATCATGAATCCAGAGGCGGTGGAGTATTCATCAGTGGAAAACACCTTTAAATGTCAAATAAATTGGCCGATAATGTTTTGAAATGACGGGGTTAAAATTTACTGTTCAGGAAATAATTTAGATATAATTGTTTGTTATCGTCCACCAAATGGCTAGTAATTACGAAATATTAGGCGATACAATGAAAATCAAAAATATAATGTACATTCCCGTTGTTATTGCTGAGATTAAATCTTCCAGATACAATTTGGAAAGGGTGTACATGATGGACACGTGGAATCTTGTCAATAGACTGGGTCTGGGACAACGGATTAGTAGACCAGCTGACTTGCCAGGACGCTTCTGATATTTGGGTTTGTTAGACCAAAGGACTTATTCTTATCAAAGTGACGTCATGGAAGGTATAAGACTATAGCGTTCTTGTCAGACTTAGACTTACATTTTAAGGAAAGAACAAATCACTGGGTTCCAGGCAAATACAAGAAACCAATGGTAGGCCTTCAAAATTACTTAAGGGAGCAGTACGGGATGAGTTTCAGAAACGGAGGGGGAATAGAAGAAGATGGCAAGAATTTAAAACATTCCTGAAAATGCTGCAGACATTTGTCTCATGTAAATTGGTAAAAGAATCCTGACCTAGAATATTATGAACAAAGATTTAGACGTATGAAAAGAAACTGAAAGGTTTGAAGAAAATAGTGGCAAACTACGGCATTATTTCAGTTGATCAAAAGCGTTAGAGAAGGAAAAGAAAATCGCGGATGAACACATTAAATATATCCTAACGATGGTAATAATTGGTCGGAATTCTTTAAGCATGTCTAGAAGGAATAAACAGACGAAATAAATCCAGTTGTTCAAAGTACACCTGCCAACTGACGACAGAGAAAAGCAAATGCTTAATGCATTTGTTTCGGTTTTAAGCAGAAAACCGACTGTACACAGATACCAACTATCAGATAGAAATCATTTCAGGTCGATGGGTACTCGCATGGAAAAGAATAAAATTAATGAAAAGCGGAAAATCTTGAGGCCCAGGATCTATCACGGACATTATTAAATTAGGTGAGAGGTCATTCTATCAAAATCTAATTAGTTATTTCATTTCATCAATAATATGCATCGGAAGATTGAATAGTGATCATAGTACCTGTTTTTAAAAGTATGACAAAACGGCATCAAGTAACTATGGCCGATGTCCTCAATGTCAGTCAATGTAAACTCATGGAACAACTAATTACTAACCATCCGAAAGAATGGAGGTGGAATGGCTTTATCAGGGCTGCACGTATCTGGAAACGGGTTCTCCCAGAGTCAGTCGAATCCACTTCTACAAGATCTAAACTGACGAAATTGATAAAGGTGGAAGGGCAGATTTAATAGTAATAGATTTTACAAAGCTTTGACGTTGTTCTCACGATCGTCTGTAATAAATTAATAGATTCAGATATAACAGGTGGCTTGAGCAATAACCATGGATAGGAAACAGGTCTGAATCAAGATATCGAATAACCTCCAAGTGTTACGTCAGGAATTTACAAGGAAGTGTTTACTTGACTCTATAAGCTTTCGTCTGGAACACCTACAAAAATTATCAAACAAGACTGATGACTGTATTATCTATCAACATTGAATTAGAGAGGACGAAAATATTTTCTAAAAAGGAGAGATATGAAACATAATTCTGGGCAAAACAAATTGGTAATGGAATTAATAGTTCAAAAGTAAAGCCATCACTGTCGTAGGTCGAAGTTATAGAAATGTGTACAAATTCAACAAAGTCACTTACAGTCAAGACTCAAAATATTTAGAACTAATTGATAGTAAATTGAGCTGGGAAAAACTGTGTAAATTTGCTGGTGCCTGGATTCTGGCACTGTTATGTGGACTAAAGAGTACAAGGTGAGGCACTAGCTTATGTCACTAGTCCGACCAGCTAGAATATAGCAAGTTAAATCAAATAGAATATCGCAGCATAGAAATCGAAAAGGTCCAGCGCAGAGCATCGAAATTACTTTCAGAGGATCAAAAATAGAGGCGTATGGATTACTGAAAGAGGCGATTGTTGCGACCATGCTATGCGTACAAAGCACGGTGGCTATCCTGCTTGGAATGAAATACACCGTCGTTTAGAAAACCGCCATACTTGGCAGAGTGGATCACGCATAAAATTAAGACAAGAAATGGAAACGGATGTCAAATTTATTTACAAACTGAACCATTAGAGACTGGAAATAGTTTGCTCATACGATAATCTTTAGAACCCTTCTCAAAGCTTGAGGCACCTCAAAATGTCGGTTTTCACACTAATTAGATTATCAAGTACTTTCCACTGTTAGATTAGTGTTCACACAAGCTGTTTAATTAGTATAATACCAGTTGTAGTATTTGCGCTATTATCTTGCCATTAATACTTTATTATTATTCATGTACATGCAGTGTATGGTGCAGTGCAGCAGTGCATGTCGCAAGCAGGTAGTGCGCAAGGGAAGGAGGGAAGGGAATGAGAAGAAGCATGTGGGAAAGAAATGTCACAGTTAAGTGTCAGTACATGGATATACTTATGTGGGTGATTTAATACTATTTATTACATATTATTAATATTATTATTATTATTATTATTATTATTATTATAATTAACTCCTTTTGTAACTTTGTTAACAGTGTGTTTAATGTACAAGGTCACGATATTCTGCCACTGCTGCTTACACTTAATTGCAGAATTAACAACTAAAGAACTTATGGTAGTCAATAAATAGACAAAACCAGATCTTGTCACGTAAATCCATAATGTTTCTATCTATAAAGTCTGACTACGGATGTGTGGCCGAAAGATACATTTGCAAGTATTTAAGCAGAGTTATATGATGATATTTGCATAATTCACACATTTAATAAGTGCATCGTGTTTCAGCCATCTACTAATTATTTTACATTCTGTACATACAATATGATCGATATTTTCATTATATTTAATGTTTTACTTTAATACATTTAATTTTTAATTGTAATGCGAGTTTACTGGCGCTGGTCTAGTGGTTAGTATCAAAGCAATTTCATCCCTGGAATTCATGCATAAATCTAGTGGTACGATATTGTGGTAATCTATAAATGTTTAAGGATCAGTACAAATTAATCCCTTAAAGTTTATTTTAAATGTACGTAACAGTGTGTATATTTAACTAGAGACATGTTTGTTTCAGAATTATCTCTAACTATGATTAGTGACCTAATGGAGAAGGAAACTTGATTGCCAATTTTCTTCTGAAGAACTAATTGATGATGGAATAAATTAGGGAATGTTGGAGAGTACTTGACACAATTAAACAGGGAAATTACAGCTTTCATCTCTGTCAACCCTACCAGATTTATCTAGAGAGCTGGTTTCTTAAGGAACATGGGATACGACTTCCCAAAGTACTGCATCTGGTTAAATATTAATACATATACATTTTACATACTTTGTAGTTTGATACTCCTTTATCCTTCATCATTGCGAATGGTTCATTGTATCACAGTAAATCACAATCCTTTCTTAATAATACGCCGTCGAGTCCATCCAGAAATCTGACAATGAATATTGTTTCACTGGAGTTCCCAATGTCATGGGTTTCATTATAAAAGAGTGAAACGGGACGGAAAATGACTTTCCTTGTGATAGCATGAAGATGACGTCGAATTGCCTCTGAAATTTATCTCTGATATTTCGGGAAAAAGGTGGGTGGGCTCCTCCGCGCACTGATTTTGGCTCGTTCTGCGCAGCACCATTTTCCGTCATTGAACCGTGCGGACCACTTGTTTGAAAAAGCGAGGCTAGCCATTCGCTGCCACGTTGCATGGAGAGTGCAACATGTTGGGAAACATTTTGAAAGTGGCATGACGTAAAAATTTTAAATGGTGACTAAACTAAAAATAACATGAGAGATGTAATATTTAAAAGTGCAAATCTGTTTCTCTCTAACACCTAGATAATTATAGTATCCACCCTGCCATATTCTAATGCAAACTATGTCTAGTTGTAGATAACCCAACAACAATTTATAATATTTCGAGTTCTATGTCGCGATTTGAATCGAATTAAATATCATAAAAGTTTTTCTAACTGCGCTTGCATGATTTAAATTTTTTATACTGATAAAATGGTTTTAATTTCTTTCACCGTCTACATTGTTTAAAAAATCTGTAAAATTTGTTATAGAATGTTATAAGACAAAACTTGAGATAGTACTACAATGTTAATACGTTGAAAATCAATTTAATATTTGTTTTTTATTTTCATTTGAATTTGTTGTTTAAATTTATTGACAAAATACCTTCAAATTCAACTATTTTTCTCGTTCTGCAACGTTTTTCAGTCCTTACATCCACCAGAAGTTCAGAAAACATTAATATGAAAATCACGTTTTCGTTGTATCTCTGCACACTGATCGCTGTAGAAGGCTCTCTTTGGGAATCTACTACTTTGTATTCCGTTCAGAACATCAAATATCCATTTGATTTGGGGTATTTTAACCGCTTTATAATGTTCATTAAGCGGTGGAGTAAGAGTGAAGAACCGGATGACTGCACTTAAAAATTATGAGAAAGGGATGATAAGATGGGATAGTATAGGATAGATATTATAGACGGTATAGTATATGTAGAATTTATGGATGGTTACTAATACATATTGAAGTTGTTACTGCATAAAACTGGCGGCACTAATGAAATCGTTTACTACGCTCCGTGAAGTCACGGAAGGTTAAGTTGAATCTGAGACTATGGTCTGTGGCTGGGGTGACCGGCCAGGAACCCTGATCTAACGGCGCCGAGCCCTGGTCAGCGGGATAAAAGAGCACTAACCGATCATGACGACGGACTTGACAAATATTTTTAAAAATGCACATATCGAGAATGACTCTAGTGCAAAAAGCACAACATCCCTTGCAGGTTGGAAATCTAAAAAACTTGGATTAACATTTCCTACATTATTAGTGCATATATCCCACTTTCAATATAACAAAATTGTCTCAAGGAGGAACTAATTATCTTTCAGAACAACGTAATCTATTAACAAATTGGCACCAAAACGCTAAATAAATAAATATATATTATCGAATTTAATTGTACTTCTTTTACCAAGAAAACATACTAGCAGGCAGTGTTTTTTAACATTTTAAACTTTCAATCCGATTTGAGTCTTTTCAAAATCTATTGTCCAGGTTTATTGAGACATCATCAAACAGCATTTGATAAAAATCGCGATCCCTGGATCAAATCGTAACATCGCATTCTAAGGGCCGATGAGTTGAGGCCAGCGATGTTTACGGAATCGATGTTAATCTCTGCTAGGTTTCTACTTTTCACATTAAGACGATGATTATTTTGCCAGTTACTTAAATCGCTCTTCCGACAGCAACATTACGATCGATAGACTTGAATTATTTATGTGAAGATTATGGAATGCATCAGCAAGGATATGAATTATATTTAATAACTCATTGAACATCGACTCTTCCTGCTCCGGGATGTATGAACAACCACCGATACGAGGTCAAATACGCAAGTCGATATGCAGTGGTCTATATACAAGAATACACCCATTTGTCATGACATTTTGGTGCAGATGTATCAGTAAGAAGATGGCGATTTTTAATGAAGTGATAAAATAATTTAAGATTTCCGTGGCGTTAAAAATAATAGAATATGATTTTAAGTGCTATGATAATCTCAAGTAATTTGTTACGAGTTAGCTCTGCAATCACTAAGATACGTTAGTTTCTTCTCCTTAGAAACTCGACCAGGTCTATAGAAAAATAATATAACTAAAAATGCATCTGATTTATCTACTATTACGCTGCATTGAATATATTTGTAGAGCACAAACTGGTTTTGATGTTACTTAGATATTAAAACACCATATAGCATTTCAAACAATTATGAGCCATTTTGTCCTCTGTTTGATCAAATTTGTGAATGAGGGGAGGATTGCTCTGCAACTAAGATCCGATCTGTCCACAAGTGATTCTCCAAACTGCATGTATGGCTGAATGAACTTCACCCTAGCCAGCAGAATAATATTATACAGGAATGCTCTACGAACAGGCATGAAAATAAACACACATTCTCCCCGTTATTTCCTGGTATCGCCTGCTCATTCCAATTCTCCGTCTGATCAGTCTACATCATCCCAATTGGTTCAATAGTCGCACCGATCTCTTCCACAATCCAGTCACCAACATCCCTCCCTCCGACCACCCCATCCTGGTAGGGTTCCAATGGCGTCCGTCCCGCTTCCTCCGAACCTCCGCCGATCTGGCTTTCAGCGCCTCGCCCGCTCCGCCGCCTCAGCGTCCGCATCCACTGGCGCGAGCGCGCGGACCATCCCAGATAGCGCGGCGAAATCTCACAGCGAGGCGATCTGCTCGGCCAACGGCTGCGCCGCCAAGTGCCCAGCTCACCCATCGACGCCGCAGAGGCAGCGCGGTGGCCAGCACTTACGACGGACGGAGCGCGTCCCATGGTATCGCCTTCCTCCCGCAATCGAACGCCACGCCCATTCCTCACACTCGACCTCACCGACTCCGCCCTCCTCCTCCGACCTCCACTCCCCATCCGGGCCGCCCAGACCCCACGGTCTCCCAGGCCCCATCCCTCTCTCCTGACGCCAACTCCTTCTCCGACCTCCTGCTCCTCAGACCCTACCTTGTCCTCCTTAGGCCCCACCCTCTCCGACGCCAACCCTTTCTCCGACCTCCACCAGACCTGACTATCGCTGCCAGACCCCACTTTCCTCCAGGCCCCACCTCTCCCTCTCCGACGCCAAACTTTCCGACCTCCTACTCCTCCCATCCGCCGCCACAGACCCCACTTGTCCTCCAGCCCCATCCTCCGACGCCAACCTCTTCTCCGACCTCTGCCCTCAGACCCCACTTGTCTCTTAGGGCCCCACCTCTCTCCGACGCCAACCTCTTTCTCCGACCTCTGCCTCAGACCCCACTGTCCTCCTAGGCCCCACCTCTCTCTGGGACGCCAACCTCTTCTCTGACCTCCTACCTCAGACCTGACTTATCGCTGCAGACCCCACTTGTCCTCCTTAGCCCCACCTCTCTCCGACGCCAACTCCTTTCTCCGACCTCCTACCTCTCAGACCTGACCTGGTCGCTGCAGACCCTACTTGTCCTCCTTAGGCCCCACCTCTCTCCACGCCAACCTCTTCTCCGACCCCTGCTCCCCTGGGGACCCCACTGGCCACACAGACTCCACTTCTCCTGCTTAGGCCCACCTCTCTCTCCGACGCCAACCCTTCTCCGACCTCCCACCTCAGACCCCACTGTCCTCAGATGCCACTACTTCAGACCCCATTTGCCCCTGACCCTACTCGACTACTAATCCCACCAACATTAACCCGATTCACGTACGTCCCTGTTTTCACCCTAGCTGTGACCTTCGTCATCACAATACTTCCATCCTCTTCGTGCTTCAACCCTGGCTTTCCGCGCTGGATCCCATTGCTCTAATTCTAGCCTCGTTACTTTGAGGATCTGAGAAATCATTGCTCTACCACCTCAAAAATCCTTCCAATGCGCAATGCCTGAACGTGACTCTCTTCCAGTTCCTAATATTTCGCCTGCGCCTCTTGTCACAACATACCTCCCTCTGTCTTTCTCGTAATGCGCGGTAATTCAACACCGCGAGTTTGGTGATACAAACTGATGAGGAGAAGGATCGACGAAAGGCAGCTGCTCATGCGTTTCAGTGGTGTGACAGAAAATGTCGCTCCAAAGTTTCTGGTCCCAGTCCCTGTTTCATCAGACAGTGAGCAGTGACCGTGTGTCACACAGCTGCCATTATTCACAAAAAAACCCAATTATTACAAATAATTGTTATATCCACTGAAAACGATATCGTTGATCAAATAATCATTAAGATGGCCATCTTCTGCGTCTTCCACTGTACCATCCAGATCTAAATCTAAGAGAACGGTCAGGATTTGATAAAGAGCGCGCGAGGCAGCAGAAACTATTGATAATCCATAAAAGAAAAGGAAATGTTTCATGAGTAGCGTTGCACAATACAGCGCTGAATAATGGAAAATCAGAGCATGTGGAATAGAGGTGATAATAATTACAATGTGATGACCAACAAAACAAACGGGATGGATTCATTTCTTTGAACACCTTCTGATGTTGAGTTCCTTTGACGAAGGGGGCAGTGATGACGACTGACGGTCAGCGGCGATCGCTGGTCTTGCAGTCGCCCTCCTTGTCGCCTGCGCGCTTCCTTATCGCCGAGGGGAAATTCCCATGCTGCAGGTGGGGGCGCCTGAGACTCTGCAATACCAAAGGTACAGTCCGCGATGTTTTGCGAGCGGTTCAGCAATAGATGATCAAGGATGGGTCTGTCTGATCAACGTCGTTAAAATGCTGAGAATCTACCACTCGCTATTTTAATGTTTTTTCATCATCACCAACGTTAGAAACGAAACGGATAAACAAGAAAAAATGTGTTAATGAAAAAATGAATTGGCAACTGTAATTGCATAATAATAACTAACAGCTGTTGTGAGTAGAAACCATACTATATCTGCATTCCACTGCCATTCTTCATGAATGAAGAATTCATTGAAAATTGAAAGAAATCTGTGATTAAACATTCCAGAGACACCATTGAACTTGTTTATGATTTATTTCCACAGGAACTACTACTATAATTATTCCGATTCAAATCCCAATATAGATTTTAGTGAAACTTTCAAATTTAATTTCTATCAATTTATGAAACGTGTTAAAAATAGAGGAGGAGCCAATTCATAACATTATTTATGATACCATTCACCAGCAAATTCAGGTAACTGACTCCATTGTACTTCAATGTCATTCAATGAATTGATAACCTCTTCTCCTGTGTTCATAACACGATTGAGCTTACAGGATGTCTCTTTCACACATCAGTAGCCATCTGCAACATTGTGTCATCAGCGTAAATGCACTTGTACATCGTGGATGAGTAGTTTAAATGTTCATGAAGTGTCAGGTCGTTGTATTTCACCTCCATCTCGAGGCATATAACGTACGAACTGGGGAACGCGGCTTCATAAGGTTCTTATACCTTCCCCATAAATTTAGCAAAGGGGAGGAACATGGAGTAATTACAACATTACATTAACGAAATTAACTAATGGTGCGCGATTTAATCGCCCGATATACGTCTTATATGGTATAAATTGAAAAAATATCGTATGTTTCTAGGATAAGATTTCATCAATTAGTGTCAATCATATAGCAATTATTTGTTAGTATTGAAGTGTTTTAGTCCTGACGTTAATTAGACTGTTAGTGAAGGTAGTTCTAGTGTGAATTTGGCACATTTAAACTCTGTGATTCTTACACTAAGTCATATACTTCAAGGAATTAAGAAAATCTCTCACAATAAATCTATTTTCAAGGATAAATAAGCAATATATTTTGGCTCTTATCCATAATGTAATTTCAAGAAATAATATTTCTGCTGCAAACATGGAATTGATAATTTGAATAACTAAATTCAATGAATTTAGAAGACGTGCATGAAATGAAGGTATTTATGTCCAGTTAAAACAGGCCATCTCAGTAGTTGTCAATAGACTAGTAAACTGCGACTCTCACCTTCCACCTCAAGCGATTCGTTAATTAATAATGTCGAAGTGAGTTTTAATGGTTCACAAATGCATGAGAGTAGAAGTACTACCTAATTCTAGTTCAAAATAGCATATGTTTATAAAGTAGATACATATTTATGGTTGTTGATGTAAGCGTTATTATGAATAGTCAGAAACACCTTTAATTTATAGTTTACCCATATTTTTCACTGTGAGATGCTTAGAAGAACGTGATGTGTTTAACAATATAATCAATTTTTTCTAATTTATTTTAGTGAAGTTAGTACATGAAAATTAGTTTCTGGGAATGACGAAAAGGCTGCATGCTTCCAAGCGATGGCATCTTCGAGGTAACGAGAGCCGATTTGTCTCGTGGGGGAAAGAATCCTTTAGTTAGGGTCAAATGAACACGTTGCTTAACATCTTAATTGACGAAATCCTTTCTTTTTTATACTGCGTAAAAAGTGCGATTGCTTAACTCATTTGATTCACATTGTTTGGTTTACGGTTATTTCTTAAATGAATCCGTTGTTTTCTATGAATTCTTTATGATAGAAATAATATCGGGTAGAAATTATTGTAGGTGCAATTGAGATATTGAGTTGTTAGGTTGTTGAGTTATTAATGATATTACCAAGTAAGCGTGTAAAAGAAACTTTGTTACTACATAAAGGTCAATTTCAGATACAAGTCGTCCCCTCCTCCCTCGCGAGCGGTACAGAGGTTAACGTTATGCACTTCTTAATGGCAGATGGGAACTTACAATGTTTTATTACAGATTTGACCAAAAAAATACACAAGTGAAAATATTATTATGCAATAATATGTTTTGTACTTAGAAATCAGATTCACACTTTGCATCATCACAATATTCGAGTGAGTGGTAGGAGATAAAACGAATTATGGAAACAACTTGATATACTGTACGTCAGACTGCGGACAGAATACTTTCCTGGGACAAACTCCCACGGAAGTGACTTGCACGAGACCCTTTGAACCGTGACTTGGTTTAATAAGGCGATTCCTCCAGATAATACTGCGGTGCGGCATAACAATAGTTCGAGAAACGTGAAGTAATTTAAGTCTTTGAACGGTAATGTTTTATACATATCTGGTAACGAACAGTGTTCTATTTTAGCATTTCCCAATGGAAAATACCAATTAGATTAACAGATTTAAGATAATTAATATTTACTTCGGCTCGGATGAAGTAACACGTTTGTTTACGATAATAAATGTGAATCATTCTGAAACGCCGTTTTCCAAAGTCTCGACAATAATTACCTGGTTCCTGCGAGTCTAAAATAAAAAAAGATAAAAATATACTTAAATAGAGGGTAAAATATATTTAAAAAATGGATATTCTTATAGAAAGGAAAGAGGTGTGCAGAAGGTCGCCGACTTCATTTCAACGCATGCAAGTGTTGGCTTATAAAATATTCTCATTTGGAGAAGTCGCGCCTTACGCCTCATTCACAAAGCAAACGCAAACGTAAAGTAGCCGCAAAACCTACAAATGAGGTATTAAGCGAGACCAGTTACAATGCCTTGACGTAACCGTAAACTAAGTCCGTAAATTTACGAGTTCACAAGCTCCAAGCTTTTCGTTAAGTTTACGTCGGAATTCCACGGAACACCAATCAGTCAGCAGCGTGGAAGTTCGATTTCAGATTGTGTTGAGATAGTTTGTGGTTATGTCATTTTGTTATTATAATGTAGAAAACTAGTTTGCGAACAGTTTAGATGCGTGTAGTGAATTCAAAGTAAGAATTTGTACAATTTTATTGTGACTTTAACTTGACATGGCGAATTAACTAATTAGGTTCGACGAATTACTTGTGAATTTGGTACGAGAGAATCCTTGTTTCTTACGATGAAGGAAATGCGAAAACTACTACAACAGTTACTCGAATATTTATAAAGACAAATCGATAGAAAAGTCGAAGAAAAAGGTAGAAACTATGTTCGAAATATCTTTCCAACGTGCTAGAAACGAATCAAACAAGTTCCAGTACGTTGAATTCTGATTTGTTCAGGCGAAACGTACGTTCGTTATTGCGAATGCGTGTTTTAACGTATAAATTTTACGGCTAAGTTTACAGCATTACGTTACGTTTCTAAGTTGTGATGTTGGTTGTGATGTTGGTTGTGATGTTGTTGTGATGTTGGTTGTGATGTTGTTGCGATGTTAAGTTGCGATGTTGTTGCGATGTTGGGTTGCGATGTTGGGTTGCGATGTTGGGTTGCGATGTTAAGTTGCGATGTTAAGTTGCGATACGCGATGTTAAGTTGCGATGTTGTTGCGATGTTAAGTTGTGATGTTGTTGTGATGTTGTTGTGATGTTGCTGGTGGATGTGTTGGGCTGTGATGTTGTTGCGATGCTAAGTTGTGATGTTGTTGTGATGTTGTTGTGATGTTGTTGTGATGTTGTTGTGATGTTAAGTTGTGATGTTAAGTTGTGATGTTTAGTTGTGATGTTTAGTTGTGATGTTTAGTTGTGATGTTTAGTTGTGATGTTTAGTTGTGATGTTTAGTTGTGATGTTTAGTTGTGATGTTTAGTTGTGATGTTTAGTTGTGATGTTTAGTTGTGATGTTTAGTTGTGATGTTTAGTTGTGATGTTTAGTTGTGATGTTTAGTTGTGATGTTAAGTTGTGATGTTAAGCATCGACCCGTCTGGCAATCTGACCCCCGGAGACAGCCAGGTCGGCCGCGGCAGTGACCTTCCGCGCGGCGGGAGGGCTGGGCGCTCTAGGTTGTAGGGACCAGCTGGAATGTGTGGCTCCGCCGCCGCGGGGCGAGAAGATACAGCGCCATGCGAGGAGTGCGTATGTCGCCGGCGCGGCGTGGCGTCAGGCGACGTCTGCGGAGAACTCGGCAGCCCCGTTACCCGCTGGCCGACATTGACGGACGCCCGACGCGACGCCAGGCGGCATGCAAACATTATCGTGCCACTTCGGCGGTTTCATTCAGCTGCGGAAGACGCTACATTGGCTGTAGAATGGGCCCCACCCCGCCCCCCTCGGAAGAAGCCACCGCAGCCACCGCGTCCTACTGGCGTCGTCACCAGCTCGCCGCTGGTGTTGCGAACGCGACCTAATTAATGGGCCGGCGGAGCTCCCGTGACACGAAGCCGCAGATATGCAGATCTTTACCCCTCCTACAGTCGCTTCTCTTGAGGTGCATTCCTAAAACTCGTTCTCACCTTGCATTTCCTGATCTTGCCCCCTTGACTTTGACCTTGACTTTACCCTCACCTTTCGTCTCGCCCTCGCTTTAGCTTTCACCATCACCTTGCCTCACCTCTCTACTCCCTGGCTTTGTCCTCTTCTGGAGATGATACAAGCCCGCTTTTGCGCTAGTCTTCTGGTTCGTTCTCAACTACCCCTTTCAATTCCATACGCTCTCAATACTTTTTCTTCTCCAGTTGCTCTGGTTCCTTCGGAACAGCATTCTCCACTTTGGATTTTCCATTTCCGAATCTCAGGATCAAAAAAGTGACTGAATTTACTCGCCTCAACTCCACCTTCTACATCGGCTTCGATCTTCCTGGTGTTCTCGCTCGCTTCCTTGTAATCAACGGTTGCAATCTCCCATGACTTTCACTTAAAAGCACTATCGTAGCGCGAGCATATAATCTCCCGTTGGATTCCCGGCCATTGAACTATCCGTCGCACACGATCCATTTACCCGACGAGATCATTCGTGCTTTGCTCGATCTCCCCTCTCGTCTCCGTTGCCTTGGCAGACACAATCGCCGTCTTGTGACTTTGCCTTTCTCTTCATCAGCTTTTAAAAATTCTTGCTGCAAAGAGACAAGAAATGACGGCAGAATATTTAGACTAGAACCCTTTCAACGAAGTTCTGACCTGGTATTCAAGCTTTAAAAAAACCTCGTCGGCACTTCACAGAAACGTGCGATGTGGAGAAGGTTTCATCGAATAAGAAGAGAGATCAGTATTTTTTATAAAAGGGGAGTCGTGTACCTCGTGCTCAACATCAGCATTCGTTTTAAATGCTTCTGGATTACTTAGCAAGTATGTGTTCGGCCAACTGGAAAAATAGATCATAATCAAATTAAGGAACACTTGTTTCTCAAAAGTATCATTAACGAGTCTAGAGAGAATGAAATTTGACGTGATGAAATTGCAGATTGAGGGACTTACTTAGTTTATACGGTACTCTGGTGCTTTAAATCTGCAAAGGCACTTAACCGCAGCGACTCAGATTGCACCTGTTTGTAGAAAAGTGCTATATTTCTGTGTATTATTAAATGCTTTTGCCCCTGGCCTATATCGGCAATTTGCTGTTGACGCCTATTCGAAAAAAACTTTTTGCGGAATTACTAAGACAAGAGACATATAAATCTAATACACATAAGGCTAATCATACCAAATATATTACACTTGTTGACTCCCTTCATATACAGATGAAACCGAGTTGCTCTCAACTGGCATGGAAATGGATTTACATACACATATTTACGAACAAAAATGGGTTACTGCTTTGCCTTTTGTAATTACTACAATAGACTTCAAATTACCAGCAAAATCACATTGAATTAAAATGAAGAAACGGACACTAAAAGAATCATTAAGCTGTCGAGACATTTAAGGAACCTTCGTGAAAACATGACATAAATAGTTACGAAGTATCAGAAAATTATGGGTGCTACCCATAAAAAATATGCAGCAAATTAAAGGTACTACGTGACCTACTGTATCGCGCAAAGTTTTGCAAGCAAAGTGAACTGTTTTGCATTCTTATGTGACTTTTTTCTCACACCTTGACCTGAAGTAATAGGTAACTGTTAAAGGCTTTTAAAGCACTGGCGGCATCGTCTTGGCAAACACATATGCATATACTACCATTTCAAGTCTGCAGTGTATTCAGCAGATGTTCAAACATAATTTACTAACATAAAAATTATCTCATAAAGTCTTATGAGCGTGAATGATGTGTCTACTCACGCAATCTTTCTCAATATTGTTATTAGATTCCATTCCATTTAATCATATCACCTTTTAAGATTCGCTATAATAATACTATTAACACGACCAACTTACGCTAAGGACAAATGTCTCCCAAATTTGGTAAAATATAATTGAGTTGTTCTGTCATCATTCAATGAGATGGAACGGTTAATCTGATGGACTACTTCAAGCGTTCTCAAAAGAAAGTGGTGTTTAAACCGTTGAAGCTATGGTCAGAAAAGGAGTTATAAAAGGACATTGTAATTGGATGAGACAGTGAGTACACTTTTATTTCTGTATTCGGTTGTACTGTTCATTGGCGACGTAATAATGATCATTATTATGAATATTACTAATATTATTATTACTACTATCGCTATCAACGTCGTTGGTTAACCCGTTCTTAAATGCGAAGGGCGAGGGGCGTAATGTATTGGTCGGCTTATTCCGCGCTTTCGGTAACAGGGAATGAGTGTTGCACGAAATCACCCAGCGCAACCTAGGTTGTGAGGGGAGGTTCGGTCTGGTCATCAGTGACGGCGAGGTGACGGCGTGGTGGGGGGGGGGTGGGGGGGGCGGGGCGGGGCGGCACCGCGCCACTTCCTCGCCATCGGTGTCCGTGAGAGCTAATGACCCTTTCATTGTATCCCTCCGCAGGAGGCAACGACAAACACGAATAAAAAACAATCTCGAGCGGTCGCCGCCTCACGGCTGGTTGAGGCTGAATTCTTGCGCTAACCGCTCCCATAATCGTTTAGTTTCAGTGTTTATTTTTTTTTTTTTTTTTGTCGCGGTTTTTCGTATGTGGGCTGGGTTGATGGGATCCAACATTCACTCCCGAGAAGAAACATGATGTAGGGAACGATTGCGATAATTGAACTGACAATGTTCTAGATTGCAAGAACAACTTTAGGACGTTGCAAGAACTTTACTGTTTTGCAAACCATCCGATGAAATATTGTACATGTAGGTATTTATATCGTTACCTAGATACGAGAAACAAAATATTCGTTATACTCTGCTTCCCGTCTATATTTCTTCCTAATTCGTCATCCTAATTCGCTCTTAAATGCGGTTTCCTTCTCTCCCTTTAGAAACATAATTGCTGTTATTGTTTCCATTCTCTGAGGAGAAACAGCTTGTCACATCACACGGAGGGGGGCGGTTGACTTTCTTTGAAAGCTTCACAAGCTCGTTTAGCTTTCATGTGGGTTAACGTAACGTTAGAAAATGGGAGACAATTGCATTTGATTCATGGAGCTGCTCTGCTTTGTTTAAAGCAGAGCCTCGTGCCCTTCCATCTGGAACATTTTATACGTACGTACGCAATATATTGATGTTTCCAGTTCATTCACCGCAGCTACACAAATGTTGCTAAATTGCAAATAAAAAAATGAAAATATTAAATTATTTATTTATTATTTGTAATAATTATTAGAATAACTTGTATTATTATATTAGTTAGGAATTATTTATTTATTGATATTAAAGTTATTGCAAGTATGAAATACTTTTTAAATATCGCAATCATAGTTCAATATTCTTTGAATCTCTTTTTTTTACATCCAACAATTCCTTTCTATTCTATTTACGGCAGTCAATTCATTTGCTCTCAACACCTTGTTTCTTTCTGTTCGTCATACACCACTGCGGAACAGGAACCTGGCTTCGCAAAGACAGTGTTCCAGCGACAGGCCGCTAGCCGCCGCCACAGGCGTCAGCCATCACAGCTCTCACGACCCACAAAGCCGAAGCTGCGAGTGCGAGGTAATAATACGTCCGTTCTGAATGTGCTTATGATTCACGGGCCGACGCTTTTCAGCAGGCGCTGGCGGAGTTCTGAGGCGGCCTTTTATGTGCGTTGCAAGAGGATGCTGGCGTCCTATTCGGGTCGCGCGGCGCGGCGCGGCGCGGCGCCGCGCGGGGCCAGCCGGCGTTATTCGGGCCGCCCCGGAGCGGCATTGTGTGCGGCACCTACGAGTCCTCGCGGCTCTGAAGAGCGCACCGCGAGCATGTACGCACGCACGGGGCGAAGGAAGACGCGAGGCGGTGGGCGCTCGATGACCCATTGACATCGCAGGGGACGGGAGAGGAAACGAAGGAGATAACGAATGGGACAGAGAGAGAGAACAACAGAGAGAGAGAGAGAGACAGAGAAAGAGAAAACGATAACGAGAGAGAGCGCGACAGAGAGCGCGACAGAGAGCGCGACAGAGAGCGCGACAGAGAGCGCGACAGAGAGCGCGACAGAGAGAACGACAGAGAGCGCGACAGAGAGAACGACAGAGAGAACGACAGAGAGAACGAGGGAGAAAACCAGAGAGAGAAAACGAGAGAGAGAAAATAGAGAGGGAGGGAGAAAAAACGAGGGAGAGAGAGAGAGAGAGAGAGAGAGAGAGAGAGAGAGAGAGAGAGAGAGAGAGAGAGAGAGGGAGGACCAAAAGAGAAGGAACGAGTCGTAAGCACACTTCCTGTGCACTCAACCTGAGCAGAGCATGTGTCTGACGTGTGTTGCATATAGATAGTTCCTGTTGAATGAGTACCCAGAATCTTTGTGTCTAGTGTTAAACATCTGAAGTGCGTTCATTTTTCAATAATATAATAAAACATTTTTGATTTTTTTTGTGAATGAGAAATTCCCCGCAATCATAATATTGATAACATAAATAATACTCGTAGAATAATGCGTTGCAAGAGGACGATGCCGTGTCTTTAACGGGTCGCGCCTCACCGGGCGGTGTTATCCGGGTCGCGTCAGAACAGCCGAGTCTGTTGTACCTACGAATTCTGACGGCTCTGAAGAGCGCAGGGCCCGCCCGTCCACCCTCCCGCGGGCGGGTTCGCGCGAGGCGCCGACCCGATGACCCATTGACTCCGCAGGACACTTGCACAGTGGGGGAGAGCCCTGATCTCGCGCACTCGACTTGAGTATGGTGTATTCCAATGCTTCATGCCACATCGATGGCAAAACATCCAGGTTACCAGACATCGGCACCAGGCGAATGCCGGAGCAGTACCCTAATAAACGGGCCACGGACCGCGCGCGATCTGTCCTTCTTCTTCCTTGTCCTATCCTCTCCCCTCTCACACACACACTTACACTAACATGCACTACACTACCACATTCCGGGAGACCGGTCGGGAGCTTAGAGCTTGTCCCGCTGGGGCGGTGCCCCGCTGGTGGGAGAGTCCTGGTTAGGGGGAATCCCCACTAGCCGACGGTAGGTCGGCGCCGGATCTCGCCATCCAGCGGGGGAAGATCACCGCCATCTCCCGAGAGAAAACATGCACTACACTAACGGGACTAATGACCAAAGCAGTTTACGCACCCGGAAACACGAAAAAATCAATCAATCAAAAACCAAACATCGATATTCAAAATTGAACAAAAGGTGATAATAATAATAATAATAATAATAATAATAATACACACACACACAATAATAATAATAGGGAGTTTTGCACCTTCGAACGTTGAAGCAATCAATAGTACTATCAATCTTGTGCGCATGCGCAGTTCAAGTTTCGCATAAGGTTTGTGCGTCTGCGCATGTGCAGAAGATCGAAATTCCATTCATTTATTGGCCGCGAAGGCGTGCAAAATGTCCGCATCACTCCGACCAGAAATTATCGATGCTTTTAAATATCGATGGTTAAAAAATAATAACAAAGGGCAAAACTGAGCCTGAGCGCCTGCGCGCCTAAGGTCATCTCAAAGGGTGAGTAAAAGAAGAAGAAGAAGAAGAAGAGAAAGAGAATAAGGGGCAGGCCCTAGGCGCAAGGCGCTTGCGTTGACGGTCTCTCCATGAGCAAAATACGAAGAAAGAGAAGAAACACCAGAGCATCGGGTCATCCCAGGCGAGAGATAGTTTACTCAATGAAGATACTACAAACAGCGTACATTTATGTTCGAACATGAAAACTAACAGTTACCAGAAGTTATTATTTCTACTTTAACTTTCACAATATTGCGATTACAGGCGTTTTTTCTTCGCATCGACATCAATGTCGCTTTCCTACCTGGCGTGTAAAGTTGAACAACTGACAAGGGATTCGCATGACAGAGCTGTAAAGGTTCGTACGTGACGTAGTACATTCATTAAAGAAACTGAAGTATTATTATTACATGTCTATCAATAATCATTCAATAATCATTGATAGACATTCATTGAAGAAAAAAGAAAACACAAATATTTCAGATATTCAATGCCAGTGTCTGTAAACCGGCACATCCCTATTGAATATGCCCTCAATAAGATATGATTCAATAACGTATTAGCACCTCAATGTTTCATTGTAGCGTTTAAGATATCGAAATGTGTTTTTTGGCATTCAATAGATAAAATATGGGCGCACACGATAGTATGTTTCAATACTCTTGCTGGCGGGGAATTTTTGGGAATTTCGTTTTCCAAATGGCACCATTGAAATTACGGGCTGGCTGTGACACTGTCGCCATTCCATGGTGCCCGAAGAATGAGCGCCTAATGTTCCTGTTCAATTACAGTATATCGTTGAATTCATTGACAGAACTTAACCTTCCTCAAAATTATTAGGATATACAATTATTGTTAGGACGATCTAATCAACCATTGCATTTGAAATGAAGCAGTTTAAATTGAAATTCGGGAGTGCCCGCAATAGGTAGACTCACGCCAGTTGCCCGCAATGTATCTCTGAGATATAGCTGCAACGTTTTTATGAATGTGAATGATCAATTTACTGAAATACGTATTTTATTCTGTTTGTGCAAGTCCCCTAATGCAATTGTTAATGAATCTTACACTAAAGAATTGTTGTCTGAATACTTATGGTGAGAAAGGAAAAAGAATTGACAAAATACACGCAAAAATCATTAAACATCTTATTATCCTATTAAATAATATTAAATACAATTTTCACAAATTATTTTGCATGTTCTAAATAAATATATATTTTACTTTTTCTACAAAATATTTAGAAAGTCTTGTCTTTTTTCCATTTTGCAAAGTTCGCATTTTTTCATTTCCTACAAACACCTCCTTCACATCTTGTCTTTGGTAAGAAATTATGACAGTCAATTGTAGATAAGGCAAATTATTACATTTTGTGAATGGGCACTAGTCGTAGTCACGACTGAAAATAATGCCATGACACGTACCCCTCAGGCCAGGAGCTTACAATGCACTGGCGCCATTGCACCCAACGTAGTATATGACATATCGCGTAGTACGGCGATCAAATTTCAACATGCTCACGGGAAATGATTCGGCGAAAGGATAAAAAGGCCTAGCGATATCACAAAAGTACAATGAATGAATACATGAAATTTCAAACGATTTAAGTATTGCAATAATTCAGGAACATAAAATTGCCGTAGCTTGGATCTCACAGATCTATTGCGAGCACTCCGCGGTTAAATCACGTTATTATGAAAATCTTCAATTTAATCCTTCAATCTGGTTGTTATTTCATTCCAGTTTTTTTATTTCTCTTATATCAACTTCTGACAGTACTCTTCATCGCTTTTAAGCATCTCATTAGGAAAATTCCCTTTTCGTACGTCTGACACACTTATTTTAATTAAATTCTATCAAGGGTACGTGCACTACATTTCAAAAGTAATAATCGGTTTACGAACACTTTTTTACGTTGGAGTGTTAGAAACGCATAACTGGAAGAGGTAATATATTTATTAAGCTGGTGAACGAAGTTTTCGACACGAGTGACGCGGCAAATTACAGATAATTTTCTTCTGAAAGACAATGCGCTACAGTTTCTGGCTCGAGCTTCACCTGACATGTGACCTGTTTCGATACGCATCTCAAGAAATGTGTACGAGGCGTCAGCGACCACAGGGAAAAGTGCCGTAGGGCGCCATTTCCCACTGATTTATTGTTGTGGAGGTGTGAGAAGTGTCTCTTGCCAGTAGCGTTTTCCAGCGGCGTCTCCTTAACGGAAACAAAGTGGTTGACATGAATGCTCGCACTACTAACATATATATTATGACTTAGGTTGGTCCCAAAAGAATGAAAAAAATACAGGCAATAAGATGTTTTGTTTTCGTTACTTTTGTTGTACAATCTTATTTGATGGTTATAAGTATTTTTTTTACTCATTTTACCACTCTGATTGATTGATTTTTTCGTGTTTCCGGGCGCGTCAATTGCTTCGGTCATTAGTCCTGTTAGTGTAGTGCATGTTTTTTTCTTGGGAGATGGCGGCGATCTTCCCCCGCTGCATGGCGAGATCCGGCGACGACCTACCGTCGGCTCGTGGGGTTTCCCCCTAACCAGGACTCTCCCACCAGCGGGCACCGCCCCAGTCGGGACAAGCTCTAAGCTCCCGACCTGTCTCCCGGAATATGTGTGTAGTATGTTAGTGTAAGTGTGTGTAGGGGAGAGGATAGGACAAGGAATGGGGAAGGGACAGATCGCGCGCACCAGCCCGTTTGGTAGGTACTGCTCCGGCATCCACCTGCGTTGATCGGAGACCACTTCGTTACCAACGAGTTTCGTTATTGATTTTTCAGATAGCTTGTATACGAAAACATTTAGAATCGAAATGGGCAACCGTAAATAAAAATAGGTATAATTACTGAAAACTACGCCGCGTAAATTTAGTTTCCTTTGTATTTCTTTAGTATTTTGCTTATTGTTCTAGAACTCATAACGAAATTTCTTTTAGAAACAATTTTAGTCTTGTTTTACATTAGGTTTTCAAAGGGTTTACAAAAACCATCAAATGAGTCCGTTTATGTATTAGATCGATTTATTAATAAGAAAAATGTAATAAACATTTGAAAACTAAATACAGGTACAGACTATGTTCCGTTCAACCTGCCAATACACCGAGTGGTGGCCCAGATGCGCCAACGATTGCGGCTGAAAGCAACATCTTAAGCAAACCTGTCCGTGAATAAAGGAGGTGGCAGGGGAGGAGATGAAAGGCTTCTGGGCGCACGCGAGCGCCGGTGAATAGGTAACGGAATGCAGACGTCCTTTCCGCGTTGCGCTTCGTCATCGGAAATTCGAAGGTTTCGTCATAGAAGCCCGGTCTGACCACTTGACACGTGGGTGGTACGTCCCCATGAAAAATCTTGGGGACGTACCATGGAAACTTCTCTCTCCATCATCGACATTTTCTCCTTCTCGACCATTGTCATCTTCATTTTTCTGTCTTCTTGTCTTTCTTCTTCTTTGGCTTTTTCTTATTCATATTTCTGTTCCCTTCTTTTCTTTCCCTTCTTCTTTCTTCTCCTTTCTTTTCATCTTTATTTATCTTCTTATAGATAATTTTCTAAAAATTAAAACAGCCTGTAAATTTTAAAAAAATTCGTCGTGTATACGGTGAAAAATTGGTTCTGATCTTTTGTTAACTTTTTTTATTGCAAAAATTAGATCTTTAAAAATATATAATTTTTTTAAACAATGAGTAGATTTTGCATAACTTCTGCCTGAAGTTAATGTAAATAAAAATATTTTCTCGAAAACTGTTCCCAATTTGTCTACAACATTTTCCACGGAGCAAAATACGCTTAAAGCATGGCGCAGATCTCATTTTCATTGAACACTGGATTCTCGAAAATTACAAAAGTTATATACAATGAGAGAAAGAATGTGCTTTTGGAGTACCACTAGTTCGTTCTCTTTTGCATTTTATTCGTCTTAGTTTTCTTATTTTTTTCTTCTCCTCATTCTCCTTCTTCTTCTTCTTCTTCTTCTTCTTCTTCTTCTTCTTCTTCTTCTTCTTTCTGTATAAAAAGGAGGATATTCAAATCTCTTTAGTTCATGGCCTTGAGTATTAGTTTTCAACTTTATTAAGAGCACAGTCAAATGGTGCTCAAAAAGGCTAAATAACGGAAAGATCAGGTGTAGTTTTGATATTTGATTTCTATAATATGTTTTTCATTTCGCTGCACATGAAATTATGGTTTGTCAACAATAATTTTGTTTGTGAAAAGGTTTTTTTTTTTTAAGGAAAATAAGAGTTTTTCTGGCGAAAAGTTGCCGTTTTCCGGCGCACGATTATATATCTTTCTCTTCTTACGAAGTTCCTTCGTAAGGCGATTAAAAAATAAAAAAATACTTTTTTTAGTTTTTTTAAATGACTCAAAATCCACCTTTTTTCGTAAATAATTGCATTTTATGAAACACATAATGATAAAAATACCTACATTAAATACCAATAACCCCTCTTGTGGAATATGAGACCCCCAAAACGAGATTGTCGAAAATCGCCATTTTGGGGCAACATTACTATACTTTTTATCTACTAAGAAAGTAGTATGATAAATGTAAATGAACTGTCTAAGCAATGTTTGCAGAAGAAAACAAATTGTTGCTCAATAGGACGACACTTCTTAATTTCAATTATTTCTTGGCCGACTATATTTTCATGAGACGATGAAATCGTATAAGTGTCAATGTCACATTCAGGTGAGCAACCTGGAAACGAACGAATTAATCGGAGCCAATTAGAAACGAATGAACGAACAAGCCCATCATTGACGAGCGCATGATGTGAACTTTGTTGCCGTGTTGCCGGTACAGCTGCACTTACGGACGCTTCAAGAGTTACTTCGTATCTGCGGGGACATATAATTATAAAGTGAGCGGCCTTACTTATGAACCGCCCATGTTGGTTGCCACCTCGTTACGTGTTGTACCGGAGCTGGGCCCCGCAAGTCAAGGGGCCCGACTGAGCGGTAGCTCAGTGCATCAACTGATGCCACTGCAGCGCCTCTGACCGGGAGGTCCTAGGTTCACACTCCCCACGGCGGCAGGATTTTCGACACTAGCTTTTCAGCTAGGTCGAATTCAGTCGCTGTCTGGAGGAGATTTCTAGCAGCTGGCTGCTTTGATCGGTAGTTTTCCGTCGTTTCTCCGATCAACACCAGGCGAATGCCGGAGCAGTACCCAACCAAACGGGCCACGGACCGCGCGCGTTCTGTCCTTCCTCTTCCTTGTCCTATCCTCCCCCTTACACAGACATACTTACACTAACATGCACTAAACTACCACATATTCCGGAAGATCGGTCGGGAGCTTAGAGCTTGTCCCGGCTGGGGCGGTTTCCCGCTGGTGGGAGAGTCCTGGTTAGGGGGAAACCCCACTAGCCGACGGTAGGTCGGTGCCGGATCTCGCCATCCAGCGGGGGAAGATCACCGCCATCTCCCGAGAAAAAAGAATGCACTACACTAACGGGACTAATGATCGAAGCAGTTGACGCGCCCGGAAACACGAAAAAATCAATCAATCAATCAATCAAGGCTCGATGATGGACTGACGGAAAATAAAAGAGTAAAAAATTACCCAGCTTAGCGCTGGCACTGTGACGTGAAGCGGGCTGTGTGAGGCGACGAATATTTGGCATAAAATTTCATGCGTCGAATGAGTACATGTTGTATCTTAATTTGATATTTGAAAATCGGGATTAGCATGGAGATAATTTAGTTTTTAGTAATATTTATTTATTGTGTGTAACTAATTCACAATAGTGTAACTTTAAATTTTGAAACTATTTAAATCCTTTTCTAGATCTCTGAACTTCACTTGTCGCAAAACAACCACCCCCTTGAATGATTTCATTAAAAGTATGGAAATTACTGTAAGAATATTGATTCAGAATGTTTCGTTTATATTACATAAACTTAGTGTTTTTTTTCACATATGAATAAAATGTACACATTCACAGATTAATCTGTTTAACTAATGTAAGAACAGGTGCACGCAGGGTGAATTGAACCAAAATATTAATTCCACGCTTTTCGTTGTATATCTAGGACGGCAATATCTTATATTTTACATTCCGTTTCAATGTGCTGCTTCACTTACGTTGTTTCTATGCCTTTTTCTACATTCGATAACCTGCCGCATGTCTCTATTTTTTTTATCTTTGAAATTACATTTTCCGATGAGAGCCAACACGTGACGCCTGCGATTAGTGGCAGTGCTTCGCAATCTAGAAACGTGGTTGTAAGCTCGACAAATCTCTCCACACTTGCGAAAATATAATACATCCTAAAATAACAGGCAAGATAAGAAATATGCTCTTGGGGATTTCAATTTCCAACACCAATCTGGGCCGATTGGACTGTCTGCACTTGCAGGAATTATCATTAACGGGGTGTTCTACGCAATTTGGAGGAAGTGATGTAGTTTGCCATTGTTTTCCTCGCCTACCAGACACCACGTGACCCTACGAGTCTTACGTCTATGTGCACACAATCATTTCAGCCCTACTCGACTCCCAGCCTTTCCTGCCACCTCAACCGCGTAGACCACAACGTATTTCCGCAAGCTATAAATTTCTCCTTCCCAAGGACCGGAACGTGGACCAGTATGAAAAGGGAGTTCGCTACTCAAACACCATCCGAAGACTTTTTGACTGATTTCAAACAATTGAATTTGAAGAAACGTCTAAGACTGAAGAGGTGCAAATAATGTATTTAGCTGACCATGCGGCAACATTTCATGGAAATGAATTAGATATATTGAATATTTTAACCATGGCTTTGAAATGTGCGAATATTTAGCGTGTGCAAGAACACGCGCTTGCAAGTTCAAGTTGCGGGGATGCATAGACCGAGAAGTTTCATATTTCTACCGAATCTCGACCTAGAGGGCGGTTCCTCTGATCGGACGTTTCTGTGGTTCTTCCAATCAGGATGACTGAACAACATACCCAAGACCATGTAATCTTTCCCATCCTTGGAGCCGAGCAAATGGGCTGTTCGCCTTTTTTCTAGAAGTGTTTTTTTGGGGGGAGGGTGTTTTCAACTGTTTAGGTCATTCAGATCTACGAGCGATGATTGAATGAGAGGTTTGTATTAGCGATGTGAATAATGATGGGGTATGGTGCAGTGAGAGATACGAAACTCGGAGAAAACCTGTCGAGATCTCGATTTTTTTTTCTATATTCGACCTTACACTAGACCAACACACTTGCAGGTTCTTCTGATCTGGAGTCAGCAGAACGCGAGGCCCTCCGCGACAACACATACAAAGTCAAGGGACAAACAACCATGCCCAAGGCGGGGCTCGAACCCACGACCCTTCGGACCGAAGCGCTGAGTCGGTTCTCGCTCTTAGACACCTCGGCCATCCAGGTAGGCTCGATTTGTCCTCTACAAATCGGCCATGGATTTGCCGGAGATTGAACGGGGGACCCTAGCGGTCATGCGTGGTGCTCTAGCCCTTTATACCACGAGCTCCCTCCCCCCTCGCCCCTACTCCTCGCGAGCGTTCTGACGGCACTGCGGAGAACGCGATGCTATGTCAGTGTTTAACGGGTACGAGTTGTGCCGTGAAAGTAAAAGGGAAAGAAACGTTCCCCCTGCGGCCGTGGTCTTCCGGTGGCACAGGCTGACAGGGATTCGAGGGCGGGCCGGAAGGGCAAGCCCTCTCGCCGGAAGGGAAGGGAGGTCAAGATGTCGGCATTGCGACCTTCGAGGCTCCTGACGAAGTGTTCGTCATTTTTCCCTTGCTTGGAAAAAGAACCCGCCCCTTTCTTATCGAGCGGCACTTATCATAGCTACGTACGTACTTTACGAGTACGCCGTTCGTCGTCACTGGCTTCGCCTCAGGCAGCGATAAGATATTTGTCAACTGCCCTTGATGGTAACGCGGTCGCTCTATCGCGGCCTAACTACGGCTTGTCCTACGTCGCCGCGTCTTGCCCAATGCTCGCGTAAAGCACTTTGAAGTCTTTGGAACGAAAGCCATATTTAACGTGTTTGACGTCACATTACTTCTTGCGTAACGATTGATGTGTGATTAAGAATTCAAATGGTTCTACCAGGGCAGTATGTAAGACTAAGAGTTCAGCAGGCCAGGGTCGGCCTAACTCTTGCCAGGTCCCCGGAGCGGCAGTCTTCATGTTGAGGCCCTTACATTACAAGTCACTCCATTATTCAATCCTGGGTTTTGCTTTGGGACGGAAAAAATATAAATTTGGTTTTATACTTAGAAAGTGATGCCAAGCAATATACGTTAAGAAGAAATTTTGATGCTACCTAAACTTTTTCGTGAAAATTTTGTTTAGTACATAATTATGCTTAATAAGGCTTTCTAGTAAAAGGTAAATCACACAAAATAACTACTTAACTGTTTTACATTTTCTGTTTGTATTAGTATAGTTCACAAAAAAACAAGATCTAAACTAAAGAATTTTTTCGAGAACCATAGTTGGCCATAGCGCTAATGACAAACAAAATTATCAGATACAACAATTCTAAATAATTTTGACCGATTTATTGTAGGAAAAACATGTTATTCTGCCAGTAGAAGAGAATCACTCATTTATTATATTAAATATAGTAACATGATTTGCTTACCCCTAACATTTTGATGAAAAATAATACGGAAAACATTGATTTTTAAAAAATGTTCACTTACTTGTATGGAAGGAACGAAACAATATCTATTTTTTTGACTAAACATAATGTTCCATTTTCTACATTCTTGATATTTATAAATACTATGAATAAATAGAAATATTTAGAGAACAACATTAGTATTTTAAAGTAAAATATTTTAGAAGTAAATTAAAGTTCAGAATTATCAATGTCGAAATTAGTTGCATTTTTTACAGAGGAAGCGGCTTTCTACTTTCCATTTTTTTTAAATTAACATCATGGTAAATATTTCTTGTGATCAATGCACTCGGTAGCTCGTCTAATGTAATTTTGATCATTTTTCATCTTCAGTACTATGTAACTTCAAGCACCTATTTACCGTTGGCTTTACGAGAAACTAGTGACGCTACAACAGCACTTTCTTGCATTACTTGTTACGTTTGCGTAATAATGCCTCTTGAACATTCATTTAAGACATTTTTGAAATAGAATATTACATCAAAATAATGTTAATGTCATATTCTTAAATTATTTAGGTCTATCCACTCAAGGAATTCAAATAAAATCTAGTGGTGCTATAATAGCACATCCTTAATCGCATTATTTGTAACTTTTGCAATTTTCAAGTTCAGAGACCAACGAAAATGAGACCTGTGCCATTTTTAAGTACACTTTGCTCTATCTGAGTAAAAATATTTAAACAAAAGATTGAAATTACAGCAGTGGCTCGTGATTATTAAGGAGTTAAATGAACTTAAACAAGTGTAATTGTAATAGTGAAAATTGCACTTTGTCATTATATTACCCTCTAAGTCAAAATGATATGTGCATCCCCAAGAATTCAAATACAGCGGATCCCAAAGACAATAGCTATCGGGGTGAATTTGAAATATTAATTGAAAAAAGGATTAGAATGGTAACTAAAATAGTCTTACTTTTACTATACTTCTTACGTAGTATAGAAAAAATTATGGTTACGAAAAAATCGTTTTGTACATCTCTCATTCCGAAAACGGGGATAATTCTTGTACCCTTATTTAGTAAATTACTTCCTCTAGCATGTTATGTATTCAGAATCCATATATTGTCGGTCCTTGACAGAGAAATATTGGTTTACTTAAAAAAGTCTGTCTGTCCATTCATTTGTAAATAATACTGGCGCTTAAAGCAGTAGACAGGATTTTCAGCAAAAATGATTTTTCTCCCTTTGTAAATCTCTGAATTGATAACGGATATTTTGTTTATTGGGGCACATTACATTAATCCCCAAAGATTATGAAAAATTTTATTTGTTCTCTCCTTTTCACTAGATTGAACAAAGTTCGCTGATAAAAACGGTGCAGGTCCGATTTTTGTTGCATTACTACTTCAAAAGTATATTTTTGGCATCATGCGACAACTACAGAAATGAAGATGGACATATTTCTTTTAAAATATGTTCTTCAAAATTAGATCTTGAAGTGAGGTCTTGTACACACTTTTTCAAAATATGAGTAGTTTTTCCGTTATTTTGTTTGAAAATGCAAACAATTTTAAAAACAGGTTTTTCTCAAAAACGTCGTCAAATTTTTTCTTTAAACTTTTTCCTTGTATAGAATGAAGAACGCTTAAAAATTGGCGCATGTCTTATTTACGTTCAACTACCTGAATTTTCGAAAATTGCAAAAGTTAAAAATAATGCTAGAAATAAGGTGTTGTAACACCACTAGTTTATAACTACACTTTTGAAGGTTAAATACATAGGCGAAACGATGGAAAATGATTAAGTTTGTTTTGAACCCTTGACCTAAACTGACGGTCCTTCTATACAAATATTTATCAATTTGAGGTTAAGATACAGACGTCAACTAGAATGTAGGTACACTTCCCTTCTTGGCAAACTCGGTGTTACCTGCACAACGAGGAAAGAGTTCTCTCTCGTAAATTCCTGTGCTGGAGCTTTGTCTTAGTGAAATCCTGAATCTCTCGAAGCTAAACGATAAACGAAGCGTGAATAACGGACTGTGAGGAACTTCTTTGAAGGTCATCGTGGCCTGAATATATCTTGCATGTTTCCGCTTCACAATTTAACTTCTTTGGTATATTATTGACTGAGAAGTCAGGGACTTACTGAGAATATTACTTTTCTTCTTACGAATGATACTTTGAATATTTTGGCATTGACAAAATACTGACATTTTTATACTGACAAAGATACTTTAAATAATATTTGATATTTATAAATAAAATTATTAAATACAAAGTTTGATTTTTGAAGTTTTTACCCTTTATTCTTTAACAAAAATAAATATCACAGTAAAGAATAAGAATAAGGATACATGTGTGCTACCAGTCCTTACTTATGGAAAACAAACTTAGTCATAATCGGAGACTAACAAAATCGTTCTAAGATCTGAAAGAGAAATGGAGCGCAAAATTCTACATATAACATTAAAAAATTTAATATTGAGTTAGGAAAAGAAAGAAAATAACAGGTGCAGTGAGCCAAACAAGCGTAACGAAATGGCGTGGGACCGGACATGTTATGAGATTGCACCAGGACAGATGGTCACTTGAAACAATAAGAGTATGTGTCCAAGAATAGGTAGGAGGAACAGAGGAAGGCCAAGGACAAGGTAGTGAGATGAAATAAAAAAGGCATCATGTAACATTTGAACACAGTTAGCTCAAAACTGAACCATTTAGAAAACGCTAAATCCGCAAGAAAAATGCATGACCGAAGAAGACAGAGGAATACAAGATGATTAAGAACACAAGACAAGAATGCAAGAAGAACGAATGAGAAAATTGTTGGATCACGCCGAACCACTTGGAGAAAGATTTGTGAATTGTGACTAAGAATTGTGTTGTGTGAATATTAATTCGCCAATCGAACCATCCCTTAGCAGGAAATGGTTATTCTTTTTCCTGTAACTCAGGAGACCTTTGCCCTTTATGGGATGTAATGGGCTAATAATAATAGTAATAATAATAGTAAATAATAATAATAATGATGATGATGATGATGATGATGAAGAAGAAGAAGAAGAAGAAGGTGAAGAAGAAGAAGGAGAAGAAGAAGCCGGCCCCATGGCGCAGGCAGTGGCGGCAGTCGTAGTCTGCGCCGAGGAGGCTGCAGGTCCGAGAACTGATTAGTCATGGTTTATTTCTGATTGTCCCTTCACATCATCCTGTCACATAATTCATAATTCAAGACGTCAGAACCTTGTCGTGTGAAGGAATAAAGCCAAAAGCTGATCTCCATAATTACACACGTTAATCCCTCTCCAGGATAAATATGACTGAACTTCGGAAGCGAACGCGTAGCGTGGTCAGAAATGGCCAATCGCTAATAATAATAATAATAATAATAATAATAATAATAATAATAATAAATATTGTCGGGCATTGTAATACACATGTGAGGCTCCAAAACGAGTTGCCACACAAGCCAGACCTCCACACGTAAGTTCTACACCAGCGTACGATCATAAAACGTCTTATTCGAATTTATGATTTTAATTCATAACAACTGGTGTGAACATCTGTGATACAAAGGCTATTTATTGAGTCGGTGGCGATCTTACGCGCTGCGTTTAGATGATGGTGGGTCAAACCTTACCCAGAATATTTGTGTCCGATTTAATATTACCTTCATTAAAAATATAAGACTTTAGAATAAACACAAATCACCGTTGAGAATGTTAAATAAGCAAGAGAAGAATTTTTAAATTTCACATGTTATTTATGTGTGTCTCCGAAATTAAGAACATTGGAAAATTCTCACACATGTATTTACACACACACACACACACACACACACACACACACACACACACACACACACACACACACACACACACACACACACACACACACACACACACACACACACACACACACACACACACACACACACACACACACACACACACACAATACCACACTACACACACACACACACACACACACACACACACACACACACACACACACACACACACACACACACACACACACACACACACACACACACACACACACACACACACACACACACACACACACACACACACACACACACACACACACACACACACACACACACACACACACACACACACACACACACATATATATATATATATATATATATATATATATATAGTATTTTTGATTTAAAAAATGGGGTTTATGTCATCTTATAAGTTGTTTGTGAAAATCTCAAAATCACGCAGTTTGAGAAAGTCGGTCAGTCCCCGTTCAAGTTAGAGCATAGAATAAACAAGTTGGGTGGTGTTTTTCAGCCCATATTTCTCCATTTGTTTCATACATAAGAGATTTTATTGAAGAAATCTTGTTTCTAGAGTGATTACTAATGTATCTCCATGAGTAATGAATTTGATATGTGAGAGCTGTGGAGAAGTATAATGCATATTGGAATATTGTATAAAACATTAGAATATAACTTTATAAGTAAGATTTGTGTGCAGCGTATAGTTATCTTGCATAAAAACATAAGTCAATTCTATATTTTCTGGTTCCAGTTCTTTCCTTCTTTTATATTCATATTGACCTACAGTGTCGTGTAATTTCGTTCATAAGTAAATAAAACTTTTCGTATAGAACAAGAATTATCATGATCCACATATTCAACATTTTTTCGCCTATTTACTTGATCAAAGAATGATTGCTTCTGGCATTTGTTCGGTGATATTCATGACTGCACAAACATTTTAAATGGTGGACGGTCTGATATTAAGTTTGAAATTAGTTTCTAAATCGAAACTTATTTTTCAGGGCAACTTATTCAGTTATTTGCCAAATTTTTGAAATTAGTTTCGTCATCTAATCGTTTAAATAGAAGAACAATCACTCTCATTGACATTTTTCACGGATGTTTCTCTCTCCAAATCTGTCGATAATTACTTGGATAGTGGATATTTGAGATAGCGGTAAAGAAGAATTATGAGCCCCTCCTCCCTTCATCAGTTGCTTTCTTCACTTTACGACCCATGTGGTTGATAATTTATTATTATGTGGTCATAACCGGTGAAAGATAGAGTCAACACTACTCTAACACTGACAATACTCCTAGATTACGTTTCAGATCTTAAAAATACAAGCATTAATTTTAAGAAAAACATGACAAGATAGGCATCTAGTCAGCACTCTTGACTAATTTTACATTTTTTACTTAGTTTTACTTAGACACTCTTTTTACTTAGTTCTGCCGTAAAGGGAATATTATAAAAAATGACAATCCTGTCTTGTTAATGGTTAAGTTTGAAATCGGTTTGTTTTAAATTATAGCCCGCAAATGCCTGTAATTTTAAATACTGAGATAAACGAATAAGTTTTCCTACGATTATAAACTTTCTTGACAATATAAGCTCTTGAATTGATTCCCAATAGTTTAATACTACGATGTTTTCAAGATATAATTAAATAAACTCGGCAATGTACAGTTGAAAGAAAATTATATCATTAGCAAATATACAAATTAAATGAATATTTTAATATTAATATTAAAAACAAAAATAATAGGTTTTCATTGTAATTTCTAATAAGTGAAGTAAACATCCTTTTATGCCAGGCATGCTCATCATTGCAATATTATTAAGAGCTTACAGGGGCGCTACCAGAATTTTTCGCTATGGGCTAGCTGTTTGCGACTGAATCTTGTTGTGAACTAAATGTCGTTTATGAAGAATTTTTAATTCATTTTATTTACTGAATTATAGTTTTTCATAACGTGTATTAATGAGATATGGAATGACTCTCTATACTACGTAAAATTTGCAGAAATTTGACATGTGAATACGTTTTATCAGCTTTGGGGAGAGAGAAGCCCCATTTGTCCCCTCCTTCCTAGATCCACTGGAATATCTAACTTGTAAAATTTTAGTTATAAGGCAACATATACGTTTGATGGGAAAACTAGTTTACATTTTTCTTTAGCCGTTTCCAGTGAAAGGTAAGTAGAACGGGCTAACTTTCAAACGGTTTCGTCATATTCACTGAATAATCAATTCATCTGGGGATTCTTTCAACTTCGTCCCAAATCAGGTTTTGCTCAAGACTGTCGACGCCGGCCGAGAAAGCAATTGAGCGTTTTCGACGATCAAACGAGACGAAAACAAGAAATCATTGAAGAAGAAGCAGACAATACTATAATCTCTTCTGAAGCGGTTGTTCTTGATCGTATAACTAAACATTATCAATAAACACGTTTAAAGGACGCCGTGAAACACTGTCGTTTAACCACGTGAACGATGGTGATGAAACTGTCTCACATACGTCTATACTGTTGAACACCTCAAGTCTGTTGCAGGGACGACAGCATTTTTCATTATCATTATCATTATCAAGACGAACTCCATTCTGCTCTGGAAAGGTCCATAATGTCGTCGGTCTTTGCTAAGGAGGCGGGGACTTTACAACCTCAGCTGCAAAACCTCCAACTACACTGATGCAATGAGTAAAAATACCAGATATAATAGTTAGCAAATATATTCTCTAAGTAATGCGGCTCGCTGATAATTGTAATACAATGCCGCACACTGGTCTGAGAACACACATGGTGGTCAAAAATTTCATTTTGAAAATGAACTATAACTCGAATTTGAATCGAAAAACAATCGAATGCGCGAATTTGTAATTCATGTTTTCTCTTTGCTTTCAAGAAACACTTAAATGCAAAGAATTTGTATTTCAGAGTCTTTTGTTTTTAAAGTTTTTTATTGTATTACATCAATAATTATTTACTTATTCAAATCATAAGTGGCAAAACTTCGTATCTAACTGTAGAAGTAGAGTTGTCTGTATTCTTCAAAATGAAAGAACGTACATTAAACTTTTTTATCTCTTCATTTTTTCTTAATTTTTATCGTAATAGTTCTGCATAATTTAAACCAGGTAAATGTGCGGCATACCGAAACCTTAACCTTCGCGAAGTGTTATTTCTCAACAACTAACCCTAATTACTGTAAAAAACGTGCATGGTATCATTCAAAGATATGAAGTTCAGGGATAAATTGCATTGAGAAGGAAATTTCTTACTTTCATATGGGAGGTGAATGACATTCGAAAATAGAATATTGCAATCATTTCAAATTTCAATAGTCTCCTGCCTACAAATAAATTTAACCATCTTTGAAACAAAACTAATAAATTTTAATTCTGACGTGTGTACGAAGTTACAGTTGAAAAGGATCTTAAAACACATTTTACGACATAAAATTCGAGATCGTAATGTAGGGGTGATTTCAATACTTTTTTTCTCTCTGACTATAATATGGGGTGAGTAAAGAACTGAAGTCTTAAGAGAAGTAAATATTTAATGCAGAAATGTTATTTTAGGCTTTAATATCCATTGAACCTAATGTAAATACATATGGGTATTTTTCTTATTAATTTAACTATATCTTTCGAAGGACAGGTGAATCTGCCCATAAATGGAAACTCAAAATATTGTTTTGTAAGTAAAAATCAACATTATTTTGAATAATTAAATAGTGAAAATAACGGCAGAGGGAAGGAAATATAATAATTCTAATAAATGTTGAGGGATGCAAATTTTTATGGAAAAAGTTGCGTATAATTGTAGGAATATAAGCAAAAAATTGGAAACAGAGCTGAACATTTATTTAATTAAATTTAGTATAAAATTCATTTAAATAACGTTGTCCTTCTTTTTAAGTGCATACTCTCCTTGAAAAGTTTTACTTTACCTTAAAATAAACAAGACTTCTTTATTTTAAACAGTTTTTATTGTAATAAAGAAGCAGTACTGTGATTAAAAAGATCAACATATTTGTGTGACAGTTGAATTGAAATTATTTTTCCAGAACATAATGTTTTGGTAACAATGTAACAAGTAACAGGTAGTAACCGAAATATTGTGACCAAAACATTGTGTTACGGAAAAATAATTTCCAATGCAATCTTCTCATATACATATGTTGAGTGTTTTGAAAATGTAATTTTCATTTATTTTATTACTGTCTCAAAAAAGGGATCTTCTAAATCTTGAATGTAAATGATTTTGTCCATGTATTAAGGGTTGCCGGGCCTTTGTGCCAGTAAAGGGACTAGCAAATGACAGCGGGATTCATTATGTGGGGCGCCTCGAAGGCGAGCACTCACCGGAGTGAAAGTGATGGCGACGGTGGCGAAGGTGGCAGGTCCGCCGCGACGGGCGCTGCTCGGCGGACTGCGTACCGAGTCCTACCTGCACCGCCCTCCACGCTCGGGCGACGCCACCGGCGGCACGCCCCCGCCCTCGCCCCCGCCACTGCCCTCGTCCCGCATCGCCTCGACCTTGCCGGCCAACCCGCGCCTTCCTTCCTCTAGGACTGTGATAAACAATAGACAGGAATGTCTTGTTGCTTTGTTGATCATTCAGATGTTTGTGTCCTTTGCTAGAATGTCTTTACAGTACTCGAAATCTTCTAGTCTTTCTTTCGTTACCGGTGATATCGGTTCGTATAACGATGATGCAATGGTATAGCAATATCGTAAATAACGATAATAAAATTAGAGTTTAAGGTCATCGAACTAGAGGCATGCAGAATGGCACACCTTCATACTAGCTCTCAATGTGTTTTGTGTGGGCTTGCTTTTCGATTTTGTTCTCACCCTCTATCCTGTTTCTGCCTACCGGCGTCCAAAAAAAAATTTTTTTTTTTTGCATTTCCACAATTTGTGGTCTCCTAGTAGCAGAATAGAACTTGTGATGCTACAACAACACATATTTTGCGCATTATTTCTAACTTTTGTAGTTTTAGAAAATTCAGACAGTACAACGAAAATGATACCCGTGCAGTTTTTAAGCGTCTTTTGCTCTATCTGAGAAAAAAATCGAAAGGAAGCATTTTTGGATTTAAGCAAAAATTTAAAATGCCTTTACTTCAAGGATATATTTTGCGAAAACTACTATATCTTTTCAAATAATTGTGTCATAAAATATCAAAAATTATAAATTGCCTTTATTTTAAACATAAATTACGCAACAATTACTCGATTTTGTAGAGAAAGGAACATGATCTTATCCGAAGATCATCTTCTTAGAACAGATTAGAATAAAGAAACGATGTGGCTTACTAAATTGCCCAATTTCCTTCAAACAAATACTTCACATTTCAAATATTTGGTACCCTGATACCTAAAAATCCAAGGAATAGTTTCTGAAGAGACACTTAGGTTCGTTAAAAACCGTTCATTCAGTGTACTGTTCATTTTAAAATGAATGTATATTAATGGAGGTGTAGTCAGTATCTTATAATTTAATACAAAGAACATTGTTTACTTTCCTTGATAGCAAAGAAGCAGAAGTTCATATATGAAATGTTTATATTTTGACACAAAATATTCAAAATTGGCTAAAGCCAATACGATTTAATCATTACATACGACTTCATACGACTTAATCCAATTCTCCGTATCTCCTTGTAAAATGTCCAATTAAGTTCGTCAGGATATTTTCTTACATAATTGTGAGTTACTGGATGATAACTCGATAGTGAGAAATTGTATGATGTGGATTACTGAAAGCAACACTTTCATCAATCATGAATTTAACTACAAACGACTAAAAATGAGAACGAAAAATATAGCTTTATCATTCACTGTGAGCGTTCACTTACATTTCCCAACTATTTACCTTTACGGTTTCTTGATAATAAATGCTGACAAAGGTATTATACGCGCACGTTTTCTTGAGACCGGAATACCTTTCTTCTTCTCCTTTACTTAACATTAAATGAATTCATAATAAATTATATCAAGCAACGATTTTGTCATAATCTGATATCCATAAATGCTTACTTGTGTGTCATTTCCATATATTTTGCATTGAAAAACGAGCTAAATAATTTATATCGTAGTCCACTGTCGACCAAAATATCACCCCTCCCCCACTCCTCTCGTATCTTGTGAAATGAGGGCTGAAGAAAACGTGCGCGGATAGTGTGAAAATGTAAGAAATAATGGGTGTGTCTTTCGCAACCAGAAACACCACACGAGCAATTTCAGTAATAAAATGATTCCAAAAAATGCATTTGTAATACAACCACTCCGTAAGCAGTACACTACGATGGTATACCACACTGTATTATTTAAAGGGTCATCAGCAAAAGGTATTGACAAAAACCTAATTTTACTGGAACCACAAAATACTTTAATTATCAAAATATTGATAATTCTGGACTTGTTTTGCATCCAAGTCGCTCTTGGCCTCATTGTGAGTACAGCATCAACATATACGTTTGAAGAAGGCTATTACAGCATATTGGTTATTTTAGGAACAATCTAATGACAGAAGGTGCTATATGGGTCAGTTGGCACCTTTTGACGTCTGACAGACACAGTAAATAAATTAATATCTGTATTGGCTTATACAATGAATTTGGAAGTACTTGAATATATAATTACATCTATTGTTAACACTGTATATAAATCAAGCAATTCGCACTAACGTGTCAACATAATGGATGCCAATTCAAAGCAACTTAAGCACGAGGGACATACTTGTATCGTGCTCACTAGTTTGGTTTAATGCTCTCGGTGTGCAGGGGCGGATCCATCCGATTATTTTGGAGGGAGTCATCATAGTTAAGTAATAAAAAATCTGTTCTATTGTATATTGTTTTTGTGGCGTATATATGTTACTGTACAATACGATTGTTTAAATCATTACATAATACATTTCATTCCAGGTTCCATAAATAAATATTTAAATCAATTTTGTCAAATAAAAGAAGGTTACTAATGAAAACTCTAGGCCTTGGCACCCCCCCTTAAATCCGCCACTGATGTTCAGTACCCATGGCAGATACAACCTTTTGCTATTTGCCGTATTCGAAGGTGTTTTCGCTTGAGATGCGTCCCCCTTGTAATTTTTAAACTATTTTACAGCATCTTTGAACGTCGTACTCTTCACCCTTTGCCCATCATCAAAATTTACTTACTATTTTTTTACCTTTATTCAGGAGTTTTAAAATGTTCGTTATGGGTGGCGTGAGCGCCTTGTCCGCCATTTCTATGCAGATAGCACCTTCTAATGCCAACTTTCGAATATCGAAAGTAATGCTTTGTAGTAAGTGTATGCTCACAACAATCCAACAGCGATATAATTCCCTCGCATACAACCGTTCTACATTGAAATGTAACTTTCGGCGACGTCGGTTAGCACCATTTGCTGGTGACCCCTTCATTTATTCAATATTACTCTGATGAATATTCAATGGCTGCCTTGTTCTACCTTGTCAAAAGAAACACATTGTATAATAACATTTACGTCGTAGTAATCGTTCAATGTAATCATCCTGCAAATTATTGAGCGAGCGAATACACACAATTCACATTTTTGGTAATATTTACTCAAATTTAATAAAAGGGTTTGTGAGAAAAATTGTAGGGAACTTTTTAATTAATGCGATGGTTAACTTTTCGTTTTTATGCAATTTGTATTCTGTCTGTGATTAGAAAACACCTAAATTTTTCTGTATTTGTTTGTGTTTTCGGCCCTCATATATCTTGATTAAATCAGGCTTTCGGAATATCGATGGTGATTTTCGGGAGGAAATTTTGCATAGTTTTTTCAGAAAACATGGTTCAGACGTTTCCGAAAATTCGTCATTTTTAATTCCCATATACTAAAAAATTAATGGAGTTTTCAAAAACCATCATTAGAGGTACTTTGAAGTATATGTGTTAACAAACGTATACAACAATGAAATACATCTGTAATGTAAAATAATTTAAACAAGGGAGAGCTATTAAAAAATCTGATTTGTGTAATTTTGGAAAAATCAAACTAATGCAAAAAATGGGATTTATATCTTATACAGTACATTTAGCACTTTTCCTACAAAAGTTTGAAGGAAAAATTCGGAGCAATTTTTGAGAAAATATTGTGTTTAAAATTTTTTTAACGTTGCCTATATTTCGATCGAAATTTCTCGTAAAGTATTAAAATTTTCAAAAAATGTACATGAAATTAATGAAGAATTAATTATGGAGACCAAATTTTATTTGAGAAAAAAAAATTAAAAAATTGAATTCAACTTTTAGAAAATCCAGAATTGGGAAAAATCAGACCTATTCCATCTTTATAACTCTATTTTCCAATATTCCTACCAGAAATTTAAAGAAAAAATTTAGAGCAATGTTTTGAAAAGTCCTAAGGGCTTTATAAAAAGTACTCCGAAAAATTAAAAAATGTTATTAAAAAATCGCAGAGCTTCGAGTAGGGTCAGATCGACCGGCGAGTATTTAGTTTGGAAATATTCCTACTCGTAGTTTAGGTGCTAGTGCTGTTCAATACATGTTTTTCTGCCGAAAATCGCTGTTTTTGCCGCAGCATTTACAACTTTATACTACGTATATTACTCCGTATACGAACATATACGTATACGAGAAAGTTGAAAATCAATACTTCGAAATATATGGAACAAGTAATTGAAAATATTTGCTTAAAATTAGAGTGTACTATAGAGATATTAATGTAAAATAATAGTCTGTGATTTATAATTATGTGAACAAAAACATTAAATGATTCGGAAAATTCGCGGCAGGGCTCTAGTTTTACACCACCATACTAGTAATCTGTGACGAAATAATTATCTGCATCGTTAAAATATTAACACTAAGTTAATAGTAGAATCACATTTACGGGCTATTTGTATATCCCACCCATAGATAACAAAAATATGACGGAAACTAGAGCAGAGAGAGAATAAGGTTTTTCCAAGCAATTTGTGCATGTAAACGTTATCAACCATATGTTTTTATGTAACTAACTAGGATGTAAAAGAAACAAAAAACAGAAGAGAAAATTCTAGGTATGAAAGGAAAAAGTAACATCCGATAAGTTTACATATATTTCTAGAAGAAGTTTTAGGATAAAAAGAAATAGAGCATAATGCGGTGATATATTGTACAATCATGTATGCCGCGTATCATAAAAAAGAGGAAAGAATCACAAATGAAAGTAAGGAAATTATCATGGCAACTTAATCGGAGATCTACGCTCTCCTTATACAACAAAATATTACTGTGCAAAGCAATAATCAAACCAACATGAACATACAGCATAGAACCGTGGGGTACAGCCAGCCAGTCAAATTTGGAGATCCTGAGAAGATTTGAAACAAAAACCTTGAGATATTTATGCAACTCTCCGTTGTTCGTAACCAACAATAATTTGTATAGAGACTTGAACATCTCAACTATGGCGAAGACTATCATCGAGAGAAGTAAGAGGAATCAGACGAGATTGATTAGAGGAATCAGACGAGACTACCACCCAAACCAACAATCAGTGAACATGTTGGACAACAGTGAAGATGTGTACAGACTAAAGCATGAACATAGTCTAGATTTACCCGTTAGATTCACGTAATAGTTACTTATGACTTGTATACCATTTACTAATTGTTTCAAATGAACATATTGTAAATTAGCAGTATTGAATTTAAAAAAAATGTATGCCGCGGGGGACACAATAACTATGATATTAGAAATATTTATCCATTGCTTGACGCAACGCTACCTACAGAGCTGTAAATGTAGACACCTTGAAGCAACGCCATCTATCTGTAGGAGGATTCCTTGAAACGTTTCCGGCAAAAAGTGAAAATGGGATCTTAATACTAGAGAAGTGAAGGATGTTGGCTACTTAACATATAACTTGCAGGGAAAATACCCAGGGTTAGTGGCATGAAGCAAGAGGATTTTCCACCCTTTGAAAATTCCCACCTAACACACACTTGTCAGAGAATTTTGTGTACTTCAATTTTGTATTTGAGGTTTTATTTTGACGAAGCACGTAGTAGTTAATATAAAAGCGAAGAACAGAAAAAAAAATTGTTTTTATTTTTAATTTGTTTTCACGAGCCCACATTTCTCGAGATAGTAAATCACAAATTCCTAGTCAGCACCACCCAACAACCTATAGAACCGCTGAGAAATAACTTTCGGACTTTTTCCTCAACCGGTACCTACGTTTTGAATGATTTTTGTGGACTTGGTATTACCAAGGCCAACTGTTGTGAAAATATGGTCTCTGATAAAGAAAACTGGATTGATCCAGTTATTTAACCAAGAAAACAATCCTAAATACGCAGCGCCAGAATCTATGTTTGCAGACTCCGCTATCGAGAAACCGAATGGGAGCAAAATGTCCGTCCGTCGGTCCGTCGGTCGGTCCGTCCGCCGGTCCGTCCGTCGGTCCGTCCGTCCGTCCGTCCGCGGTCCGTCTGTCTGTCTCTCTGTCTGTCTGTCTGTCTGTCGGTCCGTCCGTCCGTCCGTCCGTCCGTCCGTCGCGTCCGTCTGTCGGTCCGTCTGTCCGTCGGTCTGTCCGTCGGTCCGCCGTCCGTCCGTCGGTCCGTCCGTCGGTCCGTCCGTCGGTCCGTCCGTCGGTCTGTCTGTCGGTCCGTCCGTCGGTCCGTCTGTCGGTCTGTCTGTCGGTCCGTCCGTCCGTCGGCCTGTCCGTCTGTCGGTCCGTCCGTCCGTCGGCCCGTCCGTCTGTCGGCCCGTCCGTCCGTCGGCCCGTCCGTCCGTCGGTCCGTCCGTCGGCCCGTCCGTCGGTCCGTCCGTCGGCCCGTCCGTCGGTCCGTCCGTCGGCCCGTCCGTCGGTCCGTCCGTCGGTCCGTCCGTCGGTCCGTCCGTCGGCCCGTCCGTCGGTCCGTCTGTTCAAATAGTTCACACGGATTCAAATAGTTTTCTAAATAGGCTAAGCAATTAAGAAAAAAAATCTTTAATTGATCTGATTGGGGTACGCCAAGATAGATCGCAAATTTCTCGTAACGCCTCGATGCAAACTTCATATTCGAATTCTTTTAGAGTAGATATTTGTCCCTACTCTTTTCTCTGAATTGTTACTCATAACCTCTTCTGATGGCAATAGAACTGGGAAATTTGGTAGTGCTTTGTGCAGGGTGACACAAAGTACACACCGTTTGGTTGTGAGATATACTATATAATTTACTTCAATTGAAAATTACTTATTCGAGTGAATGCTTAGCATAAAAACTTTGTTCGGGGTTACTTTCTTAGGAGAAGCACCGACCTCGACCAGGCATCGACCCGCTGTCCTGCTCCCAAACAGGTTTCGTTGACGTCCGTCGTAGTCGCTGTTGCATGCTGTTGATGAAGTGGACTCGGTATTCTCCCCTGTCGACCTCATTTTTTTCTCGTTTTTCCTGTTTATACTTTCTCGTATACGTACTATATACGGAGTAATGTACGTAGCGTACAGAAAGTTACATAATTCTGCGGAAAATCTATTTGGAGATTTCAACGGATATACACGTTTTGGTATCCCCTGATACTGAAGAAGTGTTTTTTTTTTTTTTTTTTTCAAAACATCCGTTGGTCCTTCTACCGGTCTGTCTGTCTGTCTGTCCCTGCGTCTGTGAACACTACCAGCGCCTGAACGATGCGTAGGATTTGTTCAAAATTGAAGAAACCGCTATCCATCCGGCTCTAGTTGATGCTTTGAAATTTTGCAAAATATTCTTTAAAATTTGGGGCAACTTTACATGAAGCTCCCGGACATTTTCAAAATTTTCTGAAAAATAGCTCCAAATGTATTCTTTAAACATCTTATAAGAATAGCGTAAAATACACCGATGAAGGTGGCCTAGGTCCGATTATCTCTGTTAACTCTGAATTTTTGAAAATTTCAAAAGATTGATTGTTTTTCGAAGTCATCCTACCACTACAAAATTAAGGACAGGGTTGTAATTGATAATCAAATGAAATTTTTTGTACTTAAAACAGTTATTTCAATAAAGATCATGAACCTTTTTTAAAATTTTAGAAGTTTTCGAGCAATATTGCCTGCATGGCACTTAAAAAAAGTAAAAGAATCAAGATTTTCTAAACTGGTCCAAATTTTCGTTTAAACTTTTGATAGGATAGACAATAATTAATACACTCTGTAAGATGGCACCAACGCTACAAGCTGCTCTATTCTTTTGTTTGTTTGTTTTTCCAAAAGTACTAAAATTTACTGGACTGACTTCTCTCACATCCTTACATTTATATTAGCAGTAATTCGTTCATTATATTTATGACTACATGTGTTTTAAATAATTCATAATGTTTAAAATCAATAGTTTTGTTAAATAAGCTGAAATTTCCGCATTTTGAATAACGCTCAAAATGCAATTTTCTCAAATGACACAAATTTGTTTTTTCAAACTTTTGCAACGAATAGTGTGATAAATTTGCAACAAATTTGCGCTGATAAAAACGAGTTAAAGTTAATTTTGATGTATCATTTTTTTTTCAAAATTTACTCGAATGGATTTCTTTAAAATATGTCTAATGCGTTAATATGCACATTGCAGCGATTTGTAGTATAGAGAATGCTATGAAATGCTGCGGAAAATGGCTTTCAAAATTTCAACGGAAACACACTCTTGGGGTCCCCTGATATCGAAAAAGTATTTTTATAATATATTTAATATTATTTTTATGATAATACAAAATTTATAATATATTTTCATTAATTTTGAAAATCACATTCCAAATTGACCTACCTTAGTACTTAAATTGATTGATTGTATAATTTCGGAAATAAACAACTAAATACAATGCAAGGAAATAATTTTTTCATTTTTAATACAGAGATCCATGCATAAAGAAATAATGTTTACATTGAAATCTCCCTTAAATATTTTTGGGTGTGAAACCGTTCAAAACATCCACCTGGGTGGAAGGTCGGATTGCCAGGATAAATTTAACTAGAGAACGACAAGAATGAGTGCGATAAAACATTTTTAATCAGATATCCTTCGTATGTATTTCGAAAGACCATCGATTTTCGCTTCATGACATTTTCCCATTAGGGAGATTGTGCACCCTCAAACGTTAAAGCACTGTTGATCTTCCGCGAATGCGCTGTTGAAGTTTCGCATTTTGTAGTGGCTCTGCGCATGCGCAGAAGATCGGTAGTGCTGTTCGCTATGGCGTACACAAGCTTCTTATTTTTGGATGGAGATCTTATTTAGAAATGTGAAGAAAAGCATTAGTCATCTCTGAGATGCCCTCCGACTGGAGCATGGAATGGACGCTGTCCTCTGAGAGATGCCCTCCTACCTGTAGAGCGAGCCACCTTCTCGAAAGCTGCGAGCTGACAGCCCTCGATGGCATGTTTTCTTACAGATACGTTCCGACATATAGGATTGGTTTGGTTTTTTCGTGTTTCTGGGCGCGTCAACTGCTTTGGTCATTAGTCCCGTGATTGTAGTGTATTTTTTTTCTCGGGAGATGGCGGTGATGTTCCCCCGCTGGATGACGAGATCCGGCGCCAACCTACCGTCGGCTACTGGGTTTCAACTAGACTCTCCCACCAGCGGCACTGCTCCTGTGCTGAACAAGCTCTTAACTCCCGACCGGTCTCCGAATATGGTAGTGTAGTGCAGCGTTAGTGTAAATGTGTAAGGGAAGGTGATAGGACAAGGAAGAGGAACGACAGACGGTGCGCGGTCCGGTGGCTCGTTTGGTAGGGTACTGCTTCGGCATTCGCCAGATGTTGATCGGAGAAACCACGGAAAACTACTGATCAGAGCAGCCGGCCGCTAGAATTCTCCTCTAGGCAGCGACTGAATTCGACCTGGCTGAAAAGCTAGTGTCGAAAATCCTGCCGCCGTTAGGACTCGAACCTAGGACCTCCCGGTCAGAGGTGCTGCAGTGACATCAGTTGTTGCACTGAGCTACCGCTCCCGGTGACATAAATGACGTTTATAGTACTACCAAACGTATACTAACTCAGAGGCTCATGCTTCCTAATGCGCAGGTATATTCCTTTCAAATGTATTTGCTGCTCGTTTTTTGTATCCGTAAATTCTTATAAGTAACATGAAATAAAAATCTGAAACGCTTACAAAAAGGAACTGTTCTATTAATCGAGTATAAATATTTCTTTGTAACAAATGTTGCAGAAAAAACTCATTACTATCTTTAGTCATAATGCTGGTAAGTAAGAATGGTAAAACAGAGAGAGTATCACTTTTTGAGCTGAAGAAAACGTGCACAAATTGTACTTCACCCTCAGACGTCCCCTACAACTCATTTAAATGTTAAATATTAGACATTAAACCTTGTATAAACAAAGAATTGCTGGTTCATAAAAAGGTAAATACTTTTGGAAATGATGCATGAAATGGAACGATGCCTTTTAGAGAAAGTAGGAAATACATGTCTAAATGAACACTTCGTAATGCAAATTGCTTTTAGGCGGGCATAGTTCGAGTCCCGGTAACCAAACATGGTGATGGATGCTTGACCACTTTTACCGGGTATTGCCGGCACTGACTGAATAAGAAAAAATATCATATGCGTGCTATCTTTATCATCGAAACCAAAACGAGGCTTAGTAAATATTTTTTTCTACTCCTATTGAATAATTCTGTCCATTGATGTCTCCAACTCGTTGCATAATGATACAGATTCTTGACCAATCACAGAGAAGCTTACAAGGCAAGTACTGAGACTTCATTAATCTTTGAGAATCGTTTTAGAAAACGTTTTGTTCGATTGTGTACATTAAAATTGCATTTAATGTTATATTATGTTTATCAGTTTTCATTTCTTTTATTAATCGTAATATGTAGGTAGAATATTATATAAAATAAATTGGAACGTAATTTCACTTTGTTCCTATTTGACTAGCGCAATGGTCATGGTAGAGGAACATTCGACTGACGTTGAGATCAAAACGCAAGATATTGGTGTTATATGTTGCTGCCGTGCGTTTGTCCTTTAATATGAATAATTCTTTAGTATGAAATGTCTAGTGAATCAGAGGAGGAGTTGGTACCTTCAGAAATAAGAGAAAAAGCGAAAATGATGACATAGGAATTATTGCCGCAACTTTTGTATTTCCTCGCAGGCGGACTGGTAAACCAAAGCCAACTACGGAAGTTAGGGTAGATGTCTGCTAGGTGGCCTTACCTGAATCCTGCAAGTCAGCTGCCACGAAACGATTCAATGTAAAAGTTTTACTTATAAAAGTTACTATAAGTTGTAGAAATAGTACCGTATGAAGCTCAATGTAATGGGTAATAATACACGCGTGTGAAGTTTACGATACTCGCTCTATCGTAATATCACACTCGTGTATTAATACCCATCATTACATCATTTTTTTAGTTTTATAATGTACTCTTAGCGACTTCCGACTATTTGAATGAAAAGAATAATCATCAGCTGTCTGCTGTCTTCCACTCATCCCAGTCAATTACTTTCGATATAAACATGTTCTTTGAAATGTTAGTTAACCTGCCTCTAGACCTCGAAATTCTTCCAGGTGATTGACGTTGCGCAGCACTACTGAGGTCGCGGAGAAGTTCTCTGGCTCATCCGCGCAATCTCGATGCGGAACGCACGCATCGCACCACATTCCTAGCCAACAAGCCGCCTCGAGTATTGCAATTGCCTCCTTTCCGTGCTAAGGCTTGCTCCACGCTTCGTTTCCCCACCTCTGACAATTCTCATTCTAGTTGGATTTGCGCTAATTATAATGAACGAATATAGCGTTTATCATTTCTCGGTACTGTAATAATAATAATAATAATAATAATAATAATAATAATAATAATAATAATAATAATAATAATAAAATATGTTAACGAGGTATAGACAATCATCCACAACAATAAATTATCCCATATCCGTTAAGGATTACCCCAAGATTTCTGGGCTACTACCACCAATGAAATTTACTAAAATATGTCTTTGACAATGGCGAATCTCAGTCCTTTGGACTTGCTCTCTCCATCCTAATATATCCTAGTATTTAATAATCGTCCTACTGATTTGAATACTACTATCATGCTCTATCGTGTTTAGTAGTACTACTGGTGAGGCGTGGTTACATCATTGCTTCCATACATATACTTTCTCGAATGGTACCATCTTACAATATTTATAGATGGATAAAGATAATGACTCTGGAGAGTATATTAATACACATATGCACAGGGTGTCCAGGGGATGAAACGTGTCGAGTACAAGAAAATAAGCTTAAGACAGTTTTAATAATATTTTGTCTAATAAATTACTTCCGATATTTTCCGAATGGAAAGCGAAAGTCGCAATAAGTACTGCAATTGATTTGAAAATGCTGGTACGCAAACTTTCCATTATTCAGAAACATAAATTGTTTATTATTATAAAAGAAAATGAATATATTTGCTAAAAAGAGGGTTAACCCAGAAATAAGAAAGCGCCCAATTTACACAATTCGACTGCTTTCGTATTTCTCGGGTGATGTTTTCTTTCGGAACAAGTATATTCATTTCTTTTATAAATAATAAACAATTTACATGTTTCTGGAGTGCTTTTGCAATGCAAATTTAGCATAGAAAGCATTTTTAAAATCAACGTTTGAGTACTTATTGCGTCCCAGCCATTCAGAATATCGAAGTAATTTGTCAGACAAAATATGCTTAAAATTGTGTTAAAAGCTTATTTTCAAATTTTTGACGTATCCTGCCCGGACAATCTGTTTATATGTATATGTATATGTATATGTGTATATATATAAAGACGGATTTTGATATATATATATATATATATATATATATATATATATATATTATAAAGACGGATTTTTAGATTCGGATTTTGAGATGAATTTAAATTTATTTTCTTTCAGAGAGTTTTGTCCAACCAACATTAACATCAAACAGATTATTGTTAAAGAGTAATTATATGGGTTTGCCACTAGATAGGTCAGTCTGTTCTTATTTGAATTTGTATTTGAATCTCCAGAATTCCACCATCTTAGACCCGTGTTGGGGCCAATAGCGTCGAAGGGCGCAAAGGTGCTGTGTATGAAATCTACCGCCGCACCCGGCAATTATTCACGTGCTTTGTGCGTAAACGTACTATGTTCTGTGAACGTTTTTGCGTTTGTGTGTTTCTGAGACAGTGCTCTGTGCTGTAAACTGGAAATGTCCCAATTTAGGCGTTGTTGGGTACCCAATTGCCGAAACAACAAAAACATAAGAAGGGGACGGCAATTCTTCAGGTTTCCAACAGAGGAAAGGTAAGCATTATGAAATGCTATATGGTTCCATAAAAATTATTTCATGTACTATTTAGTGACATAGTAAATTAACAATGTCACTAAATAGTACATGAAATTAATTTAAATAATGTAATTATATGTCAGGTTATTGTAAACACTCACAATTATTATGAACATACAATGTATTAAAGTTATGAAAGCACTGGTTGCTTTAATAATCATGTAATTGATAAGTTATAATAGCTATAATAACATTGAGATAATTTTGATATAACTATAATAGCTCAATAATACATTACTAATTTTATTACAGGTGTATAAATGGCAAAGGCAATTGGGGACCCAACTTGGCATCTTGCCCTGGGAATTTCGCTGTTCAGGTATTTATGCATGGAGCACTTCACGCTGGAAATGTTCACTTCTAGCAGGCAGACTAGCACATAATGCAGAACCAGTAATTTTTAAGGATGTGCGTCCTGAGTTGCCGGAGGAGCAATCAGGTCATTTATAGAAGGCTTACCACAAGAAAGGCGTACGTTTCTATTATTATTATTATTATTATTATTATTATTATTATTATTATTATTATTATTATTATTATTATTATTATTTTGGCAACTAGATGGTGTAATAAAAAACTTTTTTCTTTTTTAATTTAATTAAACATCCTTATTTCTTTTGCAGGATCTGTTCTTGCATGTAGTGACTACATTTCTGAGTTCTTTGCTGGTTGCTAAATGAAGAGAAAAAATCCCGTAACACGTGGTGCAGTCAGAACTTTGCTCTTAGGACCTTGATGTTTGAACACTGGAAGTAAAATTGTAGTATGTGAACAAACCTAGCGCCTAAACCATGCGTAGAATTTTTTCAAATTGGATTGAAATTGACCGTCAATATTTTCAGTAGAAGCTGAAAATTTTAAACATTTCTAGTTTTTGGGGAACTTATATGAAGCTGCTTGGAAATGATTCAAATTTTCTCTCAAAAAATTAACACTTTTTTGTTTTAATTTTTGTAAGAGAACAGAGTTAAATATACTTAGAAAAGGTGGCAAAGGTCCGATTTTCAGGATTAACTCTGAATTTTTCAGAAATTGTAAAGTATGCTTTATCGGCAACTTACTATTGCAATATTGAAGATAGAGTCTTTTCCTTCGAATTAAATTTGTTGTGCATAAATAGTTCTTCATTTAAGGTCTGAAGATTTTATTGTAAATTTTAGTAGTTTTTGTGCAATTGTGGAAGAACTATTTGCAATTGTAAAAAATTACAAAAAGAAGATTTTCGAAACGGTATTCCAATGTTGTTGTTTTTTAATTTTTGTACGGTTAGGTGCTAAATGAACTCCTATACGATGACAAATGCCATATTGCCGTATTTTTATTTTATTGTATTTTATTTTTTCAAAATTGCAGAAATGTACTTGTGACTTGTCTTTCATGACGGTAATATTTCTTAGATGCGATTTCGCACAGTATTATGTTTATGAGTACATGCGCTTTAAATAATGTCATAAATTTTCTCGAAAAATCAACACTTTTTTGTTCAAATGAGCTCAAATTACTCATTTTCAGAATAGCTCAAACGTCATTTTCAAAGGTGGCTTCAATTTCTTTTCTTTCAACTATTTCAATGGATAGTGGTAATGGGTATTGTTTCATATGATGTGTAATGTTCATTTTGAGTATTCTTTGGTTTCCTAAAATTGTACAAATGTTTTTTGTTATTTTTTTCTTTCAATATCTCTATGCCTGTGTACATGCACATTTCAATGGATATATTATTGAATTTGTGGGTGAAGTTCTTCATATTACTTCAAATGGTTTTTCGAAAAACTCAATAGATTCCAGAAAGAGCTAATTTCGCATTTATAGTAATCGCTTAACGCCATTTTTTAAATGCTTCAAATTTTTCAATGAAATTGCTATTTAAGACAAGGTTTTAGCCTTCTTTAATACTATTAAAATCTACTATTTGGTAATCGAAGAGTTGAGAAAATAGCAAAAACATGTATTTTGGGCGGCGATAGCTGCCAACTGGCAAGAGGATGAGGAAAGACCATAGAGCCGGTCTACACCAAAGGAAATTAGAAAACTTAACTTCGAGAAAGTCTGTGCTATTCTGTAGCACTTCCAGTTACTGTAAGTAATTTAGTAAATCCAAACTGCAGGACCACTTGCTTGTAGACATATACCAAATTGAAGCTTGGGATTCAATTTAATAAATAAAAATTGTATTTTTGGAAGGATAACCATGTATGTTTCTGTAGCAGTAAATTTTTATCTCAGGTTTTTTTTTGGCCCACTATCTGTCTTGTGGACTATGTATAAGTTCCTTGAAAACATTGGAATTTTTACCAAAGAATTAGCTATTTTCATACATATTTCTGATGGTTCTTGAGATGTCTGTTGGGTACAATCTGATTATGATATGCTTATTTAGTTGGTATTGTTTTGGCAGAAATTGTGTAAGTGTTATCTGTCACATAACATGATTGGGAAAGATATGAAACATTGTTTTAGTACTTGAAAAACTGTCCAATACCTGTATTAAATGTTGAGTAATTCTGGATATATTGTCAGCCTTTGATTTTTCAGCCACGATCCATTACAACTAGCCATGCTTCTTGGACAAATATGGATATCGAAATAATAGTGAACCTACTAAGTCCAAAAACTGCTTGAGATAAAATGAAGTTAAAGTAGAATCACGTAATTTGTTTCCTTCAGTTCACTTGTACTAGGTAGGAGGTAAAACAGGCATCTACTTTGAAGAAAGCCAAAAGAGCATTTTGTGGACTGTTTGTGCAGATGCAAGTTTGTTTATTTATAAAACTTATCAATAATATTCATTTGTATTGTACCTTAGTAGTAATTTTGATAATAGGCTGAAATTTGACAGGTGTTGATAGCTGGAATGTCATTTTAATAATGATGCAATATTAAAGAAGTAATAAAATTAGTTATTTGGACAATTGTCTAAAGTCATGGTTTCAATATTTAGTCAATGACAAAGTAAAATAATCTGTTTGTTTGATTACTTGCTTGGCATTTATTTTGTAAAAATTGCATATGTATTATTGTATTATTGCTTATATTGTGTATGACTTAGATAATTTAGAAATAAATATTGTATTTATGAAATAACTTTTATTTTAACTCCTGACAACAACCCATTCAGTGACTAAGAATTCAAAATCCTAATATTTAGTCTTCTAAATTGCCTAGCGTATTTATTTTGCATAAAAAAATAATGTACACTTGATGCCATTTGAAAACAACTTCATTTAAATTTCAACGTCACTACGCGCCACCCATTGGTATAACGCCCTCGATTTTACAGTTGGCTCAAACTGGGTCTAAGATGGCTACTTCTCCGGCGAACATTATAAATTAGAATAAGAGCGTTGGATTAACGTTGAGTGCCGTCTCTATTAGTAAATTAGTTAATATGTTGACTCTGATGGTCTTATTACAATCAACAGAAGGTAATCTTAGAATGGAATATAAAAGGAAATAAACTATTTATGTATTTGGTCATCAATGTGTATGAGCAGTGAAATTCTACTATTGCTAGCTGATATTGTAGAATTTTACGGTGCTGTACTCAATTTGTAAGGGCGGCAAGTGCCTTCCAAAACAACACTGCTGCTGGAATCCGATGGTCTGGCTCCCTTTCTGTCTGTCTGTCCCTTCTCTCTTTTTTGAGGATGGCAGTCCTTGAAGTCGTCTGAAGAACACTGCCCACACATTTCTGCGTTCAAAACAGCCCCATGCACTTACCTGAGCGAACGACGGGTTTCGGCGTTTCGCGCAAGTGGTGACGTGGGCGCCGCCAGTTTCTGCGCGCTGCCCTCACTGGCTTATTTACAGCGCGTGGCGCGCCGACGCCCTCACCGTCCTGATGAGGGGGCGTGGCGGTTTTTGCGGGCCCGCCTTGCACTAAACGCACGTTGACCCTGCGCGCTCCGGATGTTCGCCCCACCCCAACCCGGCATCAACCCCGCCCCACCCCAGTGGAATTCAATTACGGTCGTTCCCGCACGGTTAGCCCCACGACCCCCGGCGCCATTGCCCGCCCTCCGCGGCTCCTGGCCGTCGCCTGTCTCTGACGGCTTTCCAGAGAAAGCGGCCGTTGCTTACACGTGTCGCAGCGCCTCCGAACGGGTAGCAGCTGCGCCGGCGGCGGCGGCGGCGGGAGACAACAGCCACGCACACGACTAAGCAGGGCGCGCTCACTCCTACCTTCTGCGCGGCCTCGCCCGCACCCCGCCGCGTATCCAGCGGATGGAACTCTGGGGAGGGCTCGTCATTCAGAAAACACTGTCATGTTAGCCCACGCGCCCTGTGCTTTGCAATATTTAGCAAACGTGGAACTAAAGTACTGAATGGACTACGTGTCACGTGTACATTTAATGTCACGTCCTTGAGAGTAAGTATTTACATCTGTATTCACCCTAGTGATCACCTCTATTGTTTTCATTCAGGAAAGATATACGGCAAATAGAAACGAAAGGACTTTTTTTAATTATGCTTTATTTAATAAGTCGCATGAATGACCAGGTCATTAGCGAACACACTCAGAATACAGTATTTTCATAAGTACAAATAGAATATACTACAAATTTGAAATTAAAGCACAAAAACATAATTTGTATAACATTACATGTCGACAATTAACAATCACATTCAATTGCAACAGAATATAAACAAAGAAAACAATAATTAGAACATATATTGCATTATTAATACATTATTTGACAACATTGTGACAATTTTCAAAGCTTAATAGATTTTTCGTTCCTTACAGCTTATTGATACAAGTTAATTTCTTTAAAAGTTTAAATACATTTCTGGGCCAGGTGTTGTTGTGGTGACGTCTGACAGACAGAGAGCTGTATATTTTTGGTGATATCGTTGTAAATGGAATAGAACAGTAATATTTGTGGTAAAGAGAGGGCAGATTGACATAGATCACATATTTTGCATTTCTTTTGTTAGTAAATGCTGATGAGTAAGTTTATAATGGCGAATTCTTAAACGGGTAAGTATAGTTTGATATTTTCTCTTGTGAAGGTAAGGAAGGTGGTCATCGAAGATACTTTTCCTTATCTAATGTAATTGGTTTGGTGATTTGGTCCATTCAGTGTTCCAAAGATCCTTGTTTCTTTGACGAAGTCCTTTCTTTATGTCATTGTGGAAATTTGGATACCCTTTAATAGGTGAATTAATAGTCTCTTTTGCTGCTTCATCAGCTAACAACATATTACCGGTGTGATGGGATCTATGTACACTATTTCATTGTTGATGTGTACAAACTATAATATGTTAGCTATGTCATTTACTATAGGTTCCTGGTTTTCAGAAAACTTAAGTTTACTTGCACACTTTTTGAATATATAAATATAACAAATTTGTCTTCGGTTTGTTCTTGAATATATTTAAAGGCGAGTAGAATGGCATACGCTTCACAGTAAAAAAATAGAGCAATAATCACTTAGGAAACGACTTTCTTAAAAAAGAAATAGACGTTCTACAGACTTACTCGAACAAGTTCGTTTTCTAATATCTTTGGTCTGGGATAGCTTTTCGGTTTTGGCACACATCTTCCCAGCTGCTATTTATCGTTTTCCAAAAGTACATTTTTTTCACATTTCCTCATTTTTTCGGCCTCACAATAGTACCTTATAATGTTAACTTCAAGAATATTAAAGAATAGTAAATCCTCGACCTATACGGTAATTTTCCATGAAACATTTCGAGGCGTTTTAGAGAAAATGTCGTTTGAGCGTTTCTGAAAATGCACGCAATTTGAAGCTCATTTTCACCCAAAACTTTTGAGTTTTCGAGAAACTTTATAAGAAATTATTTGAAGCAATTGTACTCACAAATGCAATAATGTATACACATTGCTGGTTATGTAAATATTCGGCTGAAAGATACCTAATATCTAACATAGAAAATACATTTCCCTTGGTGTTTATTCCTAAAAAAACCCAAAAGAATACATCGATGTGGGATGTATTTCATTTTATTCAATCTATTTAACATTATCCATTCAAAATTGTGAAAAACATTTGCAGCGGTTTCTGAGAAAACGGTGTTTCAACATTTGAAATGCGTGATTTCTGACCATTTTTACAGAAAACTTTTGAATTGAGAAAACTTTGTAAGACATATTTTTGAAAAACATATACCAATTTATGCAATAATATACAACTCTGGCAATATAAATATTAATGACCAGAGGAGAAGTCCAAAAATTACATTTTAGTAATTTTTTTTTAAAAAAAAGAGCCAAATGGCACTCTTGTTATCTCTTACAGGACATTTAGCAATATCTCTGCCAGAAGTTAAAAAAGTTCGAGCCGGTTTTTGAGAAATTCTTGTTTTTGATATTATTGTACTGTCTGTGCATTGTTAGCAAAAGTACTGAAATGCTGCGAAAAGAAACTGGCAAATTTTCGACACAAAAACTCGTATTGTCGGACCCTGGTAACGAAAAAGTGAATAAGTCTTGTTCCTGTACATAGTAAATTACTTCCTCTAACACATTCTGTAGTCCGAATTCGTGTTTTGTGGCTCTTTGGTACCGAAAAATCAACTGATGGCAAAACATCTGTCAGTCGGTCCGTCTGCAGTCAACGCTAGCGCCTAAGCCGTTTCGCGGATTTTCTCCAAAATTGCTTTTCCCAAGTTGATTTGGCTAGTGTCGGGACCTCTGTAAAGTGAAACATATTTTAATTTTGAGGGGTACTTTACATGAAGCCCCTTGAACATTTTCAACATTTTCAAAAGAATAGCACCAAATTTGTGGATCAGATTTTTCTGTCTGATAGGGTAGCGGTTTGCTAAAAGAATGGTGCAGGTCTTATTTTCTCCATTTTCAAAAAATTTCAAAAGTTCAAACACATTTAGCGTCTTCTCACAACTAAAATATTAAAGACGGTTTTTTTTCGTTAATAAAATGGTACATTGGAAGACGGACTTGGAAATAAGCTTATGTTTAATTTTCCAATAATATGAGTGGTTTTCGTGTAAGTATAGAAGTATAGAGAATTAAAACAAATTAACATTAAAAAAAACTGCTCCAAATTTTTTCTTTAAATTTTCTCTTTATATGTAATAAGGGACGTTAAAAATACGCTGTTAGTTCCATTTTCAAGTTACAGCTCCATTTCTTTTGAAAGTTGCAAAAGTTAACATTCAAAATTACAAAATTGCAGATGTATATTTTTGTCTCATACGAAGTCTGTTGTAAAAAATTAGTTCTTTAAAAAGGTTCATGTACAGAGCTTTGCAAAACGAGTGGTTTAAGCGTAATTTGCGACTGAAATTTATGTATTTAAAAAAGTATTTTCTCAAAATTGTTCCAAATTTCTTCTTAACATTTTTTCCTCTGATAAAAAAAACAACGTAAGTCGTTCTTTCTTGTAAATTCTAAAGAGAATGTCTATTTTTAAGTCTCATTTTCGTTGAGCTCTCCGCATTTTCGAAAATTGTAAAAACTTATAATTTGTAAACTACAAAATGGAAGATAGAGATTGTTGTTTTAAATCAAACCTGATTTAAAAAAATGAACTCATGTACATACAAAAGGTGATGTACAATTTTTTGTAAAAGTTAGTGGAAGTGTAATTAGTTAAAAATTAATCAAAAAAGTACAAGTGGCCCACCAACTGTGGGCCACAACAAAACTTTTCAGAAAATTAATGCATCATACAATTTTTAAAGCGTCAATCTAATATATGACTAGTGGTGGCACACACTTTCTCGTATTAATTACTTATTTTCTTTGGCCTTGACCAGCTATACTGGGTTGCCACATACTCTTGCCCGCTGCCATCTATCGCCACTCAAAGTACTTTCATTTATTTTTTTTGTCAATTTTGCCGTTTCCTAATAGTGTAACTGATATATTACTTGAATATTAAAGAAGAGTGAAATCCCGTCCTGAATGGAAATTTTATTGAAAAATTTAAAGCCATTAAAAAAAAAGAGGTTTATGTGTTAGTGTAAATGCGAAATTTGTGACTTTTTTCATAGAACATTTTTGAGTTTCCGAAAAATTTCATTTCAAGACATTTGAAGCACATTAACTTCCAGATGCAGTAGTGTTTGCAAATTGTTGGAAATGTGGATAATAACGGCATGAAAGATAATTTAAAAAATATATATTTGTGTTGTTTAAAAAAAACGAAAGAATACACTAAAATGAACTGTATGTCATATTAAACAGTACAATTATCACTATACATTCAAAAGGTTTGAAGAAAAAATTATGAGCAATTTTTGTGAAAATACCGTTTGAGCGTTTCTGAAAATGCGGAAATTTGAGCTCTTTTTCACAGAAAACTGTTGAGTTTTCGAGAAACTTCATATGACATTATTTAAAGCACCTGTACTCATAAATGCAATAATGATAACAAACTACCACTAATGTAAATATTAACGACGCGTAAGACAAGTCAAAAAATTTCATTATTGTAATTTTGGAAAAAAAAAGTAAAAGAATTGAGCAATATGGCGTTTATGCCATTTTGTAGAATACATTTATCACTATCACTGCCAACAGTTTAAAGAAAAAATGTGGAGCCGTTTTGAGAAAGTATTGTTTATGCTATTTTTTAAAATCCACAAATTACACGCAATATTGCGCGTAAACTACTAAATGTTTCTAAAAGTGTGTATGACGTTAATGAAAGAACTAATTATATGGAACAAATTTCATTTAAAGGAAAAGTGTCTAACTTCAATATTGTAGTTGCAGGAAGTTGCTGAACAAAAATTATACTTTTGCAATTCTCATAAATGCAGAGTTAACCGCGAGAAACAGATCTATGCCACCTTTATAAGTGTATTTCACTCTATTCTTACCAGAAATTTAAAGAAAAAATTTGGGACGGTTTCTGAGAAAATTTTGAAAATGTCCGGTTTTAATGTAAAGTACCCTCAAAAGTTATTGAATGGGTTATTAATGGACTAAATGTCTTTAATGGTGGTGAGGCTCAGGCCATTTAGCCTGCTCTTCCGCCTGACCACTTTCAGAATTTATATACAATAGTACATAATAAAGGAAGTCATTCAATGAAAAATACGCACGCAATTTGGATGAAGATTTTCACATGGATGACAGGAGTGAAAGCGAGGAGGACGAGTTTGATAGGAAATCGGAAAAGAATCGGGATGAAGTAGAGAGAAAGGAAAGAAAAAACGAAAGAAAAGGAGAAAAAGAATCAGCGAAATGTTAATAAGTTCTGTTAATTAATTCATTGAGGTTTTGAAGAAGCTAAAATTCAATATCGCAGAGCTTTGACTCAGGCCAAATCGACACGGGTTTATTCAGTTTGGAGAAAATCTACATCATAGTTTAGGCGCTAGTGTTGTTCACATACACCAGACACCATCGTTAGGAGTCTCGGTGTATGCTGTTCACAGACACCAGACGGGACAGACGTACTGATAGATTTATTTACGATTTCAAACAAAAACACTTTTTCGGTATCAGGACTCCAAACGTGTATTTCGTTGAAATCTCGAAATCAATTTTCCGCAGCATTATATAACTTTCTCTACACTCCATATATACGTTTAGAGAGATTTTCCTAAGGGTGAGCCAAAATGACAGCTAGTGGTGGCAACATAACTGAAGGTTCAGTGGCCGTTGTGCCCATTAGACTCCCTTCCCGCATTCGTTCGATTGCAGTTGGCTAACTTGTCAATGGCTTAGACAGTTCCTTTTGTCATGTCCCCTTGTTCGACAAAAATAGTGTGCGCTCCAAAAAATAATTGATATTAGGAAATGCAGTGTAATGTGCTCTTCTGTAAAAAAATTCTTTATATATTACATTGAATTTACTTTTTGTGTGATAAATATTATTTTAAAACCGAGACTTGAATGCGAGATGCGTACCGGTGGACGTGTTTCCGGCTTAAAATCATTTTTCTTTCTATTTACATTCGTGACAGTTTTCTTTTACTGATTGTGAGAGCATGTTAAGAGATTTTCCTCATACGTAATTAAATTTAAATATTTCCCGGATTCACGTACGTGCATATACCTCAGCGAAACTCTTAGACTTCTGCATAGTGCTTACGGAGCCATTAGCACTCTTTACGAAGGGCGTGTCTGAACAGCTCGTCGCGGCAGAGGGATACTTGTTCGAAATTACATATGATGTTCACTGAGCCGCGAACTGTCACTTTGGCTTTCATCCTTAGAAAATCGTTCTACTGCATACGCGAAAGTACAAAGAAAACCTCTTTTTTCGGTGTCAGGACCACAGGAGATCGTAGTCGAGTCGGTGAGTAGTGCTCACTTGGGGCGGCGGCAATAATTTATCTCAACTGGCGTGGGTGCTGTCCAACTCTCTTCACTGGTCCCGTTGCCTGCCAAATTTCCAAACTCACAGGCCAAAAGCTTTGTCAACCCACCCTCGGCCGATCACCGCGCCCCCTCCGCCCTTCCGTAGGCGGAGCTTCGCGGCGGCCGCAGCCGTATGCACAGAAGCCTCCGATCCAGACTCAGACCTTGGAGCCACAGGGCATTCCAACGCTACCTTCATTATTTTATTCATTTCGTACATTTGCATTTTATGTTATTTTTCACTCATGTACGACAGCTTGAAAATAGTAGAATAAAAATTAGTAACATGTAAATGTGTCGGAAGGCCAGTATTGCTTACCCAAAATATTCATATTAGTTAAATGTAAAAGTGCCTTCCGGCTAGTATTGCCTATAGTATCATCTTTATCCTCATATTATCTTAACACTAAGGTGCCATGAAGGCGAGGCACGCAAAGGGACGTGATAGAAACCGTCCGTTAAATCTATCTTGACGGAAAAGTTCGAAGTTTGAACAGCGTTGAGCACTTACAAAGGGGAGGGCATGAACACAGGGGGAATATGACGCCGTCCACGGCGACATATCGTAGATAACTCGGGTCTTGGCTTCCGTCTTCGGAACGATCCCTAGGGCGAAGGAATTCTTCGCTTCCTCACGAGTCGTGGGTTCCAGAATGTTTGCCGTACACATGTTGCGCGCCGTCTTCTGAAGGCGCGGACTGGTTGTGCGCAAAGCCAGCGGCACCGGGAGAGAGGATACCCAGCAGGAAACGTACTGGGGGATTCAAGAAAGAATTATGAATAATGTGGAAAACTTCTCAAACGACATCGATGTTATGGTTGCCCATTTTAATAACGCCGTCCTTCATGCGGCCTCATTTGCCATCCCGAAGTCGTCGGGCCATCCACGACACCCCCTGTGCCATGGTGGAACGCTGATTGTGCCACCGCGGTTCGTGATCAGAAGAGGGCATTGGCAAAACTTAGTAGGTTCCCAACCATGGAAAACCTAATAAATTATAAAAGATCCCGAGCCAAAGCTAGATTAACGATACGGGAAAGTAAGGCTGCGTCCTGGAGAGTCTACATCTCGTCATTTTTTTTGCCGTTCATCCCCTAATCTTGTGTGGAGAAAGTTCCGACAGATCGGTGGAAGATTGCCTTCGCCGTCTATCTCAGGGCTTATGGTAAATGGCAATCTCCTAACCTTCCACGTTAGAAATTGCTGAAGAAATGGCTTCATTACGAACGCATCTTCCAGCCCGTTCAATATCGTTCAGGCTTTCAAAAACGAAAAGAAAAATGGAAAACTGTAAATTAGACTTCTCGAGTCGCGTGGAGGAAGATTACAATGTCTTTTTGTCCATGTACGAACTCTCCTGTGCCCTCGCTAGTGCGAAAGATTCTGCTCCAGGACCATACCAGATACATAACCAAATGTTGAAACACCTACCGGGAAACGCTCGTTTCTTTCTCCTCGGCATTTTCAACAAGATTTGGGCTGAACACGCAATACCAAGAATTTGCAGGAGGTCATTGTTGTCCTAATCCCAAAGAAGGAAAGGACAGAAAACTCTCAAGTTACCGCCCAATCTCTGCTCACAAGCTGTGTGTGCAAGCTTAGAACGAATGGTAAATACACGTCTGGTCTGGGTCCTGGAACAAAAGAACGTATTTACACTCTCAGCGCTTCAGGAAGAAGCAGGTCGCTTCACTTTTTCGTGCATGTCATCAGAAAGCGTATGACACCATCTGAGTAAGTACGGTATTCTTCGCACCTTGCATACTTAGGCCTTAGGGACGACTCCTTTGTTTCTAGTAGGTTTTTTCATCAAGATCTTCCGCGTCCGCCTTGGCGACGTGTTATCCTCTAGTCATCAGTTAGAAACGGTGTTCCCAGGATCGATTTGAGCCGTAACTGCCATTGCTATCAATAGTATTGCATCAGTTATCCGGTAAACTGTGAAGGCTTCACTGTTCGTTGACGACATTGCAATCATTTGCTGCTCCATGAGCGTGCAAGTTATTGAGAGGTAGCTACAACTTGTGCTCAACAAACTGCAGGAATGGAGCGATGAAACAGGATCTGCTCCTCTACCTCAAACCACTTGAATACCTTGCAGAATCCATCACCTCCATAATCACCCCGACCTTTTCTTGGAGGACAGCAGCTTCCCATTCGCTGAATCCGCAACCTCCTTGGGCTCACATTCGACAAGAGCCTAATCTCGGGCGAAACATGGTCCGCAAACTACAGGGCTGATGCATCACCTCTGAATCTCCTTCGCACCTTACTGGTCGCACTTGGAGCGTGACCGTCTTTGTCTTTGCGTTTGTATAGAACTCATCCGACCTATCTTGGATTACGGATGCATAGTGTAAGTGGCCGCGTCTCCATCAACCCTCCGGCCATTAAATAATGCTGGCCAATGCCGACATAAGGATTAGTACAGGCGCGTACTGCACGAGTCGTACCGAATGCCTCTTGACCGAGGCTGGAGAACCATTCTGAGCTGAAGGCGATATTCTGAGTGCCTCCTGGCGCGAAACTATCCAATGTTGATACCGCGCCAAGCAGTCCTCCTCCATCCAACCCACTTGACTTCCATATGCACTTAGATCATCGTTATCACATCCCCGGGAGTCCGCTCTGCATGTTTACAGAAGCCTATATAAAACTACCCAACCCGTGAAACCCTCGAAACCTTTGTTTCCTTGAAACTACACCACGAAAATAGATCTTAGACTGTCTAACCTTCCTAAACTCTGCAAACTCCCCAGTACATTTATTGGAATTTGAGGCGATAAACTACATATCCTGGCTACATTACTTCATTTACGCCGATTGCTCCTCTCAAAACGGCAAAGTCGGATGTGCCTTCTACTGCAGTAGAGCCACGCAAGGTTTTCGATTAGACTCTTCGTGCAGCATCTATACCGCAGAGAAGTATGCGGCCTTGGAGGCACTTAAACTTGCTAACCGATGTCATTAAAGAAAGTAGGACTGCATTGATTCCAAAAGCTCTCTTGAATCCATCCTCCTCCTCGTCTTATGACCCATTGACAAATGACCATCCAACACCAAATCGATCATCTATTGGTTCAATTATATTTTAGACTTTGGGCACCTGGGATCGTGGGAATAAGAGGAAATGGAAATAGCTGAACAGGCGGCAAGTTCAAGCCCGAAGAAAAGAGAATTAGACATCTTCACAGTCCCTACGGAAGACACTAACCTCTATAAAACGCTCTATCCGCAGTGAATGGCAAGAGTGGCATAACTCAGATTTTAAGTTCACGAGCATCAAGGGATTCCATAAATCTTGGTCTTCCTCATCTCGTGATGCTCGGCGCGAGGAAATAATTTTAATACGCCTCCGGATCGGTCACTGCCATGTCTCCCACGGTTATCTCCTCCACGGGGACCCACCCCCTATATGCAAATACTGCAAAATAGATCTTACCGTGGAGCATGTTCTCTTACACTGTGTTAAGATAAGAGAGAGTCGTCGAAGGCATGACCTTGCTAGCTCTCTAGCGGGGATTCTTAGTAACGACGAATCTTCTCTCTGCAAGCGTTTTGGCTTTTTGCGAGAGACTGGCTTCTACAGCCTTATCTGAGAGAAGATGATAATGCCAATTATTGGCTTTTAAGCCCGATTTAAAAACTATCTGGCATTTTTATGCCAACGTTCCTAAGCATGTCTTTTTCAGCTTTGCTTTCTATATTTAAAGATTTTAATTTTTTGTTAGCTTGGCACTGCAATATTGTGCACTGGTCTTAAAATGATTTGACACGGGCCCAAATGACCTTAGCCGTTGAAGCGCCCTTAAACTCAATCAATCAGAAGGTACAGCGATAATTATATCCCACAAAATAACACGCCATAAAATTACTAACCCTAATTCACCAGCATTTGAAATAGTAGCCGTAAAAATAAAACTAAACTCTTGTTACTTCACTATATACAAGTGTGTAGCATACAGGCCTCATGAATGTAAATTCGTTAACTTCATATAAAACAAAATTTTTAAAATATTAATAATATTAATACAAAAATACTCCCTTTCGGCTACTTAAACAGCAAAAATCACATTTGGAGATGCAATACTACCTCACCTCAAGGAATCAAATTCCATTCCTTTACTCACTAAAATAATCTCAAAATAAAATCTTCAAATGAATATACCTACTATTCATACAAATACAGCATTATTCCTGATATTCAAGATATTTGCATTACAACTAAAATATAAATACACTAATCTCACACTCAATCTCAAATGTATTTCGAAATTTAGACTCAGATCATTTTGCTGTAACACAGCCCAGCAGCCCAATGGTTTTCCCTATGCTGAAAGCTGGCTCTACTGACAGATGTAGCATTAGTAGCGCCCCAAGGGATTAGTAAGCTGACACGCTCTCGCACCAGGTTGGTGTATGCTAGATCAAGAATTTGACGCCGTAATTATATTATTTAAAAACCTAACTCACATTCTAGTCCAATTTTATCATTTGTTGTTATTAACGAAAGCTTAAAAGTACAAAATCCTAAGAACAACATCTAATATCCTGTAGAATTTCTTCCAAGGTCGGCAGAGCGAGATCTGACACTTGACGTTTCAGAAGGAATTCCTTTATATTTTGTGGATTTATATACTTCAGAATGTGCAAATTAAATGAATATTTGGGTTTTCTAGCGAGCAGTTGTACAAATAAACAAGAAGCGAGTATTTATACACAGGACAATCACATGAAACACAACCACATACATACAGAAAGAAATATATTTATTATCAATTATTATTTTTTAGATATTACATCAGTGTCATAACACTCTCAGCCATTAATTGACGCACATTAGTGGAGGGATTTGTCAGTTTATTTACTGTTACCGGGAACACCACGAGGAGGTTCTTTCCATGTTCCCATATATACAACAGTATATAAAAGATATATATATATATATATATATATATATATATATATATATGTATATATATACAATATATATATAATAAAACCCTTCTTTTACACTTTTCATGGGATCGTAGGGAAAAGTGTGTAAATTGCGGGAAGTGCAAATAAGGGGAAATAATTTTTTTCCTTTAAAAACTATAAATAAAATTGTATTTAAATAATAAAAGACCAATAAGAATTATAATATTCAGTATTATACACAAATAAGATTATACAGACAAAAAGAAATCAGATATTTTGGTTTGTTTTCTTCTTTTAGCTTGGACTGATTGAATTTGAGACTCTAGTTAATAAAGTTTTTCAAATGTAGTATCACCACCATCTGCAGCAGAGAGGTATTACTTTAATGATTCTAATGCTGCAAATGCTTGTGCACTCTCGTGGGAGGAGGTTGACTACACCGTAAACTGTCATCTTCACTCCCATCAGCATCTTCACCAACAGCATTGTTTTGAAGATAATCTTGAACAATATCTTCTAATGAGATTGTTCATCACAGTAATGAACATCATTGTCCACAGATACAAACGAAGTTTGAGACTTGACATTTGTCCAGCTCCTCACTCAAATCAGGTAAAGACCTTCCACGCATCTTCTTCTGGTATCTGCCAGGAAGTCAGCTTTAAAACAGTTAGCAATAGTAGATCGTTTTACTTCCCTCCATGATTTTGCAATAAATGTACATCTAATATCGAAATCTTCATTTCTGCTGCATCCAATACATTCAATGTAATTTTAAATATTTTCTGGACTAAATTTCTACGATAGTGCACTTTGAAATTATTAATGATGCCCAAATCCAAAGGCAAAAATAATTTGTGCATTTGGCTGGGAAAACTCCATTCTTATGTTTTTAAATTCAACGTTTTGGGATAAAGGCATTGATCTACAAATAGAAGGATTTTTCTATTTTGTGCTCCCATTTTAGCATCAAGAGCAATAGAACTTGTTGGAGTAAATAACTCTGAAGTCATCCATGCTTTTTTGTTTGAGGCATACGATGTTGGCAATGTTCTTATGTTTTTAAAGCAACGTGGCTTTTTTGCATTGCCAATAACAAACGGACGCAAGGTTTCCGTTCCATTTGCGTTTGTCCCCAACATTACCGTGAGTCGAACTTACTATGCTTGCCCCCATGGCAAGGTTCATTTTTCTATCAAACGTTTTATTCGGCAGAAGATTAAAATAACCTACTTCATCGATATTGAAAATATCTCGCATCATATTCACTAATTAATTCACGAAGGGTGAGTCTTTCCAGGAAGAAACAATACTTTTATCAACACTCATTCGATTCTCCACAAATTCGTTTCTATATACAACATTGTACCGTTTCTAAAAACGATCAACTAACCATTGGATGCAAATAAAATCAAGTTCATTCCTAGCATATCTGCCACGTTTTTTAGCCTTTTCCTCAAAATTGTACCATTAATTGGTATATTGATGCCCTTGTTGTCCTCGAAACCAGTTTTTAAAATTTCTTCAGTTTCTCATATTTTGAGTATTCTTTTTTACGTACTTCTCTTTTTAGATTGTTGTCCGCACTCCTTGCACTCTGTTCGGATTATTTTTCGACACTTCACGATTGTATTTAAAGTTGAAAGAAATTTCCAACTGCTTCGCCAACACAACACGTGGTCCTGAAAAAGCGTCCACTTTCTTCAAAATCTCCATTTTCTGTTCAATAGAAAAACTTCTTCTATCTTTCTTCTCCATTGTACACCACTTCTACAGCTCGAAGTTTTCGCACACTTCCACCCCGCAATTTACTTCAAATCACTATCATCTTTCGCACTATCACAAGCCACAATGAACGCAGTACCGAATGGCCTGGGTTCCCTCGCCGGACCGACGCCACCCAGAACGACGCGACGTGAAAATCGCGCTCCTTTGCGAGACCGGAAATCGGAAAAACGGCTTAGTTGTGGCAGGTAAAGTTGTAAATTGCTGGGAAAACTGAAATTATACTAACGTAAATGGGGGGTATTTATAACATGATGAATATACGAAAACTGATGGGACCGACAAGAAATGTTGTAAATGCCGGGAAAACGTAAATTGCGGGAACGTAAAAGCGGGGTTTTACTGTATATATATAATATATATATATATATATATATATATATATATATATATTCTAACACACCCTCCTACAACCTTCCACACGTGGTGAGAGCGTGATTGTATGAATGCTCGTGAAGCGAGCTTAAAATTCTCAGGAAGCAGGATCTTTTGGGTATGAGAAAGGTCTAAATCCTTGACACAATGAATCAGATAAAATACGAATAATAATGAGCATATATTCAATGAAAAAATTACAATGACGCAATTTTATAACAGGATAATGCACATTAAATAATTTGTCACTGAAAAAAAACAAGGCAAAACAAAAAATATGACACCTCGACTGCCTGAACACACATTCACTAATCCAAATTACAATTTGCTCATTCCTCTTTCTGAATTTTTCATCTACCAAATTATTTTATTCTTTTTAGCCTCTAGTTTTTCCGTGCACGGCTTTTAAAATGAATTTTACACTTGTTTAAGAACGTCACAGGTGCTAGCCTTGGGCTTCGCACCACTATAACACTGAACTCAAAGAGAAAACACAAAACGTAATATACACGTTACTTAAATCTGACCCCTTTATATCACAGAGCAATTAATTTTAACAATACAATAAACTGACTTTTCCAGATAATCTCCCTGGGTTCTGTACAACATGTGAAAATCACAATTATTACAATGAATAAAGGTATGGACTCTTTTGAATGAATTTAATGACACGTGCAGTAAATGAACTTGAAACTGCCACTCACATCGTTCGGGATACTTCTCCCACCTATTCTGGACTTTTCACCCACTTTCAACACGAATTGTCGTGTATTTACTGCTATTCTCTTTCCCCAACTGGTCGTCGCATAAAAGTTGCCAGTTCGTTTACCTCGTCCTGGCATTGCTTGCCTGTGGGTAACCTTGAATTTTCATGCCGCAGCCCCGCGTCGCCACTCTTCTCCGTTTGCTGTCCCACGACGTTACAAGTTTCCTTCTCGAAAACTGGACTCTGATACGCCTACACTTACCAATCCCTTCTCCCGTTCTCCGGACTCGTACGATTCTCGTTCCAGTCCAAATCTTTCTCACATACGCTTCGCTCTTCCTGGGATCGTCCTTCTACTTCAAGCCGCCCATCATTGCCTCGTGCTTCCAGCCCTCGAATAATTAATGTAGCTGAAGGCGCTTTAAATGCTGGCCTACTACCACACTTTGTGCGTGTGGTCTCAGCGTGCAATATGAGATGCTGATTTAGTTAATGACCTTTCTCTGTGCCGAATTTTACAAATTTGAAATTATTTCGAGTCAAACAGTCACCACTTGCTCGCAAGTATTGTGAATGCGAAGACTGTCTGTGCACTCTACTTCTTAATTACCTGATTTCGAAGATACGCTTCCTGCTTAACTTTTTAACTACCGTTAAATAAACTTCTATGCTATCAAGTTACAATCGCCGTCCCTGCTGCAACAAAAGAGCTCAGTCTAATGCCGTCGCTGGGCTGCAATCAGAGAGTTCCTTCCGGAGGCGCGCCATGATACTATGGTACTCGCGTCTGAGGAAATTTTGGAGTGGTGAATATTCTCTCTTTGTGACCTCCGGAAAACATTATTCACTAGTTCGGGCGTCAGAGTTCGAAAGCCGTGGGTAGATGGGTTGTTTGCGCCATCGCTCCGCCGCGCACCCTCCTCCTGTCTGTTCGTGGCTTCTTTTCGTAGCTGATGGTATGCAATGGGGGTTGTCTAATCTCCCATGACGTTTCGATATATATATATATATATATATATATATATATATATATATATACACACACATTATATTAACCTTCATGTTCATATTTACAGATCACCCAAGAAATAAAGGAAATAATAAATATTTCAACACCGTTTTCATAAATCCCAAATTTCTAACGTTTTCCTTTGCTACACATGTATTTTAATGAGATAATAATCTTAACAATTAGCACCTTAAATTATTATTAAATATTTTCAAATATTTTTAATAGTTTTTCGATCATATTTAAATATTTATCTCGGAAGATGTGCAAATTGAGTTTCTCCCGAAACTGGCTTCTCTCGAAAATTTCTGCACATAAATCTTCGTGTGATCAGGAACAGAAATAGATTATATAGCAGCATTGGCCGCTTGAATGCGCTTAGTGTCGTGCCAGGTCCAAAATGTGCTAGCAGCGTGATCATGGTTAGATCGTGAACACAGGCCAACGATCAAAAACTTTTTTGGATATGTTTACCTAATTATTATCAATTTAAGTGTGGTGATTCCAAAAATAACATTAAGATGCCTTTTCACGCACTATTTGTCCACATTTTAACATTTTCTCTTTAAAGCTAGGCAAATGGAGCTCTGAGTATCTAGAAATGTATGAGATGCAGGAAGCTGGAATGAGAAATTAAAAGGATGACAGAGAGGGTAATATACTCTTTGAAAAAATATTTGACATGCAGTACCGTGTTTTTTTTTATTGAAGGCACACGTTTTTGCATTGTTGCTATGAAGATAAGATACTAGTTTACCAGTTCAGTCATATTAGTCATGGCTAAAGAACAGTCCTGTCAATTAGTTATATTTGTATGAATTTCAGGATTAAAACACCAACGGAACATTACAGACTTTGTTAGAAATATGTACTCTTTCCTATTTTTGAATTAAAACTTGGTAATCAGGACAAATTCGCACTACATAAAGTAAGTATTTGTGAAGAGGGTCTTAGAAAATGGTCTAGTTATTCTTTAGATTTCCCATTCCGATGGTATGGAGGGAGCCATGGATAAGATTCATGGCTCCATGGTTCAGATAATTTCTAGTTTTGTTAAATTGATGTTACTGGTTACAACTCAAAAAACAATAAAAGTAATTCAGTACCCTAAACTACCAACTACCAAATGCAATTAGGCCAATAAGCCATAGTCCCGATCTGCCTGGAACCTAAACAACTAGCGGCCATTACAGGATAACATGTATACGTGCGATAATATGTTAATCAGGATAATACGTTAAGTGATGAATCTACCTAAGTTATAAAGATGAACTAGCTGGAAAATGAACAGTGTCCAGTAAACAGTGTTTACCAAAACCAGTTGTTTACTTAAACTAAGGTAAATGATTTGGTCAGAGATTTGGACGTAACAAAGGAGAAAGCTGAACTCCTTGTCTTCAGACTCAAGGAAAACAACTTGTTAGCAGCTGAAATTTCAATACCTGTGTACTGGAGAGGAGATTAGCAATTTGATCATTCTTTCAAACAACAGGATTTAGTACATTGCTGGAATATTGCCGGAATATTGACGGTCTAGCAAGAATGAGTTCGGCAAATATGAAGGAAAGTTATGAAAACCTCAATGTAGTTTTGGACTCCGCACATGGATGGATGATATGTGATGACTAGGGCTGTGATTTATATGCATTTGTATATTTTTCTGTTAACTAAAACATCCCGTTTCAACAAATTGTATACGTTTTGAGGCATTTAGAATCAATTTAAGCTATTTTTATTTCGCATATTTTCGTATATATCACCATAATTGCATATTTGGGCCATATTTCCATATTTTTCTTGCATATTAATCCCTCATCCGCGAAATGAAGCCCAACAGTTACAATTCCGTCAGCGTGTAAGCGGCTCTGACAGTTCTCTCGCCTCGTGCTGTGTTGTCACCAGGTTTTATTATAATTGAGCGGAAGTCATATTTTTAAGGTACAACCTATATTCTTTTTATTTTGTGAAATATACATTAACTGCATTTTCAATTATTTTCCTAAGAAATGAGTATTTTTCAAAATTAAGCCCTTGACTTAATGTTTGTCGCTTGTAACTATTTATACGATTTCTGTATCTTTTTTGGCTGGAAACATATTTTCCACTTTACACTTTTTATTTATTTTTACACTTACACATTACATTACACTATTTCGCATCTTTTCCTTTTTTTAATTAATTACCTAATATATTACCATATATGCGTATTTCAAAGGTTTTATAGCATATAAATCACAGCCTTAGTGATGACTCTAAAATGACATGCATGCTTCTTGGCCAGTAATGTGTTTTCTTACTAAATTACCATGTTTACTATGTGGATGGGATAGTAGGGCGCGAGATCAGCATTGGTCTAGAAAGAATTGGTCTGTAAGAAAGCTTTAAAGCCAGAGGAAAAGAACATTCTACGGGACTATCTGGTATATCAACACAAGGTTCTGCTGCCTCCATTGCACATACAATTAGCCCTCATGAAACAATTTGTAAAGGGGTTACCTAAAGATACGCAGTGTTTCAAATACTTTTGTGAAAAGTTTCCGCAATTGTCTAAAGCAAAATTAAAAGAGGGAATCTTCGTTAGGCGTGATATTCGAAAAATGATGTTTGATACACAATTTGAATTATATATGACATTAAATGAAAAAGAAGCGTGGATTGCATGTAAACACGTTGTAAATAAGTTTCTAGGCAACAAAAAAGACCCAGACTATCAAGCAATTGTTGCTAATGTGCAGGATGCTTTCAAGAAATTGGAATGTTGAATGTGCCTGAAGGTCCGCTTTTTATACAGTCATTTACATTTTTTTCGGACAATTTAGGCGATGGAAGTGAAGAACAAGGTGTGCGTTTTCTTCAAGATCTAAAAGTGATGAAAAAATGTTATTAGGGACGCTGGTGCACCAACATGATGGGAGATTACTGTTGGTCACTTTAACCGGAGAGGCAGCATACGGAACATTGGAGAAAGAGCTATATCAGGGGATTTAAAGAAGACACATAGAAAGTGTACGTCAATGAACACATAAAGCCTTTGTAGAATGTAATCTTAAGAATATAAAGCAATCTTCTTGTTTAAATAAAGTTCTGTTGGTATTTTAAAAGTCTGTTTACTTTTCATTTTATTGCTATAGCATATTTTCCCATATCTTAATACATCAAATTGTGACTAAACTGTGGGTGATGGAAACAAATAGAGTTCAAATGCGGATTCAGCACCCAAAAAACTATAAAAATCAGCTATCAAGATTTAAAAAGTTTTTGAAACCCTTTTGTTGGCCTGTGTAATTATTACCCTAAATATTATCACAAATAACAATTCTCCTAAATCACGCTCTCCGGTTATAAAAACAATTTTTAAAACCCATGAAATAGTTATACAGTTGAATAGGTTTTATATATATATATATATATATATATATATATATATATATATATACATACATATATATATATATATATATATATATATATATATATATATTAACAAGTAGAAGAAACCTAACTGGAAGTCTAAATACTTTTTTTTATTATTATATTATTCAAAAGGGTGGTTTATAAGAATCATACAAACATTCTTAAACATGCTTTGTAGTTTTTTCTTGAAAAATATTGTAATCTAGTCATAATTTTCATCAATATAGTTGCATTGAATACTTATTAATACAAAAAGTAGAGACATTTCTTCCTATACGAAATGTTGAATTTCAGTATTGTGATGTTGAAATGAGTAACTCCTTGGAATATCCTCATATGCTACTCACAGAAATTGTCATCCAACCATACTTATATTTTTACCATTCTTTCTTTTGCAACAAACCTTGGTGTCCTTGATGGAGGTAGGCGGTTTGGTAGAAGTTTGAGAAGAGAAAAAAGTTGATGATGTTGAAGGCAATGCTTGCTAACAGAAACAAGACTGGCTGCTGGCAGGTTATATTTGCAGTGTTGATAGTAATCACAATTGTTACAATCACAAAATGCGCCTGTTGAAAAAAATAAGACACTTTAAATTTTACACGCGACTTTTTAAGAGTATTCTTATTTACAAGAATTTATTTATTTAAGAGAATTTTACACGCGACCTTTTTTACTTTTTAAGAGTATTCTTGGCAGCAGTATAAAAATAAAATAGTGCTGCAGTTTTTTTTAAAGAAAACTTCTTCATAAATATATAACTATTAAGAAGATAGTAGGGATAAAATTTTGAAAAAAATGAGAAGCTGCATTATTTTGGGTTTTATATATCGTCTACGTGTTTTTTCACGCAGCAAATTTTTATGCAATTAATTTGTTATAACTCCACCAAGTCCCGCTGCAGCACAATATTGTGCTGAATTTTAATTCAACCTGAGCAACATTGGTTCTGGGCATTGCAATGTGACGCAGGGCGAAGCTGACAAGGACAGAACAGGCGGAGCGCCCGAGACACACAGAGAGAGACAGAGACAGTCAGATTCAAAGAGAGAAAAAGAACGACAGAGATACAGAGAAAGACAGACATAAAGTGAGAGAAATAGAGACAAAGACACAAAACAGACTGAGACAGAGACCGAGACGGAGAGACCGAGGCGGATTTACAGAGACAAAGGGACAGCGACACACTGACGGACAGACAGACAGACAGACAGACCGGACACACAGACAGATCAGATACACAGACAGACCGGACACGCAGACAGACCGGACACGCAGACAGACCGGACACGCAGACAGACCGGACACGCAGACAGACCGGACACGCAGACAGACCGGACACACAGTCCGGACATACAGACAAACCGCACACACAGACAGACCGGACACACAGACAGACCAGACAGACATTTAAAATTCACGGTAATATTATGATGCAAACTGGTGCTTGAAGCTCATTGGCTGAAGTCGGATGCGCGAGAACCTACCCATCTCATTCCACCATGGACAGTCCGATTGAGTTTGATTCATAAATGATGTAACACATAAGATTTTGCGTTCATATGTCGTGATTGAATCTATGATTAAATATTGGTAAAGCGGTTTTCCCAATCACGTTTTGGCTCGTATTTCAAATTTTTGAATTAATAAAATTGGTTTTAAAATTTTTCACTATTGTCCATATTGTTTAAAAGTTCGAAAAAAATATATGTTATAGAATGTTAAAAGACACATTCTAGGCAAAACTGAGACACATTCAACCTTATCTCTGTCGAAAATCTATTTCAATTTTTTTCTATTTTAATTTTGTGGTAGAATTGCTTGCCAAAAATACCTTTAATTTCAACTGCTTTTCCCCGCCTCTTAATTTTTTTCAGCCTGATACATGCAATAAAAGCTAAGAAAAAAACATGAAAAATATTTTTCTCGCTACAAATCTTTGCTACAAATTGTCCTGAGAGGCTGATATTTTGTGAAGCTATGGCATATTTTACCTCTTTCGTATGGAGTTATTGATTGGCGATTATCGATTGGGTTTAGCTACTTTTCACCCCCTTCTTCACACCTTTTATAGTAGAAATATTTCGCCACGTCACACATCTGACTACTGGCATCTGAGTGCAGTTTAGAAACTTCAGTAAACTTCTATGCGAATGGAATGACTCCGAACTCATACACTCTTTAATAATTCAGGTCTTGGAAACTAGAAATTTAGAAATTCAATATACCTATTATCTTTACGAAATGCATTCGACATTTTTGAAGCATTGTATGTCAATGTGTATGGCATTCTAATACACGTACGCAATAAACACTTACCATTTGAACAAGAGTGATAAAAGGTTTGAGGAAGAAAACGCCAGGTATTTGATGGCTGATACAAAATAGTAAAATATAGTAACAGCGTGCGCCAGCTTGATCCTGACGCTCATAATATAGCTCCGCCTAAAAGAAAACGACACCATGTTTATTACAAAGATTGTAAATTGCTATTGCTAGTACGATCATTACAATTGTTTCATAAATGTTATTTTTCATCAAAAGGTAGCAAAATTAAAATTAATAAATAAAATGAGTTCAAATAAGTAATTAGATATCAAGTAAAAGAAAAGTTAAGAGGTAATTATGTAATAGCAAGAAGGAAGAGGGCATTTGCTTTTACGTCTGATTGCATATTCTGGCAGCATAAACTATTACTTAAATGGAATTTAACCAACCTGGAAAGAGTCGGTACGCAACCCAGCTGGCAATCGCTACTGAGACGTGATGAGTGATGTGAAGGAACGTCAATTGGTTCCTCTTCTTTCGCAGCACAATAAAAATTGTGTCAAAAAGATCTATCATTTTAATGACATAGTAGAAATATATCGTTTCATTGACCTGCAAAAAACAGTAATTACATACCAATATATTGCAAGAAAAAGGTTTAGCCTTCAGTGGGCACGCGGCGTACTGAGTACTCCACGCTAAATTTCTGAGCTTATATTTTCTAAAATTGCGATAAGCCGGCTCTTTCGATACCTAATACCCTACCGTCAGTTGTTGCTCTGCTGATTGTGAGTCAGTATGTATTTTTATTTGTGTTGGGTAAACTCTGTGCGAGCTCTTTTCCTTTTCCCGTGCATCTATGCGTACTCTGTACGCCGCGCGCCTAGTTGGAAGTAATTAAACATTTTTTTCATTTTTACAATAGAAAGTACAGCATTAATAGCGCTCTTCTAGATACAAAGTTTGGGATGGAATCGCATTTGGAAGAATAGATCGACGACGACTCCTCAGATAATGAACCATAAAATGTACAAATGTTCGATCCAAATCTGAAGAAGACATATGCACATCACACTTCAACAGTGATAGTGATAGCGATGAATTATCTGAAAACAGCCAAGAATACTTTTCTAAAATCATTTTCAAACACAATAGATCATGTCGTAAGAAACAATTACAAGAAATTTAAAAAAATGGAAAATCCACCCCTGAACAAAAATTTTCTGGAACACAAAAAGAAAATGAAGAAAATTATTCCATCCGCATAAAAAAAAGTGACTAATGACGTGAAAGACGAACTCCCTGCATTTATTAATTTCATAGACATTGTAGATGAAATAGTTTTGTACAGGAATAAGCACATCACGTAAAAGAAACTTTCTGGCATCTTGTAAATTTAAGCGCTTAAAACTATTTGTTTGCATTTTTTTCTTTGTTAAAAAAATTGTGTAAAGAGGAAATGTTCGAATAAAATATTTTAGTGTAATAAATACGACATTTTAAAGTATTTAGTTACATTTTAGTAGCTTTACATAAAGCATTTGAAATGGCTTACTCTATACGCCGCGCGCCCATTTACATGAGTATTAGTCGCACGCCTACTTAAGGGTTAACTGCAGTAAAACATTATTGCATAAAATAGTGCTAGCTAATAAATTGTGATTGAAATATATTAAAATAATTGGCTCTTTTTCCGTTTTTGTGACGAACGTGATAAAATGGGCTCACTTTCGCCAGAACTTACAAACGACAACACGTTCGACGAGCGGAATCGCATCCTACTTTTAACCTCAAACATCAAGAGCAAGGAATGGACGCCTGTTACGCATGTCCATCTTCATGGTGAGGCGCCAGACTTCGCTTTCTACCCAATTAACAAAAATACCTCAGCGTATGTTACACGCCTCCTATCTTCCACGCAGGGGAAATCAAGATGACATATGTTTGTCTTGGTTTCATGGTGTCGTAGACGACCACCCGGATCCTGAGTCTCGCGGCGTCGCTCACGTCGTTAGCTTGAAGGCAGGCAGTGAGAAGGCGATGCTTGTCCTGGTAGTTGGGTTCGCCCAGCTACCCACCAATTGGGCCTATGGCGCGTCGACCTTTGGGCAGGATTAGGTGAAAGATGCCTTTTGGGAGTATTCCGCATCCCACATACGAGTCCGGCTGGAAAACATACCACCCGTCAAGTTGTCTAGGTTCCGGCGGTACTCACGTCGATAGCTTAAAGGTGTAGGCAGTAAGGAGGCGGGATGGGGGCATCCGGGCCGCCCGACCTTAGTTCGGGCACCCCAGTTAGGTTCTCGGTCATCGTACAGTGGCCCGGATACTGTGGGCAAAAGAGGGAGTGGAAGTTGTTCCCATGCATATGAGTAGTGCATTGTTTTGACTTCGGCACCAGCCTGGATAGCTAGGAGCTCTGAGCTAGCAGGGCGGCCCTTTCCCAGGCAATGAATGGGGAGGTTGCCGTGACGGTAAACTGGGTTCCGGCTGTATCCGGACATCAGGCTGTCAGCGTACTTGCACGTCGGTAGGGGGTGCGGATGGAAGGCGAAAAGCCAGAGGTGCACACCCCGGGAACTTGTCCCCTGATGAAGCAAGATTCAAGTGTAGTTGTATACTTGGGTTTTCTTAACGTGGCGTCTCACGGTCACACGCAAAGGAGGGCGAGGGAAGGTCCAATGGGGAGCTGCAACGTCAATACAGCTCTGATTTTTGCGGCTCTCTATTGGAGTCTTCCATTAGAGCTCTCTATTGGAGACCTTCCCTCTCTTTCCTTTGCGCGTGACCTTGAGACGCCACGTTGAGAAAACCCAAGTATAGACCACATGGGGTTCACTATTATCCCACACACGAACACTCCAAAGCTTTTTATTCCAAAATCATTTTATTAACAATTAAAACACAGCATTCACATTTGAACTATGAAACAGAATGTCCTCGTTCCCGCCATTCGTACTTCGCTTTGCTTACAGATTTATCGTGCCGGGAGTCAATTCGTTACAATAAAGAATAATTATATGAGAGAATGCGTGAACTCTGTAGTCTAAAGGAACTTTTTGAGACTATTTCTCACATTTCTCGCAAAGGGACTGTGAACAACTTGTTTTTTTTATATATAAGATGGCTGGCAATGTGTGCAGCAAATGTGTTTATTCATTCAAAACACAGTGTATATTTGGACTCGTATGATATAATCGGAGTGATAATAATATAGAATTCTGGAAAAATGATTCGAAAATATTTTGTGACAATGCGCGATAGCCGTAGTGACTCTTGTAAATCTTATCATGTAACTTTCTTGTCCTTTCTGAGGAGTGAAGCTATTAAAAAGAAATGGGTAGAAGTTGTGCCACAGAGAAGAGAATATTAAACAGCGAAGTTTACGTTTTCAAAAAACATTTCAATTATGCGGAAATTATTATAATGAGAAGTGTAGTAAAAACTCATACTTCAAGAATTATACTTTCATCAAGACAAATATTATAATGTGAATAATTTGTACTAACATGTTATACCAAAAAGGGGGATTGGTAGGAGTGGCCATGGTTGCTGTGGATTGAGCTGTACTAAAGTGAAAGGTTTGGATTCATTAAAGTGATAAGGAGGCTATATAGACGAGACGGCAGTGATAAGAGAGTGGTAGAATGGTCACGCGCTGTTAACTCTGTGACCTGCTTCAGGGTTTCCTTGAGATGCAGTTGATACTGGTTGGTGGATAGGATTTTGACGAGCGCACTCGACTCGTGATGTGCTTCCGGACATCTTATTTATTCACGGTAGCAGCTATTCTTTGTGTGATTCAATTGTTGACAGTTCCGGCATTGAACTAGGCGTGTCCATTCTCTTCTTGTTTTTACGGTGACGATGCAGTGAAGGAGATCTTTAAGAGACATTATTGATCTGCATTTATCTGTGTCTTCTAGCAATATTATACTAGGAAGGCTTGGATATTTAGATCTATATTTTCTTTTCTGCTTTCTTTATAGAATATTCTGTGTTCAAAATGCATTGGATGATTTGCTTTTTTCCGCAGGTGGGGTGGAGGCGTTGCGGAAATTTGTTCCTAGGCAAGGAGTACGTGTGAGATTTGAAGGAGTAGCTGTGAAGGTAAGGGGTCAACGCAAAACGACGTGTGTGTTAGAATTTTGTGTCATTTCGGGACAAGCTTTAGTGGTATATCCGGATTTTAGGATTTGTTTTAGTTGGTCAAAGAAGTGTTGGTGGTTTATCTGTTGGTGTAGGAATATTGGAGGGGTTGATTCTGATTATTGGAATGGTAGTGTATCATCATTGTCTTCAAATTCCTCACGAACATAGAATCTGCTTTGAAGTGGACTGTCAGTGACGTAGGAAGGTGGGAAGCTTCCCGTACTTGGGTGTTGTACGCTGAAGGCGGGAATCTGCTGGACGCTTGTTTGACTCGCCAGGAGTAACACTATTGTTCATTAAAAAGTTATCGGCGTTACTTTGGGCTGATTATTCATGTTAAGACTTGTGCAGCTGGGAGGAGTATTGCCGCAATGGTTGTAATCAATGCTGTTGCTGATGTAACAATTGATTCTCTATTTGCGCTTCTAAAAATTGTTCTTCTTGGGAAAGTTGTTCCTGGGGGCGTAACCCTTGATTTGGTTGTTGTTGTTTTTGTTGTTGTTGTTGTTAATGAAGCTGCTGTTGTAGGTTGTCTATTTGTTGTCGCTGAAGTAACAGTACATAATCACTTGCCACGATCGCATTATGTACAGGTAATTCTAAATTCGTTTCTTAAAAGTAGCACTGAATAACACAGTAAATTTAACTAATTTAAATAATTTATTTTCAGTTCACAAATTGACAGATCATCAGCTTTCTTCGTACAATTGTTCAAAGTGGCTTTCTTTTGTAACACGAAATATATTCTATCTGTGCGAATGTTTTTCCCAGATACGCGAGAGCATCTACCTCGGTCAGCGCACCATTCATACGTTACCGAAGCTCATCAATAGTTAAAGGAAATGTAGGGATGTACACATTGTCTTTAACACATCACCACAAACAAAAATCAATGGCCGTTAGATCGCGAGATTGCAGTAACCGGGCTGTGGTCCCTCCGTGTCCAACCCAAACAGGAGCAGTGCTAGGTAGATACGCTGTGATATCTCGGTGGTAATGTGTAAGTGTGTGTGTGTGTGTGGGGGGGGGCTCCGTCTTGCTGGAAAATGATTTCACCCATATCCCTTGAAGGTGTGACATATGATAAATTTACAAGCTGATGCCATACATATCTATATCTAAATCTTTAAGGGGAGTTAGAGGAAGTTGAAACTTTAAGGGGAATTACATATCTATATTTAGATACTCGTATGTAATTCTCCGTAAAGTCTGCTCATTAAAAAGTGGTCCATAGCCTGTAACAGAACTCAATGCACAAAAAACATTCAGTTGGGAGAATCGCGTGAATGATCCAAGATCTCCCTCTGTTTCTGTCTGTAAAATATCAGTACTTTGTTGCGGTTAATTGTTCCAATAATGTGGAACGTGGCTTCCACACTGAACACAATATTTTCGACAAAATTAGTGGTACCATAAGCAACCCTTAGCACGTTCCTCAACGTTGCACCTCTCCATTGCAACTGCGGTGTCACTGTTCCCGCCAAACGAGTAATTGGAGAGACTGCTGTTGGCTGGAGGATTAAAACTTAAGAATATGGGGTGAGTTTTGAAGAGCACCCGGATGAATATCAATCAATGATTTCAAAATTATTACCTTACTTTTAAGTAACTAATGTAGAATTATTCCAATCATTAAATAATGCACCTATTAACGCACTCTTTTCGAGTAGCCCCCCAGTTGGGGCTACTGCGTAGTTTCATGTTGCGTTACCGATCACTATTGCGGAGGTCACGGCATTGCAATAAGAATACTTCATGTTACTATATTTCGATTTAAATAAAGTAACACTTCAAGTTCACGTGCTAGAAGGAGAGGGGGGACATTGACATCCAATTGGAAGCTCCAATACCAAACATTAAAGTCCTAGCGAAGCTCCCGATTGACAGTGTTCCCATCTCCTTCCAGCTTGTGACCTTGAAGTGTAACTATGTTTAAATCGGAGTGCAGCACTTATCGTGCTTGAAACACAAAATATTCCGCATTTACCGTCACAATACACTGTTATGCGTCACAATACACTGTTAAAGTTCAGCGACACAAGATCTGTTTTTGAACAGGCTTTACAAGTTGTGAAGGCTATTCGATGTGGAGCGTCAGGTATCTCCGTTCACTATTGCTGCTAGGTGAAGAAACGATTCATTATCTCTGATTTCTGAACACGACTTTCTACAGATATGGAAAAAGCTACGTACTTCTAAGTCAGAGACGCCGAAGAAAATTCATAATGTATTAGAAAATTCTGCCCAACGATGGCTTGTATTCTTCCAGATTTTGAAATGTGCAACATTTGTATTTTTTTTTAATTTCTCCTGTTTTTGAAGAGTACTAAACCACACGTTTTCAGAAAATGATTTGGAATAACTCAGAATAAAGGAAAACTTAGTGTTTAAAAACAATATTTTTATTTTTGTATTACAAAATATTCACATGTTCATTGCCGTTTCAAATATCTGAGGTTGCATAATATTCATTAGTCATTAATGTAAATTTGCAGGTCACGTATAAATCGTTTTCTTCCACGTCCTAATATATATGACAGAAGCCAAAAAGTGTATGTTTATTTCTTAGTTATGAACATCGTTAATGTCTGATGTAAGAAACTAGTTCGTTTCCTTTTTAATAATGATTTATTAACTTTCCCTTAGTCTTCATAAAACAGCAACTCTACTACGTAAGTGTCCTTGGCTTACATTGCAAGAAACACTACCGCATTTTTGTTCCGAAAGAAATTGTGTGCAAAAATGTTTCTAATTTGTTGTCTTGATAAAGAATAAGTTGGACGATATTTTTAATCAGCTAATTGCATTCTCCGGCAACGATTTGTTGTCAGTCTGATATTGCCAGATCATTGCTCTGAAGAACTCGAATTTTTGAATTTGTTTTCCTGAAGCTTGTTTCTAAGTAGCTTTACTCTTGCTATTTGTCAAGTTAATAATTAACAATTAATTTTTGTATATTGTTATTTAAGATATTTTTCCTTCAAGTCACCGTAATTGCATATCTGCTAAACATAGGAGAATGTTTACTCGTTAAAGTAAAATAATGTGAGCCCTCCAGAGAATTTTCGTGAAAAATATTGGAGAGGAGGAAAAGAAAGAAACCTCAAAATATTAATGATTATTCTGTAAAGTCTAGACATCGGATGTTTTGGTACTAAAAAATCGTCTTTTAGGCGCCTAAAAAGGAATGAAAATATCAAGAATAAGGAGAAAAAAGGCATTGTCATAAGTTACATACTAAAATCAAAAATTGTTTGTACTTTTTGTCTACATTATTTGGTAAACTTTAATGCACAAAAAAACTTTGTACATTTTAATGTAAAACAAGATATATATTACAACTCTTCTACATTTTATTCTTAATAGTTTGCATTAACCAGTAATATTTGCATATTACAAGTAACTTTTCAAGGATCACAATTTCAAATTTGCGACGATTGGGAGACAAAATCAGTTTGAATGCGGAGAAGGATCTCACGACATCTGATGATGTAACTGGCATATATTTTAGAAGTCCAACACTATCACCACTGAAACCTTCTTGGAATTTACATTTATTTCCACTTAAAATTTCGGTGCCCTCGATGTATTGTCAATGGACCATATTCTCAGAACATTATTGGTATTTATCATGGCTGGTAATGGAGAAAAATCAGTTGATATAATTTTAGGGATTCTCTCGTATTTTATAATACAAGACGTGAATTGAAGATTTTGTAATGAATGGGCACGTTAGACCACGGCCAATTTTCTGACATCTTATCTTATATAAAAATAATACATAAAAGGCAAAAAAGTTTTAAAAAGTTATTTATGCAAAAAATACATATATGCTAAAAAAAGCAAAAATAAGCATAATAAAACTTCGTCACTTGTCATCATTTGTCACGATTTGTGCACATATATTATCAGCCTTTAAATAAGTGTGCTAGAATAAAATAGACATTTCCCTAAACATCCGATGTCTATTCATTAGTTTACTGAAGACACTCTCATCAATGTCCATTCCTTATCGATCCGCAATCGAGTTTGGACGAGCTCCGCAGTTATGCTGGAGCCCTTCCAGATCGAGTGCAGTAGTGAAACAAAACAGTGTTCTTGCCAACCGCACCGGAATCCAACTAAGTGGTAATATCACACGATGGTCAGAAAGTGACCCTCGATACTCGCTGCTCCGAGACATACCACCGACAATTACTTTCTCACAGAAGCCGTAACATTATTATAACGCATCGGGTATTCGGGAAAACCCGAAGAGTAAAGAGCTTCACAATTTACGTAGTCGTCTTTTGTTCGGCGAAATGCATCGTCGTACGGAGAATCAAAGGTCTCCCTCATCAATCTAATGACGCGTAGTAGTATGCGTAGCCCTGCAAATCCTACAAAGTACTGTCATCGAGCACCGATCATGTATCATTCATCCCTCTCAATGTGTCCCCCTAAAGATATGGATATTAAGCACACACTACGCATCTACAAGAGTCCGAGGTCAGTGCATTGACCATGGATATACAGCCCGACCCGTTGGTAGACCAGCCTCTAAGCTTGATTGATTGATTGAATTTTTCGTTTCCGTTTCTGCGCGCGTCAACTGCTTTGGTCATTAGTCCCGTTAGTGTAGTGCAGGTTTTTTCTCGGGAGATGGCGGTGATTTTCCCCTACTGGATGGCGAGATCTGGTGCCGCCCTACCGTCGGATAGTGGGGTTCCCCCTAACCAGGACTCTCCCACCAGCGGGGCACCGCCTCAGCCGGGACAAGCTCTAAGCTCTCGACCGGTCTCCCGGAATGTGGTAGTGAAAAGGCAAGTGTGTGTGTGTGTGAGGATAGGGCACGAAGAGGAAGGACAGATCGCGCGGTCCGCCCGTTTGGTAGGGTACTGCTTTTCGCATTCGCCTGGTGTTGATCGGAGAAACCACGGAAAACTACCGATCAGAGCAGCCGGCCGCTAGAATTCTTCTCCAGACAGCGACTGAATTCGACCTAGCTGAAAAGCTAGTGTCGAAAATCGTGCCGCCGTCAGGACTCGAACCTAGGACCTCCTGGTCAGAGGCGCTGCAGTGATATCAGTTGATGCACTGAGCTACCGCTCTCGGTCGTAACCTAGAAACAACGTCCACCCGCAATTGGTTAGCGAGTGTTAGAGCTCCGCAACAGAACACAAAAATATCTTAGCGCCTGCAATCAGTACAAGTGACTCCTTACAGAACCCTGAACAAATAGTATATAATGTGGCAGTGCAAAATAAATTTGGATCCCCAGAGAAGAAAGATGCCAGCTTCCTAGACAATAGATTTAGTCATTTAAACACTGACGACAGTTAGAGGACTCTCCCAATAAGATTCCACCCTTTTTTGTCGGGAACATTCCCAATTTAAATATACTCATAAAATAATTAAAAAGTAGGTTTCTGCCAAGTTTGTAGCAGTCTTAAAGAATAAGAAAGTTAAGATATACTCAGAAACAGCCAAGGACTTTCGCAAAATCGCCAAATACCTTCTCCAAACTCAGAGAAGCTTTCACACTTATAAAGACCCGGCAAACAAGGAAAATTTCGGTAGTATTAAGAATATCGATAAATCGAAATCAGACCTTGAAATTTCCAGGAAATTAAGTAGAAATTACTTTCTCTAATTAAAATTAATACACTCACCAAGAACAACGCCCCAATACACGTTGGGGCAGCAGTAAAGACCGGATTGAAAACATTTTATCCATTGATCGTATCTGCAACTTAAGGAAGTCAACTGAACGAAGGAAAAAACACTAAAAACAGTGCAATGCCAACATTGTAATGATTTTGGACACATTAAGAACAATGTTAACCGCCGAATAAGTTGTGCTTTATAAACAAAATTTTATAAAAATTATAAAACAAAATTTAAAACACAATTCAGTTGGTTGGCTTGTCTGTTCTCTGACACTGAAAAAGTGATTGTAACAGTAACAATGGAAGTGCTTTATAAAAATTTGTACATTTCATTATATAGTTAGGAATAAATAGTCATTAAATACACTTGTGAATCATTTTCTAAGGATTACGTTATGTCGAAAAAGCAGTATAGTAATTCACAGATTTTCACTATTGTGGGTGCGATTAAATCCCCAAAACACGTCTTTTCTAGGATTGTTCCGTAAAATTAAAAAGAGTTAAAAATAGTGTTAAATGTCTAGGAGGAAAGGAACTGAGAGGAATCGAATCACTTTTAAAGCATTGTACGTGCTTTAAAAGTCACCGAAATCAGCTTTAAGTGCAATTCTTCCAAAAACCATGATTTGCTATAATTTTCTTAGAATGTTCTTGAAGGACCTTAGCCCAGCTCCCCCACCAGGGATCCGAGATGTGTCGAGTTACATCTCATTTTCTCCAAATTGATTGATGAGTGATTCCAAGCTCATCATCTGCTGAGACCATTAGTCCCGTAAGTGTAGTATACCTCTTACCAGCGGGCACAAACCTAGCCAAGAGAAGCTCCCAACTAGTCTCCCAAAATATGTGGTAGTGTAGTGCATGTAAGTGTAAGTATATGTATGTAAGGAATGAAGGTAGAGCCAGGAAGAGGAAAGAAAGATGTGGCCCGTTTGTTCTGTTCCGGCATTCGCTTAGTGTTGGTCGAAGATAAGAGCATCCGACGGGAAGAATGATCGTCCAGGCAGAGGGTGAATTCGATCTAGGTATGGCTAGTGTGGAAAATCCTGCCACAGTCGTGACTCGAACGCTAGGATCTTCCAGTTAGAGCAGGACAGTGACATCAATTGATGTCCTAAGACACGAAAGTCATTTTCAACTTTCATCTTCATTTGAAAATATGAATTTGACGTTTGTGAACAACATTTTCGTGCGCAAGCATCACGCTCCCGGAAATGTACGCTGTACTCAACGCAGCGACGGCCGACTGTGTAGCGTGATGGGCAGCAGTGCCAATGCCACACGCTAAACGTTTTGACGATGAATCTCGGTTTTTACTTTCTCGCCCTTTCGGAGGTACTTCCTAAGAAGTTGCAAGTTACAAGTTATGTAATCGTGCGTCGGAAAACGGTGAAATTTCGGTAGAAAAAATCTTATTGCCGGGCCTGATAACGAAACATGGTGTAGTCAGAATCCTTGTTTTGTGGATCTTTGATACTAAAAAATCGATTGACATTAAAGCGTCTGTCTGTCGGTCCGTCTGAGGATAACGCTAGCACCTAAACAGTTCATCCGATTTTCTTCCAAACTGATATTCCCCAGTCGATCTGAATGAATTCGAGGTTTTGAGAGCTTTAAATGGATATTTTGACCTTTGAGAGCATTTTAAATGAAGCCAAAAAAACATTTTCAAATTTTTCTCAAATATGGCACCAAATTTTTTAATCAAATATTGTCTTCGGATAGCGTAAAGGACGCTTAAAAGAATAGTGCAGGTCTCATGTTCGTTGAAGATCCAGATTTTGTGAAAATTGCAAAAGTGCATTCTTTTAGGCGTGTTCTTTTAACTATCATATTAGGACAAAGACTCTTTACTTAATGAAATCTGTACCTTAAAGACGGATCTTTAAATAAGTTCAAGTTAAATTTTTCGAAAATATGACTAGTTTTCGTGTAATTAGCACGAAATATAGGCAATTAAATCCTTTTTTAAGCATTTTTTCACAAAAGTTCCTCCAAATTCATTATTCAAATTATTTGTATGGATAGAATAAGGGATGTTGAAGAGAATGGCGCGGGTGTCAATTTAGTTGATCCTTGAATTTTTGAAAACAAAAAAAATTACAAAAAATGCGAGAAAGTATGTGCCGTTGTAGCCCTACTTGCTTTAATCATAAACATATTTTAAATTTCAACAAACTCTAGATGATTGAGATACATACTGTCGTCAAAATTAAGTTAACGAAAATAGGAAGTCTAACTTAAAATTATAACATTGATCAACATAATTTTCGCTGACTAAGCTAACAGCTTATATTTGTTGATTTGAGGGTTCTGAAACCAGAAATAATATCCATTGTTTACCATCACATCAGTTGTTTTCACAAATGACTATTTCATATATTTTCCATTCTTGCAGGTACCTGCATTAAATAGGGTTACTTTTGATCAATTATTCAGCACTATTTTAGACAATTATATAAGATTTGTTTTAGGAAATAGTAATGTTATAAATGTTTCTGTGTTTTAAAAATATCAACTTAATGTATTTCTGTTTGTTATGGATTGAGATAAAATATTCTTTGGCTGCAATTCGTGGACACTGTAAAAATGATCCAGACATATTTCGCTACATTTGTGGCTAATTTAAAACTCCAAAACAAAGGACAAATACAACTGAAGTTTTGCAACCAAAGCTTATTATGCATATTTTGTGCTTAAACTCGGTGACAGGGGCAAATGCTGGGCACCACACAAATTGTGCCGATCATGTGTAGAAAAACTTAGACAATGTACTAAGGGGCGGAGAAAAAGTCTGAGTTGCCAAAGGTGTGGCGGGAACAGAAAGATCATGTGGAAGACTACTATTTTGTATGGTTAAAGTAACAGGATTTAACAAAAAGTTTTCATTCAGTAACCTAACGAAAGGTCCTATCCCATCCTCCTTGCGGTCAGCTATAAGACACATACCATACTGTGATGATGTTTCTATCTCTATTTCCCAATCATTTTTAACTCTCAGTTCCAGTTCCAGTAACGAATCCTTTAAAAAACAGATAGTGACGACGGCTTCGAGGATTCTGAAGACGTTCTGTGCTAGCCATTCACTCAATTAAATGATCTTGCCACTGATGTTGATCTGCCTAAAGTATCATCAGAGTTACTGGGAGATTAAAGGAGAAGAATATGTTAGCTCCCGGAACAACCATTATATATTGACACAGAGAGAAGAATCTGGTAAAATATTTTGAGATGGATGAACAACTCGTGTACTGCATCAATGTATAAGGTCTCATTGAAGCTATGAAGTTTGAGGACCGGGCAGAATAACGGTGGTTGTTCATTGAGAGCTCGAAAATAAGTTTGAAGTCAGTATTGTTGAATAATGGCAACAAATTAGCATCTATTCTTAGTCGTCATTCAGTAAAAATGAAGGAAACTTATGAAACAATGAGAATTCTTTTCAATAAAATAAAATATTCTGATCACTACAGGATTGTTTGTGGTGACTTAGAGGTAATATCGATACTCCTAGATGAGCAAGGAGGGTACACAAAATATTCATGTGACATGTATCTTTGGGACAGCGGTACAAAGAAAGAACATTGGATAAGGAAAAGTGGCCTCGCAATAAAATTCTATTAGCGCCCATTCATAACAAGTTTGGCTTTATGAAGCGATTTGTGAAGACTCTGTATAAAGATGATGCTTGCTTCAATTATATCTGCTCTATATTTCCATCATTGACACATGAAAGATTGAAAGCTGTTTTTTTAATGACCCTCAAATAAGGCTTCTTTTGAAAGATAGAGAATTTTTTAAAACAATGAGCACCTTGGAGAAAGATGCTTGTGTAATTTTTGTAATGTTGCAGGAAACTGTCATGGCAAAAAAGGGTAGATAACCTCAAGGTTCTAGTTGAAACATTGTTGACAATATCAGGGGATATGAGCATTTTCTACACAGCAACATATAAGCATTTCCATAAAATATGGATGCTTTAATTCAAGCGTGCGCAGATGATATTCTCCCCCATACGTTACATACAGTTTTTGACTAAATAAATAAATATATAAATAAATAAATATTTAAAAACAATCAAAGAAAGATATCAAGATAGATGGAATACAAATATGATAGCAGATTACTGTTGGTGCTTGCAACGTGATATTCCGGATTCCAGCTATTCCCGAAAAAGAAGCAAATGTTCCTTCATAGAGAATATGCTTAGTGTCTTTTTTAAGTTCGTATATTTTGCAATTTAGTTATAAGTCCAAACTGAAACATCACTTTTAAAATTATTTATAAACCACAATTTTCCTCTCTTGCATTAAAAAATCGTAGTGCTACGTAGTAGGATTCTGCTGCAATACATGAAAATTACAAAAAAAGTAACTGTTTTGTGTGAAAAATTTTAAAGAAAAAAATCCGTACTCTTTGCGAAGGTCAAACGGTGACTGCTTTTTACAGCTAGATAAAGCCAAGTATATGGCGTAACTGCCCTGTACATCCTCATCAGCCAGGCCATCAGGCTTTAATGCCGTGGCATGTCCATAGACAGACGAGGCTCTAGTTCGGGAGTACATTCAAATGACACACTCAGGTGTACACATGAGGAAATACTGTGCAAATATGCAATTAAAGAATATGAATAAAATATAATGCAGGTAATAAATATTATTTTCAAAGATTGATTGATTGATTGTTTGTGAATTGGTTATGTTCATTTGTAAAGTGTGTAAAATTTGTAAAATTTTGTATAGTTGTTAAGTTCTGTAATGTTTAGTTGGTGTATTCTGCCACCAAGTTCTGGAACTTAATTGCAGAATTAGTAATAAATCTAATTTTCGTGTTTCCGGGCGCGTCAACTGCTTTGGTCCCGTTAGTGTAGTGCATGTTTTTTCCTCTCGGGAGATGGCAGTGATCTTCCCCCGCTGGATCGCGAGATCGGCGCCGACCTACCGTCGGCTAGTGGGGTTTCCCCCTAACCAGGACTCTCCCACCAGCGGAGCACCGCTCCAGCCGGGACACGCTCTATGCTCCCGACCAGTCTCCCGGAATATGTGGTAGTGTAATGCATGTTAGTGTAAGTGTGTGTGTAAGAAGAGGTGTGAGGATAGGACAACGAAGAGGAAGGAAAGATCGCGCGCGGTCCGTGGCCCGTTTGTTAGGGTACTGCTCCGGCGTTCGCCTGGTGTTGATCGGAGAAACCACGGAAAACTACCAATCAGAGCAGCCGGCCGCTAGAATTCTACTCCAGACAGCGACTGAATTCGACCTAGCTGAAACGCTAGTGTCGAAAATCCTGCCACCGCCAGGACTCGAACCTAGAACCTCCCGGTCAGATGCGCTCCAGTGACATCAGTTGATGCACTGAGATCCCGCTCCCTGTATCCTTTTTTAAGAATTAAGCGAAACTTGTTTATTAACAAAATATACATACCCACTTAGCCTCATCGTCAGAGGTGTCATATCCGACGGGTGGGCACCAGAAGCTCGTTTTACTCCATAAAAATATTGTTGCAATCTGCGCATAAAGTGATCTTATTAACTACAATATTTTTAAAATTATTACGATAACAAGAAAGTGACAATAAATGTGCTAATAAACAAAAATTGTTTTTGAAGGATTCTTCCAATTTTCATCATCAATAATTTAGTGTTTGGTATAATACATAACATATTTATGTAATTAAAAATGTAAAGAAGAAATTATTGCAGCTGAAATGGCAGAATTACGGGAAAAGGCATCTGAAATTGTTTTCAAATCAGCGATTCAATTTCTCTTATGATCAATAACTGAACTGAAAAACAGAAAAAATCAATGTGTCTTTTTCTGTTCTGTTCAATCAATGTGCATAATAATTTTAGAGTGTAAATACTTATTTTAATAGTATCAGAAATAATATTTCATGCATTTAAAAAAGTTTTTTAATTTAAAAAATTACTTGCTGTTCGACAGAATTTTGTCTTTCACAGCATTGAAATTAAGTTGGCGAACAGTCCTAATGGGCATTAACAGTAACCTTTAAGAGGATATATGGAGGCAAACTGTGAGAATTAGAAAAATGTTGTAAAGATAAGAAGAATGGAAAAGAAGTAAGCCAAAATAACATTACAGAGGATAACTTTTATCTTTAAGAATTTTGGAATTAAGTCTACGAGGAAATTGATAAATTTTGCCAAGATTTAAAAATTCTGTATGATGTAATGAAGGAAGAGTATTGAACATTTTGGCACTATAATGTTTAATCAAATCATAAATAGTTGGGAGATTTAATTCATTACGATTCTTACTAATTTCTTAATTCCAGAGAACTTCTTTTATTACGATTCTGGAGACCTCCGCCGCAGAGAAACGTCTCTATCCCAATCAAACAATTGAGAATACGATATATCTATATAATCTACATATCGATATATCTATATAATCGATATATCTATACGGATACAACTACTACTCGCGCAACTTTTCTTGAACGATGGATTGAAGAAATGCGGGCGGAGTGAGGGTATTAGTTTCAAAGTCGACCACTAGAGTATTTACGTAATGTCAACCTCTGAAAAATCAAAATTAAACCCGCTACATGTGCGGCAGGTCATCCCTCTGGGTAAGCAACAGCAGGGACACTATATAGAAGTTTTAGGTGCCTCCCTTGAAGAACCTGGACCTGCCTCAGCCATTTATTTAGATAATGGTAATAAAGCTGAACAGAAGTTCTCGACTATGAAAGCAACTAACATTGACTAGCTTCTGTTTCGCGCCAACGAAGTTTTAATGCTTAGAATGTTGTCATCAGTGCTCGCTGCGAGCTTTTGCCTTCAACTGTTTATTGATCACTGGAGGGGGAAGCAAGGTCATCGTTCAAGAAAACTTGCGTAGTATACGTAGTTGTAGTAAAGTAGTATAAAGTAGTAGTAAAGTAGTATACGTAGTTGATAGTTGAAGAGCATTGGAATAATCAACACGGAATTTACCCTGTAGAAGTAGTAGACATTGCAAGCTACTTTCACCAAGTCGTAGAGCACGAGTGTGTTCCTGAGGGAGTATGGTAAGCGATTCTTCATTAGGGAAGGGCCCAAGATCAACACGAGGGTCAGGTAGGCCAAGAGAACGCTCCCAAAGAAGCTTTCCGATGTCGCATATTGCTCCTCCCGCCGATCTGTAAAAACATTCAATAGTACATTAAGTACGGATAGAATAATATAAACATTTGCACAGAAATGTCATGAAATCCCAACAGTTGAAATGATTATTTTAAGAATCACTAATACTAATTGAAGTCCTCTCATCATACTGGAAAGTGCATCCTCTATGCTCTCATTATCCTACGACGAGGAATCAGGTAACCCGTGTGGAACCGTGTCCATACCACGTGTCCGTCCGTTACTAACATTGTCGGTCTAACATTTTGTACAATTAATATACCATTCGATTCGTGTCGGTCTACTAGTAGGGAACCCACCATTCTTTTTACCATTCCAGAATATTCTCAAAGAATTATTTAAAAACAGCGACAAACAAGCAAACAAATAACGGTCTTGTGAGTTTTAAGAATAAAAATCTCGTTTTGAGGAGTTTAAAGATGCCAACCGAGGTGGTCAATGTCTCATTGGATTCCTCTCGTCATGGCAAATCGTGTGGCACAATTTCAGTCTGATCCTTTTAACACATCAGAAAGAATTCCACAAAAAATCGTGTAAGAGAGGGAGTGTTAATGATATATCAGCGAAATGTTCTGTATTCCTATATTGTCTTTTTGGATAACATCATAATCAGATTAATTACGACTTGATTAATAAAGAACCCAAAAATTTAGAACATTTTTTTTTCAAAATCGAAGAGCTTCAAGTCGGGCCAAATCAATAGGAGAATATTCAGTTTGGCAACCACCTGCGAATAATTTTATCACAAATGATGTTTATAGACGGATGGACAAACATATGTTACAAAACACTTTTTCAGTGTTAATGGAACCACAAAATGTGTATTCTGACTAGACTAAGTTTTCAGAAACGATGAAACAATTTTTCTCAAAAACGGCTCCAACGTTTTAAAAAAATGTTCCTGTAATGCTCATTGTACTGAATAACACAACAAAAAAGCCAATATCGTTTTCTTGATGTTTTAAAAATAGCACAAATGAATTTTTAATTATCTCTCAGGTCATTAATATTTTTTAAATTGAGGTCATTTTTATGCATGATTGCATTAGTTGTGAGCAAGTGCTTCAAGTTACTTTAAAGTGCAAGAGCTTCTAGAAAACTAAAAAGTTTGTTGTGAGAATTACTTCAAAACTGCGCATTTTCAAACACGTTCAAACTAGATTTTCTGTAAAATGGCTCCAAGTTTTTCGAAGAAAATTTGCCTAAAGCATAAGTTTTTACTTTTCTATTAAACACTTTAAACTCATATTTCAGTTCTAGAATTAAGAAACGGAAAAATTGAGGAAATGTGAATAAGTCTTTTAAGCGCCGATAGGTAGAAGCTGGGAATAGAGTGAGGTAAAATCGAAAAGCGAGCTAAAACGAAAGATATAATAAAAATAAGTAGTGCGAGAAATTCTGTGCAATTTAATAGCACACTACTTTAGTGTGCACTGGCGAAACACAATTAAAAATATTTAATATAATATAGCTGCCGGAAGATAAACACTTGGTAAATATCAAGTATTTATTCGGAGGTAGTACATTGCCGATCGCATTTCAACATTTCTTCGTGTATAAGTTGAAGGTTAGACAAGGGCCACGTAGACGGGCAACCCATTGTACTATCAACCGCCCTGTCAAGTTCTGTCTGTCATGTTGAAATTCACAATTGTTTTATCCAAAATTAAAAAGTATAAACAAGTGAAATATAATTTTTAAATCTTCGATTTTGTTTTGTCGTTCAGTTGGACAGAACAATTCTCCTTAGGAATTTAATGTGAAACACTGGAATACATTATTCGAATAGTTTTATGGCATTTACTAGCTCTTCAATATTCAACGACTCATTTAATACGCGTAATGTATGATGCAAGAGTGTCTCAGCACATTTACGTTGTCCTTTGTTATTGAAATTCAAATAATACGAAGACAGAGTTTTCATGGAAGATGTTTAGCAGAATCGTATTTTCTAAACTGAGCAATAAATCTCACATTGATAATACTCGTATGTATGGAGCATGGGTGTCCAACTTGCGAGGCCTCGAGGGGCAGAACTACAACATTTAATAAGGTTGCAGGCCATGTATACAGTTCTCGGGCGATCCACACCTGACTTTCCCGTATTGCTGATATCGGCAGGTTGCCCGGCTGCTTTGAAACGACGGAGGGAGGGGGGCAGGAGGAAGAATGAAACCATGCGTGTTATCGGGCCGTAACATGCCTAACGCAAGGAAACCTTGGAAAAATTTGAATTTCTGAATTTATTAGAAAAAAAAACTCTTAAATCTAAACAATCTATTTTTACGTTAAGAGGGTGTCGACCTCCATAGGGCAAGTGTGCTGGGCGCAACATGGATGCAAAGAACTCTCACTTTTGACTGATAATACTCCGCGGGTCACAATAAATGGGCTATACCAGAGTGACCAGTTGGACAACCCTGGTATAAAGCTACATTAATACGAGTAAATTTGAAAAAAATCCTTTCTTGAAACCTACCTTTCTGTTAACGACGGAAAACTGAATTCAGATAATGGAAATTGGTCTCTGCGTGACGTCATAATTCCAATATTGTATGTTGCCAACTGCAGAACTGCTTTTGAAATTTGTTTTCGAAATTAATTTTGGCTATTTTATAGACTTATAGCACCTTTTTTTTTAAAAAAAAAAGTGCAACTCATAATATTGCATTATTGCATTCGTAGAGATTTCAAAACGAGCAGCGTTTGGAAAAAGTTTTCAAAACAAGTACTTATGCAATAAACATAACATTATAATATGGTTAAACGTTATAAATAGCATAATATTCAAATTATTATTCAGTTACATCATAATGGTTGGGTCATAATGTGGATTGGGTCACATATGTGTTGCGGATCTTTATTAACATATTTTAATTGACCGCATGAATACAAACATCATGGACGTCATAAAAGACAATACCTTTTCCTAGAAGAATATTCTAATGAAAGATATTAAAAATGGCCATTCAATGAACGTTTGAGCATATGAATGAAGGACAGAGTAAATCGAAAATGTCTAAACTGATGGTATTCAAACAATTATATTTTCTAGTGAGTAACTCTTTACCATAGGTAGTATATTTACCATAGGTAATACGAGTACTTCGGAAATTGTTAATAAATCCCCGACTCGCGAAACGAAGGTACACAGTTTATTGGACATCGACATAGCGATTGATATATACCGCCGCCTAAAATATATGAATCCCAGTTTATGATTGGCTTGTAGGGAGAAGCGGTAAGAAAAATTGGATAGAAAAAGCAATAAAGTTTTTAAGATACACTGTCGTGATTGGGTCATTTTCTATGAATAATTAAACACTAGTGTTTTTAATTTTACGAGTGGAATAGTCGTAATATATTTTAATAGTAGTTAAAAGAATGTTTATAATTACAGAAAAATTGTACAAATTAAAAGTCTTTACAAAGATACGAAATTTCCTACCTTTCGTTTGTGAATATTTTGTGATGTGTCGCTAAATCAATTGCCTAATGGAAAGTCACATTCTGTTCTCCTTGAAAATATTTGACGTGGGAGGAATCGTACGATTAGGTAAGAAACGAATAGTCGTAATTATTATTTGAACTTCGGTTAAAAACTTGAAAAGTAGTTTACTCGTACTAAAAATGAAACAATTATAAGCACGTATGTTAAATTCGTGCTAGAATTTATGGTATTCGGGTTCCTAGATTTTGAAAATGATCCGCAGTTAAAATTTATAGTAATTTTTCACTTAGTTTTATTGAGCATCTATTTCATTTGCGTGTATATGGTTTTGAAACTAACATTAAACTTTATAAAATTCACTGTAACACTGAAATAATTTTTAGTGTTAAAAATTATATTTGTTATACACGCAACATAAAACAGATTTTTGCATTGAATATTATTTTTGGGATTATTGTTTACCATCTGAATTTCTAAATTAAGAAGAAATTATTTCAATGATTTTATCATATTAGAGTGTTTTTATATCATTTCCAGTTGATGAAAACGCTTTCTGTCTCAGAATAAAATTGAGAAAAGGGAATAATTGATTTTGCTGTTCACTGTTAACGCGACAATCAATTTGCATTATTTAATTGCCGTAAGGTAACCTAACACCTATTCACACTGCCGATCTCACTAAGGGTCTTCAGGCACAAAACTCAAAAACTGAAAAACTAACACATTCTGGCATTGAAGTATCTTGAATCACAAATCACACTCAAGTCCCCGTTCTTCGCCATGTCATGTGTTGCGTTTAGGTCAGACACGTGGTGGGATCATGGGAAGAGCAACTCACCGTGGACGCTGGTGAGGTACTCCTCCACGCCGAACATGGCGACTCTATAGTATCTGCACTCCCGATGTCCTCGGCGTCCTCAGGGCCGCCGTCCTCGCCACGTCCTCGCAGGTAGCGGTAGCCAGGAATTGTAGCCTCTGCGACGTCCGCCCCTTGACTGCGTGGCCGACGCAGTGCGCACACGCGTTCCTACGTATTACGCGAGCGATTCATTACCTTTCCTCGCGCCCGTTGTGTTTGAAGTGCGTAACTTCACGTACGCCGCAGTCCCCGGTGGTTGGTTTGGTTTGGTTTTTTCGTGTTTCCGGGCGCGTCAACTGCTTTGGTCATTAGTCCCGTTAGTGTAGTGCATTTTTTCTCGGGAGGTGGCGGTGATCTTCCCCCGCTGGATGGCGAGATCCGGCGCCGACCTACCATCGGCTAGTAGGGTTTCCCCCTAACCAGGACTCTCCCACCAGCGAGGCACCGCCCCAGTCGGGACGAGCTCTAAGCTCCCGACCGGTCTCCCGGAATATGTGGTAGTGTATTGCATGTTAGTGTAAGTGTGTGTGTGTGTGTGTGTGTGTGTGTGAGGGGAGAGGATAGGATAAGGAAGAGGAAGGATAGATCGCGCGCGGTCCGTGGCCCGTTTGGTAGGGTACTGCTCCGGCATTCGCCTGGTGTTGATCGGAGAAACCACGGAAAACTACCGATCAGAGCAGCCAGCCGCTAGAATTCTCATCCACACAGCGATTGAATTCGACCCAGCTGAAAAGCTAGTGTCTAAAATCCTGCCGCCGTCAGGACTCGAACCTAGGACCTCCCGGTTAGAGGTTACCTCTAACCTCCCGGTTAGAGGTAACCTCCCCGGTGGTAGTTGGTAACAGTCTTGTTTGTACAGTCCATAATTTGCTCGAAAAACACTAATTTCAAGTGGCATATTGATACAAACGCAAAAATATTACGAGATAACAGAATAATTCCAGTTAAATAAAAAATGTCACTTTGCAAACCTAGAAGAAATTGCCTTGAATTCGAAATTTCAAGGCCTTATCTTCAAGTTAGTATCAATTTTCTACTCAAAATTAAAGTTTTTCGAGCAAATTAAGGACTATACAAACAAGACTGGTTACTGTATATCATATTGCCTTTCAAAAAAAGATGTTGGCTGTTTCAAACATGGCTGGGACGGTGGAATTTGGGAAGGTGAATAAATTTGAACTATGAACGATTCAATTTGAAGTGTGGTCCTTTATTCAACACGTTTGTGGGTATTAATGATAGTTTTTGTTTTAAGTCATTTTTATAACTCATGATGTTTAAAATATAATGCTAATCTTTTCTACAAGAATATTTAATTGGAAAACATTTGAGAGTCGTTTTCTTTATTTTTTTCCTGGAACCAAGAGTTGCTTAAAAATTTCGTGGGTCTTATTTTTGGAGAAATGTCAACATTTTTGAAAATTGCAAACTATAAAAATTAACATTGCAAAACTACAGTAGTGACGATAAAGATATTTTTCCTCACTAATCCTCACTATACTTCGATTTAAACATAGCTGCACTTCAAGGTCACAAGCTGGAAGGAAGGGAAACATTTTTATACAATATATTGTGACATACCAATATGTGACTGAATATGGTACAATATTTATTATAAATGGCGTAAATTATAGGGGATAAATATATGTGAATATGCTAGCATAACGGTAAGCGAGCCGTCGTCAAGGTCTACTAGGGAATAGATATTGATAGAACATGGAATTGGAATACTAAGTGTGACAGTAAAACTTAAAATATTTCAAGTAAACGAGTTAGAAGGACATTGAGGGCTTAGGCGAAGTTATCAGTAATTGGACTGGAATGCTAGCAGCAGATAGTTTGGCTGATCTGATGAACGGTGATTGAAGGGTGCTTCCGAGAAAGAAGAGAGAAGTTGGTATCTGGACTCGAGGACGGCGACGTCGGAGATGAATAAAGATGGTTCAAAAGCCCACGAAGACGAATACATTATAAGGTTGGAACCGGTCATGACCAAGATGTTTTTTTATATTGGGTAAAATTATAAAATGCCAAAATTGTTTAATAAATTTCCATGTTTTGTGAAATGAATACATGATTTTCATTTTTTAGGTCTACACGCTACCTATTTTTTCTTTCTCCCCCCGTATTCGTTAGAAAAAAATGTATTGTGCTCCTGCGCCGAAACACAGCGAATTTTTGACAGAAAAAAACTGATATGGTCAGACCCTGGTAATGAAAAAATCGGATAATCATCTATTAGCATACAATAGTGATTACAGATGTTTTAGAATGTTGCATGATAATATTGTCAAGTTCGAGAATATTCAACATGACGCTACTCGGTAAGTAAATACTGCATATAGTCACCACTATATGAAGCTTAATCGAACTGACGCGACTTCTAAGGGAGTTTGTAGAGGAATATTATGACGAAAAACATCTTGTTTCACAAAAGTCGCTACCCCCCACTTGCAATTAGAGAGTCTCTTCTGTTGCAGAATATACTTTTATTTCCACGTAGCTGAGCACATGTATTGCCTTTAAAGTTGGTTTCTTGTAGGCAGAGAACTTTGGGGCTGAAATCATTGATGATAATTTTTACGAAAGACTTTCGGGGATAGAAGTCATTGCAATTTCCTTGAATAATATCCATGAGGAAATACAGAAAATATATGGGCCTAGTATTACATTGTAGACGCTGTGATTATTCCATTTCAGAATCTATTGCACTTTCAAGTTTTTTTATTATTAAGGATCATCTATTTTAATACCTTTGCTAGGAAGGGTGGTATAAATATCCCGTAACATTGAAATTATAGGAGAAATTTCTGAAGAGAAGTCTGTAGCAGTTTCTGCAATATTCTAGGAACCTTTAAATTTGTGAAAGAAACTTAACAATTCATTAATCAATAACGAGTATTTAATTGGGATCTTTGCAATATTTTCTTTGATCACTGATCATTAAATGTTTTCTTTACTGTCTGACGTGGTTTTGATTTTTTAGGGGAATACTGTTTTGTTTCGCAGGGGGGTCGGCTAAGTCTAAGCCCGGTAGCGGTAGCTCAGTGCATCAATTGATGTCACTGCAGCGCCCTGACCGGGGAGGGCCTAGATTCACGTTTTGACAGTGGCAGGGTTTTCGACACTAGCTCTTCAGCTACGACTAATTCCGTCGCTGTCTGGAGGAGAATTCTAGCGGCCGGTTGCTCTGATCGGTAGGTTTCCGTGGTTTCTCCGATCAACACCAGGTGAATGCCGGAGCAGTACTCTACCAAACGGGCCACGGACCGCGCGCGATCTTTCCTTTCTTCCTTGTCCTATCCTCTCCTTACACACACTTACACTAACATGCACTACACTACCACATATTCCGGGAGACCGGTCGGGAGCTTAGAGCTTGTCCCGGCTGGGGCGGTACCCCGCTGGTGGGAGAGTCCTAGTTAGGGGGAAACCCCACTATCCGACGGTAGGTCGGCGCCGGATCTTGCCATCCAGCGGGGGAAGATCACCGCCATCTCCAGAGAAAAAACATGCACTATACTAACGGGACAATGACCGAAGCAGTTGACGCGCCCGGAAACACAAAGAAAATCAATCAATCAATCAAAACCTAAGTCTAAGGATATCTCCGAAACAGATAGTTCAGCCTTTTCAGTAACTAGATAATTTGTCACGTTGGCGGGAAGAGTTGTCGCTTGGGAGCTACTAAAAGAGAGTGGCCTTTTAGTTCTTAACCTTACCGTGTAGCCCGTTGTCTTCTCTGGTGTAGATTCCGGAGCTGAAGTTGTAAGAAATGCCGGTGAAGGAACTGATTCAGCAAAACACTTGGGAGGTCAGGAAATTCGTTCAAGTTATCGACAAGAACGGGGCAGGGAACAAGAGTGGAGGGAAGGTCGACGTCTGATACGGGAAAGGTGGTTACCTTCGGGCTGATACTCGCGGCAGGGGGAGTTAAGATTTGGACAGTTCTTACAAAATGCTCTTGTAACTTGCACGGCAAGTATGTGAGGATATCAGATGTGATGTATATCCAATGACGTAAACCATCCAATGTTACTTGGAAAGATTCCGGGAGTAGTTCATGTTCCGAAGCTATGTAGATTTGTCCTCTAAAACTCATGATATGGTTCGATTTTGGATTACAGAAACCTGTACGAATAAAAGACATTGATGCCACAGTTTTTACGCCCAACTCAAATAGTGTAGCTTCTAGGAGATTGTGTGGGATACTCGAGCAAACATTGGGAAGGATTTTGTTGCGTGAAATTAAGAGGTCTAATAGTAAATTCATGGTCTGATACAATGATCAATTTAACTTTGGAGACAAGTTTGTCAGGAACTTCTTTGGTGGCCAAATAAACACAAATTTGTTATTAGAGATCTTTGATGCAAACCGAATATGAGAGGGATTGGTTTTTCCTGCTTTTCTAAATTTAGGAACTGGATTTATCCACTTTTACGTTACCATGGCCCTGTAATGAATTTTTCTGCCAAATATTCGCCGTTTTTTTTGCGAAACATTACATAACTGTCTTTTCTTAAGAGGTTCCTTCTTAAGTGCCAGAATATAAAAATGGCGGCGCAATTCTGGCGTCGGATCCATCGCGTCGAGAGATACAAAAACATGTCAAGTCTTAGGATTGACAAATTTTGGCTCGTACAGAGTGTAATACTAGAAGACACCAAACTGTAGTATTGTGTTTTTGTGATTTGATGTGTTTTTCGCGATTTAAAACAACTGGATGGTGGTACCTCAATTCTGACTTCGGATTAAGCGCATCGACATTTATGGAGAAACATGTGTCAATTCTTGGGTCAGAAAACAAAAATCGAAAACCAAAAACTGAAAATACGATGTCACGGTGGTTTTTCGCGATGAAAAGAACTGGAGGGTCATGGCGTAATTATGGCTTCAGATTTCGGATTCAGGGAGTCGACATACACTGAGAAGCACATGTCACGTCTTTGAGTCTGACGTTTTTTATTTTTTGTGCCTGTGTAATTATAGTGTAATTTTTTTTGAAAATATTTGTTATTTTCAAACAATTTTGAGTCAAATATGGGCAATATTAACCTAGTTGTGTCACTCAGCACATACGTTCTCGCATTGTTTCTCAATTTCCAATTTTCAAAATTTAGAGGATTCAACGAAAATGAGACCCGTACAAATCCTTTAAGCGACTCTTCTTATATTCGCGTAAAAAAGGTTGAAAAAAGAAATTGGAGCGCGTTCTGGAAAGAATTTTTTTTTTATAAATTTCAAGCCGAAATATCCATAAGCTACGTTAGGCAAAAATCTCTATCTTCAATTTTGTAGTTTTGATATTGTAACTGTTTGCAATTTTCGTAAATACGCTTTTACTCCTGTCACCCATGTGTATATCTTCATCCAAATTGCGTGCGTATTTTTCATTGAATGGCTCCCTTTAGTATGTATTATTGTAATATAAATTCTAAATGTGGTCAGGCGGAAGAGCAGGCTAAATGGCCTGAGCCTCGCCACCAATAAAGACATTTATTTATTTATTTATTTATTTATTTATTTATTATTTAAATACGGAGAGCGCGCCAAAAATGGGACTCGCACATACATTTACTGTCCCTAAATACTTTCGAGGAAGAAATGGCCAAAATATATGGTGCCGTTGTAATGGTAAAGTGTTAAAATTGATATTATAAAATATTAAAAAATATAAAAAAGTATTTCCCCAAAATGGCTCCAAATGTTTTCTTTAAACTTTTTCCAGTATTAGAGTTAAATATATTCTAAGAAATGGTATGAAAGTCATTTTGAGGTATTCTTTGTTATGTTTTTCAAAACTTAAACAATGGTAATTTTTTACATCACTTTCGCGTTGTTAATATTACATTACCAGCGACTTGAGTTCATTATTGCATTTATAAGTAGTGCTTTAAGGAGAGTACGTAATGGAATTTTTAAGAAAGATTGAAAAAGGAAACTTTTTCAATTTTTATATCTTGAAAGTGTGCTGAATATAGTTGTTGTTATCTTTAGGCAGTATCTCAAATTTAAAAGCCTTTTTTCTCTAATATTTAAATTTTAAGAATAATCTAATTCATTATTATCAAGTCTTAAATAATTAAAACTGACTGGCGAAGATAGAAAGCTATGATGCGGAATCTTTTGAGAGAGAAAAAATCTGACAGAAGAGTAAGTTGTGAAACAAGTAGGTTTGACTGCATTTCAAAATATTCAGCTTCACTTGTGTATGTTTACGTTTGAACCTCGTCTAGAGGTACTTCATGGACGAACTTCATATTTTGAAAACAGGTCTTGCTACACAGAGAGCATCGATTCCAGTTTCCAACTTCTTGTACAGTTGATGGTGAACATTCCTTTCCTTAAAATTATTTGCATGTTGGTGGTGTTGGGAAGATGTGAATGATATTTGATGGTGTATGTTCTATCTTATACATAGTATACAAGTGACTTACAGTACATGATAAATGGCTTCATCATTTGTTTGTTTTTTGCTTCGAGAAACGGTACAATGTGCACATTCCACATTACTTTTGCATCCATTTTAGAATCATGTTAAATTAAAATGTCAAGGGCAATCAATCTTTAGGGCCGTAAGATGCATTCGTACTCTCCATCTTTGTCCCATCAGCTAGATTCTACCATAAGTCTCTTGTGAGAATGTGAGAATGGGTAAACTGGAATAATTTGTCAGTTGTAACGCAGGAAGAAGAAATCCTATGTAACTTCCGCATTCTCAGCCATTGCATGAAGTCTTCTAGTAGGGACGTTGAAGCTAACATTTTAACACCTCAATAAATCTGTTTTTTTTTTCTTTTATCTTCTCGACATATATACGTAGTTTTTGAAACAATAAGGAAACTTGTTCTTGCATTACATATTATAGAACGTTCATGAATTCACAAGAGAGTTGACCTTAGAGACCGTTTATTTTTTGTCTTCATCGGAGTAATTTATTTGAGAGGAAATTGTCGTTTCTCCTTGAAAGATAATGTGGTGTGTAAAACAGTTTCGGAACGCTGATGTTGAACTACATTGTTGTGATATTTACAACGTGTAACGTATTTAAATATGTTTATTTCACGAATCTCTCTAAAAACAACTTAACTACTCTCCAGGTTTGTAAATTGTTACACGCACGTATCCTGAGTACAACTTTAAAGGCCTGAGAAGAAAAAAGAGAGGGAAACGTTAGAGTGAAATGAGAGAAGGAGAAAGAAGAAGAAAAAGAAAGAAATGCTAGGACAACGTCTGCCGGGTTCTGCTAGTGTGACTATAATTATTTTACTGCCTCTCTAGAATATGAAAATGGAAGAAATAAAAGATGGAAGAAAATGAAGTTGACGGAATGAGCTACATTCTGAGCCAACTTAAACAACACCATTCAGACTTAAGAGAGTCAAAAATTTCGTTGGAAAACATTTTTGCAAAACTATCATTATCCTAAAAAATGTGTGTCATTTCTCACATTTGTATTATGATTTTTTTGAATTAATAGTATCTTAGTGTGGATGCGTACAATATGTATTTGACATTACGTTTCCTGTAATTGCTTTAATGTTTTTAAGTTTGTAGTAAATTTTTTATTATTTAATTATGCTTTTAGTGACACATCATTTTATTTTGATTGTAGGATTGTGGAATTACGTTTCTAGAGATAAATATACCATATTTGAATCTTCTAACATTTCTAACGGAAATAAACTATAACTTTTTTGAGATAGTATTATGTTATTTGGCGCTGGTTCGATGATGACTACAGGCCGAGGTAGTCATCTTCCCTGCCGTTGTAGTAGTTACGGAGCGCGAAACTGGTTAAGTAGAGAGCGCCATCTCCGTGTTCATGTTGTGGAAGTCCGCTGGTGTGCCAACAGAGGTCTCTACGAGAAATGCAAATGCCAAGGATTGCCGTCTGGAGCACAGAAGGATTCTGCTAAATTTGAAAACGCCACGGTACGAAATATGAGTGTGAAAAGAAGAGGACTACCACTCGATATTTTTATTCCATAAAATGCTCACTATACTGTCCTTGGGTGATTTTTGTCCACTTTAAGTTCCTTTTATTTCATTATTACTCAGAAAATTTGAAATTAAGGAATGGTAGGAAATGAAAATTAGTATTACAAATCAACACATTTAGAATTTAAAATGGTTTATTTCATTATATATTACTACAATTAAAGCAATGAATATTTATTATTTTATAAATTTACAGTAACATAATAATTTTTCTTTATTATATATAATATCTTCAAAACAATTGGTGAACAGAAAATATACATCATGTAAGGTAAATTATTAAATATAATCTATTAAATGAAGAGTTATTAAATACTATTAACAAACAAGCTTTTGAAGCTTCTTTTTTCATACAAATCTCAAATGTAATGATTAATTCTTTTGAAAATGCTTGGGTGGCTTTCCCACGTGGAATAAACAATATATTAAAGTATCAACGAAGCAATTGTAAGCGTCAATTCTTTGTATAAATGTGTATTACAAGAGATGAAACTGTAATATTGAAATCCAATAATGCATAGAGCCTTCTTCTGCTGGAAGAAGCAGTGTTGCCAGTCACTGGCAAAGCAAGTATAAAAAGTTTTATATGACTTATATACACACACACACATCGTCATTGATTAGAGATACTTGATTGGCATTACTCTATGCATCACCAACCTCAATTCACTCAGTGGTTTATTGACCGTTAAAATTGTGGCAGTTTTTTTTTTATTGTCGGCACCCCACCATTACTAATGCTAATGGATAATATTTTGAAGATCTTTATCAAATACATTAGAAACTGGATCGATTGGTTCTCGCAACCCATAGTCAGAATGTACAGAAGCATTTTACCTACAGAAATAATAAATTTGCAAATGTGTCGGTTCGCCTCTTAACGGTAGGCATTCCCGTTCCTCGGCTGGGGCAAGGGAAGTGTCATGCAATGCGTCTCGATCATTTTTTTGTACCCTTCAAGAAAATTATTATTTTTATATTTAAAAAAGAGATCGCAGATAGAGGGAGAATCCTGGGGACAGTGATGCGTTGGGAAGAAATAAGACCCATTCCGGTCCACAGTTTGGGGCAAGTGAGGGTTCTTTGGATGCCTGTTGGTTTGCTGGTCGGGAACTGACTATTTTTCCTATCATTCTAATCTAATAAAAATATTAAATTAATAAATATGAAATTGCTTTTAAACCTGTTTAAAGCGTCGGTGACGCCACACTAAGATAGTAATGCAGTAATAATATAATACTTTTTCCGTGTTCTTTTTCTACTCCTTAAGAAGTGAGGTTCATGGCTCATATTTTTCAAGAACTTGATAAACCTCTAAATTCCGCGCCAAGGAGCTCGCTTAAACACGTGGGTTCTTATAATTATACTGTTATTGATTACAGAAGGTATGGATATATCTGCTGCAAACAGAGGCGTTAATGTAGTAACGCCTCTGTTAATGGATATATCTGTAGCAAACAGAGGTAGTTAAAATGTAGGCCATTTCTTGAGAATCGAGAATGAGTGAACCATGAGCAAGATACATGTACTAGCCAGGCAAGAAACTTAAATGTTCATGAGCTGTTACAAAAGTATTTGATGTAATATTTAATTCTCGAAGTCGTTGCATTTTTCCCTTAACTCGTAGTAATCAAGCAGGTGAAAACAATAATTGATATATTTCTCAAACAAAATAAAAAAAATAACATTTAATAAGTTTTGTAAGATTGCCAAGATATATTAATAATTATTAATGTCAGGTTGGCAATCATAAACTAGTTTCGTAATATAAAATTTTATTAATTGTTGATAACGTTTAGAAAAACATTTAAAGTTTGTGTTAAATCAAATCCGTGTATATTTAACCTTTTTTGAATATTGATTAATTTCCTGATTTTTAGGATACACTTGTCATAGGTAACTGTCAACGAGATACGCCGAACTTAGTAACAAAAATATCGTTGATGATCGAGTTGGTAAGCGAATCCGTACGTCTGGGGCATGCAGGTTTTTGCCCGCTCGGGCAGTGATATTCCTTCTCTTTACTCAGCGATCACAGCACCCAATCTCAGTCGCGAAACTACAGATTTTCATGACGTCGTCTCTGAAACGTGGCAAGCGACCATATAATTGTGTCAACGTATTTGATGCATCTTCAGCCAGCCGTCGCACCAACACGTGTCTCTTGACGAGCCTGCCCAGCGTACACGTTGCTCGCCTTTTGAGTCGTCTCCCCGCCCCCTGCTGTACATTGACGAACACTTGAGCGGCCAGGGTGCGAGGGCACGCCACCACTTATTCCGACCAACGACTATGACGGGCGTAGGATTCGCTGGGGGCTGGCCTGGAGCCTACGAAGTCTTCGCCTTGTGGTTCGCCGCCTGCGGACCGTAGGCGCGTCGGTAGAAGCGCAAGAAGAGGAAGATGATTAGCACCGCCTGCGGTACCAGCATCAAAGGCGGGAACAACGGATAGTCGCACGGTCTGTACACCAGCAGTTGCGCTTCGTGCAGTCCCACGAGGCAGTGCTGGCACTAAGGGACAAACGCACTTGCATCATCAACATTGTACTCAATAAAATGACGCTTTAGTAAATTCATATTTGAGAAGAAATAAAAGAAGTCATCTTCGTCAACATATTATGTTGTTCGTCATGTCATGATATGTTGACGAAGATGACTTCTTTTATTTCTTCTTATAAGAACGTCAACAACATCCAATCGGAATTCCCACAAAATTCATATTTCTTCTTGATTGTCAATATATGTTTGCAAATAAAAGTAAAATTAACTGTATTTATGACTCCCCTGCAGTTATTTTAAACTATTAAATACAGGAGAACACGAATTTTTATTAACTTTACTTCTCTTACTTCATGCACTGCACTTACTGCACTACAAATCAAGAACTAGTAAACAACTAATGTATGTTTTTGCCATCTGACGTCGAGGCAGGGCGTGGCCAGGTAGGTGCGGCGTGGCAGGGCGCCATGGGAGAGGTCATGAAGAACGGGGCAACGTGATGGTGCGATGACAAGTGCGATGGAACATCATGATGCCTATCAGATACGAGTCAAGATATTTACTGACGGCAAGCGGCCGCGATATTTACTAACGCAACTTAACAAACTCTAGGAACACTACAGTATTTTTACTGGGTATAGACATTTCGTTGCAGATAAATAGCGAAAAGAAATTATAACAAGCCGTCATGAGGGGGTACACAGGAGTGGAGATTTCTGGTTTCCAAATGTTGCAAACTGCGCTCGTTGAACCTTCATTTATAATCGAAGTATCTAAACTAAAAGAGAGGTCGATGTTCTGGAGCTGAAGGGAACGTGGGCAGATGTTATATCTCCCCGATATGTCACATACCTTCTTGCCGTTTTCACAATAAACAGAGAATATTTACGTACACTGAGCAGAACAATACTGAATATTATGCAATCTTTAATTTTCATTTAGCACAAGGTAAGAAGAAACATGATTTGGCTGGGGTTAAGCAGCGTCTTCAGAAAAGAAGACAATCCTTGAAGAGGATCAGCAGTCTCGTTCTATATCTTTTAAAGAGCGATGTAGAGGTCTGTATCTTAGAGAATCGAAGTGGTTGTTAAAGAACATGTCATCACAGTCATCACTGTCATCAGAGGCACATTATAAAGTACGTCTATAGAATTAAGAAGCAAACTCGCGCACTGCGGATTAATGGACAAAAGATCGCTTTGTCGCGGAGTTAAGCATCTACTGTATTATTATTCACGTGAAATTTATTATTCCTAATATTATGTCCATTTCATTTCTAAAGAGCGTCAACTTTTAACGCCTGCCAAACACGCCATTGTAGTTTGAAGCAACTTGGTGGAACGAAGTGAAAATAGGGAATAATGTAGAGTATCACGCAAGGAATTGGAAAGTTCCATGGTGCGTAGGTTAATCTAACTGAAAATATCCCAATATCACTTAAACACTTGTTTTATAGAAATATTTAATAATAAGGGGCTCTCAAATGTCTCTAATTCCCAAGTTTTAAGATACTGAACTTTATATTGAATCACAATCTCCCTGCATGGTTCCTTTTTAATTTCCACAAAGAATTTCGAAATTTTGGAAAAAAAACAAGTCTTCGATCATTATTTTGTCCAGACACATCCCATTTATAATACAAAAAGGATTCTGAAATGTTGTCACAACACAAGATTAGAAAGATACATAAATTCTAACTTTTGCATATTTTTTTTAATTCACAGATTTCTACGAAAATGTGACCTGCCCTATTTTTAAGCGTCCTTTGTTTTATTCGTTGAAAAATACGAAAAAAATTAGGCTAGTTTTTGAGAAAATTTTCATAAGTCGCTTGAATTCAACTAGAAAATACGCTAAAACTACTCGTCTAAAAAAACACACGATCTTATTTAAAAATTTAATTTTTTACAAAAAAGTATTTATGGAAAATTACCACCTTAAATATTGTACTTTTGAAATGCTAATTTTTTGCAATTTTTGATAATGTAGACAGTTGGCCGAAACTGACCGTCCTCTATACATACAAGGAGAAAATTAAAATCAAATTCGCAGACGTTTTTATGTTTCAAAATTCCCTAAATTTTTCTGAAAATTATGCGAAAACTACTTGTATTATCCAAACATTGTACATAGCCTTATTTAAAGATCTGTTTTTGAACAACAGATTTCATTAAGAAAAAATGTCAATCTTTAATATTATAATTGAAGAAAGCCGAAGAAAAACGTTTGAACTTTTCTTTTCGCTACCGAAGGACAAAGTTTATTCAAAAAGTTGGTAGCTTTTTAAAGAATTTTGAAAATGTTGTTGAGGCATTACATGAAATACCCTCAAAAATCAAAATATACGTTTCATACACGCAAGGCTTCCGATTCGTTTAGATCAATGAGAGAAAATCAATTTTGGAGAAAATCGGCTGAATGGTTTAGGCGATTGTGTTGACCACACACAAACGGGCAGACACGATTTGCGTTCAATCGATTGTTCAGGACTCATACAACATGAATGGGCAGACGGACACGATTTGCGTTCAATCGATTGTTCAAGGACTCATATAACATGAATTCTGACTACATAACGTGATAAAGGAAGTAATTTACCACATAGCCTATACACGAAAAAGATTTATCGACTTTTTCGTTACCAGGGCCCGACCATAACAGTTTTTCTTCCGAAAACTCACCGATTTCACGAACGTACGATTGCAATATTTTGTGTTCCTACGAAGTACGACAAAAAGTAGAAACTCCCATTCACATTTTTGAATACTTTGAATTTGATAGTGTCCAAATGTTGCTAATACTTTTTTTTTGCATGTTCGTAAACTTACATAACATAACCAAACATTATAACAAGATATGTCAGCATATTAACACAGTCGATAACAAGGTACTGTCAAATTTGACTATATTCATTCATACAGTTACGTACAAAGTATTACGGATACTTTTGAAACTATGTTCATCAATTGCAATCAGAGTCAACAATCCATTAATCTTCTGTGTCTCATTTATCGGCTTAAAAACATTTCAAATTATCCTCCGAACGATTCTGTCCCAAAACAGCTCCAGCACGAAGGATCTTAATTATATTTTTCCGGACGTATCCTACAGCCAAGGCAATGACTTTCGAATTTTTGCCTCACATTCGTAAAAATTTGCGTAGTACCTGTGCTTCATCCTTTCAAATTTTACTGTGAGCACAAACACGCGAAACGTTACATTTTTCGCACGTCGTGAATTTTACGCATGAATGACGCCCAAAAAGTGTTTGTATTATTAACATAACAGATTATAATTTATTATTTACATACGACAAGTTATGAATTTAGTAATACTATGTATTTTGTGTAGTAGAACATTAATAACGCAAAAATCTAGGTTTTTAGAACACAGTTCCTTCCTGTAGATATTGTTCAGTAATTAAATCGTCTATAAAGAGCAATTGTTGATAACGCAATTTTGTTTTCACTGCAGATTCAAGATAAATGGTCGGACCACTATATGTTGTACTTTTGTGAAGAGTCAGATTTATCGCAATTACACTGAACAATCGACAAAACTACCATGTCGCATTTATCGCCAACACCTATCAAAATCCTCGGATATTCTGCCCGTCCAAACACGCACCGATACGACGGATCTTCATTATTTTGGCACGGTCGTTTCAAACAGCCAAGCTCAATTGACCGATTAGTGATACCGGGTGCGTCAATGGCTAGGGTCAATAGTCCTGTAAGTGTAGTGCATTTTTATCGCGGTAGGTCGCAGTGATCAACCCTGCTGTCTGGGGTAATCCCGGACCGACCTACGTCGGCTTACGGGGATTTTCCACAACCAGGTATCTCCCACCTGCGGGACAGCACCCCAGCCGGGAAAAGTTCTAAGCTCCTGTGTGGTCTCCCTGGTAGTGTAGTGCATGTATGTCTCCCTGGTGTAAGGGGGGAGGATATGAGAAGGAAAGTTCGCGCTCGGTCCGTGGCCCGTTTTCAAGGTACTGCTGCGGCACTGTCCTGGAGTTTACGGGAAAAATCACATAAAACTATCAATCAGAGCAACAGGCCGCTAGAATTTTCCTGAAGACGGCGACCAAAATTCAACTGAAAAAAAACTATTTGGGAAGAAGCCGAAAACTAACCCTAGCAGAGGCTCTGCATTGATACAGTTGATGCCCATAGACACCTTTGGCGGTCCCAAGCTCAAGATCTTCGTCAAACATCATTGCATACATTATATCTCAATCGGACCATTTGTACACTATATTGTGATGTAATTATCTGTATATCCTTGACAGAAAGATGTCCATTCAGTCGAGGCAAGAAGCCTGAGCGTGGTGGGAGCTCATGCGATACAAAATAAGAAATTTACAGCACCAGAGCTCGTAATTTTTGGGCGGAAAGGACCGGTGCAACAAACACTATTAAATGCAACAAGCAATATTGTCAAAAGACCACTTTATGGTAGAAAGTTTAAATGGCAAAACAGCGCTCGGGCTCTGATCATCTGTTCAGGACAATGGACCGCATAAAAATTTAGCTTCTCCTCGCCTTCGTTCCCAAGTTCAGTACGACCTCATCATCACCTGTACTTGTACGAATCGAAAACATAGTGTCACAATGAACTAATTTTGTGTGCGCAATATCCCGAAAAGTCGTTGCATTAAAACGCAATGGGAGGCGCCAATCGATGGACGGACGTGTCTCATTTGCCCCAGATCTTCAATCAGGGCCCTCGGCGGCCGCGGAACTGGGCCCATCCCGGGGGCAAGCGGGGTCTCCGCGCCGAGGGGGGCTGGTCATTTGAATATATATTAAAAATAAACGAGGGAACGACTTTCCCCAACTACCGCCGGGGGAATTTAAAAAACTCCGCCCACCGAAAAGTACAGCAGACGAGGACGCGCGAGACCTCAATGCGGGGAAGGGCTGATGGACGGCGAATTTGGGAAACCCGAACTGTGGACGACGTGGTGGGTGGCAGAAGCGGAGAACGGGAGGGGGTCGACAAGCGGAATCGCTACGTCCGACAGTCTGGGACGGGACAGCAAGGGGCAAGGCTGGACGCTCGCGCGACACGACGAGCCCGTGGCGGTGTGGGCATGGGGAGGATGGGTTCGGGGGGGGCCGGCGAGGCGACGGGCATCAGTAGCCGCGGAGCATGACTGGTACGGGGCTTGAATGGGGGGCGCGGAGAATGACGGGCGCGATGAATGACAGACACTGGGAATGACGGGCACAGTGAATGACGGGCGCGGGAATGACGCGAACGGGGCAGGACGGCTGCGCGGAAGCATGAGGCAGACCGTCCGTGGGACCGAAAGCGGGAAGGGAAGGGCCACCGGGCGTCGCGTGCGGGGCCGGGCGGGTGCGGGCATGCGCGTTTCCGGCTGTGCGGCGAGGAGGACGGTGAAGCTGTTCGCGCCGTGTTCATTGCTCTTTCGAAGCGCGACCGCCGGAGCCGCGGAATGCGAGACGAAGAGAAGAGAATGAGAGGGGGAAGAAGAAAGGAAGTGATGATGGAACATTGCATGACGGAGATGTGAAGAAGGATGAGGAAGGAGAGCGGGGCTATGTAAGAGGACATGGGAACGTAAGAGAAAGACGAAAACGAAAACGCAAGTGGAACCGGATAGCTGGGGGTCGGAAATGAAGCAGCAAACAGAAGGGAAGAGCATGAAGAAGCAGTTTAAGGACGAAGGCGGAGTAGAAAGGCAACTGAAGAACAAGGGGTAAACTATTGGTGTAAGAGTCGGGGTGGACAGAAGTGGAAAATATGTGCAAAGCGAATGCAGGAGAACACGTTTTGGAAAAGAGAAATGGGTGGGGAAGTGGAAGAAAGGGAAATAAAGAAGCAACGCGTAGATGTGTAGTGGTCAAAGAGGGCTGCGATCGAGGAGGGACGGGGATGTGACAGCGGACACGGATGTGACGGGTGAAAATAAAAGTAGAAGGAAAAGGTGCATAGACGGAGAGGAAAATGGAGGGGGATGAAGCGTGGAAGAGAAACGTGGTTGTAAAGGACAATAGGAAACGCACAAGAAATGTTTGCTCTATGAAAGGTGGCTACGAGAAAAGAGACAACAAAATGTACGTGAATGGGGAGTGGGAGGCAGAAGAAAACGTTTGGAGGCGAGGGAATGGCCATGGAGGGCACGAACGAAGAGAGAACGTAAAGTTATTGCAGAAGGAAAAGAGGTGTGTGAAGGCGGCTGATACAAAAAGCAAGAGGAATAAGATGTATAGGTGGAGGAGAAGGAGGAGGAAGGAGCAGAGGGGGCGAAGGAAGGAGGAAGGGGAAAAGCGGGATGGAAGAATGGTGGTGGCTGAGAAGGGAAGCAGAGGCAAGAGACGTGCGGACGGAGAACATAGCCGAGGAAGAGATGTGGCTGTGAAGAGCCCGCCGGGGGGTTGGGTTGGGGGTGGGCGTGGCTTGGGCGAGACATGGGCGGGGTGGGTGCCGTACAAAACTCGCTTACAACCCCCCCAGGGCGTGCGGAAGTCCGCCGCGTTGTTACAGCTCACGCCCCGCGGACGCGCCCGCCGTCTGCCTCTTTCGACGGGTGGCGTGTAAAGGCGTACCGTCCCCCCCCCCCATCCTCCCCCTCCCGCCAACGCCCGCCACCGCCCCGGCGCCCGGCCGCGCCCGAAGATGTACTGCGCGCCGGCGAGCGGAATCCCAACGAGTCGATCTAGCCACGTTTCGCAGCCTTAAAACCTTGTGCGCACTCGCGAGGGAAGTATTACGAGAAGCGCCGCTGAAAATTGAAATCCGGCATGTTTCAGCGAAAATGTATCCGCGCTACAATTTAATATTTTGTTATGGCACATGATTCTTTACAACAGTTATGCGCAACTGTAAAAACATGCTTTATGAATAGATAAAATTTTTTGGCCAACCAATATTTACCGTAATTATTATTATTATTTCTATATAACAAAAATTTTTAAATCCCGAACTTTCACGGATTTATTCATTTTATTTCTATTTTGTCTCTCGATATTTTGGAACTGTATCGACGCGAGGGGATGATATAATAGTAAATTCTATGACACGAAATCGTACAGGAGGATTCGCCAAAATTAGGACTATTGATCCATCGGGATTTATTATTCTAAAAATTTAATTAACTCATAAGTTTGTATGGAATTATGCAGTTACACCTGTATAATTGAACAAGTGCAAACAAAAGCCCAATGCCACACCTATGAGTGAGTGTGCTACGCATTAAATTACCTTCAAATGGGGCATGTCTCTAGAGAAGTAAGAGAATCGTCCCTTACCAACATTACGAGTTTGGCTTCTCTCTGTCACAGGCAACTGATAACACATGGTAATCGTTTTCTTGTTCCAACAACAAAGATTTTATAAAGTCTGTTAACGTCTAAAGTCTACTGTCTAATATTTTAATCCTTTCATTTGGGGAATATTGTTTGAGGTGACAAGTGGAGAAATAACGAATCAGAAACAAGATCGGCATGTTACTCTTATGCTCCCAACGTTCTTGTGAGGCAATCTCTCTTGAATATCAACAGTCACCGATACCGAGCGCATGGCGATATCACCTTGAGTTATAGTGGGAGGAGAGGGATTTCATGGAGTGAAAGTATTTTTTATTTATTTAATAGGTAATATTACAGCCAAATTAGAAACTTGATCCCAAAGTGGCTAGGCCGAAGGCCTTAAGCCATTACAATACCTACATTCTACCGAGTTCTAACCTTCGCCTTCTGGTATTCACCCCCAATGGTCTCTCCATCGCCTCAAAGCCGGAAACGAGACCATAAAGGGACGGCTGAGGGGAAAACCCTGAAGGGGAAAAAACCCCCGTCAGAAGCCAGTACATGCTACTCTATCGGTTTTAGACTATTTATTTATTTGGCGCGGGGAGTGTGTGTGAAAGGGGGGAGTGAAAGTAGCTGCTCCCCCAGTACACACAGGTAGAATATGGATGCGGTTGTCCGTTGCCACACCATGCCAAACCCACTGTTGTGTGACAATCCTCAGGCGTAATTACGAAAGGGCTTTCCGAGCCAGGGGCTTTAACTTGGATAAGTATGGCAAGGCACATAGGATCCTATCACCGAATCACTTGGATTTCACACCAAATTTCTCAATTAGAAGCTGCTTCCTTAATTGCTACTCCAGTACTGACAGCTCAAATCGACAGGTGATCGATACGTACGGCACGCGCGTGATTCTGGTAAGTACTGAAGGGAAAGCACGAGATAATGGATTCACCGAACCTCGAGCGCTCAGTAGAGTCGAAACCTGTGCATGTCAGCATTGTTGACTGACATTTTCCCAGGGTTCGAGTCCCGACCGAGGCGAATTTTGGACACAAATTAAATAGCTGTGTCAAATTCAACCTGCCAGGAGAAGTCTCGCGTCCGGCAACTTTGGTAGTTTTCTTTGTTTTCTCCCATCAAGAACTGGTGAATGTCAAAGTATTACCTTCATCAACGGACCACATATCGATCTTTCGTTCCTCATCTTGCCCCCTCTCCCTTTAAACACATTAATATTTACTCGCACTCATTGCTACATACTAATTTAATATATGACAGTTTTTGCAGATAGCACTTTAGACATTAGACAGTTTTTCACATTATTATTTTTATACGACACTTATCTTGATTATTTATTACACTACACTTCTGTTGTATTTATTTTCACGGTTCCTTCTCTTACATTTTTCCCCTGTCCTAAACACTGACCACTGTTCGATGCACTGGCCACAGTCCCCTGCATTGACCACAGTCCACGGCGCTGCCCACGGTTCACGTCATTGGGCACTATCACTGCACTGCTATTCACCGCGATGCACACACTTCACAGCTCAGCTTCCACTTCAGACTTAAGACTGACTCGCGGTCACCTACCGCCGCGTGTTTATACTCGGCGGGCGCCGTCGAGAACTTTCTGGCCTTAGCGAAGCGCCGCGAACACTCTGGAATCATCTACTTCAGGGGCCGCCGGCAGATGTCGCAATTCGCGCATACAGGTAGTTCGTGGTGGTGCCGGCAGATGGCACAATATTCGTATATCGTACTTTCACATCTAACAAAGCTACTAGCAGACTACTAACATTACAGAAGTTATCTATAGTTTTGAAAAATGTAGATGAAGTAATATAACATATACTTCAAAGTAATAATGCTACATCACAATTTTTATTTATTTATTTTTATTTATTTTACGTAAAAAACAGTTAAAAACTGTATGACGTGCTATGGGGAAAAGTGATTGTGTGCATTTTCAAAATTCTGTGATCCCTACACTAAGTCAGTATATGTACTACTAAATTTTAAATTTTTTGAAAGGGAAAAAAAACTCCCATGTAATAAAATCTATTTTCAAGGATAAACAAGCAATAAATTTTGAATTTTGACAACGGAAATCCAACTTGCGCACTGCGCAAATAGATAAAACTACAAAGAAAAGCCACCGCGTAAATATAAAGTTAATTCACAAGTCTCAAGTTGTGGACAGTTGAAATTTAGGCCATTCGTTGGTAATGCCTTCATAAGGGCATCAATTTTTTTCCAAGCAAAAGATATTACATTTCCGACATGTAAGTACTATCCGACATGTTATCAGACCATTGGAAAAACATGAGATCTGAGAGAACTCTTCGCCTCCACTACGTCACGGGCTCCGTAATCGGCTGAACTAGGACGGGACGGATCAAGAGGAGCTCTCAGAACACTATCGGCGACCCGCTACGATCCCTCGCAGCTGCCTCGGGTCCATTGGCATCTTCTTTTTCCAACGACCTTTTCCTCCACTTTTTTTTCCTTTCTCACACATTCCGGAGCGTCTTTTCCCGTGGATGGAGGCCCCTTTCCTTTACGTCTGCGCCCTCGATGGCTGGCCCACGTCCACCCTTCCCCTTGCATCGTCAGGCCGGCCTCATCCCGTCTGTTCCGTCTCATTCTATCCCATCGTAACTTGCCCTCCCTTTTCTGTTTCTATTGATCCTTCCCCGCATAACATTCTCCTTATCCTTTAATTTCCCTTCCCACGCTTTACCTTCTCCACCTTCCATTTTCTTTTCCCACCTCTCCGTACTTTTTCCGTCTCTCGGTGCCACTAGTAGCCTCTGTTTCACATTCATCGACACTTTTTGCCATTTCTCACCTCCCTTTGCTCTTCTTCGCCTCTTTTTCCCTTACGTCCTCTTCTCCGACTTAGCTTGCTCTACTATTTTTCGTTTCGCTCTCTGGCACCTCGTCCTCTTCCTCCCATCCCCTTCCGCTCCCTTCCACACCACTCCTCTTTCTAACCAGCTCTCTCATTCCCACCGCCTTGCCGCACCTCCTTCGAGCCTCTAGCCCAGTGATGTCAAGGTCAAAACTACGAGCGGGAGTCCACGGCTCGAGGAGCACTATGAAATCAACCCTCTAAGTAGTTTAGAGTCGTAGGCTTCCGCGGCCCGAGTCATTGAATTCTTGGCTGTCCGAGATTAGCCGCGTCATGGTCGATAGAGCTGACGTTTCGGCCATCTTGTTGTGGCCTTCTTCACAGCTATACTGCTAACGTCAGCTCCATCGACCATGAAAACGTTAGCTCCATCGACCATTACACGGCGGCTAATCCCGGACAGCCAAGAATTCCTCTAAGTAGTTGATCCACGACAGAGCACTAGGTATTCAAAGTCGCCCTGTACACTTTTAGCTTTCCCCATGAAATATAATTTGGCGGGATTTAGATAAATAAATTTAAAAATTTTTTGTTGTTATTTTTTATCTATATTTTATATTGATTTTTCTGTGCCTATCTTCTTAAACACATTCGATTCCAGTTGGTAATGTCATATTCTAGAGATCCAGAGAGAAAAATTCGTAAACTATTTCTCGTTACCAATACTAATCGAACCCCGTGATTATTTTTGAGCAATGTCATTGCTGAAAGTGATTGTTCTCAGACATATTTGCTACCATACATAGAAATTACTCGGGCAGCATTATCTATTAAAGTTGTAAGTTGTGATCTATGGAGTACCTTGTAAAACACGGCCTTCTAAGAGCAGGTGTACTACTGAGAGTTTCCTTTCCCGACGCAAGTACTCAAAGCAGCACGTAGCACGTCATCGTGCCACGAATCGTGCCACTGCCACCAGTAGGAGACATCGACATCGCTGCTCTAGCGTCACCCCACGCACTCTTTTTCCCCTCAACCACACCTCTCTCTTCCCAGCACTGGCAGGCGACGCGGCGCGGCCAGGTGGGGACGTCGAGAACACGCCCTCCACCCCGCGCCCGCGAATGCCGTTTCGCTCGTTGCGCCGGGATTTCACCTCGCGATCCGTTGCGATCCGAGGAGTCTCTGGCAAGACAATGAAAGCCCCGCCGCGGCAGGCGGTGGGTTTATTTGGGAAATCTCGCTGAAAGACGCTGCGTCTAAACGCCCTTGAGGCGTTTGCCTAAAGGAAACGGACTCATGAGGTTGCAATGATAAGTCTATTCTATTTGCGCTTAAAATGAAAACTTTTCATTTCTAACTTTTATAGAATGTAATTTTATGTATATTTTTATATCAACCACTTTAACATTTTGTACATTTTTACGCCCGTAAGTTTACTAATGAAATATATCCCGGTCGGGGTTTTTAAATTAGTACTTCTTGGAATTAAGGAGTATCGTCTTCAAGCGTATTTAAAATAACACAACAATATCTCTTATTGTTGCGATAGCACACATCCTCATTCGTTTCATTCGTTGTTTATATTCCTGAAACAGAGCTTTTTTTCATTTCTTGATCCTAACTAGAACGTATTGCTTCACGCTTGGAGAACATAAATAGTTTGGTTTTGAAGTACTAGAAAGATGCATGGAGGCCTATTAAGAAGAAACATTGTAAAAACTCAGTGGCTGACAATGAGGTCAATATTTGGTTCCATGAAACGCAGTCTGCTCATTGACCAGCTGCTAATCCGCATGTGGATGGAAATGGGATACTCGCTAAGTCGAAATATGAAGTCCTTTCACAGCCACCTACGAGAGAGTCTGTAAAGACCGCTCACCGACAGTTCTAGCAATCCCACCTTGACTATAGCATCATCATCAACGCTGCCACCACACTCATCATCATTCCGTCCATCACCATCGCAGGTTATAACATTCTCGCTAATATTTCTGCCACCAGCGCCTGCCATCCATCGTCTCCTTCACTGTACGGATGTGCCCTTAACCGCTAAACTGTTATTTCTCAACCGTTAACGTTTCGTAACTGTTACGCGAAATAACAGTTATTTCGTTTATCCTGTTATTGGCTGTTATCGGTTGAAATGCATAGAACTGCAACCTACTGGGCCTAATTCCAACTACTACAAGCATTTGTGACAACCATTTTGTACGATAACAGCTTCACTGCAGCTAATCAATCATGATTTGCCAGTGTGCAAATTATAGATTCATTAATACATAATTCGTCATTATTAACACCATGTGCCACACTATTTTCATATTTTATTGTATACACTACAACAAGATGTTTTCATTTAAATTAAGCCGTCAATATATTAACTTATTTCTGTCCCATTGCTGTATATGAGATCAACTAATATTTTCCTAGATCAATAAAATAAAATGAGTTAGCAGTCAAATATCTCATGTTATAATACTTGCTATTCGATAGCCATTAACACTTTAGCTATACCTAAGCAAAAACACTGTTTCTCCTCATTATTTTTGGCACTCGTCACTTCACTGTGCACAAGTTGCATATTTGAAAGAATATTTGCAATCTGGACCTGAATCACTTTCATTTTAGTAATATTAATAAATATGCATATCGTCATATGTTACAAAACAACATTTTCCAGAAATAACGAGTTTTAAAGACGCACGCCGACTGCTGGTTTCCGTGATCTGAACGATAAATTCGGTGATATGCGCGAGGCCATTCCTTCCGTTGCGTCAGACCCTGCAGTAGGATTTCAGTCTTTCAAAGAGTAAACATTTTGTTTCTGACAGCACACGCATTTATTAATTCAGAACATATTCACTCCAATTTCCCTTGCTTTCTCTACGGTTAATAATTCAAATATTTTTCTCAAATCTTGTAGTATTTCATTAATTAAAAATAGTACCTTGTGGCGTCAGATTTACTCAGAACATGGCTATGGGTGAATACATTGTCTCCAGGACTGAGAGGGTGTAGTCTTAAAGAGCAAACTCGCTGGTTTTCGTGAGCTCTTTGCACATTGCATCACTACATTTACGCAGGGTAATCTCTGCAATAAAGAAATGCAATAGAATAATATTATACATGGCCATATGTGCCCCTTGTAGAAGTTTTAGTGAAACCGCATCTCAGTATCTGCACAGTTCTGGAGAAACTTGGGGAACATCTTGGTGGGTCACAGGTATAATAAAAATTTTGTTAAATGTCTGATCATTTTTCTTGTGTTCTGTCTTTCATTGTGTTAAATCTGAATTAAAAGAAACAACCGAAACCACCGCGATATTACCTTCCTCCGCGTTACCAGTTCAGATTACTGGTGCAGTGTTCAAAATCGATATTTGGGAAGGCGACGCTTTCTTAACATGGATGCTTAATTTTGAACATGGAGATCCAGAAACATCGATGTTTTGTTGACGACATGGCAATCCGACTCCCCCGCCGGGCCGCCCAGGGGAAAGCAAGTTTACCCCGCGCGGCTTTAAATTCTTCGGTCTTTCCACTGCAGGAATTTTAGGGAATGTTGTCGGTCAAATTCACCAGGAATGCCAGTAGTCCAAGGAACCATGTTGTGATCGATATGGCGACTCTCGTTTCCATACATAGTCCATACTTCTTACATTGTCATATTTTAATCGAACGTTCGCGAGCCAATACTGGAGAACCGGATTAATCAGGTAAGTATGATATCACCCATGGACAGTTATGCTGTGGTTAGCATTTGCCGGCTGAGACAGAGCCCAAGGGGAAAACCTAGTGGGACTCGGAGGACTATGGCTACTTAGGGGGACTAGGGTGAGTAAATTAGGAAGTTAGAGGAAGGTTAGGGTGAGCTGGGAAGAGTCGGGGCAAGGCAGGCCCGGGCTGATCACGGTAAGCAAGTGACACGATAAATAAACGCATGATAAATAAAGGCACGGTAAATAAACGGACGGTAAATAAAGGCACGGTAAATAAAGGTAAACACACTACACATAGAATACATTGCTTTTCATGTCTAATAGATATTGTGATTAATAATTACCCGGACAACGCTGGGTACATCAACTAATTATGACACATGTATGTATTTGTATGTATTTGGCGTTATTGAGTCGGTAGTCGAATTCGCCGGCCAGCTACCGATGTTCCTCATACCTGGGCTTGGTTAAATTGCCATGTCTGGGGGTAAGAACAACATGAGGCGAATATTACGTATTCTCTTCACCGTCACTAGCACGATCCGCCTGGTTGAGCTTTTCTTCGCCTCGCAGCTACAGAAACTGGGACGATGTTAAAGGAAAGCTACAACTTCATTTTTGCCTCGACCGGAAATCGAAACCGGGACCTCAGCACGAGAAGCTAGTACGCTGCCCATGACAATTAATGTATGAAAATTCAGTCTGATTGCGCAAGAACTTGGCGAAAGCTGCGCCCAAGTAAGCGTAATTTCAAGACTTTCGAATTTCGCGTTGAATTTGTTGTTGTAATAATGGCCTTGGAGCGTTCCCAATCCCTCATATATCACCCTAAAACCTTATCCCTTGACCTTATCATGTGATGATATAGACCATATCAATGAATTACTGCACAAACATTGTATGTCTATTCATTTTTGAGTTAATATCAATCATTTTTTAGTCCTCTCGTTCATATCTACCTAGCGTTCAATGATGGTATGTTCATTTAAGAGGGATCATGTTTTTTTTCAGAAAGCAATCATTGTTGTTCCACAAGTAACTGCACCTTAACAGAGTTTCAATGTTGGTTTTCTCGAAACTACGAATTATGGTCATACAACATGTGTGTTCTAAGCCATCAGTAAGTGCTGTAGGTAGAGACTCTATAAACTAAAGAGTTTACATAAAATCTATCATGACGCATCCAAACACAAAAAACACCAAATTACAATTATGTCGGAATGCAGATCACGCGTTCTCGAAACCGTTGAATTTGGAAAAACCCACGCAGCATTCAATGCTCAAATCCCACATTCCTTTCACACGCCACTGGAAAAGGGCCCTGCTAAACTGCAGCGCCTCTTGCGACAACGAAACCCTCTGTAGCAGGATGCTCCCAAACGCTAGGGAAATTTCCACCCTTCGCCAGCTCTCTCCCTCCCCTGCGCCCTTCGTCGGAAATTTCCCTTCGCCCGCGCAGGTGGCGGCGAGGGGACCATGTGGCAGGGGGGCTCACTTCCCCCCCCGCTCTTGTTTTTTGTACACGTGAAACGCATGTGCCAGTAGACAGAAGAATAACCATAAAACCAATATTCGTTCGCTTTGTTTATTTCAGCGGTTCGCTTTCTAGATTGTTTCATCAACGGGGCATAGTCAGATAAGTTGACAAAATTGTGAAATTGAATTATATGGAAATTGCAATAGTAATAGTAATAATAATAAAACAGCAGTTCAATAAATTATTGATTGATTGATGGTCAGTGATCCTGGGCGCGTCAACAGCTAAGGTCATTAGTCCCGTGAGGTAACGCCTGTTTTTTCCCCTCGGGAGGTGTCGGAGATCTTCGGCTAGATGGCAGGATCCGAAGACCTTCCGTCGGCCAGCGGGATTTTCCCAACCAGGTATCTCCCACCAGCGGGGCACCGCCCCAGCCGGGACAAGCTATAAGTTCCCGACCGGTCTGCCGGTCATGTGTGGTAGTGTAGTGCATGTTAGTGGAAGGGTGAGACGAAAAGATCGCGCGCGGTCCGTAGCCCGTTTGTTAGTGTATTGCTCCGGCATTCACCTGGTGTTGATCAGAAGAAACCCGGAAAACTACCGATCAGAGCAGCCGGCCGCTAGAATTCTCCTCCAGGCAGAGACTGAATTCATCACTATCACTTCATCTGCTATGGTTTAGGAGATATTTGTGGGAAAATTTGAGGTGCGTTATCATTTTGTAGGTAGGTTTCAATATGAAGAATGTTTTAGAACCAATCACTCAATTTCAGAAAAAAAGTTAAGATTTAATACTAGTTACTTCATGTCTTTTTGACACTAATATGTGATGATTTAGACTTTGATGATCCCTCCACTGCAGTCAGGGCAAGTAGAATTTTAAAGTATCCCAACTTTTTAATATTATTTACTAAAACGGCAAAATATGCGATTTTTTTGCAGTCGCTCAGAGAAATTCTCAGCTTAATTATAACGAGCATTTAAAAAAATTCCAAACGTTATATTTCGCTCTTGAATGTGGACTGTGAATTTTGTAATAGAGTACACAAGAGACAAGACCCTTCCTTGTCCCCAACTACTGCTTTGTGCTATCTCCACATACCGCATGGTCTGTGGAAAGGCAGCTATCCTTCACGTGTCAAATATTGCAGCTGCTCAGTGATGAATTATATATAGTTATATAATCGCGATCTCGCCCGCGGCCCGCGCCCAAGGCAAAGCCTTACCGCACAGGCTCATCCAGCTCTGATAGTGGACTTTTTCGTTGGGTTGATATGGTTGGAGAACTTCACAGGCTCAGCCAATTATTCCGAATTGGGAAACCGTATAATTTAACTTGTTAACTATGCGGCTGGGCAGGCCTTTAAGCCATTACAATACCTACATCCCAATAACACAAGTATTCAGATCATAAATACTACTTATTTTTTTACTGATACGTTTTGCTGGTTATTGCCTTCGATATGTTATTGCTCGACATATACTGCATATCATACCATCAAACAAAATGTCTTGATTTACTACTGCATACTTGTCGTTTAGTGTTTTCTAGTTTTCTCTCAGTCTTCAGTTTCTAGAGGTGCATTGGATCACAAGGTGTATTTTCAGGTTTTCCATCTTAAAAGACCTACGGTTGTGGTAGTTTTGTATCTCCTCTCCACATCACATGACGTCACGGGGGCGTATTTGAAGGCGGCGATGTCACTGCAGAGCAGATTTTCTTCTTTGTCTTGAAATGTTGCAGCATTTCCAGAAATTATATCGCTAATTTTGCACGTTGTAGAATATTCAGCATTTCGCTGAAGAACACTCAGCAATTTGTTGTACACTTTTTCAGCCACATGACCGAGAGCTCGACCCAACTCCGTTTCAAATTATTCTTTGTGGTAGAATTTTTGAGTTTATTTGTGACAATATCACCGGATACATTGTCATGTGAGACACATTTTCAAGCCTTTTATTCTTGAGTCCTTAAAATATGACATATGTATGCATTTTAGGCAAAACTTTGCCAAAATATAACCTTTTACCAAAAATGGTCCTTAAAATTATGACAAATATATGCATTATGGCAAAATTTGGCCAAAATATGACCTTTTACTAAAAACAGTGTAAATATGACTTTATATGCACAATAAAAATTCGTTTTTCTAATCGACAATACCTGGATTCGTACATAAATTGTTTTTAAATTCTCACGAAGGTTCAGAAAAAATATGATTTGTCATTAAAATCCGTGCCCTAGTGTTTACGAGGGAAATATTAAAACAGTTGAATGTGAGCTAAATGTTCTCTGAAGGGATTACAAAAGGGAATTATGGAAAGAAAATATGAAAAGACAAACCGAGTCAAATTAACATCTTGTTAATTACTAAAATAAGTAAATCTGAATCAATAAAATTAGGTAAAAAATAAAATATTCGAGATACCGCGGCGTTAAATGGTTCTCATTATCTCGGACGACAAAAAACCCCTCGATCCAAATGATCTCGGGCGTTTTGTCGGTGCTCGACCATTAGAACCCTTAAAACGCCCTTGATACATAAATAACTATTGTGCGAACACATTACCGTGCGCACAACCGTCCCAGTTCGTTCAGATCGGAGCGTGTAGAGTCAAATTGAGAAGCAGGTGTCTCTGAAGGGCATCGCTTGATAAGAGCGAGGTCAAGGGCAGGGCATCACGTGGTCGGGGAAGGCTGGAGCTAAGCTATTCTTGCGAAGCGCAGCGGCGGCGGAATTAAAAAGGCCTGGTATCTCAGCTTTCTGCCACTTCACCCCGACCTCGTCGAGCTTGGGACGTTCTTCAGCCAGTTGCTATGGAATTGCCTACGAGTACCCACTTGAGGAACTGAAAGACGGAAGGAAAATGGGAGAAACATAGCATAGAGGAGGAAGGTTGATTGATTGATTGTTGGTTTTTTATTGATTGATTTTTTCGTGTTTCCGGGCGCGTTAACTGCTTTGGTCATTAGTCTCGTAAGTGAAGTGCATGTTTGTTTCTCGGGAGATGGTGGTTATCTTCCCCCGTTGGATGGCGAGATCCGGCACCGACCTACCGTCGGCTAGTGGGGTTTCACCCTAACCACGACTCTCCCACCAGCGGGGCACCGCCCCAGCCGGGACAAGCTCTAAGCTCCCGACCGGCCTCCCGGAACATGTGGTAGTGTAGTGCATGTTAGTGTAAGTGTGTGTGTGTAAGAGGAGAGGATAGGACAAGGAAGAGGAAGGAAAGATCGCGTGCGGTCCGTGGCCCGTTTGGTAGGTTACTGCTCCGGCATTCGCCTGGTGTTGATCGGAGAAACCACGGAAAACTACCGACCAGAGCAGCCGGCCGCTAGAATTCTCCACCAGACAGCGACTGAATTCGACCTAGCTGAAAAGCTAGTCGAAGGGCTCGAACCTAGGACCTCCCGGTCAGAGGCGCTGCAGTGACATAATTGATGCACTGAGCTACCGCTCCCGGTGCGTCCAGAAGAAACAAAGCATACGTTGTAGATGCAAAAGCGTCCTTGTTTTGTAGATACCCAAACTCCAAGGTGCAAATTGGAAATTTTCTCGCGTGGGAACACAAGCCATCGTGGAGATCGGTGCCGAATCTCATAATTCAACAAGGGGAGAGTCACCACCAACTGCCGGGATAAAACATTCGCTACACTAACGGAACTAATGACCACAGATGTTGACGCTCAGGGAAAATTAATCAGTCTGATCATTAATCAATCAGTGGGGAACTTGCAAAATTCTAGAGGGGTCTAATAGAAGATTTAACAAGTGAAATGAAGATCATGTTCGCTTAAGCAACACAATCTGAATGAATTCTAAGAATGTCGTAGGAATATTTTCTTTCCCAATTGCCTTCCTTTAGTTTGAACATATCAATTCGAAAATAAACGAGACATCTACTGTGGATTAATTATACTTTGGGAAGAAAAAATTACACTTCTCTTGCTGGAGACGTCAAACTCTGTGTGGGTCACCGACATTTCCCTGTCAGTTCGCACCCTGCTAAATGACATGAACGTTATCCTTCGCAGCAAAGTTTTGTAACTAAGAGTAAGTGAAACTATTGTCGGAAAGTTCACTCAAATCGATTTTATCTAAAAATAGAAGGCAGGTTCGCCAGCCTGGATAATTGAGGTCGCTAAGGCAGCAGGGCCGTAGCTGCGTTGGGTAGAAGGGTCACGGGTTCGAATCTCATCTCGGGCATGGATGTTTGTGTGTGCTCGTGTTGTCCTTACGTGTTCTTCCTACTATCCCCCTACTACCCGCTTTCTAGTTGAAATCAGCACAGTGGTACCTGTACGACCAAACTGTTGGCTTGACCTGAAAAAAGGCGATTAATTTTTATTATTGTTATTATTATTATTATTATTATTATTATTATTATTATTATTATTATTATTATTTTAATTTGTTGCGTCCACATCTTGACGCAACGCGTCTCCAAACCCTTAAGGGGCGTTGAGCGCATTCTTTGGAGTAATCCTCCGTTAATTACTAAGTCAAGTCTCGTCACGTCGCAGTCAGTGCCTTTTATCCCTTCGGCCAGGGGCTCGACGCCGTTAGATCCCGGAGTTCCTGGCCGGTCACCCAACCACGAACCCGCGAGTCTCGAATTCGCTTAACCTTCGTGACTTCACGGAGCGTAGTAAACGAATTCGGCTAGCGCCGCCGGCTGTTGAATCTGTGAAGACGAACACTCGAAGGGCACCTCGCAGATCCATCTGTTACCAAGGCGAGATAAATCGCTCGTGTTTACACCGCTTGTCGCCGTGGGCGCGATAGGCGCTCGCAGATTTCGCCACAGGCCCGCCCGTCCCAGCATCGTCCTCCGCAATCGGCGTGGAAGCGCCGCATTGGCGAGCGCTGCTTCTACTCTGTCGGCGCGCACTCGATACGAGTTGCTGTGCGCGCGGGTGTTGTCGGGAGAGTTTGGTTACAGTTGGCGATTACCGTTTCTGCGAAATCCTCCTGGTCCGGAAATAGTGTGCGGATAGATACTGAGTGATTCAAATTGTGTTCAAATGCGCGAGATGAGGATGAGGATGATGATGATGATGCAGTTTCTGCAGAGGCGAACCCAGGATTTTTCGGGGGAGGGGAGGGAACTACTAATCGCACACTTTTTCTTGATACTCCACAGCGGGGGGTGCGGGGAGAGGCGTGTTCTGTCTACGTCACGGCAGTGCAGGACTGTCAACTTTATTGACAGAAAACTCGGCGTAATAACTCGTCTTGGAGTAGATAGCTATGAGAAACAACGGAAGATTTTTTCATTCTGAAGAAGTAATAAATAGTTATAGAAATAATTGGAGTAATAAGAAGGAACATGGGTACAGGTCTGATAGAAGAGAGACCGAGCAACTAAAGTTCGCATTGGAAGGAAGGAGGTGGGCAGCACTGCAAACTGAGCCGTGACGTTCCGAGTGGAGCTCATATTTTGTACCGGGCCGTGCTATGCCGGGCTGAGCGAGGATTAGGGAGCTCGAGGATCAAGAAAAAGTGCGAGCATAGTATAAGTATAGTGTCCAGCCAACTTGTTTTCTTATAAAGAATTTTTGACTTTCGCTGAATATAACACGTATTTTTAGTTGTTGACTTGGACTTAATATTTGGTTATTGGTATACAGAGTGAGTAACTACCTCCTACTACTTTTAAACAGTTGAAGGTATTGCAATGCAGTTTTCGAATTTCTGTAGTCTATCATGACGAGCGTTAAAAGACGAATCCAATGGTATACATATTGTCATGTGTTAGAAACGCAGTTTTTGGAGTAATTTTGATTTTTTGCGACTCATGTTTCACTCTTTAGCAGGTGGAGAGCTGCGTGACCTCCAGTGTCGAGTTGTTACATTCAAAATATCCGTTAAAGACGAGTCGCAAAAAATCAAAATTACTCAAAAAAATGTCTCCCTAACGTATGACAATATGTATACCATTGGATTTGTCCTTTCACGCTCGTTATGATAGACTACAGAAATTTGAAAACTGCATTGCAATACCTTCAACTGTTTAAAAATTACAGAATGTGCTGAAATTACGTAACTCATCCTGTATTAAAAGACTTTCATTAATATGGAAAATTAATGAAAGTTGTATTTTTTGACATATATTTGGCTTCTGGGGCACTGTAGCCACATCCTTGGGTGCGTCCCTGTTTTTTTTTTCGAAACGATATTTAGATAAATGCGTGAGTTTTGAATTACCATTATGAATATCACGCCTGAATTCAATCGTGTCCGTTCACGAATCAAGAAACACGTCAATCCACAAGGCCAGAGAGTCTTTAGTTATTTTATATTTTCGGCGCCGGCCACAAATTGAGTGAAAGCCTCTCACTGCCTGGATGAAATCGAGAGGTCAGCTGTTTTCGGGAATTCGTCAAATAAATTCCAGATGGATGATGAAAAATTACCTTAAAATTATCTTTATATAGTTTATAATTATAATTGAAGTATTCTGTTCTATAATTATAGAAGCGAATTCCAGTACAATGTTGGATGTCAAAAAAAGATCCACAAACAAATGCATGACCTTCTTTGCGTTTGCACGGTCAAGTACAAACTGGGGAATGCAACGCAATCGTTTAATTACAAAACAAAATATACTACTACAATTATGGCACCCCTGATGATAATGAGTGCCATACTCGTTTGCGAAATGAATGCGAGGGAGGGAAATTCTACCATACGAATTATTTAACCGAATATCCGAATACGAGTTTTCACATCCTGATTTTACTGACAAGAAGAAATTTAGATGTTCAAAGCATTGTCTAAATATCCTCTACCTGGCTAAGTCAATTTTGTTGTCGCAATTGAAGCGTTCAGTTTCATAAGGGGCTAAATGTTCTGTAAAGGATACGGTAGGTTTTAGGAAACGAGGAAATAAACGGAATGCTAAGTAAAGACACAACGCTATCTCCAGGATTTTTTTTGTATTAATGTAGGTTTCGGAAAGCAATGAAACCTTCTAATCTTTATTGGGACTCATTTAAAATCACAATCTGCGAAATTATAATTTTGGCACTTATCCCTTCAGGATTGTAAACGCCTCAATTTCTTACCACTTTCTGCAGTCTCAGAAACATTGCTTTCTAAGAAACTTGAATTATCTCATTTTCGCTAAAAAAAAAAGACGTCTTTGATATAGTTTGTGATTAAATTGCAACATGGTACTTTTCTGAAGAAAAAAAAGGTTGAAAATTTTTGGAGGATGTAAAGTGCAGTTTAAAGTACACAAAAAACACACATTTTAAGAATTTTGAGAATCTAAATAATATTTTACTCCAATACAGAAGTAAAATTCATTATCATTTGGGCAAAGGAACAAAATAAATATATAAAGATTTATAAATCTCTCGATTCAGAAAAATATGTGATACACTTTGCACAAAGCTTGTGTTCATAATTGCACGAACTATGTCGGAAAGATTTATGGCCTTCAATGATAAAGATTCATTGCATAAGTTGGCATGTAATAACCTATTTTATAAGTAAGTCATAGTTCGCATGTATGCCCTTTCCCTTACCTGTGTTCAAAGGTTCAGCTGAAGAATGGCTACGACCAAAATGAGCTCTTCGAAAGTCCCCAAAGCAATTTCCCTCTCATTGGGATTGTTTCGGCGGAAATCTTGTGGAATTTCTTGACGAAGGAAACGAGGAGAGAATAATTTTCTATGATGAAGTAAATAGTATATTCTCCTAATAATAGCCAGTCATGCTTGAAGGATTATTTCCTCATTTTCAGTGTTGTTTGGCCAACTTAATAAACCCTCATCAATTAAAATTTTATATAATTTACAATAAATGTATCTTTATCAAATACTTCAATAAGAAATTTTGAAAAAAACATTTTTATAAAAAATTTAACAAATACCATGACTTTTATAAAACTTAATAGAAACATGAAATACAAAAAATAGAACTTACAAGTCACGAGGAACCAATTACATGGAAATATTTATCTTTGCTGTGGTTTGGTTAAATGAAACATGTCACAATATAGCAGGCCTTGGATCTCAAACTCGCAATGGGGCTCCGTGCGTAAAACGAAATGGAACCTAACGAGGGTACAGGGCATGGAAAATAATGGACATTTACTCGAATACAATAGAAAATAATGGACCTTACGTAATGATTTTAGTGGGTATTTAATGACACATTCACGTAGAAATAGTGAAATAGAAATCATACATCTGAATTAGAAATAGTTTGTTGATGCGACTAGGTTTGTTTTATTTCATGAAACAAATCTTTTTTTAATGAAAATTCAATACTTGCAGTTAATTAGAACACCGTCTCTCAGGGGCTGCGGGAGCAGAATAGAATCGAAGCATCTACGTTCTTTAAGGGCTAAAAGCCCAAATAATAATTCTCATCCTATAATTTTAAATATATCCACGTGTAAGTCCAATAAATCCTAGGTTCCATGGTCCACCGAGTATAACACTTCATAGAGAATAGTTCCTTAAGAGTTTATGTTAGAAAAAATCTTTAGGACGGAATATTGGGAGAAACAAGAAATGATAGCCTAGAAGAGCAGAAATATTATCTAGGTATTTGATCCAGACACTTAAAAAAAGTATTCACAACAAAAGTTTACGAAAGCACTGAAATGCTTCTAAATAAATAAAAAGACGTTTCTCTTCTAAGTATGTGTTTTCATAGTATGACAAAAAGGAGAGGAAATCAATTTAGGGTTTAGTGACTCCTTGATCTCTATTCTACGGTACTGACTCTAGTAAATTGATTTCCATCCAGTTTTATTGATTTCTTTTCTGATGTTTAATTGTATTACAGTTGACTTCACTAATCCGTACTCTATGACACTTTAGTTCCTTCCACAGTTCCTTATTATTAATGGCGTATTAATATGTTGGATTGGACTGAAAAGTGTACGAATGCAGTTTTCCCATATAGTTTTTACGTTGTTGTTTTTTGTTTTTTTGTTCTTTTACGAAAATCATATTAAATTGATGAATATTCTGCACATTGGACTCGTCGAGCTGTTTGCTAAATTTTCTTTTCGATTCCTTTGCATTTAAGTCGTATTCACTGGTCTCCATTCCATGACTCTTCTGTGGTATTCCTTACTTTCGGAAATATCCTTCATATTCATTCCTAATTGATGGGATTCGCGAGAAGTTTATTCAACTGAAGCTGATTCGCCTTGTGTCACTTTTCCGTGGTTTCTTCGATCAATACCAATCGAATGCGGGTGTAGTATCTTGACAAACGGGCCACGAATCGTGTGTGATCATTCCTTCTCCTTCATCTTTGTTACCTTCTCACTACTTACACACACTTACACTTACATTCACTTCACTACTACATTTGTAGGGGGACTAGTCAGGAGCTTCGATTAATTGATTGATTGATTGATTAATTGATTGATTTTTTCGTGTTTCCGGGCGCGTCAACTGCTTTGGTCATTAGTACCGTTAGTGTAGTGCATGTTTGCATGTTCTACACTAACGTAGCGGATGGCGAGATCAGGCGCCGACCTACCGTCGGCTAGTGGGGTTTCCCCCTAACCTGGACAAGCTCTAAGCTCCCGACCGGTCTCCCGGGATATGTGGTAGTGTGGTGCATGATAGTGTAAGTGTGTGTGTAAGGGGAGAGGATAGGACAAGGAATGGGAAGGACAGATTACGCGCGGTCCATGGCCCATTTGGTAGGGTACTGGTCCGGCATTCGCCTGGTGTTGATCGGAGAAAGCACGGAAAACTACCGATCAGAGCAGTTGGCCGCTATAATTCTCCTCCAGACAGCAACTGAATTCCACGTAGCTGAAAAGCTAGTGTCGAAAATCCTGCCGCCGTCTGGACTCAAATCTAGGACCTCCCGGTCATCAGGAGCTTCGAGCTTGTCCCGGCTGGGGCGGTGCTGGGTTATGGGGGATGGGTTATGTTATGGGAGTTATGGGGGATATACGTGAAGGAGGAAATAGCCCTCAAGCCGACGTGTACGTCAGCAGCAGTTCAGACATTTCAACAGGGCATCGAGATATGAAATGAATTACACTAATGGAAGTAATAATAATAGGAATTGATGCGTCCTCAAACACAAAATAATTAGTTATTCGCGGCTCATCGAGTGGTGGATGGACACACATGGACAGCATACCAGCTTTTTGGGGTTTGATTTCCAGCCGCGGCAAAACTTGAGCTGAACTTTGTTTTACAATCCTCTCAGTTTCTACATCTGTGTGACGAAAGAAAAGCTCACGCAGGCAATGCATGTTAGATACGATGTAGAGAATACCTCTTGCTCGTCACACGTCTACATTTCCCCCAGGTGTGGATAATAATTAATAGGGAGCGGACTTCTATGATTGTGCATATTTTTGTTCGTTGCTTCAGTGCAAGTGAAATTTCTTGACATTTGGTTAGAAAATATGATGATGTATATTTGTTGTAATAAGTTGTGCATATTTGGGTATTTGGCCGATTTTTCTCGTTGATGCATATTCGTGTAATTACTAGCACATATTTTGCATATTTCGTTAAAATAGAGACTTGTCTATACAACGTTTCTTATTTTCATAGAATCTACTTATTTTTGAGTGTTCATTGATTCGAAAGAGCTTGTCGGAGTTTGCGTTTTTTTCTTCTGTATGAGATAATGTACTTGTGCAAATGTAGGATATTTCTTGATAAAATATTTTGTAAACCAGCCAGAAAAATACAACAAAACATACAATGTATAACTAAGGAGAACAATTATTTATGTTCTGGCGTAGGGTAGATTGTATTATGTTTTGACACAAAACTTTTTTTGTATTCCAAGCATGCTTATGAATTTTATTAAAAAAGGTTAATAGAGGAAATGAAATATTGTTAATTTTAATTGCATATTAAAGTGCATATTTCAATATTTGTAAGTCACAAATACGTATTTTTAAAATCATATTTCAAAAGGCCTAGAACGGATTAAAAGTACTGAAATATGCCGAGTACATAACCACAATCAGTTAATCGCTTGAACGAGTGCGATTTCATTGCGTGTAGTTTGCAAGTGCGCTACTGTGGGCTCTGGGAGGTGTGGAGTGGAGGGGGACGTGTAGGGGCCGTGCAGCGGCCGTGCAGGTGCCGTGCAGGTGCCGTGCAGGGGCCTTGCGGGGGCTGTGGGGAGGCCCTGCGCTGGCCGTGCGGGGGTCGTGCGGGGGCCGTGTGGGGTCGTGCGGGGATCGTGCAGGGGGCCGTGCAGGGGGCCGTGCAGGGGGCCGTGCGGGGGCCGTGCAGGGGGCCGTGCGGGGGCCGTTCAGGGGCCGTTCAGGGGGCCGTGCAGGGGCCGTGCAGGGGGCCGTGCAGGGGGCCGTGCAGGGTGCCGTGCAGGGACCGCGCTGGGGCCGTGCAGGGGCCGTGCAGGGGCCGCGCAAGGGCCGTGCAGGGGGCCGTGCAGGGGGCCGTCCAGGGGGCCGTGCAGGGGCCGCGCAAGGACCGTGCAGGGCGCCGTGCAGGGGGCCGTGCAGGGGGCCGTGCAGGGGCCGTGCAGGGTCCGTGCGGGTGCCGTGCAGGGGCCGTGCAGGGACCGTTCAGGGGGCCGTTCAGAGGGCCGTTCAGAGGGCCGTTCAGAGGGCCGTTCAGGGGACCGTGCAGGGGCCGTGCAGGGGGCCGTGCAGGGTGCCGTGCAGGGGCCGTGCAGGGGCCGCGCGGGGGCCGTGCAGGGGCCGTGCAGGGGCCGTGCAGGGGCCGCGCAAGGGCCGTGCAGGGGGCCGTGCAGGGGGCCGTGCAGGGGCCGTGCAGGGGCCGGCCTGGGGACGCAGGGGCTGGGCGGGAGCCGGCGCCGCATGACCTCGCTGCTGCGGCTGTTTACTATGGCGCTATTAACGGCATGCGCTGTTGACTGTGCGGCGGCGGCGGCGGCGGCGGCGGCGAGCGAGAGAGCGCTGGGCAAATACGGCGGTGCGCTCGCGGCCCCTTCGCAGCGCACGCCCCGCCCCCATTCGACGCTCCTCGACCCGCGGCGCAGCGGCCAAGGCGCTCGTTTTACACCTCTGGGTGCTGGGATTCAAAGGCCGGGCCATCTGTGGGGAACGTGCGGTGGACACGGGAGCTTTTAACAGGGTGCTCCCGTTTACCCTACCTGTTTACTATTACTTCATCACTCAAACATCATTCTATTCATTATTACTAGAGGCCAGATAATAACAAGTGTTTTTGTTTTTTTGAAAAATAGACGCATCGGGTGCAGATTATTTCTTAAATTATGCATGACAAATGGGATGAATGTTAAATTATATGCCAATATGCAAGACATAAAACTTCAGGAAATATGGATTAAAAATGAAAACAAGTACGTTAATAATTTTGCTGTGTAGTGCATTTACTATTAAATACTACTTTTGACGATAGGTAGCATGTGAATGTCTTCACCAGGCAGTAGTGTTGGTGACACACTTTACCACGTGTGTTTCAAAATTGTGGGCCAAAAAATTACATATCTGTATACACGTGTTTGTAAATTGAAACTGTTCTTTTAACATCAACAAATGTTATTGGGGAGTTATTAAATCGTGACGTTAAGGAAGGTGAGATTCAAGATTAAAGAAGTTGTCGTTAAAGATTTAGACCAATAATTCTCCTGGCAGAGCCTCCTTCTTTTTGCAACCTACGTGAATCTATTATGCGGTTTTTACTATGCTGCGTCTGACAATTCATCGTTTCTTACGGTGCCATCCAATCAGGACCTTAACGTCTCTACAGTGACGTCACTATGTGTAATCAGCCAACGTAAAAATTGCAGTATACACATTGTTCTTGCTGCTAGAACCTAATGGACGAAATTTTCTGGTCTTGTCATTTCTCGAAGACATGATTGGTGTCCCTAGAATGGAACAAACGAAAACGACATCTAAGAAATCTCCCCTGAAATTTATTAGTCGAATTTCTTTAAACAGTAGAAATAGCTGATATGCCAGTGTTAAAAATATGTAATTATCTCACAAATATGCATGCGTATGTTACATGCATATAATCCGGTCCCTTAGTATAATCCATCCATGAATTCTATTCATCTCTACCATGGCCGAAAAGTTTGAGGGATGGGGATCATTATGACGTACGTGGAAATCTGCATTGATTGTTCATTAGTAGGTATTCAATTCTTCAGTGTGTGCACGGTGGTGTAGTGATCTGATCACTGAATTTCCACTTCCGGGTACCTAGTTTCAAATCCCGATCGATCAGAGTGGAATTCCTGGTGGACAAAGCGGATCCACGGAAGGCGTTCTTAGGTTGCTCCCGTTTCCCGGTTGGTTGTTAGTGATTCTGGGCACGACAACTACTGAGCTCTGTCCCGTAAGTGAAGTGCATGTTTTTTCATCGGAAGGTGACGGAAATCTTCTCCCTGGATGGCGAGATCCAGCGCCGACCTACCGTGGGCTAGCGGGGTTTACTCTAACTAGGTATCTCTCACCAGCGAGACGCCGTCCCAGCCGGGACAAAATTTAAGCTTCCGATTGGTCTCTAGGAATGTGTGGTAGCGTGCATGTTAGTGTAAGTGTGTGTGTAAGATGTGAAGATAGGAGAAGGGAGAGGAAGGGAAGATCGCGCGCGGTCCATGGCCCGTTTGATAGGGTACTGCTCCGGCGTTCGCCTGGTGTTAATCAAAGAAACCACGGAAAACTACCGATCAGAGCAGCCGGCCCCTAGAATTCTCCTCCAGATAGCCAGTGAATTCGACCTAGCTGAAAAGCTAGTGTTGGAAAATCCTGCCACATGAGGACTCGAACCTAGGACCTCCGGGTCAGAGGCGTTGCAGTGACATCAGTTGATGCTCTGAGCCACCTCCCCTCCCGTTTCACCTGCGTATCTAGCATTACCTTATCATTCATCATTACCACGCATCCATTAATCCTATTCTTCTTCACAATGGACGGAAAGGATAAAGACAGGGTCACAAGACTCTCGAGGACTGCACTCCTTGTTTATCAGCACGGTTACATTCGGGGTTATCCGAATAGTGGCAATCAGACACCTGGGCTTGACGCCTTCGACATCTGGGCTGAGAATTCAACCCTATCGATCATTGTGAATTAATTTGCGTTAAACAGAGGGATTCGTTTAAACATTTCTTTTCATTGAAAATGTATTTCTCCCTACAAATATTCCCTTTCGGTATTCTTGACGTTTCACTTCTAAACACTTCACAACCAAACCCATATTTTTGCAACATCTGGTATAAGTATTCAAAGCTTGGAGAGTAAAATACAGGCGAGATAGATGAATTCCCCAACTTCTAAGGGTATTGCTAGTTGCTGGCCAACCTCCTCCTCCTCTCTTCTCTCTCTCTCTCTCTCTCTCTCTCTCTCTCTCTCTCTCTCTCTCTCTCTCTCTGTCTCTCTGTCTCTCTGTCTCTGTGTGTCTGTCTCTTAAACATACACAGAAACATTGGATGAGTTGCTTGCTATTTGACGAACATTCGGTGCTCGCCCTACCCACCGAGAGTTGGTCTTTGGACACATCAAAGGAAGCGCACATCAGCTGCTCAGGATTAGTAGGCGAGCAGTCGCGCACTGCTCGGCGAATGCCGAAAGCGTAGAACCACCTTAAGAATATTACACAAATATGTCATTCCTATTTTCGTAGCTTGCACAAACAGAAGTGATCCACCCAAATTATTGTAAGGTTTGTTCTGGGTCGCATTTCCAACAGCGAGTAAGCAACAGGTTTAAAAAAAAACACACTTAAAACATGAATAGAGCCCGCACAAAGCACGGAATGTAGTATATTTTTAATCGCTGTAATTACAAAGCGTGTTTCTTTTATTTTCGCGATTCAGGATTCATTTCGGCGCTTCCGCTGTCATTTTCGCGAGAGACGCGCAGGAACAAGGGCGGAGGAGCGAGGAAGCACGCGAGGGCGCCGCGTCGGCACGCGCTGACCGTGACCTTGGGGGCACAGTTGACCTTGGCGCGCCGGCCGGCGCGCAGCCAGCGGGCAAAGAGAGGCAGGAAGGAGGAAGAGAGACAAGTGCGGGGCGTGTGACGGACGACGCACGCTGCGTGTGTGCGTGTGCATGTGTGTGTGTGTGTGTGTGTGTGTGTAACCAAACCGGGGAGAGGACGGCAACAGGGCTGGTGCTGGTCGCTCCGCTCCTGCTACTCGCGTATTCCGAGCCAACAACGACGCCCGGTGACCCTGTGTGCGAGTTGTCTGCTAATTGGGACCCGTCTCCCCTTTCCCAATAAAGGAGTCGGTTCCTGCGGGTTTATTTATGCATCCGTGCACCTGTTGGTGGGTTGGTTTCCGGAGTCCCTTGCATGCGTGGATCTATTCTGGTTACGAAAATATGCGCGTATTCTTCCATACATTACTGTCGGTGTGAGGGTATTAAAATGATTGTTTTGTGACAAGTATTTTAGCATCTGGTTCTCACATGTGCACACGCTAATGTTCCAGTACCTGGTCGTGTAGCGTCAAACTCGCTCAAAACCTTATCGGTACGACCTTCCGGTGCTGATATAAAAATGTGTACGTCTATGGAAAAAAATAATTTAGGTCGTGTGGTCTAATGCGGTTTCGTACGGGTAAAGGCTTGAAAGCATCAGACTGATGAGAATCTCTAATTACTTTGTAGCATCGCCGCTACAAACGTAGCTCTGTACTATTAATAGGCAGATTGAAAACGCAAAGGATGTGTTGGAAAACACTCAGGAATGTTGACGCAGTGCCAATACCAACCATGCAGAAGTACATAACTGCGGGAAGTAATTGATCGCGATGTCAACAGAACAATTGTCAGCATTCGCGTAGCAGAAAATGAAAGTTTTCCTTGGTGGGAAAACGAGCAAAAGTTAACAAACTCAAAAATTGTTCAATCGCAATGACCCAAACTATAAATAAAATTAAAGAGGAATATTTCTAATCTTCAAACTTTTCGTGTCTGACACACTCATGAAGAGTAGAGATGGGCACCACAGAAATTTATACCTGCTGTTGCTGATTATGGATGTATAGGAAAATTAGCTTTTGCAAATTTAGAATCACTGGCACTGATCATGGCAAACATCGGTTAAAATTCTGAGTTGAAATTCACGGCAAATAATATACGCCACAACGTGATAAAAAAACGGATACAAATATTAGTACACATTCGATCAAACACAACGTTAAAAAATTGGTATCTTTGAAGCATCTGCTTAAAGTCATGGGTGCTGCAAAACGAAATAGAATCCCTTGCATTATCGTAGCAGCGAACACAGTAATTCGTCAAGTTGGACCATTACGAATCTTCTTCGTTATAATTTTATGGCCATATATTTGTTAAAATTCAAGAATTCTCATTCTCATCAATTCAATAATTATGACAGTCCATGCAATATTTAATTAAGTAGTTAAGTAAATAGTAACTCATTATAAAATCCCGAATTAAACATTGCATAAAAGACAAAAGCCTCTTACTTTTCAGTAGGGAGGTTAAGTGAATTAACCACTTTTGTCTTACAGTATACATTCTTTGAATCACTTCTGCATACATTTAATTAATACCGGCCAGTAATCATCACAGAATTAACATTATAAATTTGATAGTCTTTCCTCTCTCACACCCATCAAATCTCCATAGATGAAGAGTCAAAAGACTTTATCATAGGAGGCAAATTGCACTTGCACTTTGTAAATACTAAATATTGGTTGAAAAACCTTGTCCACATCAGGCAAAGCAGTTGCAAATATTGTCCGATTTTAATATAGTCAAGGTCAGGAGCGAGAGGGGACGGAGACGCTGTCATCCAAACACGAGCCTCGTTAAGACTTACATTTTCGGTGTTTAAGAGACCTTGACCTTGAGGATACACTATATTTACATGGGACAATAAATTCCGCAACGCAAGGACCGCTTTACGGTATGATTACTCATAACGCGTCAATCGTGTACAACTTGAAACCGAATCTCCTAGGCCCTTAAGACCCACAGAAAATTAGTGTACACTATATGGGTGAACGGAAGTGTGCTCAAAGGTTTAATGAAATGTTACCAACCCGTAGCATCAGAAATTGCTGGTCTGTTGCGTGCTATACAGCAATCTCTGAATCTTTAGGAAGCCTTTGTTTGCAAGGTATTGTATGGGCTAATGCTCTATCTTACGTAGTGGCATTTCTTGGGATTTAATATTACAATTTTGCGGATTCCATTTCTCTTGATAAAGTTAATCGGAGAAAAGATGGGTGTAGAATCCCCAGCCTTAAATTAAATTAAACTGATATTCAATGTTGTGCCCCACTAACACTAAAAGTCATCTTGCGTACGGCGCAAGACGTTTTGACGATTTCAGCGTGCTAGAGTTTTCGCACAACTATTTGTTGTGCGAAACACGTTGTTATTATTATAATAGGAAAGTACAAGTTGTATTATTTACGGGATATTACTGTGTAAATTTAACACACGGTGGCAGACCGTGCCTATAGCGTTTGGAATGTGTCTTTTTTTTATAGAGAGAGCTTGGATATTTTCACTTCAGAGATGTGTTTACTGGGATATCTTCGCCAACGTTTAAGTTTTTTGACGACTGCCGGCTAATGACATAATGAGTACCCTCGCTTCAGATCACAGTAATCGAAATATGTCTTCCGCACCAGGACTTGCAAGTAGTTCTTGTGGCGGACAAGAGAGCGCGCCAGGGATACCTCTGTTGTGAGAGTTCTTAAGTTACTTCCAGCCTAGTAGTTGAGTGCGGTTGAATTCTCTTACTTTGTTACTATGGGAAGGAAGCTTTATTCTAAATACCCATCATTATACTGTAATAAACATAAATTCTGAAATTATGATCGCAGTAGCTTCAGTTCAAGCCATCTCACAAACTGAACGTGAACTAAAAAATTGAGTTTCCAAGTGCCTGAAAGAAGTCAGGGTCTACGTTCAAATACCGAGTTACAGAGATCCAAAAAAGCAGTTCCGTATTCAATGACCCTCACACAGACATGCACTATAATTAAGCATACTGACATACGTACTAACAGTCACCCGCCGGCTAACAAAACACCGTCCTATCTTTAAAAACTATTTTACACAAGACATACAAACTTTCAAATCACATATATTCACGTTCATTTGAACAATGAACTGAACTAAAAATAGACAACTTTCATTCATCAAACACAACTCTCAACTTTCAACACTTCAAAATACTACAGCAATGCTTGAATGTGTACTAATCATCAACGTGCAGAGCAATAATGGCAACTGAGAAACGTACAGAATTCCTACAGATGAAATGAAATGAATAATATTAGAATACATTGTCAAGTTCCTATAGATGTTTACTTTGAACTTTCATTATTAACACAAGTAATAAAAAAATATTAAAATATTTTTCATCGGCACTCGTCTGCACCTTGTTCGCTTCCCCAGAGAGAAGTCAGTAATTACCTCAAAACGGAATTGCGTTTTTTAATGACCAGTTAAATCTTAACATTCTGGATAAGCACTCACATACCTAGTATATATGTTTTGTATAGTAAAGGGGATAAGCGGATTGAACTTAAACTAACGGCATATCACAGGGTTTTTGAACTCCTCAATTATTTTTAAAGAACAAAAGTTATCTTTCTATATACAATGTGTGTAAATACTTTGGATCTCATTAATAACTAATATTAATAACAGTTACAAAAATAATTAAATTAAATTAATTGAAGTCACAATAAAAATATATAATGCATTTCACGCATTTTAAAATTATAGACTTAATTATCTTCAGATAGTGTATTTATTAATATCTTTGCCTTTATTATTTAAATCTCATTGCATGGGTACATTGTATTGGGTAGTTATATTCCCGTAATTATGTTGGTTGCTATACGCTCTCGTAGTTGTGGTTGTACTGTAAATAGCAGGTTGAAGATAAGAATGTATTGTATAATATTGTTTTATCGCAGTTATTGTACGTGTAAAGTAGATATATGTTGAAACACAAGAACAAGTGAGATTTAATAATTTGTTTCAGTAGTGAAACTATTGTTTAGATGATTTTTCCACATTGCAGTGTCGGAATATTAATACAAAATCCCGGAAGGCCGTAAATGCCGAACGGGAAGGATCTTTTTTATCGATTTCTTGTATTCAGTATTTCAATATTCGTAGGAAATTCCACAGCTTGTTCTCGGTTAGATCCCCTGTCGGCATCAATCTGAACCATCGTATCCTACATACCGAGTCGAATGTCCCTCACTCGCCCACTGACAAAGCTCCTTTCGACACGCATTGTCCATTTTCCGCACGCACACGCGTTGGGGCGTACGCGTCCTCCCACTTGCCCCCACAAGCAGCGTCCACCGCGACAAGTAGATAATGGCAACACGGGCGCACGCCGCGGCGTGCCGTGGCGGCGGCGGTGGTGGTGGCGGTGGCGGTGGCGGTGGCGGTGGCGGTGGCGGTGGCGGTGGCGGTGGCAGTGGTGGTGGCGGTGGCGGTGGTGGCTGGTGGCGGCGGCGGTGGCGGCGATGGAATGGTGGCGGTGGGGTGGCGGCGGTGGCGGTGGCGGTGGCGGTGGCGGCGGCGGTGGCGGTGGCAGTGGCGGTGGCGGTGGCGGTGGCGGTGGCGGCGGTGGCGGTGGCGGTGGCGGTGGCGGTGGCGGCGGTGGAGGTGGTGGCGGTGGCGGCGGTGGCGTTAGCGGCGGTGGTGGCAGCGGTGGTGGCGGGGTGGTGGCGGCGGTGGCGGCGTTGGCGGCGGTGGCGGCGGCGGCGGTGGCGGCGATGGAGATGGTGGCGGTGGAGGTGGCGGCGGTGGCGGTGGCGGTGGCGGTGGCGGCGGCGGTGGTGGCGGTGGTGGTGGCGGCGGTGGAGGCGGTGGCAGCGGCGGTGGAGGTGGTGGTGGCGGTGGCGGTGGCGGTGGCGGTGGCGGTGGTGGTGGCGGTGGCGGTGGCGGTGGCGGTGGCAGTGGCGGTGGCCGGTGGCGATGGCGGTGGCGGTAGCGGTGGCGGTGACGGTGGCGGTGGCGGTGGCAGTGGCGGTGGCAGTGGCGGTGGGTGGCGGTGGCGGTGGCGGTGGCGGTGGCGGTGGCGGTGGCGGTGGCGGTGGCGGTGGCGGTGGCGGTGGCGGTGGCGGTGGCGGCGGTGGAGGTGGTGGCGGTGGCGGCGGTGGCGGTAGCGGCGGTGGTGGCAGCGGTGGTGGCAGGGGTGGTGGCGGTGGCGGCGGCGGTGGCGGCGGTGGCGGCGGCGGTGGCGGCAGCGGTGGTGGCGGGGTGGTGGCGGTAGCGGTGGCGGCGACGGCGGCAGCGGCGGCGGCGGCGGCGGCGGTGGTGGTGGTGGCGGTGGAAGTGGCGGTGGTAGAGGCGGTGGTGGCGGTAGTGTCAGTGACCGCGGCGGCGGTGGCGGTAGCGGCGGTGGCGGTGGCGGCGGTGGCGGTGGCGGCGGTAGCGTTAGCGGCGGTGGTGGCAGCGGTGGTAGCGGTAGCGGTGGCGGTGGTGGCGGCGGCGATGGCGGCGGCGGTTGCGGCGGCCACAATGAATGAGCGAGAGGCGTGGGGCGTGGGGCGTGGGGCGTGGGGCGTGGGGCGTGGGCAGTGGACAGCAGCAGCAGGTGGCGGCGGGCGGGGCGTGCGATGGCGAGCGGCGAGGGCGGAGGGGGCGTGGGCGAGTGGGCAGAGAGCCAACACGCAGGGTGCCCCGCACGTGCAGCTGCGTTTATCTCCTGCCCCTCCCACCCGCCCGCGGAGCGCTATCTGCTGCCACTTCCCTACGCGCCGCCCCGGAAGGCCCCGCCCCGCGCGCCACTTGGCGCATCGACACGCGCAAGGCGCTTGCTGCTCATTAGCATCTGCCTCTCCTTTGCCCCCTCCACCCCTCGTTTACCGCGGGCGGTTGCTCAGTGCATCAACTGATGTCACTGCAGCGCCTCTGACCGGGAGGTCCTAGGTTCCCACTCCCCACGGCGGCAGGATTTTCGACACTAGCTTTTCAGCTAGATCGAATTAAGTCGTTGTCTGGAGAATCCTAGCGGCCGGCTGCTCTGATCGGTAGTTTTCCGTGGCTTCACCGATCAACACCAGGCGAATGCCGGAGCAGTACCCTAACCAACGGGCGCATTATGTCCTTCCTCTTCCTTGTCCTATCCTCTCCCCTTACACACACACACTTACACTAACATGCACTTCACTATCACATATTCCGGGAGACCGGTCGGGAGCTTAGATCTTGTTCCGGGTGGGGCGGTGCCCCGCTGGTGGGAGAGTCCTGGTTAGGGGGAAACCTCACTAGCTGACGGTAGGTCGGCGCCGGATCTCGCCATCCAACGGGGGAAGATCACTGCCATCTCCCGAGAAAAAACAAACATGCACTACACTAACGGGACTATTGACCAAAGCAGTTGGCGCGCCCAGAAACACGAAAAAATCAATCAATCAATCCACCCCTTCTTTATCTTTCTCCTCTCGTTTATCCTTCTACACATCCCGTGATTCCTCTTGCGCCTCTTATTTATCCCTTTTCTCCTCTCGTTTATCCGCCTGCATCTCCTCTGGATCTCCTCTCTCATCTATCTTTACTCCATCTCCTAATTATCTTCTTCGACCTCTCCCTTCTCCTCCTCCATCTCACCTTTTACCTCCTCCTTCTCCCTTTCAACGATCTCTATCTCCTCTTTGTTCTCCTCTTTATACTCCTTCCTAAACCTAACTACTATTTTCTTCCGTGTTTCTTCTTCTATGTCTTTCTTTTCACCTTTTCTTCGCTTCATTTTTGGCAGGAATAGTTACGTCAGTGATTTTGAATACTAATATATTCCATTTCATTAGTACACTCTACGAATTTTCACTCATAATGGACGTACGGTGCGAGAGATATGTGTTGACATTTTATTATATGTTTGAGTGTATCAGGTTCCATTACTATCCCCTAAATACAGAACATATCATCAGGCGTCGATTAAAGATCAAATCTAATTTTAGCACAAAATATGGACAGTTCTACACGACTCTTCATTCCTAGAGCTCTTCGAATGACCTGTTCGACTGAGTGGACGAATCCTTACATAATTAATGTGGAACAAATCCCAGAGCTCCGGAAACTATCGATACGTGATTTTAGGATACCCGTGATTTTACTCCCATATCCTGCTGATCTACATTTCCAAACTCTGGTATTCAAGAGATTTGTCAGCTTCCTTAATCAAACGTTCTGATTACATGCCTTAGCAATACCCTTACGTAGAAATTGTTTGGGAAATTGTTTGGTAATTTATTTTTATTAGCATTTATTCACACAGACATTAATAACACAACTGGTAATACTTCGATTATTATTATTATTATTATATTATTATTATTATTATTATTATTATTATTATTAGTTATTGTTGCTATTGTTATCGTTGTTATTGTTATTTTCAAAATATAGTATTTCTGCTTTGATTATCTTATTATGCGAATGGTCCGCCTTCACTGGGCGTGGCGTCTTCAGGTGATTGCGAGGCGGGGTGGGGTGGTGTGGGGTGGGCGGAGTAGGCAGCGGGGCGGAGCGGAGCGCAGCAGGGCCGGGGCTCGGGCAGGCGGGGGCAGATAACTGCATCTGGCGACGGGCCGGCCACCCGAGGAAAGCGGGCAACGCGGGGCCGCGCGGCGCTGGCCGCCTGTGCCGCTACTGCTGCCCGGCTGCTGACGCGCGTCAGTTGACCCGCGACCCGCCCCCTTCTCCTCCTGCCCCTCCTCGCCCCGCACACGCACCGCGTGGCCCTGGCCTCCGCCCCTCCCCACCCCGTCCCGCCCCGCGTCGCCCCGCCCCGCCCCGTCCCGTCCCGTCCCGTCCCGCCCCACCCTGCCCCGCCCCGCCCCGCCCCGCCTCGCCGCCTGGCCCCGCCACCTCGCCCCGCCCCTTACCGCCCGCCCGCCCGCCTGCCCGCCGCGCCGTCGCGTCGCGTCGCCCCGCGTGAGCGGAGTCCGCCCCGCCCCGCCCCGCCCCGCCCCGTCCGCCCCGCCCCGCGTCGCTCCGTCCCGTCCCGTCCCATCCCGCCTCGCCCTACCCCGCCCCGCTCCGCTCCGCCTCGCCTGGCCCCGCCACACCACGCCACGCCATGCCACGCCCCACCCCACCGGCTGAGATATCTCGGTGCATCTACCGATGTTGCTAGTAATGGCAAATTTTACCAAAACATCGATACATCGATGTTTCAATACATCGCTAAAGGGTTTTCGAAGTCTGAAAACCTCGACGAAAAAACATCGATGTTTTAATTATAGACTAATTAACATGATATCCATTTTTAATTACAGAACGTAAAATGGCTATATTTTATTGTTTGGTTACTAGCAAGTTAGTTGTATGTTAATAAAAATTATTATCGAATGTAAAGAATAAAATTAACAGTAAAGAATCCCCATCTCGATCAGGTTTTTCGTCCAGTTTCCCTGATCCATTGAGCAAATGCTGAGATGGCCCCTTGTTTTGCTTCTGAACATAAATGTAACTTCATTTTCTGTGCACGTCTTCCTAGAATTCAGTGGGGAAATACAATTATTCAAATTATCGTTTTTCCACATGTTGTCGCGGCAGGAAGTAATAAGAGCCAAAATTGTGCTTATTTATCCTTGAAAATAAGATTTATTACGCCCAGATTTTTCTCCCTTTTAATTCAAATTTAAGTAGTATATGACTTAGTGTAGGGATCACAGAATTTTGAAAATGTGCACACAATTCACTTTCCCCATAGCACGTCATACACAGTTTTTAACTGTTTTTGACGTTAAATAAATAAATAAATAAATAAATAAATAAATAAATAAATAAATAAATAAATAAATAAATAAATAAATAAATAAATAAATAAATAAATAAATAAATATAATATAAATAGATGGATAGATGGAGTAGATAGATGGAGTAGATAGATAGATAGATGGAGTAGATAGATGAGTATATTAGTAGATGAGTAGATAGATAGATAGATGAGTGAATGGGTGATGGAAATGGAAGTAGAGTAGATGGGTAGATAGATGAAATGAAATAGATAGATGAAATGAAATAAATAATTCGATCGATAGATCAAATAAAGGAACTGTGGTTTCGCTGCTTTGACGGCTGGTCCTTGATTCGCCCCACGGCTTAGGTAAGACCGCCTAAGGAGTTCCTGGACGCGGACGGAGTAATTGCGTGTTTGAATCATTATTTTGGTTGGCACAAGGCATGGCAGGATATGGGGAAGAGAAAGTACGAGAATGAGAAATAAAATGTTACACACGACAATGACGATATTTAAGCTCTTTTACAAAGCTGTCTCACTTCTTCTTTACATCCTTGTCAGGTAGTACTTCATAATTTCCCTCTCGGATATAATACATTATCTTTTGTAAAATATTTCTGAAACTTCTGACATCATATTATTTCCTTGAGAGTATATCTTCCTGAAAAAAAGCCCCCCCGCCACAGGGCAGTCACAATTCAAATGTTTCAAAATTGTTACTTCAGTATTGTTACTTCGGTATCGAGATACATGGTTTCTTCGAATATACTGTCGTATCTATTATCACATTCGTTCTCAGATATGTTCACGATGTAGTATGAAGTCTGTGAATAGCTAAGGGACTAAACTTTTCGAAATAAAACAAACTCTTTTAATGCTGGGCAATCAGTAAATTGTAATATCCTTTGGAACTAAGTAAACGTAGGCGTAGAAAAATCTAATTTTAATACAGTACGTCAAGATTTTGCTCATCTCGTTGTGCCGAAAATGCATCAATAAACCGTACCCGATTTTTAAGATTTATTGATTAGTATTTCCGGTAAACTACTTATTAGAGCAGCCGGCTGCTAGAATTCTGCTGAATTCGACCTAGCGACTTCGCGATTTTCCCGAAACAATTTAAACATTAAATAATAATTTACTGAGTTCCTTCTGTGGTTCTAGTAAGGTGCAACGTAGTCTTTCTAAAGCAAGTGCAACGGTTGGGACCCTAACAGATGCTGTGTGAAACAAAAGCAAGCGTGGGCTGGAAGAGTCTGCAAAACGCATCTGGTTCGGTATGACGTCACAGAGATCCTGATTTTTCTGCACCTAGTGTGCATCGAAACATACGTTAATAGTACACAACCACACTTCTGTTGTTGATCCAACACCTATACCATAATGCAGCTGTATCATAATATTACTATCATTATGCAACGAACTGCAACTAATTAATACGAGAATGATACAAGCTAGAAAACTATGTGAATTTGCTTTTCTTTTTGGCGTTTTCCAGACGCAGACAATTACAATAAAGGTATGCAGACTAATCATGTGTATCCAAACCTTTCACTGCACTTAAAAACACTTGCCGAGTCCGACGATCTGGGGTCAGTAGAATCCGACGGTTTTGTCACCCGAAAAACAAAGCATCAAATATAAATCCTAACGGTTGAGTCGGAACGAGTTCTAACTACATTCACCATCAACACAAGCTGGCAAAATGGGAATTAATAAAAGGCTGGCAATATAGAAAATAAACTCCATACATAAGTTAATGCAAATGACCTGAAGTAGCAAATGCTGCTCAACTACTGAGTAACATTTTAATAATAATTCTTATAAAGCAATTAAAGCGAAGAATTATCACGTAAAGAAAGTAAATCTACTTTTAAGTCAGCTTAGAGCAGATAAAACATCAACCAGAGCGAGATCAATTATTTTCTAATTTGTGGGGAATATGAATAATATTGTTGCCATTATGATCTAATAAGTCGCTCCATTTTGCAGGATAGTCAATCACTTAGAAAATTCTCTACTATTGGAATTAGTGCATTTTTTATCAAATTAATATTTTAAGTAAATTCCAAATATTTAATTTGGAATGTAGGATTCAGTTCTGTACAACTCACTTGCCTAAATAACACAGTTCTAAATGTCCACAAAAAGCACTACATTTTTATCCATTGAAACGTTTCTAAATTCTGAATCTTTACTGTTAATGACGTCTCTCAGTAAATTGAACTCGTATGTGTTCCTGGTTTACGTCTAAGCATCTCTCTATACCAGCAGGCGTCACCTGCCATGGTTGGGCACACATTTTTCGAGCAGTGAGAAAAGCATAACTCGACCGCCAACCGCGCTTAATCGTATGTTAGAGGAAGGAAGCCAAGTCAGGCTCGATTGATAAATATATTTCGTGTTTTCGGCCACGACAATTGCTATCATTAGTCCCGTTAGTGCTTTGTATATTTTATCACGGGAGGTGGTGGTGTTCGTATGGCGAAATCCGTCGCCAATCTCCACGTCAGCTTGTGGGTTTCTGCATCCCCGCATCGCCCTTGCCGGGAGTCCAGGCCTACGTCCCCGATAGGTCTGCCGACACCTGTGGTAGTGTATTGCATGTTAGTGTGAGTGTGTGTGTAAGGAGAGAATAGGACAAGGAAGAGGAAGGACAGATCGCACGCGGTCCGTTTGGTAGGGTACTGCTCCAGCATTCGCCTGGTGTTGATCTGAAAAAGCACGGAAAACTACCGATTAGAGCAGCCAGCCGCTAGAATTCTCCTCCAGACAGCGACTGGATTCGATCTAGCTGAAAAGCTAGTGTCGAAAATCCTGCCGCCATCAGGACTCGAACCTGGGACCTCCCGGTCAGACACGCTGCAGTGACATCAATTGATGCACTGATCTACCGCTCCCGGTCATAGTATTCGGATTTCAGAAAAGCACAAAATAAAAGACAACGGCAGAGGTATCTTCCATGCAGTGCGGCAGACGTGAAACAATGTTCAGGATTCGCCAGTGCTCTCAACAGAGTTGTTTGTTCCGAAAAGAGCCTCCAAAATTCCGCGCCGTGCCATGAATCAGTGTGCGGGAGCGCGCGGGCGGCCGTGCAAGGCGCCTCGTGGCCTTGGCGCGCCGTCGTGGGGCGCCCGCTGCGGGGTGGGGGATCGCCGTTCGGCATACGCCCGTGACTAAGGCCGGGCGCCCTTGGCGCAACCGCTTCCCGAAACGACGAACGGCCGAACGCTCCCGCCACTTGGGGCGGCGTTGTCGCACGACACGACACAAGCGCGTCGTTGCTTCTAAGGTTGGGGTGCGAATTGGAAATGTTGCCCTGAAAGGCACGGTCAAGGGAAAAAAAAAAAACAACTCCGGCCACTAATCAACAAACACAAATCCCTTTCATACACAAACAGTACAACAATATGCAAAAGAATAATCAGAACACTACTGGTCAAGGGAAACAAAACCTACTCCGGCCACTAATCAACGACCTGATCCCTTTCTTTGAACAGTTCCTTAATATGCAAAAGTATAATCAGACAACCACTACTGGTCAAGAGAAAAATAACCTACACCGGCCTCCTAATGAACAAACACAAATCCCTCTCACACAGAAATGATTATATGTGTACAAAAGTCTAATCAGACACTACTAGTCAATGGGAAAAAAACCTACTCCGGCCCTTGCTAATCCCAACAAACACAAATCCCTCTCATACAGAAATGGTACAGCAATATGCAAAGAAATCTAATCAGACCTGCTGGTCAATGGAAAAAACTCTCGGCCACTAATCCAAGCTAAATCCTCTCATGCAGAAATAGTACAGCAATATGCAAAGTCTAATCAGACCACTACTGGTCAAGGTAAAAAACCTACTCCGGCCACTAATCAACAAACACAAATCCCTCTCATACAGAAACAGTACAACAATATGCAAAATATAATCAGACCACTACTGGTCAAGAAAAAATAACCTACACCGGCCTCTAATGAACAAACACAAATCCCTCTCATACAGAAATAGTACAACAATATGCAAAAGTCTAATCAGACCACTACTGGTCAATGGAAAAAAACCTACTCCGGCCACTAATCAACAAACACAAATCCCTCTCATACAGAAATAGTACAACAATATGCAAAAGTATAATCAGACCACTACAGATCAAAGAAAAAAAACAATTCTGTATGCATGCCAAGTAATGAAGAATAAATTATTAAGATTGATCACAAATATCTCCTGGTTCATAAGTAATAAGCAATTTCATTAAGAATTAAACATCAATGCAATAATAAAACGTATAGCGCATATATCACACAACTTCTGCCAAAACTTAGCAGACATACCAGCAGCAACTCATTACAAACTACCGAAAAATCCAACCCACACCCGAATAAAAAATAGATTTCCGTTTGAAGTATTCCTCCAAATTTTAGACAACCAGGAGTCATAACTCCGAGATTCTCCCCTAGAGTATTCTCTTCGATGTATAGATTAAGTTAGCTTAGAAGTTTAACTACAATAAGTATGAAAAAAACATCTGCAAAGTACTGAACGACGACGACGAAGTACTCTGTTTTGTACTGAACGATATAATCTATCTAAAATTAATAAATGTACTAAATTTAAAAAATAAAAATAAAATGAGAAAAGGAAAAAAGTCGGAGTGTCTTCATCCAGGTGCGGATCGACGGGGAGGAAAATGGCGGAAATTTCCTTCCTATTTTTTTTCTGTAATTATTAATTTTAACTTGGTATGAAACTTTCAAACAAAAATATTTTCGGATAATCATGAAAACGAATAAAATCGTCGTGCTGCGTGAGCAGAGTGTAGCCTGCGACATTTTACAAAATCTGTAATGAAACATTTGAGCAAAATATTTGTAATTTCCCCTCCCCAAATTTATCTCTGGATCCGCGCTTGCTTCATCTAAAACAGAGCTTAACCTTTGATTTTTTTAATGGGCGATGACATTAGGTCATTGTTACACCTTCATGCCTTATAAAATGAATCTTTTTAACAGTGGTAAGCACATTTCTGAGACTACGAGCTCCGTTGAGAGGACGTTCGCGAATTAATTAAAAATATTCATTTTATAAGGCAGGAAGTGTAACAATGACCTAATGTCACCGGCCACCATTGAAAAATCGAAATCTAACTGCTGAATGCCAGTGGTTACGTCGGCGAGAGCGACCGATGTAAAGCAAACTGTGGTTCGGTCGGTGTAAAGCCATCGGGGCAGATGCAGCTAAGATATACCGATTTTTCTTCTTTTTCTAGAAAAGAATGCTCTTATAACCAGCTCTTGGAGCCTTGCAGCGCTCTAGTAATATAATTTAGGAACACAATGGATTAGCACTTTAATTTGCAAAAACATGCAACCAGGGAGTTAGGTTTGGTTTGTTTTTTTCGTGTTTCCGGGCGCGTCAACTGCTTAGGTCATTAGTGCCGGTAGTGTGGTGCATGTTTTTTCTCGGGAGACGGTGGTGATCTTCACCCGCTGGATGGCGAGATCCGGCGCCGACCTACCGTCGGCTAGTGGGGTTCCCCCTAACCAGGACTCTCCCACCAGCGGGGCACCGCCACCAGTCGGGAATAGTTCTTAGCTCCCGACTGGTTTCCCAATGTATATGGTAGTGTAGTGCATGTAAATGTAAATGTGTGTTAGGAAGGGGAGAGGGTAGGATAAGGCAGAGGAAGAAAACATCACATGCGGTCAGTGGCCTGTTTGATACAGTACTCGGCATTCGCATGGTATTGATCGGAGAAACTACGGAAACTACGGTCAGAGCGGCCGGCCGCTGATTACTCCTCGGACAGCGACTGAATTCGACCTAGCTGAATAAGCTAGTGTCGAAAATCCTGCCGCCGTCAGGACTCGAACCTAGAACCTCCCGGTCAGAGGCGCTGCAGTGACATCAGTTGATGCACTGAACTACCGCTCCCTGTCAACCAGGGAGTTCCAACAATGACTGCTGTTACGAACGCATTCACAATGGGCGAGCGCTATGCACACAAAATTAATTTGGGCGTAAATGAGTTCAGATGCGAATTAGAAATTTTCTCCTAAGAGAAATGGTCAACAACGAAAGAAAAAGTTAGAGGTGTCGATACAAAACCAGCATCAGTTCTTTTGCTTTAATTAGAATGAAAACGTTAGGCGACTCTGCGTTTTTCGAGGTTGCTTTACTGCTCAATTTCACGTCGCCAGTCCACGCCCACTTTCCTGCTTTCTAGTAGTAGTCATCCAATGTTACAGACTCTCACAATTACATGTCAGAAGCTTAATCTGTCTCATCTGGTGTTTCACTGAAGACGCCGCATCACTTGTTCCAGCGGGGAAGAACACCGCCACCTACTGGAATTTAAGATGCACTACACTTACGTGAACAATGACCTTAGGACATGACCTGTCCGCAAACACACAATAATTAATCAATCATTCAAATTTAGTGTCTGCATATTGGAAGAGGAATTTCTAGTCACAGCCGCGAAGATAAGGCTGTAGTGATGGGATGGGACCCTCCTACATGAATTGTCGCATCTATAACTGTGCATGTAATGACAAACATGCCCACATGTGACCTCTGAGTGTTCCTACATATGGTTCGAAATAACACATAATCTCGAAAGTGAGACCGATGATCGATGGAACTTTGTCAGTAAACGTTTACTAATCCCAGAATTTCATTTCCGTGTCCTTGATTTGAATTCTATGGTTAGCTTCATTTGATTTTGCAAAATTTTCAAGTGTGCAGACATTCTTTGAGGCACCTACAAATGAATTACGCGATGGTTAAACTGTAATAACATGCATCTTAAAATTTTGCTGCTTTCAGATGTGATCCGAAATGTAAGAGCATCTTCTACTGAATTCTAGCGATAAACATCACAGAAATTTACTGGAAATTAAGAAATGAAGAAAATTATTTTTATTTTTATTAGAGTGTAATGGAAACATTGCAACAATTTTTGTCTCTGAACGGTATGATCCTAGCAGGAACAAATTAATTGTTTGGCAACAGGGAAAATCCAACTAGAGAGGAGAGAGGGAATGATCTTTGGCATCTTCTTTCCCCTGCGTCAATTCGCATCCTGTCCATTATAATTCAACGCAATTAGTGTCATGCTCGTTTCTTCGCTTGGGCGTTTACGTCCTGCCCTTTCCGAGACACGTGATCACTGGAGACCGGAAAAATATGTAGTATGAAACGCCAAAATATGTACATAAATATTTAATGAAAACCGTAAGAATATGCAATAAATATGTAAAATCGGATATAATATGTAATATTAAAATACATTTACATAATGCGAACTTACTGTTATAAAAAAATCCTACGCAAATTTTAAAAACAATGCAAATGGTTTAAAATTCATTTGAAAAGCGCAAACATCACAAATAGTTTGCACCATAGAACATTCCCATAGGTAGTTAAACTATCACAAATTGTTAACTAGGAATGTAGGTTTGCAGCCAGAATAGACGCAATAGTAGGCATCGTACAAACTGGCGATATCTACGACCAGCAAACAATCACTGCATCATTGAATATTCTCATCGAAGTGTCGCATGACAGCGATTGCCAAGAGTCCTTGGAAATTAAGGTGAAAGGTCGCCAAACGCGGCTCCTTTTCACACCTAAAGGGGAAAACGATCTGTCGCTGCCACGCCTTTCCCGCCACTGAGATAACTGAAACAGACGCTCGGGATTGTGAGAATATCCGAGTGCGTCTTCACGAAGCATATCTCGAATAGAGTATACAGTAATAACAAAGGAAAAATTGATACATTTTTTGAAAATACGTCTTTTCATAAAAAAAATATGCAAGAAAATCAAAACAAAATGATAAAATTAAAAAAATGTGAAAATTGCGTAATATGTAAAATTGTAAATGTAAATGTAAATATGTAAATGTAATTTAGTATCAAATATGTAAAAATATGTAACGAAAAAATGGATATTGTGTTAGGACAGCGACAATTCGCCAAGATTAAAATTTTGAGTGCGGTAAGTATACAGACAAAAAATATGTAATTACATAAAAAATCCGGTCTATAGTGATCACGGTCGTGCTTAACCGTTGCCTGCCTTTGTGAAGCGTGGCAAGAGCGATCATGACGGAGGGGGGCAATGATTAAGGATGATACAGCGGGTTTCACTGTCTTGTTGGGAGGTTTGTTTTCATACATCACCACGAACACGGTGTTTTGCACGGGAATGAACCAGCAACCTTCGGCTCCGCACAATGTATTTCAACCCAAACATTTGCTTATTCTGGACCTGATATTCTTTGTCTCAAATAATTTGGTTAATATCAGAAATTTATATAAATGTAGAAAAAAGTTTTTGATGTTGCACCTAAGGCCCAGGATCTTTCGGGCATGTCTTTTGAAACACCTCCGTTCTGCCCTGTATTACTGGGGATTTCGTAACAAAAACAAGAGCTCTCACACAAATTCACTAAATCGAGAGGAAATTTCTGGTAACACTGGATATCACGTCGAAATTCATATAATATTCCTGGCTTAAGTCACTCAGAAGACATTTCTCATTATCGTTTTCATTATGAAAAGATATATTTGGCCTGCTTTGAGCAGACTGGTCAAGAAGCACTCGTAGATAACATGGTTTTGGGGTCCTAGCTGAAAGAAATTTTAAGAGCGGTCAGAGAGAAAGTGGAAGGGAAAGAGAAAAAAGAAAGAGAGAGAAAGTATTTGTTTAATTGCCGCATCCAAGCACAAATTTGTTTCTCCTAAATTATTGATTTCGTAGAACGACGAGATAGTAGTGATTCGGGAGCCCTTGAGGAACAATATCTGCCATCCGGGAACTATCAATTAAAACTAGTCTTCGAATGGTCCTCTAGAGGGTAGTGTTTCCACTTGAGCCGAAATGCCGTATGCGTGCGAGGTAGGAAGCAAATCTTGGTCGAAGATCCGCGTAGACATTCGAGTGCGTAGGCGCCTGATCTTCACGGGACCACTTGACCTCACCAAATTGCGATGACTGAGCTCAGCGAGACGTCATTCGTTGCGTGACGTCATCTCGTGCGTTCAATTGGAGCCACTAATCGACTGCAACACAACCGTACGAATTGAGCTCTGAATTTGCTGTCCTCTGTTTCTTCAATGAATTCTAAGGAGCGCCCTCACACTGACACTTGGACAGCTCGTATGTGTGTGTGTGTGTGTCTGTGTGTGAGTGAGTGAGTGAGTGAGTGTGTGTGTGTGTGTGTGTGTGAGAGAGAGAGAGAGAGAGAGAGATGCAGAAAAGATATAGATAGTCATAGAGAGAGACAGTGACGGACTGAGAAAGGGACAGAGATACGAAGAGAGACAAAGTGAGAGGGAGAAAGAGATGGAAGCACATCTGATACATACATTTTTGTCTTACGGTACTCGTATATGTCTGATGTCTGAGGACTTCTCCTGACCTTAATGATGCAGAATTATCTCAGGAAACCATGAAAATGTCCAATCAGAACATCCTACCTCTAGGATTCTTATCCAGGCTGTTGACAAAATTGACCAAACTCTTTACTGCACCTTATGTTTGCCAGGTTCGAGACTCAATCATGTGACCTCGCATGCCAATCCTTTTTGCGAACAGTACCAAATACACTAGTGCCGCTGGTTTGTTTGTTTGCTTGTTTGTTTGTTTGCTGGTTGGTGGGTTAGTGATTCCGTCAACAGTTCAGGTCATTAGTCCCGTAAGTGTAGTCCATGTTCCCCCTCGGGAGATGGCGGAGATCTTCCCCCGCCGGATGGCGAGATCCGGCGCGGACCTACCGTTGGCTAGTGGGGTTTCCCCCTAACCAGGACTCTCCCACAAGCGTGGCACCGCCCCAGCCTGGACACGCTCTAAGCTCCCGACCGATCTCCGGGAATATGTGGTAGTGTAGTGCATGTTAGAGTACGTGTGTGTGTGTGTGTGTGTGTGTGTGTGTGTGTAAGATCAGAGGATAGGACAGGGAAGAGGAACGAAAGATCGCGCGCGGTTCATGGCCCGTTTGTTAGGGTACTGCTCCGGCATTCGCCTGGTGTTGATGGGAGAAACCACGGAATACCACTGGTCAGAGCAGCCGGCCGCGAGAATTCTCCTCCAGACAGCGACTGAATTCGACCTCGCTGTAAAGCTAGTCCTGCGACCGTTGGGACTCAAACAAAGAACCTCCGGTTAGGGGCGCTGCAGTGACATCAGATGATGCATTGGTACTAGCTACACCGCTCCCGGTACTAGTGTGGCTTGTTATTGCACTCTTTATGTATCAATTATTACGATGTAAATGTTTTTTGCCATGGCCATGCATTTTATAGTTGATACATTTATATTGAAACATCAATGCATCGCGAGACATCGCAAAAATGAACATCACGGCCTGCACGCCGCCTGGACCCGTTCTCCTGCCGTCTTCTCCTCCGAGGCAGTGCGGCGCGGCAGCAGTGCCGCGCGGGCGGAGCGGAGCAGAGCGGTGAGGGGGGGAGGGGAGGGGAGGGAGCAGCGGAGGAGTGGGGGGGGGAGGGACAAGGAGAAGAGAGGCGGGGAGGAGACAGGCGGAGTGGCAGCGTCGCACAGTGATTCAAGTTGAACGAGCAGCAAAACGAAGTACTTCACGTCGTGATCTTCTTCTGTTACCGGTAGCGGTAGCTCAGTGCATCAACTGATGTCACTGCAGCGCTTCTCACCGGGAGGTCCTAGGTTCACACTCCCCACGGCGGCAGGATTTTCGGCACTAGCTTTTCAGCTAGGTCGAATTCAGTCGCTGCCTGGAGGAGAATTCTAGCAGCCGGCTACTCTGATCGGCAGTTTTCCGGGGTTTCTCGGATCAACACCAGGCGAACGCCGGAGCAGTACCCTAACAAACGGGCCATGGACCGCGCGCGATCTTTCCTTTCTCTTCCTTGTCCTACCACCTCCCATTACACACACACTCTTACATGCACTACACTACAACATATTCCGGGAGACCGGTCGGGAGCTTGGAGCTTGTCCCGGCTGGGGCGGTGCCCCGCTGGTGGGAGAGTCCTGGTTGGAGGAAACCCCACTAGCCGACGGTAGGTCGGCGCCGGATCTCGACATCCAGCGGGGGAAGATCACCGCCATCTGAGAAAAACATGCACTACGCTAACGGGAATAATGACCAAAGCAGTTGACGCGCCCGGAAACACGAAAAATTAATCAATCAATCTTCTGTGTGGAGCATTGTTGTCCGAGATGTCTGACGCTTCTAGTCCCGAAGACCTTCGACTAGGCATAACCAGGTCGGACTTAACCATTGTTTAGAGAATTCTAGCGGCCGGCAGCTCGGATCGATAGCTTTCCGTGGTTTCACTGATCAATTCTAGGCGCATGTCAGAGCTATGACAAACGGTCCACGAACTAACTCGACCTCCAGTTATAACCTAACCGACCTCCAGTGTTTTCTAAATTTTCTGTTGGCATAAAGAGTTTTTGTACAACAGCAGTTAGTAGATCTGACTGGCATAGGGGCTAACGCTCGGAGAACAGTCTTCCTTCTACGGCCAGACCGACGCTTATGAGTTACACATTTTGAGTTATACAAGAAACACACACACTGTGCTTGATCTCCTTGTTCCGTTCTCCTTATCTTTCTCAAACGTACTTACATGCACTACACGTCGACATGTGTCGGGGGACCAGTCGGAGGTTTCTTGGAGCTTGTCCAGGCTGTGGGTGATGCCTCACTGGAGGAGATTCCTCGCAAGATGACGAATAGGTCGGCGCCGGATCTCGTGTTTCAGCAGGGAAAACAACATAACCCTCTTCCGCGATGTAACATGCACCACACTCATGGGACTAATGGCAGTTGACGCGCCCGAAAACTATGATTCTGGTTAGAATATGATGACGCGTCGGAAAAATTTTGATCTTTTACAATTTTTAATCAATATCATGAAAAGGAAGTTGTCTATTTGTTGTAAGTAGCTTTTCTACTTTTGAGACAACGTAAAACTTTTTTATGTATAACTGATTTTATTACATCTCCGTTGGTCATTACATATAACTTTTCCTTGCAACGTTTTGGAATCTAATTTGTTCTATGATCAGGCTACATCACCTATAAAATAATTATTATGCACTACAGCAGTTGACCTCTACTTGCTAATCTTGCTATTATACATATTTAGCAGTTGATCCTTACAAAAGAAAAAAATATTAATGGTGGAGACTATATACCCAAAACGTAACAATTTACTTTAAAACTATGACAGAATAGAATATATTTATCACTAGTAATAATGGTATTTATAAACTCTTAGAGATACTAAGTAAGACAGTCATTGTAAATCTCTAAGAGCCGGTAGTATGAAATGCGTAATGTAACTAGGCTATGATGTTGCAGTCAGTAGTAGGGTATCCTCTTGTTTAAGTGGTAAGGAGTAACGGACGTTGTAAGATGTCCAATTACTTTGATGTGATCTTATATTATTGAATTTTATTACGAATGTAACCATTGTATTGTGTATATGGTGGAATTATAAGGGCGAGTGTTTTATAAGAATACATATTTTTTGGTGTAGTTATAGATTGGGTATGTTTGTAGTGTGTAATAATTATTTTATAGGTGATGTAGCTTGCTGATGGTAGAATTTCGGAAAATTCAGAGTGTTTCATGAAAAAGATACATGCGGCAATTTAAGAGTATTTTGCTTTTTTTTCGAGGAAAAAATATTACAAAATTTGGAGCAATTTTTAGAAAAATTTGAAAACGTTGCGGCTTCATTTCCAAATTTAAAACATTCATTTCGAATTCAAGGGACGGCGATATCAATAACATATCAATCGATTTTGGAGAAAATCCTATTCGCGGTTGAGCAGTTGTGCACAGACAAGCTCAGGCTGAGACTGACAGATGCCTTTAACCAATTTCAATAATTGAATAATTGGCGAAAAAAAATTTTTCAACACAACGAAATAGCGGAAGTAATTTGGAACACATTGGAACAAGGTTTATCCCCTTTTTCAGTATCAGAGTCCCATGATATGAGTTTTCCTGTCGAAAAATCGCCATTTTTGTGGCAACTTTATAATCTATCCTTTTTTCTACGGAAGTTGTATGGGAGAAAGTAAAATCTAATAACATGCCCAGAAATTTTATTAAAATAACCGTGGAACTTACTGAAATATCTTCTCTTTTCATTTTTTATCTAATGCAAAAATGTTACAACACTGCGTTTTTCCGAAAACTACTGAGTTCGTCTGCGAAATTGCGTATGTTTTCAATTGTATCTTCATACTTATTTGAATTTTGTTAAACAAGTAAAATATATATAATGCATCAGTCTCTTGGCAAAGTTCGAGAGTTTCTGTGATTACATTAAAGTTGCTTCCGACTCATTTTGAAAAATTGATTACGTGTAATACAGTATAACATGAAAAACGTTTCAGCATCCCCCTACTATTACATTAATAACCTAAATAGTTGAATTGCTACACCTAAATTGCTGCCCTCATAGCACATAGGGACGTCAGTGTCATCGTTTCCACTGCGTTTCGTTCGTCGTGGACCACTGCGCCTCCGTAGAGTCCTGCACTACCTGCTGGCTCGCCTGCTGAGACCTTGAGCCGCACGTGTGGACGCCAACCTGTCACGCGACCCCCGTTCCCACTCGCCTCTACGTATTCATGCACCTATCCCATCCCATCTGTCTATCTTCCCATCAGTATTCCTATCTATCTACCTATCTATCAGACTACATATATATCTATGAGTCTACATATTTACCTATCAGTCTATCTATCTATACATCAGTCTACCTATAAGTCCGTCTATCTATCTATCTATCTATCTATCTATCTATCTGTCTGTCTCTCTGTCTGTTTGTCTGTCTATCTACCTATCTCTCTACCTACCTACCTACCTATCTGTGTGTCTATCCATCTGACTACCCGTCTGTCTACCTGTCTACCCATCTTTTATTCCATCCCCCTCTCTCTATCTATCCATCCATCCACCTATCTATTTATCCATCTATCTGTCCGTCCGTCAATATATATCTTTCATCTTTTCCTTCTTTTCTTCTCCTTTTACTTCTTTTTCTTTCCTTCTTCTGTCTCCACGACTTTAATGCTCTGCACCTCTTTTTGCCGAAATATGCTCTGAAATATGGTCTGTAAAGTATATTTATCTATTACAACACTATTTCCCATAAATTTTTCGGTCAGTGCATGCATCTGCCGCTTCACCTTACGATAACGCTCAATGCAATTTGTATTGTTAGTTTATTGGTATTGTTAGTTTCCACAAATTTATGGAATTGATATTGTTACTTTCCGCAAATGAATGGTTACCGTTAAATATTCGTTCCATATTTATGCACATTTTAAGTGAGTTTAATTCCTCAGTACAGGGAGAAAATATTAATTTGATTGAAATCCGCTCCCTACTTATGAGCCTCCTGAGTTAGTCTTCAGAGAATGTGGCCCTCTTTCAGAGAACCAGTACTTCCATGGGCTCGCGCGTAGAATATCCTTCTAACGACTGACAAACACAATGGACCGATATTACTCAACATTGGAGAAGTGAATATGGTATTCGGTGTACAATATCGTACTTGTACGCAATATGCATATATACCTATGTTTCAAAGTAAAAAGCAAACACCAATTTAGCTTCTAGGCTAAACACATCAGGTAGGCGTACGTTTGGCAGTCCTTAATTCACATTAAGAGCACGATTGGTTTTGGTCATCAGAGAGTGCACTATTATTTGTTTTTAAATGTTTAAAGCACTTAAATGGCCCATTTTCGTTTTTCACTAATACATTCCTTACTTTTTATCATCCCATTCCATTTGTTTCAAATGCAGTTGCAACAAAAGCAGCAAAATAATGTGGGTTCTTTTCTGAAAAAGAACAAAACTCGGGTAAGATTTAGATTTTATGTAGGCTACTAGAAACCTTTTGAAACAAGGTCATATTGACATTTATCAGTCAGGTTTCACATCAATGGGGCGTTTCGTGAAATGAATACCGATTAGCAAGTGGAACTTGTATCTGATCAACGAAGCTGATATTCTTGTTCCTGCATGAGGATATTTTTGGCAATTTTCGATTGAAAAACAGATGTTACGGATTATTTTCACTATACCATACTATTCATAACATCATTTGTACCACAATGTCATTAGTTTATAACAATTTCTGTATTTGTATTGCCAATTACGTAGTACAAGTATTATCAAAATTAAATTTCTTGAATTTAGTAATATCAGCAATGGACTATATTCCTCCTATAAAAGCAGGAAGCGCGGGAGGGGGCGACATGTTGGACAAAATAAATGGTTAATCCGGTTTTACCAAACATCGTAATAGTTCATTATAACAAAAACGAACAAATTCTCATTTAATCATCCTAAGAGCATGAACCGTTGATCATGTAAGCCCGATAAGACTACGTTATAAAAATGTATGCAGTCATTCCGTACACCAAATATGCAAAGCCGTCGAAACATTGGGCCCAAAAGCTTTCAATTAACATTATGCAAATGAGATAAAACACTATTCCAGGTTAAATAAAAGGAGTTTTCAGAAAACATTTGTTTCTTTATTTGGCCATTAATTTCCCCGAGGTAGCCCAGACCGGTTCTGCCCACTGTGTTCCGGAGCCCGTCCGCGGAGCGGTGACGATGGTGGGAGAGGGGTAGAGAGTGGGGGAGGGGGCAGGGGGGCGGGGCGGAGACTCCCTCGAGGCCACTGGGGACGCCCGACCCGACTCGCCGCGGCAGTTAGCCGCGCGCTCGCTTTTTACACATTGTTTACCAGATGTGGTAAAAAGCGCTGCGGTCGTCTCCACTGCCGTCACCGCCGCCTCTGCCGGTTGCCTGCAACGGAGGCGCTCCGTCACTGCCTGGCCTCAGAGCCGACTGCGTCCTGCTGTGCCCGCTTACACTCTGCATTAGCGCGTCTCCCCGCGTCTTTTCACATCCCCGCACTGCTCGTGCACTCAGCCTCCGGCCCCGGCCCCCCCCCTTTGTCCCCATCTTTGCCTCCGTCCCGCTCCCTCTGTAGTTCCTGCCCCCACCCCGCGTTTGCTCTGCCCCGCCCCACCTGTCCCCTCCGTCTTTGCCGTCGTCCCCGTCCCAGTGCTCATCTCAACCATTGCTTTTGTCACCGCCTTAATCCCCGCTCTCGTTTCTGCCCTCGTCCCATACCCACCTCCGTCCTCACCACCGTCCCCGTCCCGACCTCCGTACCCGTCCCCACCTCCGTACCCGTCCCCACCTCCGTACCCGTCCCCCCTTCGTCCCCGCCCCAATTTTGCTGTCGCACCCATCCCCACTTCCGTCGTTGCTTGGCCCCGTCCTCGTTCCCCTGCATAGTCCATGTCCCCGTTCCCGACGTTGTGCCCGTCAGGTCCCGCGCCATTCCCGCCCGGCTCCACCCGTTTCCTATTCCACCTATTACATCAGAGCGCTCCTTCCCCCGTCTTCTTCCCGACCCTGGTCCCCGCCGCTGTCCCCACACCCCTACGCTCCCCATAACCGTTCCTATTCACCCACTTCGCTGCAGCTCTCATCGCCCCCTACCCCCTGCTACTGCATCTAACCCGACCCTGCTTCGTACAGCTGTTCCCTCTCGCTTCTGGTGTCGCACGCGCACCTCCGTCCCCACCTCGCCCCTGGTCCACGCCCCTCCCGCCGACACCACCACGCCGCCCCTGCTGCCCAGCGCCGTCTCCGAGCCCCCCTCCTGCCCCTGCGGCGTCGCCGAAGCCTCCTCCGCCGCTGTGGCCCGTCTCCGCCCCTCCACGCCCCTGCCACCCACCTCAGCTCCCTTGTCCGCCTTCGCTCCCGCCGCCGCTGCAGTCGCAATCGTCGTCACCATTCCCCTCGCTCTCCCACTCCCGGAGTCTCAGTATCGCCCCCGCTTGCTGCTCTGCAGCCGCCATCGCCGCTATCCTCCTCCATCTCGGCGGGTCATCCTCCGTCATTTCCACCGCCTTCTCAGCTCGCCCTGCTCCCCGCTTTTATCCCCGCTGCCGCCTCATCTATGCTATCTCCGACTCCTTACAGTCTCCACTGTCACACATGTTATCCTCACATGCTATGGCAGACATGGCCGCCGATCCTACCCGCTGAACCGGCCTCCGTTCCCACTTGCCACTACCCGTTAGTATTCATCCGCCATCCCCACCTCCTCTGCCGTCACCGTCGTCTCTATCATCTGTACTCCACTTCACTATTCCACTGCAGCGCCTCTGACCGGGAGGTCCTAGGTTCGAGTCGTGACGGCGGCAGGATTTGCGACACTAGCTTTTCCGCTAGGTCGCATTCAGTCGCTGTCTGGAGGAGAATTCTAGCGGCCGGCTGCTCTGATCGGTAGTTTTCCGTGGTTTCTCCGATCAATGTCAAGCGAATGCCGGAGCAGTACTCTATCAAACGGGCCACGGACCGCGCGCGATCTGTCCTTCCCATTCCTTGTCCTATCTTCTTCCCTTACACACACACTTACACTAACATGCACCACACTATCACATATTCCGGGAGACCGGTCGGGAGCTTAGAGCTTGTCCCGGCTGGGGCGGTGCCCCGCTGGTAGGAGAGTCCTGGTTAGGGGGAAACTCCACTAGCCGACGGCAGGTCGGCGCCGGATATCGCCATCCAGCGGGGGAAGATCACCGCCATCTCCGGAGAAAAAAACATGCACTACACTAACGGGACTAATGACCAACGCAGTTGACGCGCCCGGAAACACGAAAAAATGAATCAATCAACTTTACTATTCCCATCCATGGCAGCCCGTCAGTTGTAGTGTCTTACATCCACTCCCATTACTGCCGCCACTGCCTCCATTTCGCTCCTTCTCCCCTTCTCGTCCCCGCTGCTGTCCCCTTCTGGCCGCTGCCATCGTATTCCTGTAATGTCCGTCGCCTCACTGTGACACTGTCCCACCCGCAATCATCACCGCAGTCCCTACCTCCTGGCTCATCTGCTGACCCTCTCTGGCCCCCGCAGCGCCAACGTCCCCTCTGTCACCGTGACTGTCTTCATCATCTCCGCATCACCACCCCTTCTCCGTGGTCGGTGAGCTGCGGAAACTTTCATTGTCACCGCGACTCCACCCTTCTCCTCATCTCTTCCCCGCTGCTGCCCTCTCCTGGCCTAGGCAGCGCATTACTGTAATGTCACACCCGTAATCATCACCGTATCCGACCCCCCTCCCCACCTTGTGGCTGTTCCGCAGTCCCTCTCTCGCTGCCTCTATCACCGCCGCCGTCTCCATCATCTCTGCATCACTGTACCGATCTCCCCTCCCCCCGCGGCCGCTCAGAAGCTACGTCATCCGTCTCGTCTCTCCACCGCTTCCCCCCTTATCCCTGCCGCCCCCTTCGGGCCCCTGTCCCCACATCACTGTCGTGTCCGTCACCTCATCGTACCCACTGTCACACCCACACTCATCTCCGCCGCCGGTCCCCCACCCCCTGAATGTCACGCAATCCCTCTGTCGCCCCCCGCCCCGCTCCCACCGCCAGCGCACAGCCATCCTCTCCGCATCGCCCGTCGCCCGCAGCCGCTCGGCTGCCGCATCTTCCCCTCCCACCTCCGCCGCCGCCGCCTCGGGGCCAGCACTCGCGCCGGGCGGCGAGCGGCAACAGCGGCTGTGCTTCGCGGCGAGGTCACCCCTAGCGTCGACGGGCGGCCGCTCACGGCTCGGGCGGGCGCAGAGGGGGTCGGGGTGGGACAGGACGGGCTCTGCGTGGAGCGGGGAGGGGTGGGGCGGGCACGGGACGGAGCGGTCTCAGGAGGGGCGCTTTGCGGTCGCGGGAGGGGGCGGGGGCGGGGAGGGAGCGGGGCGGGCGCGGTGGCGGCCGCAGCGACGTGAGGAGCGAGCGCGGGGCGGGGCGCGGACGGGAAATGGAAGGACGGGGGGAGGGGCTGGGAGAAGCGGGGCGGACGCGGCGCGGGCGCGGGGTGGGCATGGGTAGACGTGGGAGGCTGGCACGGGGCGGAGCGGGCGGGATGGGCGGGGTGGGCGGGGTGGGGCGGACGGGATGGGCGCAGAGAGAGGGGAGCGGAGCAGAGACGAGGCAGGACGGGCTCCTGGGTGGAGCGGGAGGAGGTGGGGCGGCCACGGGGCGGAGCAGGCGCAGGAGCAGGTGCGGGGCGATGCGGGCTCAGGGCGCTTGGCGGTCGCGGGACATGGGGCGGGGAGGGCGTGAGGGGAAGATGCGTGGCGGGGAAGGGCGTAGCGGGGAGGGGAGTGTCGGGGAGGGGCGGGGAGAGGCGTGGCGGGGCGGGGCGGGGCGGTGCTGACGCGGGGCGGACGCGGGGCGGACGCGACGCGGAGCGCAGGTGGGCGGGGTGGGCGCGGAGTGGGCGTGAGGCGAGCGCGGGGGCAGGCGCGTGGCGGTCGCGGGGTGGGGCAGAACGAAGCGCGGGGCGGCGCCAGGGCGGCGCGGGGTGGGCGGAGTGGGCATGAGGCAGGCGCGGGGCGGTCGAGGATGAGCGCAGGCGGGCGCGGGCGGAGTGGGAGTGAGCGCGGGGCGGGGAGGCGAGGGTAGGGTGCGGGAGGAGGAGATGGGACCGCTCCGCTCCGAGGATACGATCAAGTGGGCTGTGAGAAAAAAGACGAGGAAGAACGGCGACGCGCCGAGAAAAAATTACAATAACAGGCTGTTTTCACGACGCCTCTGCCATGAATTATTAGTGTCATCTCCATTAACGGTTGGCTGGATGGCAGGCTTGTTTAAGTGGCCTTGGCTTGTAATGAAATAATGGCCGAATGGACTGAATGTTTCATTAATGTCTTGGAGAATTCTCAAACCATGGATGCCTCGCGACAGACTCGAACCCGCAACTTCTCGGCTCTGCGCGGGCTGAGTAGCGATCGTGATCGATTTTCTTACTAATAACATATGTTCCCAATTGACTGGCCTGGAACTAAAGTTGTCCATGAAACATTTTCGCTAAAATCAAGGTTATGATAAATTTGATCTCAGCAGGTTAAGCATCTACACATTCTAAGTGGTCTATGTGTCATTTGTCGTAGTAGATGCCGCAAAGCACCACTTTAGTATTGGCGGATAGTTTTAACGTTAGTCAAGTCTTAAGAGGACTAAGTCACATTGTACCATAAGAACCATAGACCACTTTAGTTCAATGCTAGTCAATTGTAAATTGATAGATTGTCGTAGCGGTTTCTTGACAAAAGTTTATCAACAGTTCTCATTTTTTCATCATTTTCTTTTTATTGATCTTGAATTTACATAGATCAATACTATAGTACTTTTACACATGTATTTTGGTGGCTTAAATTAACCTTAAAATTAACTTAATTCTAAAACTAACTACTTAGGATAAGGGATCTCATGAAGCGCCTTACTTATTCAACTCTGACTGCATGTTCAAAAAGCTTGAATTAGGAACCTATTTTTGATTCTAGTACGGGAATCTGGGTTGAAATGGGATAGATGGTCGTTATGGTTGATGTATAAGTAGAATTATCTGGAGATCTCGGTAATTAACGGGATGATGTACGGAATATTTAGTTCTTTGTGTAACTGAAGATTTGAAACGAGCCATGGGGCTTGAGTAATTGCTCTGAGGTATTTATTTTGAACTATTTGAATTTTGTTTAAATTGGTCCTTTAGGCATTTAACCCGATGGGACACGCATAGGTCATAATAGGTCGTATATAATTTTTGTACAGGGCTATTGCGATGTTTAGAGAGAGTTTGCTTTTGTAATTAATGAGTGGCTTTAGTTGAAGGATCTTTACTTTTGCTTGGCGTGTTTTTGCATTTATATGGTCTTTCCAGTGGAGCTTAGTATCCAGATTTAATCCTAGATATTTGATGTTTTGATTACGTGGAGTCCAGGGAATTGGTGAGTTATTAATTTGCAGGGGCGAGGGGTGAACATTTGTCTGAGTGTGAAAATTTTTGCGTTAGATTTTTCGGCATTGTCAACAGTTCTCGAACGAAGAAGTTTCTAAAGTTAAACAAACACATTTCTCAGTGCCAATGTTTCTTCGCTGATAAATTTGCTAAAGAAACGTTATGTTTCTGCAGTTTGGCCTTGGCGTCCGTTTATCCTTCTGTTTTCGACCGGCACTCGTCATACACTCTAACACGCTGTGTCCTTCAAGTTATTTGTCGGATATCGATGCTAACGAATTGAGTAATGTTTGCGCCTTTTTCAGACTTATTTTAGCAGTGTTCATTTCAGAAACGTGTTTAGAGAATGTCTTGAATAACATATTAATTACTCACAACAGTGATCACTTACTGTTGAAGATAATTTCGAGTTGTATATTAACTGATATAATCTATGTAAAAGTATGTTTGTGTATCTTCTTTGTACATCCGGTTGTTGTTTTGATGTCATTCTAAGTTCTATATAATCTTGCGTTTTCTATCCACTGAATGCATCTCTTTACACGTTTTTTGCCCACCAATTTGCAACTCTAGATAAACAAAGAAACGTGCAGGCAAAAAAAAAAACTAGTTGAAGAAGCCGAAAATAACCCCCTTTAGAGGGCTCTGCATTGATACAGTTGATGCCCATAGACACCGGCGGTCCCAAGCTCAAGATCTTCGTCAAACATCATTGCATACATTATATCTCAATCGGACCATTTGTACACTATATTGTGATGTAATTATCTGTATATCCTTGACAGAAAGATGTCCATTCAGTCGAGCAAGAAGCCTGAGCGTGGTGGGGAGCTCATGCGATACCAAATAAGAAATTTACAGCACCAGAGCTCTGTAAGTTTGGGCGGAAAGGACCGGTGCAACGAACACTATTAAATGCAACACGCATATTGTAAAAAAGACCACTTTATGGTGAGAAAGTTTGCAAATGGCAAAACAGCGCTCGGGCTCTGATCATCTGTTCAGGACAATGGACCGCATAAAAATTTAGCCTTCTCCCTCGCCTGCGTTCCGAAGTTCAGTACGACACTCATCATCACCTGTACTTGTACGAATCCTGAAAAACATAGTGTCAACAATGAACTAATTTTTGTGCGCAATATCCCGAAAAGTCGTTGCATTAAAACGCAATGGGAGGCGCCAATCGATGGACGGACCATGTCTCATTTGCCGCCAGACCTTCGAATCAGAGCCGTCGGCGGCCAGCGGAACTGCCGATCCGGCGGCAAGCGGTGTCCTCCACGCGCCGAGGGGCGCTGGTCATTTGAATATATATTAAAAATAAACGGGGGAACGACTTTCGCAACTACCGCCGGCGGCAATTTTAAAACCTCCGCCCCACCGAAAAGTACAGCAGACAAAAGAGGACAGGCAGAGACCTACAATGCGAGGAAAGGGCTGATTGACGGCGAAATTGGAACCAGAACTGTGGACGACGTGGTGGGTGGCAGAAGCGTAGAACTGAAGGTGGGCGAGAAGCTGAATCTCTACGTCCGACAGTCTTGGACGTGACAGCAAGGGCAAGGCTGGACGCTCGCGCGCAGACGAGCCCGTGGCGGTGTGGGCATGGGGAGGATGGGTTCGGGCGGGGCCGGCGAGGCGACGGGCATCAGTACCGCGGAGCATGACTGGTACGGGGCTTGAATGGGGGGCGCGGAGAATGACGGGCGCGATGAATGACAGACACTGGGAATGACGGGCACAGTGAATGACGGGCGCGGGAATGACGCGAACAGGGCATGACGGCTGCGCGGGACATGAGGCAGACCGTCCGTGGGACCGAAAGCGGGTAAGGAAGGGCCACCGGGCGTCGCGTGCGGGGCCGGGCGGGTGCGGGCATGCGCGTTTCCGGCTGTGCGGAGCGAGGAGGACGGTGAAGCCGTTCGCGCCGTGTTCATTGCTCTTTCCGAAGCGCGACCGCCGGAGCCGCGGAATGCGAGACGAAGAGAAGAGAATGAGAGGGGGAAGAAGAAAGGAAGTGATGATGGAACATTGCATGACGGAGATGTGAAGAAGGATGAGGAAGGAGAGCGGGGCTATGTAAGAGGACATGGGAACGTAAAGAGAAAGACGAAAACGAAAACGCAAGTGGAACCGGATAGCTGGGGGTCGGAAATGAAGCAGCAAACAGAAGGGAAGAGCATGAAGAAGCAGTTTAAGGACGAAGGCGGAGTAGAAAGGCAACGTGAAGAACAAGGGGTAAACTATTGGTGTAAGAGTCGGGGTGGACAAAGGGAAAATATGTCAAAGCGAATGCAGGAGAACACGTTTTGGAAAAGACTATTGGTGTAAGAGGCGACGGAGGTCGTGGAACGAAAAGAAGTAACAGAGTGACGAGGGAAACGCGTAGATGTGTAGTGGTCAAAGAGGGCTGCGATCGAGGAGGGACGGGGATGTGACAGCGGACACGGATGTGACGGGTGAAAATAAAAGTAGAAGGAAAAGGTGCATAGACGGAGAGGAAAATGGAGGGGGATGAAGCGTGGAAGAGAAACGTGGTTGTAAAGGACAATAGGAAACGCACAAGAAATGTTTGCTCTATGAAAGGTGGCTACGAGAAAAGAGACAAAAATGTACGTGAATGAGGAGTGGGAGGCAGAAGAAAACTTTTGGGAGGCGAGGGAATGGCCATGGAGGGCACGAACGAAAAAGAACGTAAAGTATTGCAGAAGGAAAAGAGGTGTGTGAAGGCGGCGCTGATACAAAAGCAAGAGGAATAAGATGTATAGGTGGAGGAGAAGGAGGAGGAAGGAGCAGAGGGGGCGAAGGAAGGAGGAAGGGGAAAAGCGGGATGGAAGAATGGTGGTGGCTGAGAAGGGAAGCAGAGGCAAGAGACGTGCGGACGGAGAACATAGCCGAGGAAGAGATGTGGCTGTGAAGAGCCCGCCGGGGGGTTGGGTTGGGGGTGGGCGTGGCTTGGGCGAGACATGGGCGGGGTGGGTGCCGTACAAAACTCGCTTACAACCCCCCCAGGGCGTGCGGAAGTCCGCCGCGTTGTTACAAGCTCACGCCCCCGCGGCACGCGCCCCGCCGTCTGCCTCTTTCGACGGGTGGCGTGTAAAAGGCGTACCCGTCCCCACCCCCGCCATCCTCCCCCTCCCCGCCAACGCCCCGCCACCGCCCCCGGCGCCCGGCCGCGCCCACGAAAGATGTACTGCGCGCCGGCGAGCCGGAATCCAACGAGTCGATCTAGCCACGTTTCGCAGCCTTAAAACCTTTGTACGCACTCGCAGGGTGGAAGTATTACAGAGCGCGCCCGCTGAAAGTGAAATCCGGCATGTTTCAGCGAAAATGTATCCGCTACAATTTAGTATTTTGTTATGGCACATGATTCTTTACAACAGTTATGCGCAACATGGTACAAAACATGCTTTATGAATAGATAAAATTTTTTGGCCAACCAATATTTACCGTAATTATTATTATTATTTCTATATAACAAAAATTTTTAAATCCCGAACTTTCACGGATTTATTCATTTTATTTCTATTTTGTCTCTCGATATTTTGGAACTGTATCGACGCGAGGGGATGATATAATAGTAAATTCTATGACACGAAATCGTACAGGAGGATTCGCCAAATTAGGACTATTGATCCATCGGGATTTATTATTCTAAAAATTTAATTAACTCATAAGTTTGTATGGAATTATGCAGTTACACCTGTATAATTGAACAAGTGCAAACAAAAGCCCAATGCCACACCTATGAGTGAGTGTGCTACGCATTAAATTACCTTCAAATGGGGCATGTCTCTAGAGAAGTAAGAGAATCGTCCCTTACCAACATTACAGAGTTTGGCTTCTCTCTGTCACAGGCAACTGATAACACATAGGTAATCGTTTTCTTGTTCCAACAACAAAGATTTTATAAAGTCTGTTAACGTCTAAAGTCTACTGTCTAATATTTTAATCCTTTCATTTGGGAATATTGTTTGAGTGACAAGTGGAGAAATAACGAATCAGAAACAAGATCGGCATTTACTCTTATGCTCCCAACGTTCTTGTGAGGCAATCTCTCTTGAATATCAACAGTCACCGATACCGAGCGCATGGCGATATCACCTTGAGTTATAGTGGGAGGAGAGGATTTCATGGGGTGAAAGTATTTTTTTATTTATTTAATGGTAATTATTACAGCCAAATTAGAAACTTGATCCAATGTGGCTGGCCAAAGGGCCCTTTTAAGCCATACAATACCTACATTCTACCGAGTTCTAACCTTTCGCCTTCTGGTATTCACCCCAATGGTCTCTCCATCGCTCAAAGCCGCGAAACGAGACCATAAGGTACAGCTGAGGAAAACCCTGAAGGGGGAAAACCTGCCGTCAGAAGCCGAGTACATGCTACTCTATCCGGTTTTTAGACTATTTATTTATTTGGCGCGGGGAGTGTGTGTGAAAGGGGGGAGTGAAAGTAGCTGCTCCCCCAGTACACACAGGTAGAATATGGATGCGGTTGTCCGTTGCCACACCATGCCAAACCCACTGTTGTGTGACAATCCTCAGGCGTAATTACGAAGGGCTTTCCGAGCCAGGGGGCTTTAATTTGGATAAGTATGGCAAGGCACATAGGATCCTATCACCGAATCATTTGGGATTTCACCAAATTTCTCAATTAGAAGCTGCTTCCTTAATTGCTACTCCAGTACTGACAGCTCAAATCGACAGGTGATCGATACGTACGGCACGCGCGTGATTCTGGTAAGTACTGAAGGGAAAGCACGAGATAATGAATTCACCGAACCTCGAGCGCTCAGTAGAGTCGAAACCTGTGCATGTGCAGCATTGTTGACTGACATATTCCAGGGTTCGAGTCCCGACCGAGGCGAATTTTGGACACAAATTAAATAGCTGTGTCAAATTCAACCTGCCAGGAGAAGTCTCGCGTCCGGCAACTTTGGTAGTTTTCTTTGTTTTCTCCCATCAAGAACTGGTGAATGTCAAAGTATTACCTTCATCAACGGACCACATATCGATCTTTCGTTCCTCATCTTGCCCCCTCTCCCTTTAAACACATTAATATTTACTCGCACTACATTGCTACATACTAATTTACATATATGACAGTTTTTTGCGCAGATAGCACTTTAGACATTAGACAGTTTTTTTCACATTATTATTTTTTATACGACACACTTATCTTGATTATTTATTTACACTACACTTCTGTTGAGTATTTATTTTCACGGTTCCCTTCTCTTACATTGTCGCACAGTCCTAAACACTGACCACTGTTCGATGCACTGGCCACAGTCCACTGCATTGACCACAGTCCACGGCGCTGCCCACGGTTCACGTCATTGGGCACTATCACTGCACTGCTATTCACCGCGATGCACACACTTCACAGCTCAGCTTCCACTTCAGACTTAAGACTGACTCGCGGTCACCTACCGCCGCGTGTTTATACTCGGCGGGCGCCGTCGAGAACTTTCTGGCCTTAGCGAAGCGCCGCGAACACTCTGGAATCATCTACTTCAGGGGCCGCCGGCAGATGTCGCAATTCGCGCATACAGGTAGTTCGTGGTGGTGCCGGCAGATGGCACAATATTCGTATATCGTACTTTCACATCTAACAAAGCTACTAGCAGACTACTAACATTACAGAAGTTATCTATAGTTTTGAAAAATGTAGATGAAGTAATATAACATATACTTCAAAGTAATAATGCTACATCACAATTTTTATTTATTTATTTTTATTTATTTTACGTAAAAAACAGTTAAAAACTGCGTATGACGTGCTATGGGGAAAAGTGAATTGTGTGCACATTTTCAAAATTCTGTGATCCCTACACTAAGTCAGTAGTATATGTACTACTTAAATTTTGAATTTTTGAAAGGGAAAAAAAACTCCCATGTAATAAAATCTATTTTCAAGGATAAACAAGCAATAAATTTTGAATTTTGACAACGGAAATCCAACTTGCGCACTGCGCAAATAGATAAAACTACAAAGAAAAGCCACCGCGTAAATATAAAGTTAATTCACAAGTCTCAAGTTGTGGACAGTTGAAATTTAGGCCATTCGTTGGTAATGCCTTCATAAGGGCATCAATATTTTTCCAAGCAAAAGATATTACATTTCCGACATGTAAGTACTATCCGACATGTTATCAGACCATTGGAAAAACATGAGATCTGAGAGAACTCTTCGCCTCCACTACGTCACGGGCTCCGTAATCGGCTGAACTAGGACGGGACGGATCAAGAGGAGCTCTCAGAACACTATCGGCGACCCGCTACGATCCCTCGCAGCTGCCTCGGGTCCATTGGCATCTTCTTTTTCCAACGACCTTTTCCTCCACTTTTTTCTCCTTTCTCACAACATTCCGGAGCGTCTTTTCCCGTGGATGGAGGGGCCCTTGCCTTTACGTCTGGCGCCCTCGATGGCTGGCCCACGTCCACCCTTCCCCCTTGCATCGTCAGGCCGGCCTCATCCCGTCCCGTTCCGTCTCATTCTATCCCATCGTAACTTGCCCTCCCTTTTCTGTTTCTATTGATCCTTCCCCGCATAACATTCTCCTTATCCTTTAATTTCCCTTCCCACGCTTTACCTTCTCCACCTTCCATTTTCTTTTCCCACCTCCGTACTTTTCCGTCTCTCGGTGCCACTAGTAGCCTCTGTTTCACATTCATCGACACTTTTTGCCATTTCTCACCTCCCTTTGCTCTTCTTCGCCTCTTTTTCCACTTACGATCCTCTTTCTTCCTGATTCTTCAGCATCCCTTCACCCTTCCTCGCCTCTATCCTTTTGTGCTTCATTTTGCCATTCTCCGCCCCGTCTCGCTCTTCTCCGACTTAGCTTGCTCTACTATTTTTCGTTTCGCTCTCTGGCACCTCGTCCTCTTCCTCCCATCCCCTTCCGCTCCCTTCCACACCACTCCTCTTTCTAACCAGCTCTCTCATTCCCACCGCCTTGCCCAGTCACGGCTCGAGGAGCACTATGAAATCAACCCTCTAAGTAGTTTAGAGTCGTAGGCTTCCGCGGCCCGAGTCATTGAATTCTTGGCTGTCCGAGATTAGCCGCGTCATGGTCGATAGAGCTGACGTTTCGGCCATCTTGTTGTGGCCTTCTTCACAGCTATACTGCTAACGTCAGCTCCATCGACCATGAAAACGTTAGCTCCATCGACCATTACACGGCGGCTAATCCCGGACAGCCAAGAATTCCTCTAAGTAGTTGATCCACGACAGAGCACTAGGTATTCAAAGTCGCCCTGTACACTTTTAGCTTTCCCCATGAAATATAATTTGGCGGGATTTAGATAAATAAATTTAAAAATTTTTTGTTGTTATTTTTTATCTATATTTTATATTGATTTTTCTGTGCCTATCTTCTTAAACACATTCGATTCCAGTTGGTAATGTCATATTCTAGAGATCCAGAGAGAAAAATTCGTAAACTATTTCTCACGTTACCAATACTTAATCGAACCCCGTGATTATTTTTGAGCAATGTCATTGCTGAAAGTGATTGTTCACAGACATATTTGCTACCATACATAGAAATTACTCGGGCAGCATTATCTATTAAAGTTGTAAGTTGTGATCTATGGAGTACCTTGTAAAACACGGCCTTCTAAGAGCAGGTGTACTACTGAGAGTTTCCTTTCCCGACGCAAGTACTCAAAGCAGCACGTAGCACGTCATCGTGCCACGAATCGTGCCACTGCCACCAGTAGGAGACATCGACATCGCTGCTCTAGCGTCACCCCACGCACTCATTTTCCCTCAACCCACACCTCTCCTCTTCCCAGCACTGGCAGCGACGCGGCGCGGCCCGGTGGGGACGTCAGAGAACACGCCACTCCACCCCCGCGCCCCGCGAGTACACGTTTCCGCTCGTTGCGCCGGGATTTCACCTCGCGATCCGTTGCGATCCGAGGAGTCTCTGGCAAGACAATGAAAGCCCCGCCGCGGCAGGCGGTGGGTTTATTTGGGAAATCTCGCTGAAAGACGCTGCGTCTAAACGCCCCCTTGAGGCGTTTGCCTAAAGGAAACGGACTCTATGAGGTTGCAATGATAAGTCTATTCTATTTGCGCTTAAAAATGAAAACTTTTCATTTCTAACTTTTATGAACGTAATTTTTATGTATATCTTTATATCAACCACTTTAACATTTTGTACACTTTTACGCCCGTAAGTTTACTAATGAAATATATCCCGGTCGGGGTTTTTAAATTAGTACTTCTTGGAATTAAGGAGTATCGTCTTCAAGCGTATTTAAAATAACACAACAATATCTCTTATTGTTGCGATGAAGCGCACACATCCTCATTCGTTTCATTCGTTGTTTATATTCCCTGAAACAGAGCTTTTCTTCATTTCTTGATCCTAACTAGAACGTATTGCTTCACGCTTCGGAGAACATAAATAGTTTGGTTTTGAAGTACTAGAAAGATACGTAGGAGGCCTATTAAGAAAAGAAACATTGTAAAAAAACTCAGTGGCTGACAATAGGGTCAATATTTGGTTCCATGAAACGCAGTCTGCTCATTGACCAGCTGCTAATCCGCATGTAGGATGGGAAATGGGATACTCGCTAAGTCGAAATATGAAGTCGCTTTCACAGCCACCTACGAGAGGAGTCTGTGTGACCGCCTCACCGACGGTTCTAGCAATCTCCACCTTGACTATAGCATCATCATCAACGCTGCCGCCACCACCTCCATCATCATTCCGTCCATCACCATCGCAGGTTATAACATTCACCGCTAATATTTCTGCCACCAGCGCCGCCATCCCATCGTCTCCTTCACTGTACGGATGTGCCCTTAACCGCTAAACTGTTATTTCTCAACCGTTAACGTTTCGTAACTGTTACGCGAAATAACAGTTATTTCGTTTATCCTGTTATTGGCTGTTATCGGTTGAAATGCATAGAACTGCAACCTACTGGGCCTAATTCCAACTACTACAAGCATTTGTGACAACCATTTTGTACGATAACAGCTTCACTGCAGCTAATCAATCATGATTTGCCAGTGTGCAAATTATAGATTCATTAATACATAATTCGTCATTATTACACACCATGTGCCACACTATTTTCATATTTTATTGTATACACTACAACAAGATGTTTGTCATTTAAATTAAGCCCGTCCAATATATTAACTTATTTCTGTCCCATTGCTGCTTATGTGAGATCAACTAATATTTTCCTAGATCCAATAAAATAAAATGAGTTACGGTCAAATAACTCATGTTATAATACTTGCTATTCGATAGCCATTAACACTTTAGCTATACCTAAGCAAAAACACTGTTTCTCCTCATTATTTTTGGCACTCGTCACTTCACTGTGCACAAGTTGCATATTTGAAAGAATATTTGCAATCTGGACCCGAATCACTTTCATTTTAGTAATATTAATAAATATGCATATCGTCATATGTTACAAAACAACATTTTCCAGAAATAACGAGTTTTAAAGACGCACGCCGACTGCTGGTTTCCGTGATCTGAACGATAAATTCCGGGTGATATGCGGCGAGGCCATTCCCTTCCGTTGCGTCGACCCTGCAGTAAAGGATTTCAGTCTTTCAAAGAGTAAACATTTTGTTTCTGACAGCACACGCATTTATTAATTCAGAACATGTTCACTCTCCAATTTTCCCTTGCTTTCTCTACGGTTAATAATTCAAATATTTTCTCAAATCTTGTAGTATTTCATTAATTAAAAAATAGTACCTTGTGGCGTACAGATTTACTCAGAACATGGCTATGGGTGAATACATTGTCTCCAGGACTGAGAGGGTGTAGTCTTAAAGAGCAAATCGCTGGTTTTCGTGAGCTCCTTTGCACATTGCATCACTACATTTACCGCAGGGTAATCTCTGCAATAAAGAAATGCAATAGAATAATATTATACATGGCCATATGTGCCCCTTGTAGAAGTTTTAGTGAAAACCGCATCTCAGTATCTGCAACGGTTCTGGAGAAACTTGGGGGGAACATCTTAGGTGGGTCACACGGTATAATAAAAATTTTGTTAAATGTCCTGATCATTTTTCTTGTGTTCTGTCTTTCATTGTGTTAAATCTGAATTAAAAAGAAACAACCGAAACCACCGCGATATTACCTTCCTCGCGTTACCAGTTCAGATTACTAGTGCAGTGTTCAAAAATCGATATTTGGGAAGGCGACGCTTTCTTAACATGGATGCTTTAATTTTGAACATGGAGATCCAGAAACATCGATGTTTTGTTGACGACATGGCAATCCGACTCCCTCCTTGCCGCCGGCCGCGGAGGTGAAAGCTACGCGCAGTCATTACCCCGCGCGCGGCTTCAAACGAGCTCTGGGCCACCCCCACAAACTTCCATCGGCACTGTCAAACGGAGCGCGGCCTGGGCGCCGCCCGCCGCTGGAAAACGAGGGTGCGCGGGGGAGAGGGGGATGCGAAGGCGCGGGCCAGAGCGATGGAAGGGGATGGGGATGAGGGTGGGGCAGCGGTGCACTGAGGGTCGGGCGAAGGTGAGGGGGAAATCGGTGTTGGGTGTTGAGGGCAGTGGCGGTGGTAGCGGCGTGGGAGGGCGAAGGCACTGCGAGAGCAGGGGCGAGGGCAGAGGCGTGGGCAGGGCGTGGGCAGGGACGTCGGCAGGGCGGGGACAAGGGCGTGGACAGAGGCGTGGGCAGTGGCGTGAGCACGGGCGGGGGCAGGAGCGAGAGCAGGGGCGTGGGCAGGGGCTAGGGCAGGGGCGTGGGCAGAGGCGTGGGCAGGGGCGTGAGCAGGGGCGGGAAGAGCGGGGCAGGGGCGTGGGCAGGAGCGGGGCAGGGGCGTGGGCAGGGGCGTGGGCAGGGGCATGGGCGGGGGCGGGGGCAGGGGCGGGGGGAGGAGCGAGAGCAGGGGCGTGGGCAGGGGCGAGGGCAGGAGCGGGGCAGGCGCGCGCGCGACGTAGCGAGGCGGGGGCGGGGTGGGAGGGGTCGGGAGCGGGAGTTGGGGGGAGGGCGGAGCGGGTGATGATGGAGGAGGCGATGACTGTGACGGAATTGATGGAGCCTCTGGGGCTGGCGGTGGCAGCGAAGATGACAGCGCCAGCGACGCCAAAAATAACAGCGACACGTGAAGAGTTCCAACAAAACCCAACGGAATACGGAGTAAAGTAGAATTGATCGCTCTTAATAGTTATTAAAATCATTACGTAAAAAGAGAATGAACGTGGTTAAAGTTTCTATACAGAGGTGTTAACACCCGAATTCGATATTTATGTTCTCTACTGTGCATGTTTTGAAACTTTTTTCATAATAGAATCTTCCTATAGAAAAAATATATATAAAAATGACATATCTTTACGTTTAGTAGCAATACTAAAACGCCATACTTTGCTACAGCTCATTTGGACTGGAATTTAACGCAAGCTCTCATTAAAATCCTCAATGTTCACCAGGAGTTAATACTAGTTTTCCATTCCTCGATTGGTTGCGTTATCTTCACATCATGTTTCAGCATTACGAAATGTTATAACAGTAACAAACAGCTAGGTATTAAATGATTCACCTTGATATATTATTTCTGTACGACACAATCAACCCTGTCGCTCAATTATCCCAGATAGATCCTCACTGACCACCTCCTGTAGACATGTTACACTTTTCAATACTTTCTGCCTTTTATTAAATGAGACTGTTAATAATTTTCTGCACTGGGTAATTTCACGAATTTCTCTTTGTTTTTCTCTTTTACTTTCTATCATCTTCGTACACGTGTATTTTAGCTAAATTAACAGCCCTGTTTTGTAAGCAAATGATGATCGCAAAGCCACCGAAAGGTGAATCGCTTCAACAAAATGATTCATATACAATGGGATTACTTCTTCAACCCTCAGGGTTCGCTTGGTAACTCTTCAAGTAAATTACCACAACATGTCCACGAAGTGTGCTCCAGCAGGAGGCGGGCTCAGGGAGATGAGCGCGCTGTCAGCGACGGAGGTGTCTGCGGGAGGTCGGGGCGGCGCGGGTGGGGGGAGCGGGGGCGGGAGCGAATGAGGTATTGGGGCGGCGGAGTGGCGAGGGCGTGAATCGCGCAAGGTGTGCATTGGATGTGTCGAGGAGAGGAGGAGGAATCCAATTACAGTGGTCCGAAGAGAGTTACATGGGTGGACCAAATTCATATTCGCATTGAAAATATATTTTATTTCACATTCCCGAACATTTTTCTGCGACAGGGAGTTATGTAGAGTGCCAACGACAAATCGCCGATTAACAAATATGCGACAAGGAGGTTTCAAATGCACATATGAACTCCCAAGCAAGTTCTTTTTCTCTATTTTTCGAATGATGGTAATGTATTGAAGTATTAGTTTTTGTGCAGTAAATCCTTTCTCCACATTCCTCCCGATCATGTTTAGTAGGAATCCACTCCTGTGGTTTAATGATACCGAAAAATTGTATTACGGCAAACATCTATCTGTCTATAATTAAAATTACCGCCAAACCGTTCAACGATTATCTCGAACTGCTTTCTCCAATATTCCCCGATCGATCTCGGCGAATTCGTCACCCTGGGAATTAAAAACGTATTTTTATATTTTGAGAGGTACTGGGGAAGTGTCAACGTTTCAAAAATTATCTCTCCAAAGAGCTTCAAACTTGTGATTAAACATTTTCTTGAGATAGAGTAAAAAGCGCTTAAAAATTGCGCATCTTTTTCCTTAAAATCTGAAATGTCGAAATTCATCATTTTTTCGGCGTCCTCCTACAACTACAATATTGAAAATAGACATGTTTTCCCCTTATTAAATCAGGTCGTCAAAATCTCTTAAATTATGCTGGGGAATAATGTTTGGAAAATATGAGCAGTTTTCGTGTTGCGAGCCACAGTCGTGTGCGGTACAAGCCGTAAGGCCAGCACCCGACCTGAGACGTCTTGGGGGGGGGGTGGCGAACACAATTCACCAGATGGTCGACTAGCTCAGTATAGACGTCCCAGTGTGGACACAATAAATAAAAAAAATAGGGGGGGCAGGGTCGTGAAGATCGTTTATGGATTGGATGCAAAAATTACAAACAACTCGGGTGAGAATCACTTTTCACTAAATTCAGAATATATTCTAAAATTATTGGCTGCTTTGACAAATACATACAATGGCACATAAGAAAAAATCAAATACAGAATACTCTTGACTGAAAAAAAAACACTAATAACACAATACACAATTTCCTACTTTCATCACACCCAATTGTTTAACACATAAGAAAAAATCAAATACAGAATACTCTTGACTGAAAACAAAAAATACAAGCAAGTTAACACACATTGAAAAATCAAAATTAATACTTTTCCCTTTAACATTACTTTCATACAAAAATGAAACTCTTTCTCTCTAAAATCCAGAGAATTACTATTATTATAATTATAATTTTACACAAACTCTTAATCACTATATTACAATATTTGATCTTTGAAATCCTTTTGAAAGAAAAGATTGATTCTGTTCCTCACGTATTAGAAGTCGGAAACAAATGTACTTTACTTTCTTATCTTTTAAGCGTGGTAAATCTGTTACCCTCCTTTTTCTTTCTACGTGATAGATACAGTAACGAGCTTCTTATTAAACTGAATCACTCCTATCCCTACAAAACATTTTATTTGAACGACTCATCGTGTTCTCGGCCGCGTAGAGCAGTCCACTTTGCGCTTCCTTCTACTACCTTCCACTGAGCTGCTTCTTGGCCTTGAAGCGTCGTGGGCCTTCGGGTTGAGAGAAACGCCGTTGCTCCTCAGAAATCGCCTTCTTCTTCTCGTCCAAGTTTTATATGCTTGAATACTCTCATATGAATTTTACTTTATTTTCGATTACAGTTAATGACCAACTGGATATTCAGAGTGAAAATGAATCCAGAGATCACCCTTTTTTATATGAGCACCAACTTCAAGAGAGTATTTCTAACATACGAAAAGCATGTGAGAGAGAAAAAAAAACTGAAAGAGAAATGAATGCAATATTAATTATTTCATCTATTCAAAATTCCACTCCCTAATTCTTCCATTATAAATTCATAACGTTTCTTATTACCTTTCTCTTCTAAGATTATGTTTAATCAATTTTATATATTAGAATAATTACCCTTCTGGTCTTAGAAGAGTTTTCTCAAAAATTGCAAATCTGAAGTACGCTGCAATGTCACTTCCTGGCGTACCGTTTTCCCATACGTCCGCCCAGTTCAGCTGCTACCTTCAGAAAGAACTTTTCTTTCATCCGACCAGCCTCGCCTCCTGGTCTAAGGTGGCGGTCTCTTGTTCTAAATTTAATTATCATTCCAAATATTCATCCGCGTTGGCGCGCGTTCAAATATTCTTTCCTCGCTTTCTTAGGGCGGTATGTGACACGTTCGGAATCTGCGAAAACGGGCGGTCACAGTAGTAAGAGTAGATAGCTAGCATAAAGATGTCTTCTGGTTTCCTCGAGGCCAACTTTACTACCTAGTCAGGAGGTTTCATTTCCACTATCTTGACGTGGCCAGGGACACAGGAAAAAACGTAATTCAAATGATGGAGAATTAAGCGATATCTGCGATGTATTTGATGTTGGATATTTGATGTCAAAGGTTTACTAGGAGAGAAAGAGGAAATGGACGACAAGGCCGTAGCTTCCTGGGTTCGAAGGGCCGCGGGTTCCGCCTCGGACATAGATGTGTGTTCGTGATGTCCTTACGTATTCTCCCTACAGAAAACCCCAAACATAAAAAATTACAGTGGTCGTTATATGACCTAGTAGTTAAAAAGAGAGATTAAAACAGGCAAAAACAACAACTTCCAATTGTCAAAGAAAATTTCATATATTTAAATTCAGACTTCAATAATTGCCTAATAAAACCTAAGGACTTTATTTCCCCTGGGTAAAATAGTATTATAAAACGGAAATTTATTAATCAAAATGAAATTTCTACATATGGTCAGCTAATTGATTATTATTTATAACTTAATATTCTAAATCCCCTCTCAGAGATTTCTACAATATTGCAATGATATTCATTGAGCCAATACATATTTTATTCACACTTTCTCTATTCGTTGGTAAAATAAACATATTTATTAAACTGAGTACCACTGGATTTAATAATGTTCTTTCATTACAATATTTCCATAGTTTTTTAAGCTGAGGAACAGTGACGGAAAATAATTGGCCTAATATTGAGTTAAGACTTCATTAAATATTTAAGTATATTTTACATTCTCGAATGCGCAGCACACTACAGAAACAATGATATCAAGTAAAAATGGTATTTAGGGGTTTTGAAGGAAAATTCGGCTTTTGGAACAATAACCAAAAAATATTTCCAAAAAGACTCTGCGAACATGTATTTATTTTTAGACCTGTTGCAGGAAAAGGACCTGTGTATGCATGATACCGCAAAAATTCAAAACATTACTGACTTCCCTAAATCAATGTATTCTTTTTTCAAAATTGATATTATACTAGCAAGTTCATTGGGGATTCTGAATCCAATGATATTCCAATATTTCTGGAGGGTATGTTACATTATGTCTATATTGCATTATTGAAAACTTTCTGAAAAAGAACCTTTCTTTTTACTTTACACTCTTCATTCGAATACACTATACCGTTATTAAGTACTGTAGTGTAATGTCACCTTTTATTAATATCTCTGGGATTTTTCAACATTACAATTACTAATCTGTTTCAAATTTCTCATGAACTCTTTACACTTCTTCTCGGTATAACTAATTCTACAAATGAAGTTATAAAAAATTGTATGAATGTTTTCCAAGTTTAGAAAATTGCTTTGCAGTGAAAGCATACAAATTTTCCATGAACGCATAATCTAAATTTTCTCATATATTGACTGCACTTTCTTCTTAAGGAGTAGAGAAAGTTATGTAATGCTACGCGAAAAAACGGCGAATTGTCTGCAGAAAAACGCATATTACACGGCCCTCGTGACGAAAAAATGGATAAATCCACTTGCTAAATTTAGAAAAAAAATCCTCCAAATCGTGGTGTAGCCAGAATCCATGTTTTGTGGGTGGTTGATAGCGAAAAATCGACTGACGGTAAAATGTCTGTCCGTCCGTCCCTGAACAACGCTAGCGGCTAAACCGTTCAGCCGATTTTCTCCAAAATTGATACTCTCAATCGATCTGGCTGATGTCGCGGTCCTTGGAATTTGAAACCGATATTTTCATTTTGGAGGGTACTTAACATGAAGCCCCTAGGACATTTTTCAAATTTTCACAAATAGATTTCGATATTTTCTTACAAATGTAATAAAATGTAAATGTAATACCTGTTGATAGTGGGAAGTGCATTTAAGCAGAATATTGCTGGTCTCATGTTCAAGGAAAATAGATTTTTCTGTAAGTATTCCTACACAAGTAAAATATTGAAATTCTGAGATTTTTCCTTCATGAAACTTCTTTTCTTAAAGATAAGATTTTAAATAAGATCATGTGAAATTTTTCGAAACTTTAGTATTTTCAGCATAAGTTTCCAGAAAATACGGGTGAAAAGTACGCGCTGTTTTAGCATCACTAGTATCTTTAAAACCGTCCTACTTCTAGACATTAGTTCTTCTCGAATAATTGCAAGTCCCTTTCTAGTTTTATTATGACAATGTGGTACTGAAATATGCACATGAAGAAAAGTAAAAATATTAAAATTTCTTTCTCTATAGAGAAAAGTTCGCATTCTATTAAATTATAATTATATTATATTAATATATTTTATTATTTCCTATGTTACATTTTATATTATGTTATATATCACAATATATTTAAACTTAAAAGATTGACCTCTGAAAACGAAAAATATATACTGGAAACGATTATGTTCTATTTAGCATAGGTTTTATTATATTTAACTACTTTTCTAAGTGGTAACTGAACACAAATCGTTTTAGCCGAATGGTTAACGTCATAGGTACGCTGTCGGTTAACGTTGTGAGTCTGAATCCAGAATGATTTTTTTCTTCTGTTACGGTGTGATTTCAGTAGTAATATGTCCATTATTTTGTAATTAATATTAATTTTTGAAAAGACTTAGGGGCCCTAAAGGCCAGTTTTGTCGTCCATCAGTAATGAGATGACTAAAACCTCCGTTCTGCACCATCTGACCGAGGCGCTGGTGTCCTATTTTCGAGGAACTCTATATATTTTTGAAAATTAAAAAGTTAATTTTTCAAAACTACAAAATTGAAAATAGATCTTACTTATTGGAAAACTCTTTCCCAATTCACGTAATAGATAATATTGCAGAGCCGTTACAAATAATGTGAAAAAGTATGTGTTGTTCTAGTACAACTACTTAAGTTGTTTTACATTATAAGCATTATAATTTCTTTGCTACAACCAATCAACTATTTGCTGATAATTAAAATATTGTTAGCATTATATCATTCAAGCTTAGGTTACAAGTTTTCATGAATAACGAAATGCAAATTTGTCCGAAAATTCTCTTAGTTGTGTTAATTGGTTTTAAAATCCATAGTTACTGTTTAATACTACGCGGTTCTGCATTTCAGACTGGTGTTTCACGACGAGTTACAGTTCATCTTATCGCGTAATGGAGATCACCTGAAGATATGGGAGTGGGGCAAGATAGCAGCTGCAGGATAGAAGCTACTTCATGGTTCTACACAAAGATATCTGAATCGAAATATTTCTAACTAGAATCAACTACAGAATAGTATCGTTGATGATTCCACATTCTCATCAAGAATGTGAGCTGCTGTAACCTACAAATGTATATCATAAGAACAATACATGTCAAGATGGTTCATTCTACAACACCCCTCATCGGTGCTGTAAGGTACTCTATATAGCTCCGTGGGATTTAAACGCGTAGTAGGTAGAGGAATGGACGCCAGATCAAATCCTGCCGAATATGTATTTTTTTACCTGATGCCTGAACACATTAATCACTATCATCACGAGAGAGACATTCCAAAACCTTGCAAGGAGGAACAAACTTGTTTTGTAAACGATAATGATTGTATTAAGATTGTGTGCTGGTATCTTGTATTCCAAGCAATGTGACGAAACGAAATGGAAGAGATAGCTCAAATATTAACAGTGTCTCAATTGCAATATCATCATATTTTATGCGTAATCGTTAGAAACAATATGAAAAGTCTGTACCAAGCTGTATAATCACTAGTAATTTACATATTTAACAGTTCAGAGATAATCAGAATCCTGACAAGTCTGTGGGTTTATTAGTACTTTGTAATAGCGTAATTTCTTTCGTTCTTTTATTAATTTAGAAAGGAATATGTTCTTTTTACACGTTTAACAAAGTTCCTTAGAGACTATTACGAACTCATTAAAATTACCATTTTGTATTTGTGCCTTTGTGATAAATGCTAACAGAATTCATCCTTAATTGTTTGTAACAATTGATAATTTTATTTCTTTATCTTCAAATTTTTAATGTAAGTTCTCGGTAGGTGGAGCCACATTTCAAATGTATTAACTCAAACATAATAAAGTACGATTTGACGTGGTCATGAAAGAAATCAATATTTTGTTTTATTATTATCTCCATTTTTAAATAAACAATGTTTTGATACGGCTTATCTTTCGTGCGGGGTAGACTGAGACCAAGTGGTGACCATTCAATCAGTCCCAATTTTCACAAAGAAAATAAGGAATTTTAATTATTTAGTTATATCCAATGATTATTCGCCATGCTTGTGTAGCTGATCCAATGCACGAATCACCTGTCATTTAGTCTCAATATAGGAAAAAACAAGGAGGTGCGAATTTCGGATCTCAAAATGTCTGGGATAATGTTCTTTTAAATCTAAATATTAAATTTATTATAAAATTCATAAATATGATAACGGAGTTAGATAACAATATATTATCATGTATTGTTAAAACATCAGTTGCCCTAATATTGCATTTTCCAGAAATTGTACTGCTTGAGAACGAATGTTTAGAGAATATGATTTTTATTACGTCTTAAATGTTACTTCTCAGAGAAAATGGAGAAATTATAGAACAAATATTTCTGTATTCGTAGACACACATTAAGGCTTGCAGATTACTGAAAGACCAATAATCCTCTCTGTAGCTGAAATCGTTTGACACCGGGTTTTAAATCGGAGGTATTGAGGATCGAGTTCTGCGCGATGCCTTTTTTTTCTTCTGTTCCGCGTTCTGTTTTACCTAAGTCTGAGAATTAAAAGATAAGAATGTTTAGCGGAAAATACGTGTATTTATTTATTGCTTATAAGATCTTTTAAGGAACTTTTATACTATATAAATGTGTAATTAGTTTGATCCCGCTTTATTACAAATATTTATACAAATGTGTATTTATTTTTATTTAGTTAGTAAGAATTTAATCTAACCTCGTTTGAATTAAGATAGTGAACGTTTTGACATACATTTTGTATTCACTTCAAAAAAGTTTGTCACAACTTCTGTCACTTTTTATGGAAATGAAATATGAGGAAATGTTTATCCCGTTCGTTAGCAAGTGATATCCATATTGTGACCTGATAACCGTATTAATTCGAGTACTAAAGATGTGTAATTCCTCGGACAGGAATCAAAAACCCGCATCGTTCGATTTTACGACCAGTTGCCGTGGACCACTGAGCTTCCGGAAAAAAATGCGTTTTGCAGTTGGTTCTGCCTGTGTATTCCCCCCGCATTTGATATTTGTCACCGTCATCATTTACGTAAGTCAGTACATGAGGAAGGTTTGACCTTTAAGTAATTGATATCAAAGTTGTGACTTTACAAAACGTCGCCCAGATAGTTACAAATTACTTCGTTTTTTTCTTGATTACATAAATACATTCATATTTTGCAATATGAATCATTTATGTAAAAATAAACTCACCTTGAAATGACAATCAGTAATGCAGAAAATTCTCAGTACTGTTTTTGGATCTCACCTTGGAACTGCTGTAACATCTTTTAGATGGATTTTGAACTATGATAATTCGTTATCTCAGCACAAAACAAAACTTGTACTTCTCGTTTTTACTTTCTCGTATACGCCCGAATATACGTAGTATATTCGTATGTGACGTATATACGTAGTATATTCGTGCGTATACGTAGTATAGAGAAAGTTATGTAATACAGCGGAAAATCGATTTCGCGATTAAACGGTAATACACGTTTTGGAGTCGAAAAAGTGGTTTTATCCAAACCGTCCGTTCATCCGTCTGTGATCACTACTAGCGCCTAAACCACACGTACGATCCTTTTCCAAATTGAAGAAAACCTTTGTTTTTCTGGCTGTTGAAGTTTTTTGAAATTTTGAAAATCTTTGAAATTTGGGGTACTTTTATACGAAGCCTTTCGATATTTTCAAAATTTTTTTAAAAACGGCTCCTAATTTTCTGGGTAAGAATAGAGTAAAATACACTTAGAAGGATGATATAGTTCCAATTTTCATGGTTAACTCGAATTTTCGAAAATTTTAAAGTTTGAAACATTTTGGGGCGTCTTCCTACAACTACAAATTAAAACAGATTAGTCTTTCAATGAAATTTGTTGTCCATAATTCGTTCTTGCATAACAATCATGTAGGCTTTCTGAAATGATGGCATTTTCGTGCAAAAGTAAAGCAATATTTACAATTTTAAAGAATGGTTTGAAATGTAAACCGCAATGAAACAGTTTTTCTTTTTCTTACTATTAAAACGTTTCAAACCGATTTTCGGAAATCGTACTTTACTGTTTCTTCGTTGCAAGCAACATTCTTGTCTTCAGCTAGCAAACTCAACAAGTATCACTCGTCAACACATCCTAATATGTAAACATTGTATATGACTGCGGGAGTGACGTCATGTAGTTCAGGTGCTTGTTTGAAGAACTGAAGACTCGAGTTCACGTCCTGGCCTGTTCATGCAACTTTTTATTTTTGACTATGTGATTTTAATTAATACTTTCCTTTCAATAATTTAAGGTATGCATTTGATGGTTGTCGTTTGAGAGTTTAAAAACGAATGAAGTGTTAATAGTGTAACATTGTTATATATTAAGAAAAACATTACCAATAACACGAGAAAAATAAGAAAGCTTATTTTTATATAAATGTGAGTAGATGAACAAAAGATAATAACTGCGTAATGATAGGTGATTTTCTGAAGTCAATAAATGTTTCTTAGATTCTAGTAATTACTTGCAGCAAATGAATTCTGAATGTCGGGCCGTGTCGAAACTTGTTCACAGCCCAATGTTATCATCTAATAACTTCACCTTGGGCAGAGGCGATAAGGTTGAGCGTCAGGCTAGAACCGAAGCGCCTGCACGCAAAAATTACATAGTACTGAACTGAAACATTCTTAAGTAGAATTAACTATTTTATAGTGCCGCGTAGATTTCTTGCTTTCTTATTGTCTCTTAGAGGTAATTTATTTAATATTTTAAATTGCAGAAGTGCGGGAAAAGCAATGAGTTTGAAGACAAAATTCAAGATTCTTAATTGAGTAAGTTCACAGAAATGCTTACGTACGTTTGTGTTGGTAGCGCACCGCTTAGGTGCGGGCTTCACAATAGAGGAATCGCGCGTTCAAATCCCGCATGATATCAGCGGTTTTTTACTTGACGAGCAATGAAAATAAATTCCTAGTAATGATGTCGAAAATGTTCTAAACATTCCTTTCTTTGCAAGAAGATACTAATAAAACTGCGAAAGAAGATGTACTCGATTATTGGTCGTTTACTAGATCATTCACTACTCCATATTTTCAGGCCAGTTTCTACTTTACATTGGTACGTTCGTTCTCTTCCCAATCCCTAATACGAGTATTACGTCCTTTGTAATTAACTTTATTTATTTGTGTCTCACTGTTTTTTGTCAAGTTTTCTAGCTGAAATTTTTCTTTGCTTTTAAAAATTAAGAAATGCTTACACTTCGCTGCTACCAAAATATGAAGAACTAGAGGTGCTACAGAATGGGACAGACTTTCTCGTAGCAAATGTTTATAATTTCCTTTGTGTGGACCGGTTTTAAGGTTCTTGCCAACTCACATAAGGTTCTTGCCGTTCCCTCTTTGCCAGCCGATATTCATCGCCGCACAAAATACATTTCTTTTTTGACATTTTCAACTTTTCGGTTCAAAAATAGCTCTTTCACACGAATCTATTGATTATTTGAAAACTTCCTAAAGTCATTTCCAGCACTTCTGTACTCACAAGTTAAATAATCTATACAAATCTATTCCAAATGCTCATATTAACAGCGTGAGAGGTATTTCAAAAATTACTGTGTAATTTTTTAAAAAACAATAGAATAGAGCAATATCTCGTTTATGTCATCGGATAGGCTGATTTGGCATTACCCAACCAAAAATTTAAAGAAAATTTGGAGCCGTTTTGAGAAAATCTTGTTTATAAATTTAAAATTGCAAATATTACCGCCATATTGTGCGAAATCAACAAAACTTTAAAAAATTGCATGACCTTATTAAAAGATCTAATTATAAGCAAACATTTCATTTGAAGCAAAAATGATCTTTACCCTACGACCTCACTCCTTACGACTATACACTTACCCTTACGACTATAATCTATCTTTAATTTTGTAGCGTAAGACGCAAAATATTCAAATTTTAGCGATTTTTCAAAATTCGAGTTAACCGTGGACAATTGACATATTCTACCTTTTATAAGCGTATTTTACTATAGAGTAAATAGTCTCATAAGAAATTTACAGAAAAAATTTCGAGCCGCTTTGAAAACATTTAAATGTCCGAAGGCTACAATAGTCCCCCCAAAAATTAATGAATGTTTTTCAAAATCGCATAGCTCAGTCTGAAGGAAACGACAGGGGTTTCTTCAATTTGGAAAAAATTGGCATGGTTTAGGCGCTAGAGTTGTATCAGACGGACAGACAGACATTTTGCTTCCAATTAGTTTCACTTGATCCAGAATTGGAATTATGGCTACACCGCGTGTTAGAGTGACTTTTTCTTAATTTAGTTACAATTTTTTGATTCAGTTTTTCGTCACCAGAGCGCGGCAATGATTTTTTCGCAGAAAATTCGCAGTTATACAGTATTATATAACATCTTCTATACTACGTATATTACTCTGTATATACGTAAGTATACGAGAATGTAATATAGTGTTTGTTAAATATGCGTCACGCAGATAAATTTAAGGAATAAGTTTAAAGTTGGAAAAATAATTCTTACTTTAAAACCATGTATTTATATAATAAATATCTGATTATTAGTTGAAGTAAATATGTTTATCATGCCCATTTGCTAACATTCTGAAAGGCTACATTGTTGTGAATGATATTGATTAATAAACAAGTCCATTATTAAACATGCCTCTCCGTCACGTGCCCTCTCTTCATCCTAGAAAATATTCATTTCCTTCTCTCATAATGAACTAGTGGTAAAACTAGTAATGAAGATGAAGATGAAGATCTTTATTTCCATAATATTATTTCATCAGAAACAGTTCCTTACCCTTAACTTGACGTTGAAATACTTGTTACATTATTTTAGAGACACCCAATAAGTCATAAGACTGGTAAACAAAATGTTGAAAGGTTTGATTAGTGCATAATCCAAATAACTACAAAAATGCTGGTGGATATCGTTTAAGACTTCGAGAACGGCTGCATTACCTTTAATTCATACATAAGCGATTTCCCCGCTTTTTGGAGTCAGCAACACGAAAAATAGGTAGAAAATAAAATTTTTGTATCTGTAACATTTAATCCAGAAATTAATAAAAACATAAAATGGAGACTAAAATAAATAATCTAAAAGTCAAGACATATGGTTGTAGGGAAATCTCGATATGATCTAGAACAGAAATAGGTATATTTCAGTAGGAAAGGAATTTAACATATCGAGTGATTATTAGAGCAGGGGATCTAATAATATTGACTTTATTAAAAATAAGCCAGGGAAGGCAATTATTAGTAGATCATAATATTTTATAAACAAAAATTTTGAAAGAAAACTAAGAGATAATATATACAAGACAATGGAGAGCTGTGTTACGCATGAATCGGAACAGAATTAAAATGATGCAATAAACTCTCGGTTAAATGCTGTGAAAATGAATTTTTGGAGACGATGTTGTCGATAGAATACTAAACGAAGAGATTAGACAGATAATAATGATTGAGAGACAAGTGATCGAAAATAGAATCCAAACAACTCCAATGGTATGCTGCAGAATGCATGCTGACAGAATATCAAAATTATCTTTAAGTGAATCCCTTTCAAAGAAGAAAACTAGGCTGCCAAGGAAATCTTGTAAGTACGTCATCGATTTGACAATGAAGGCAGAAGAATAGAGGAAGATGCCTGACGGAATAAAAAAACATTGCGTGTAGATTGCGAAAAACGGTCATTGAACTGTAAAATACTCGCTTAAGAATTAATAATAATTACTCAAACCTGAAGTGGAAGATACTGATGAAGAAGCCTTGTTATTATGTGCTGGCACATGCAAGCGGGGCAAGATTCGTTAAGATCTTGCCGGAATACCAAACCAAAACCAGTTACGTTCTTATTTAAAAGATTAAATGAAAACAAGAAAATTTGATTATTTTCTTAGAGGAGTCCTTTGATAACAAATATCGATATTACCTATTTGGTATTTATGATATTCCTAAACTTTGTCCATTTATCGGCATGATCGTTTTTCAATGGGAAACAACTATTCTTCCGAATTGACAGGTCGGAAAGTAAATATTGTATTTAGGTAAAAAAAGATGATTGAATTATGTTTTCGAAAATTGACGGACTATGAAAAGAGAAACTAGCACAAATAGTAATTCACATTTCTTTGTATGTTGCACCAATGAATAATGTCAATTCCATAATTAAAATCTATTTTCGATCCACCAATAATATATGTGTCTCTTTAACTGGAAATCTTTCGCTTTAGCGGCGATAACATAATTCACCGGAAAGTGTTCGGCAGTTTATCGACGAATGACAGAAAATGTAATTACAATAGCCAGTAGGACTTGATGGTATTCGAAAGGCAGATTTTTTTAAAACTCCAGACATTTGTTCATCATTTCTTCATGGTATGCAACATGGTATTGTCAAGTTACTGTTGAAATATCTAGTATCACTTTCGAATCCTAAGACTTAAGTAAAAGGAACGCAATGGTGACCCTGAAGATTTGTCATTAAACCCAGCGCAGATTTCTCCTTCTTCCCGACTCAGCATTAAAGTGGTCGCTTAGTAAAAGTGACCAAATGCCCAAGTGAATTATAAATTTGAGGCTATTTCGTTATTATTTAGATTTTCTTTGTAAAATCGTCTCTGCGTGAGATATACTATATACGAACACAAACTATCAATCAATGGGCAGTACATTTGTAAAACGTTACATTGTAATATAGTAGCAAATGCGTTTCAACAATAATAATATTGTAGTTATAGTTTTAAAATTCAACCTTAATTCATATTATAGTACTTAATTAAATTACTTTATAAATATTGATAACTTAAAATGAAATTTTTCCAAATAAAAAAATTAATTGCTTATTTTGTTTACATATTTATTAACACCATTAAAAATTATGAATATGCAGTGCAATATTACTGAAGATGCGTTAGTGAACACATATCCAATAAATTGGCAATTTTAGTAAGGAAATGTAAAAATGTATGAAAATAGAGAGAATTTATTTTGCAACAATATTTACAGAAGAGGATCTTATTCATTTTCTAACGATTATCGACACAGATTTCTGAAGTTTACAAAATTTGAAACATTATTAACAATTACAATTTTGAAATAATTTATGACAGGAGAATCTCTAGTGATTCTTAATGGATTAGCAAAAACAGTGTTTGCATAAGTCTGCTTATCTAGAAGAAGTGGGTGTAATATCTGATGACGTAAAAACTCAGTGCATTGCTCGTCTCTCGAAATAAAAATATCGTAATGTAAAATATACTTGCTATAATAATATAAATATATTAATTTCATTGCGTTGATTGAAATCATAAACAAATTACATGTAAGTAATATATTGACGAGTGTGTGTATGTGTGTATGTGTGTGTGTGTGAGTGTGTTCCTCCAATGTTCACGCACAGACGAAAGCTGGTGTTTCTACCTTTGCAAACATTAAGATATTAAAAAGTTATATAAGAGTCATATGTCGTTTTTGATTCTCACGCAAAAATCCTCAAAGACTAGGTATCACATATGATTTTTAATATTTGCGGTAAAGAACTCCATGTAAAATGCAATCACCCTAATGTTAGATTGAAGAGGTACTAATTGTGAGCCCCAAAACAAAAGATCAAAATCATTCATTTGCTTACAGCTGCACTTACCAATCATAATGTCTGCAGAAGAAAACTTTCATTGTGACTAAATGAACTTTAAATACTTTAAGTTTATTTAGTTTTTTAATATCAAAACTATTTTATTACAATATTAATGTTCGCGACCATATAGTAAATTTTAATTGGGTCATCTGAAAATTGATGATGAAGTTTTTCACAACTGAAAGCTGCTATCTCGGAGACGTGTTTGTGAAACTGACTCTAAAACGTATTTCTTTAAGTTATTAATTTTACTAATAAAATAACTAGGTTAGACAATGCATGCAATGCAAATTATTTGCATTTTATATTAAATATTACAATAATAAACGACGAAATGTAGACATGGAGCTTAATAGTCGTTGTCCAGTGTTATTTTTTGCAAAAAACCCGTTTTATAACAGTTTTAAAATATGTTTTTACTGGGAAATTGCATGCCTTTATTTATGTAATTAAATGTATATACAAAAATTTATGTAAAACTGTTGGTTGATTTAATATTTATATTCAAATATTTACTATAATATAACTCGCCATCACCGCCATTTTGTAATGTTCAAGATGAATAGTCCCGCCTCCCTGAAATGAAGCTAAAGCGGATTGGTCAGCTCGATCCCGCAGGGCGGGGCAGGGTCGGAAAACTCTGGTAAAGTTCGGCTCAGGACATCGCCCATTTTGTGCAAGCGAGGTACAAGTGACACAACACTGGTGAGCAGCCTCTGGTTTGTCCTAATCACAAACACGACAGACAAAGTATAAAAAATACGCAAGTTTTGTAATTTAAACTTTTTTCTTTTTAAGTTGGGTGTAAATATTCCACAAACATAACTGATGTTATAGGGTTGATTCCCACACTCTCGATGTGAAATGACGATTCGCATTTTATTGAAACTATTCAATTCAACAGATTATGAGCGTATTAATTCTACATATCTTACAGGTGGACCTTGCATTTACCAAGAATGCCTGCGCGCCGTCATTTTGACGGCTCATTTCTGGATGGGTTATTTCCGGATTTTGGAGAATTTTTACATTCAAATTCACACAATTCATACTTCAGTTATCCGTTTACTGATTACAGTAATGTAACAGTACGTCGCATATAGCCTGTAAAAAAACAACCTGTTACAATGAGAAGGGTCTTGGCAAGGGTGGACGGTCGAAGGTCTGGTAGGCGCTAACAGTTGTCATCATTTCAAAGAGAGACAATCGCGATCTGACCGGATACACTTTAGTATTGCCATGTCCGATGCCAACAACGAGAGAGGAAGGGCATCTTTTCAGTGTAAGAAAGCCGTGCTAGAGGCGGAGAGAATGCTTGGGTAACAAATGTTTTGAATACAAAGTCAAACCTCTTGACTTTCTATGATAGGCGGAGGGACACCCTACATTATTGCCATGATATTCCCACATTAGCCCGCTGTAAAAATGGGCATATTATTGCCATGATATTCCCACATTATCCCGCTGTAGAAATGGGCATATTATTGCCATGATATTCCCACATTATCCCGCTGTAGAAATGGGCATATTATTGCCATGATATTCCCAAAGGGCCCGCTGTAGAAAGGGGCATATTATTGCCATGATATACCCATTTCTACAGCGCGAAGGGTTTATGACCGCCATAGAAGAGGGTCACGTGACTGGTCACCGTTGGCACGCGTCAGTGCGAGTGGGGGCGTCTTCGGGCGGTCCGACGAAGGCTACGCTGATTGGATGTTGGGGGTCACGTGGGTGCCTTCGGGCGCTTGGGTGGGGGCAGACCGCGAGCTTACAAATAAACAGAACACGGAAACATTAGAGATACACTGAGAGTTTTTACAATACTTATATTTCCGGAGGAGTTACTCATATTTTCAGCCATTGTAAACTTCTATTTTCGGAGAATACTGATATTTTTCATAGAATACTTGTATTTTCGGAGGAAATACTCATATGTTCGGCCTTTTGGGCTCCTATTTGATTATGATTTTGGCTGCTTGTTTCGGCTCGTCAGGTTTGAAGACTCTGATCATGAACTAGTCTCGACGTTGCCGTTAGATTATTCTGGGCATCCGCCATGAGCATGAACTTCGTTCTGTGCATCGTCGGGTCGCTGAGGTGCCACGATAGAAACGGTGCTCCGTCGACGTCAATGCGAAGAGGCAGTTTGGCCATCGCTCGGGAGGCCCACAGAGAGGCGTTGCTGGAGCCCTGGGACCACGCTGGTGCGCCCCCTCACGGCCGCGCCTAACTGCGACTAATACACATGGACTTCCAATACACACGGACCTGAAAAGTAAATTTGGCCGTCTGAAATTACGTCATCCACCTATCATTTTGGCCAGAAATACCACCGAGGACCCCAAGGTCACCTGGAAGAAACTATGGTTAAACCAAGCTCCACCTGAATACCATCAAATTCTGGACTTGGCTCCCCTCAGCGGCTTCCATCTTCCCCGATTGACGTGGGTCTCACTGAATAGGATAAGAACAGGCAATGGTAGAAGTGGTGACTCACTTCATAAATGGGGTATGCGCGAATCCCCATCTTGTGACTGTGTGAAGCAAGACAGACAGTGAAACACATCACTTTTGAATGTCCTCTCAGGAAGTTTCAAGGCAACACAATGGACATAGTGAAAGTCTCGACAGAAGCAGTAAAGTGGATAACAAAGTTAGACAATACATTGTGATTGTGTGATTTTTTATGTTATGTACATTTATCTTTAGTTTAATCCAATTAATTTTAATTATTCTAATTAACAACCTTTTCTGATATTTAACCCCGTACGCTGCCATACGCTAAATAAATAAATAACTGCGAATAATGCGACTGAGAAGGACCTCATCGCCGCAGCGTCGACGCATCATCCAGAAGCTTGGTGAGAAGGTCGGGTGACCAAATTCTTAAGAGACTGTCGTCGCTGGGCTGTCTGTTTGTGTAAACCGAAACTCAATAATCGTAGAACAGTCGTCTCAGTCATTAATTGTAATACAGCCCCCTTTGTAATTAAATGTAACGTATCAACCAAAAACTCTTTTACTGGTCGAAGGGACAAGAACTACTTTATGCATGCGTCCTGTTAGCCCGTCACAATTTCAGGTATAAAGAGCAACGACCCTCTCCGAGAGCATCCACCAGCCGCTAATAGGAGGTGATAGCCCAAGACGAACGGGTAAGAGGTGTATTGGCCGGGAATATCATGGCAATAAATAGAAGAATACGAGTATATGCAACGAACATCAAAACATTTACAAAAATTATGACTGCTCACTTGTGGGTTGCCTTTCGTCATAAGATGACACAAAAGCGTTTCATTTCATCTATCTTCTAACAGCGACACTTTAGATACGATGTACACTAATGCTTTTCAACAAAGAGAGCGACCATGGTTCTTGGAAGAGAGATAAGATGAGATAAACAAAACAAGTCGACACACGGAGCGCACAGTTTCGCAGCTATTGGGAAGCAGTCAACTTCACAGCTGTCGGGCGTTTAAGATAAATCGATCATAACAATTTCGAGTGAACGAATAATTTCACACTTTTCACATATACTTTAAATCATAAATGCATTTAAAGTCAAGTAATCATAAACAGGCTACGTTTCATTTTAATAAAGATATTTTTACTTGAATATATTGCAGCCGTCTAACTGCGTTGGTCGTTCTAGTGTTAATAGCAAAGTATGGTGTGATATTAAATTAGGATATGATTTATTTAAAACCTGTGATGTGATATGATGTTTTTATTGTGATATTCGTAATCTACGTATAAATAGACTGTTGCGCAATCTACCTTCCTGGAAGTAAAAATCATGTTCCAAGTGCTGTTAAGAATCGATTCATAAATAACAGAAAATATAATTGAAGAGTTAAATGCTCTTAGATTGCCTGGATAGCATGAAGAGTTGATGACAAATAGCTAAGCTATACAGGATGTAATGGAGGTAGAGTAATTTCCATGCAAATGTCGGAAGCAGAATACTACAATACGTCTAGATTCCAATTAATTGTTCTGCGTGTGCGTTCTCCAATGAAGGAAACAATAATTAATTGAGGTTCATATCAAAGCACTTTATGTGCAAAGCAGATAAATTCCAATTCATGTTTCAGACACGCTGCTACGAAATTTCTGATCCAAGCACACTTAATTGGATCTATCATGTAATAGAGTTTCACTCTCTTCTATAACACAATACAAGGTTCCATTTTATTTTGACATTCTTTTTTACATGATTATTTAAGTTCTTATATAATTAATTAGAACTACACTTCTATTACGTGATGCAATTAAATGTGGCAAATATTAACGGATGAAAATCTACAGGGATATTTCAAAAGTCACTAATGTAATTCCACAAGTATATTTCTGGTTTTTAAAAAACGGAAGACAGATATTTGAGTGTGTAAGTCTCATTCCTAGCATTCATTTCTCTTCAATTGACATTAGCCACTATTTCTTCAAGTCAGAGAGTCAGTCGATTCAGATTTTCAGTTGAATTTGATACTAATTTTTACATGTTATATTATTGTGTAACATGACACGGTTGTGTAAACAATACATTACTGTTTAGTTTATTATTGAAGAATAATTTCAACAAGGAACACAGAAATAAAAACAATAGCGAAGACTACATGCGTACTGAATAATTTGTTTATAGAATGCTCACTTTGTTTTAACAATCTCTAAAAAAAACTTTCGCACAGATAGTAACAAAATATATCATGACAAATGTTTAGATAAAATAGATTGCTAAAACACAATATGTAACATAGAAATTGTTGTTTCGGAAATAAATCTAGATTCTCAAGACACCGACAGAACGATCCAAGCGAGTTTTTATAATGTTCAACTAACACATGTGAAATTGTTTAATATAATATAATAATTGTTTAATATAATATAATAATTGTTTAATATAATATACACATTGTACCGAATCTACTAGAATAACGTAATTTTTTTTAAAAAATTGCAAGTATCCTTCTTTGTGCTTTATCGTAATACGTTCGTGTAAATTAGAACAAGGAAAATGCTTACAAAAATTTAAGCAAATTTACTTGCAAATTAACTCAAATGTATGAGATTGCAGAATTCTAACTTCCCTGGCCTGTAATAAACGAAAATAGTATCACGGGTTCACAATTTTTCTCGCAGATGTGAAATTAGTAGGCAATTTGAATTGAATTTCCCGTCGAAATGTTATTCAACTCCTTGCTTTAATGTTATAACTCAACGAAATAACGCTAACAGTACCCTAATTCACTATTATGATCACGTAGAGGATAAAGTCTTATCAATTCATCAAAGTAAGGAAGCTACTGATGACTGGTATTAGGAATTTCCAAACTTCAAGACAAATAGTAGCTTTCCTAATTGCATTTAAAGTACCTGCACATTATCATAACTGAGATACCAAACTGTTTTTAAGAGATGCTTAAAATCATGTCTGAAAGTCATATCAGCTGCTAATAGAGGCACGGATGAATATAACATTTCTTCTATACATAACAGTCATGGAAGATCGATTAAAAATGAATTAAAATGCATGTTATGTTTTTCAGAACTAGATTTTAAATCCGCAGAAACAAACTCATTCTGGGGATCATCAATGGCAACTTAATTGTTTACATGTATTATCTCAGTCGAAAGGTAGAGCGAAGATCGTTTGCAACAAATTCAATTCTCAATCAATTCAATTTTCAATAAATTCCGTTCTCTAGATATGAGTATACAGTGCATACAACTCGAGTAACCAACATAATATTCTGAAGCCTCTAGGATGGCTCTTGGGTCCTAGCTGCCCGTGGTGTGATCGCGGGTTCGATTCCCGGTCGCGGCAAAAGTAGAATTGTAACTTTCGTTTAAAATCGTCTGTTTCTGTAGCTCTGTGACGAAAAACAGCACACGCAGGCGGAATTGGCTAGTTACGGTGAAGGGAATACGTCATGTTCGCCACACACTCTTACCCCCTCAAGCCTGGGAATTGAACTAGGCCCAGGCATAGGGGATACCGTCGAAGTTGGATAGTCGACCCAAATTGCCGAATACGTATATACTAATTTTGAGCTGAAACTACTAATGCTCACTTTTGGCCGCAAAACGCGCAATTCGCAAATTCTAATAAATTCTAATTCTTCCCGAGTTACAAATGCAAAGCTACGGTACCTTACGTAAATCGTGGCCGCCACTCAGATAAGCAAAATGAAGACTCTCGTCAACAAACCTCATTCGTTCCCTTCACATTTAGCAAGCACAAAACATTGCAGAACACGTGCAAACACGATAAATTACTTAACAAGAATAAAATGAATAAGTAACGATACAATCCTTAAAATTTAAACAGTAACTATACTAAAACATATTTAATATAAATAGAGATCGTTACAATGCACCTGCATTTTCCTTTCTCGGTTTCCCTAATATTCTAACAAACAAGGAAATTTTGTTTTAAACTGTAAATTTTGAAATGACGCAGCAAATCTTTGTTGTAACTAACTGTAATCATTAAAATTGGTTTCACAACTCCTGAAAGGGGGTAGCGTAATAAGATAGTCAGAAGTGGATAATAATAGTTTATTAATTTTTGTTACATACTTTGGTTTTATTAATTAATTTTTCTGTGGTTTCATTTCATATTTATTAGAAAAGAAAAATAATCGAAAACAAAATTGTAAGAATAATATTACAAGCTATTGTCATTTGAATATTGCACGAAAAAAGATTTAAACTAAAAACAATATGAGTCTTCATACTTTATCCAGAATACTTTCGTTGCTTTAATTTGGCAGATAAATTACACAGGAACTCTTGCTTCTCTAGTTGGCTTGTGCATAAAAATGCTCTGAAATAATGCAAATATACAATCAACAACACTTTTCGAATTAATTATGTACGGCAACAGCGATTTCCTTCCAGTATAAAAACGTGCGGTGCTACAAAAACGAATATGAACTTCGTATTGATTTATTGATTTTTCCGTGTTTCCGGGCGCGTCAACTGCTTCGGTCATTAGTCCCGTTAGTGTAGTGCATGTTTTTTCTCGGGCTATGGCGGTGATCATCCCCCGCTGGGCGAAATCCGGCGCCGATATACCGTCGGCTAGTGGGGTTTCCCCCTCACCAGGAGTCTCCCACCAGCGGGGCACCGCCCTAGTCGGGACAAGCTCTAAGCTCCCGACCGGTCTCCCGGAATATGTGGTAGTGTAGTGCATGTTAGTGTAAGTATGTGTGTAAGAGGATAGGGTAGGACAAGGAAGAGGAAGGATAGATCGCGCGGTCCGTGGCCCGTTTGGTGGGGTACTGCTCCGGTATTCGCCTGGTGTTGGTCGTAGAAACCACGAAAAACTACCGATCAGAGCAGCCGGCCGCTAGAATTCTTCTCCAGACAGCGACTGAATTCGATCTCGCTGAAAAGCTAGTGTCGAAAATTCTGCCGCCGTCAGGACCTAGGACCTCCGGGTCAGAGGCGCTGCAGTGGCATCAGTATGAACTTCGGAAGGACCATTGGTAAGTTCAGTGTTTAAAAAACACAAATAACAATATTTTCATGTAGCAACGGTTCTCTGAAAAGGGATTTCAATTAATTCTATTTCCATATCTCGTTTAGCCTGTGTAAGATGGATCGTAGTAACGTGACTGAGATGAGGGTTCTGATATGTATAGAAATTCTGACAGTTCCGACAGGGCATTTCGGCTTCTTACAGTTATCTGAATCTTGCTTTATGGAAGTAGATGATAAACAATCTACGCCCTTCAATGTGTCTGGCGTAGATGTGATGTGCGTGCATTCCGTCGTAGATGTGGATAGCAGATTTTTGCATCTGGTGACGTGAAACTAGATGACGCGAGAGAATCAAATACTGCGCCGTAGAGGTAGATAATAAATGTGCACATTGCGATTTAGAACCAAATGGCTTGTTTCCAAAATCGGCTGCCTAAATTAAAAAAGATTGTTAAGTGCAACTTGTAGTGACTACCTAAGGTACATTTTAACAACATTAAAAATTATATTTAACATTATTTGCAAAATTTTGCCATTTTAATTATGACTCACATTGTTTTTAGTCAAAATCTTCATTCGTTCAATATGCAAATTACAATACGTTATAATATATTCTTACGGTTTTGTTTTTCAATATTTATCTTTTCTAATGAACATAAAATAGAATAACTACAAAAATTAATAAAACAAAACGTAATTTTAAGAAAATAAATAAGAAACTATTATTACATTTCAAATTAAACTATTTCTATATTTCATGTATTCCTGTAATTTTTTCAGATAGCTCTGATGATGATCGCTGCGCGATCGAAAAGATATTAAGTTAAAATATATATTATTTATGCTAGACATCTTTTATTTACACTTAGAAACAATTAATTTACTGTTTTATTTATATTGAGCTGTCGGGTGCAAACTATAAGATAAAAGGTTGAAATTTTTTGAAACTGCAGAGAATTTACAGGGCTACAATTTGTATTTAGCCCATTGTATGGTTTGCGTCAGAACATAATATATTCTTAACAACGAAAGAAATTTTTTTATATATTTTCGTATTTTTTTGATTGTACCAAAATTGGGATAAAAGCCAGAAAATTTCGAATCATTTTATTATCAATGAAAATCGCAACGATGAAAAAAGAATAGTAATAGGATGACGTTAAATAATTAAACTTATATTTTTTAAGTTTTTTTTTTAACAAAAATCCCCTTTTTTTTATTTATAAAAGTACACTAGGTGAATTGATTTAAGCCCCGGGATAAATTTTCTTTTTTTCCCCGTTAGTTTCTTTTTGAAAAAAAAAAAGTTATCTGGGGACTTTTTTGCATCCCTTATTCCGCTACCCCCTTTTATTTTATTTTGTTTGGCGATTTGACGGAAAAAGCTCAATGATGGCAAATAATGATGAAAGTCGCTCACAGGTAGTCGTCGCGGGGACCCCTTTTCTTCGCTCCGAAAAGTAAAAGGCCGGGTGTGGACCTCGCTTGTACCGGGCGCGTGTTGGCGGGGGCCGCGCACCCGCCCGGGCCCGGGCGATTTCAGCGCATGGGGGAATTTTCCTGGATAGGCGGGGGTTTCGCTACTATGTGCAGTTGTTTTGGCCACCCCCCTTTGTGATGGAGGGTGGAGAAAACCCCTGGCCCCCTGTACAGGCTGCTGCCGACATGCCCGGCGAAAGGGAGGGACCGGAGAATACGAGATTAAAAGCAGATCTGGCTCAGGCTCATGCATACATTGGAAAACGCCTTAAGATCAAGGAGCTGGAAAATGTTATAGAAGGTAAGGAAGTGCGGGATCCCCCGCGTGAGGAAGGGCGAAAAATGTGCAGTCGAATGCAAGTGTATCTTCTCATCGTTGTGTATGAAAAGAAAGTATAGGCGACCCCATGTTGGCCAGCGGGGGGGGTGGTAAAAAAAAACGATGTTTTTTTTCCCTGGAATTGATATGGGCCCGGCCTCCAGTGAAGAAAGCCGTGAAACGAAATGAAGCGGATCGTTCGTGGGCAAAAAGGGCCGGAAACGGCAACCTGGCCCTTAATCAATATGTTGAATTTGGGACAGGCCATCAACAAATAAAAAAAATGCCAGGTGATCGTTTCGGGGTTTTGGCCAAAATGATGTGCACATAATAAACAGGATCTAAATCGGGGTTTTATTGGGGCGGAAGTTTTGGGGCCCTTTTGTGGACCCAACTATTGGCTCGGGAGGATGACTTGGCCCGGGGAGGGGCTTCATTTGAACTCAAAAGGGTGCGGGGAATTTGGGGGTGTTTGCATGACCAGGATTAAACAAATGCCGCATAAAAGTGACAACGGGCGGAGAGGTTTTCGTACGCTACGGAAAAATTGATTGCGGAGGAGGAAGGTGTGGTGGCTGCTTGCGGAGGAGATGGCGGCTGGGGGGGGGAGCCCGACGTGCGGGGGAGGGCGACGGCGGGGGGGCGACTGCTGGCGGGAGGAGCGATCGGGGGAGTGACGCTGCGCAGGAGTCGACTGCGCGGGGGGAGGAGCCGACGCCGCGGGGGGAGTCGAGCTGCGGGGGAGGAGCGATGCGCGCGGGGGAGTCGATGCGCGCGGGATCGATCGCCGGGGGGGAGTCGACGCTGCGCGGGGGGTCACGCTGCGCGGAGGAGCGACCGCGCGGGGGGACGATCCCGCGCGGAGGCGACGCTGCGCGGGAGGAGTCGACGCTGCGCGGGGGAGTCGATTTGGGCGCAGGAGGAGTCGATGCGCGCGGGGAGCCGACGCTGCGGGGGGAGGGCGACGCTGCGCGGGGGGGGACGACGCTGCGGGGGAGGAAGACGCTCCCGGGAGGAGACCGCTTGGGGACGCGGCCCCTGAACGGGACGCACGAGTCCCAAACTATTGGGGGAGGAGAGGTTTCATTATGTTGCAGGTAAACCCGTGTAGCATCGAAATAAAGTAAGGGAAATTTTTGGGAATGTAATTATTTTGGGATCCTGATATGGGGATAGGTACAGAATCTTTTGGAGGGGACAAATGGGGAAATTTTTCGGTCTGATTATTTTACGTTTGGGAGAGACGCGGAACAGAGGCGGGGAGTATTCATTTGGGGAAAAACACCTTAAATGTCGTATCAAAGGGGTCGAAAATTTTTTTGAAATGAGGGGGTTGGAAATTTACTGTTCAGGAAATAACTTAGATAAAATTGCTTCCCATCGTCCACCGGGCTACAATTACGAAATATTAGGCGCGATACACAAAGAAAAAAAATATACGTCCCACCCCGTTGTTATTGCCGGAGATTTAAATCTTAGACAAAATTTTGGGAAAAGGGGGTGGTATGCATGGACCGTGCAGAATCTTGCAATAGACGGGTTGGGACAAGGATTAGCGCAGGTAAGACCACCCGACTCGCCAGGACGCGCTTCTAGATATTTGCTTGTTGCCAAAAGGACTTATTTTTTTGCAGTATGGAAGGAAAATGACCATAAAGCAGTTCTTGTCGACTTGACTTAATATTTTAAGGGAAAAAGTACTAACCCCCGGGTTCCTAGTGGGCAATACAAAAAAAATGTATGGGCCCTTTCAAAATTTTTTTAAGGGAGAGATGAGTTTCTTAGAACAGGGGGAATAGAAGAAATATGGCAAAAATTTTAAAAACATTTAAAAACCCGCAGACATTTGTTCCATTAAATTTGGGAAAAAAAAATCCGACCAGAATATTATAATGAAAAGATTAGAGTTAAAAAAGAAAAACCAGGGCGTTTATAACAGGCACATTAGTGGAAACCCAAGGCATTTTTTGGGTTTTAAAAAGCGTTAGAAAAGGGAAAAAAAAAATCGGGGGAACGTCATTTAAATATACCCCTTAATGGATGGCAATAATTGGTGGGAATTTTTTTAAAATATGTTCATAGGGAAGGGGAAACAAAGACAAAATTTCCCAGTTGCGTGTTAAAAATTTTGCCAATAACTGAGAAGAAAAAGCAAATTTTTAATGATATTTTGCTTCGGTTTTGCAAAAAACTGACTGTACACAGATACCAACGATAGATAAAACATTTCAGGTCGCGTAAGCTTACGGAAAAGAATAAAATTAATGAAAAGCGGAAAATTCGGGGCCCCAAATTCTATTTCCAGGAATTTTTAAAATTTGGTGAAGGTATTCTACCGTCCCTAATTAGGTTTTTTAAAATTTTTCTATCAATAATGTTCCCCGGAAGATTGGGAGCACTGTAGACCTGTTTTTAAAAGTGGCGATAAAACGGCACTGGGCCCTATAGGCCGATAAGTCTCACGTCAGCGATGCAACCTGGAACAACAATTCTACACCCGGGAAAGAAGGGAGGGCGGGAAACTTTCCCCGGTTTCCCGAAACGGGTTCTCCGGAGAGTCAGCTTGTCTCATTTCCAAAAGTCAACGACGAAATTAAAAGGTGGGGGTAGACGCAATAGTAATAGATTTTGCCAAAAACTTTTGATGTTGTTCCTCACGACTTTGAAATAAATTTAGATTCGGGGATAGACACTGGTGGTGGCTTGGGGAAAAAAACATTACGTGATAGGAAACAACAGGGTTGAATGAAGACATCTATCAACTCCCAATAATGCAAATTCCACGGAATTCATTGGGCCCCTTTTTATGTTTTCGCCCGTGAATGACTTCCAAAATTTTGCTTCAAACGTAAACTTTGTGATGACTGATCATCATCGGGTTATCGAATCAGAGGAGGACGTGAATATTTGCAGCGAGACCGAAAAATTACACCCTGGGCAAAAAAAAATGGCATGGGAAAATTTAAAAAGGGTTTAAAAAAAAAGCCATCACGTTTGGGAGGGTCAGTTATGGGGGAAACTGTGTACAAATTGAACAACAAAATCATACCTCATACATCTTGCAAATATTTAGAATTCAATTAGAATAAATTGGTGGGAAAACGTAAATTTTTTTGGGGAAAACCTGGGGATCTCTAATTTGTTAGGGATCCTAAAGAAGAGTACAAAAGGAAAGAATTGCTTAATGTCACTAGTCCGACCGTATTAGAATTGGCGGTATTTGGGACCCACAGAATATGCAGCAAGGGAAAACTAGAAAAGGTCCCGCGCAGAGATCGAAATTTTTTCAGAGGATCAAAAAAAAGGGGATGGAATACTGAAAAAGGGCGGGTTAAACTGCGACTTTATTAAAAGATACGCAGGCATCCGCGGAATGAAAAACACCGTGTTTTGAAAAAAACCCCATACCGGTAGACGGATCACGTGCATAAAAATTAAAACAAGAAGAGAAAACGGATGTCGGGTTTTTTTTTACAAACCCAACTATTAGAACTGGGAAAAGTTTGCCAAAAAATCTTGAACCCCTTTCCCCAAAGCGAGCAACTTTAAAAAAAATTAGTTTTCAGTTAATTAATTAGTTATTGTATCAATGTTAATTTTCCTGTTAGATTAGTAAGTTTCATACAATGAAATTTTTAATTGTTAGTATAAATATCAGGTAGTAGATTGTTATTATTATCTTATTATTAATATTTTTTTATTATTCATGTGTACAGTGCAGTGTAGTGCAGTGCAGGGAGTGTAGTGCAGTGTCTGGGCAGTGTAGTGTTTGAAATAATGGAGGGGAAGGGAATGAGAAAAAGCGAGGGAAAGAAATGGTCCAGTTAAGTGTTGTGCAGTGAAATGAAGTGGAGGGTTTGTGGTGATTTTAATGTACTATTTATTATTATTATTAATTTTATTATTATTAAAATTATTATTATTATAATTAACTCCTTTTTTTAACTTTTGTTAATGAATGTGTTTAATTAGTAAAGGGCAATATTCGCCAAAAGGGTTTCTACCTTAATTGCGTTAACAATAAATCTAAAGAACCTTTGTGGAGTCCCAAATAGATAATAAAAAAACCCGATCTTTTAAAGCAAATCCCTAATGTTTTCTATTCATAAAGTCTGATTCGGATGTATAGAAAGATACATTTTGCAAGTATTTAAGAGAGAAGATGATATTTTGATAATTTTTAATATTTTTTAATATCGTGTTTGCCCTCTACTAATTATTTTATATTCTGGTTTTGGGAACATTTATCGATATTAATATATTTAATGTTTTTTTTTTAATACATTTAATTTTTAATTTTTGTAAAGCGAGTTTACGGGGGGTTTATAGTGGGTTATATCAATTTCCGTCCTAATTAATAAACTAGTGGGGGTGGCCGAGATATTGGGTTTAAACATAAATTTTAAAGGCGGGGAAATTCCGTTTATTTTAAAATTTCAAAAAGTGACATATTTAACCAGAGACATGTTTGTTTCAGGAATCTTATCTCAACTAGATTAGTGACTCAGGAAGAAACCCTGATTGCCAATTTTTTTTTCTGAAGAACCACTGAGATGGGGAAAAATTAAATGTTTGGGGGCATTTTTTACACAAAAATGGGAAATTATAAACCATCTTCGTCAACTTACCAGATTTATTCAAGAGCCGGCTTATGAAATGGGGTACGATTCCCAAAATACGTATCTGGTTAAATTTTAAATTAAACATTTACAACTTTTTTGGATACTTCCCCTTTTTCCTCTATCATTATGAATGGTTCATTGTTTTAACAGTAAAAACACAATCCTTTTAATCCCCGGCCGTCGAGTCCATCTAAACTCGACAATGCGTTTTACTGGAGTTCCCACAAGTCACAGTGGGCTTTCATTTTAAAAAAGAGCGAAACGGGACGGAAAAAAAGACTTTCCTTGTGATAGTATGAAGATGAGCCGGGAAATTTCCTAAATTTTCCTGGATATTTTCCGGTGGAAAAAAGGGGGGTGGGCTCTGCACCGATTTTTTCTCGTTCTGCGCAGCCCTTTTTTCACGAACCGGCCCCACTTCGTTTAAAAAGGAGCATTCGCGCCCGTTGCATGGAGAAAGGAAAGGGTTGGGCATTTTGAAAGGGCATGACGTAAAAAACAACGTGACCAACCAAAATAACACGAAAGATGTAATATTTAAAAAATCAAATCTGTTTCTTCAAAGACTTGTGATAATTATGGATTTCAAAAATTCCGCTAATATTCTAATGCAAAAGGGTCTGAAGGGAGATAAAAAATGAACACCCATATTTTTTCGAGTTCTTATGTCAGATTGAATCTTTTTAAAAATCCAAAAGTTTCTTTTAATCATATTTTGGGATGATTTTTAAATTTTTTTTACTATAAAAAAGGTTTTAATTTCTTTTCACTCTTCCCTTGTTTAAAAATCTGTAAAATTTTTATAGAATGTTATAAGACAAAACTTTAGAAGACACAACGTTATCCCTTGAAAATCAATTTAAATTTTGTTTCTTTTTTTATTTGAATTTGTTGTCAAAATTTTGCAAAAATATTTTTAAATTCAACTATTTTTTTCTTCGCAAGCAGTCTCATACATCCACCAGAAGTCTAGAAAAACATTACACATGAAAATCACGTTTCGTTGTATCTCTGCACACTGATTGCTGTAGAAGGCTCTCTTTGGGAATCTACGTCATTTTGTATTCCGTTCATATGAACATCGCAAATATCCATTTGATTTGGGGGCATTTTTAACCGCTTTATATCGTTTCATTAAGCGGTGGAGTAAGAGTGAAGAACCGGATGACTGTACTAAAAATTATGAGAAAGGATGATATGATGGGATAGTATAGGATAGGATATTATAGGATGGTATAGTATATGGTATAATTTATGGGATGGCATATTTTAATACATATTTTCGAAGTTGTTACTGCATAAAACTGCCGGCGGCACTAGCCGAAATCGTTTACTACGCTCCGTGAAGTCACGAAGGTTAAGCGAATTCGAGACTCGCGGGTTCGTGGTTGGGTGACCGGCCAGGAACCCCGGGATCTAACGGCGTCGAGCCCCTGGCCGAAGGGATAAAAGACACTAACTGACTGCGACGTGACGGGACTTGACAAATATTTTAAAAAATGCACATTAATGGAGAATGACTCCCCAGTGCAAAGCGCTCAACATCCCTTAAGGGGTTGGAAAAAATTTAAAAAACCTGGATTAACATTTCCTACATTATTAGTGCATATATCCCAATTTTCATTATAATGTAAATTGTCTCATGAGGAACTAATTATCTTTCAGAACAAATTTTTAATTCCATTAACAAATTACACCAAAAAACGCCAGTTAAACAATATATATTATCGAATTTAATTGCAATTTTTTTACCTTAAGAAAACATACTCAGTAGTATTTTTTAACATTTTTTTAAAACTTTCAATCCTATTTGGAGTCTTTTTCAAAAATCTATTGTCCAGGTTTATCGAGACATCATCACCAAACAGCATTTTGATAAAAAATCGCGATCCCTGATCAAATCGCAAACATCGTGTGGCCCTAAGGGCCGATGAGAGCTTGGAGTGCCAGGCGATGTTTACGAATTTACGTTAATTCTGTTGAGGGTTTCTCACTTTTTCATATTAAGACGATATGATTATTTTGCCAGTTACTTTAAATCACGCCTTTTCCCATTAGCAACATGACGATAGACTTGAATCATTTATGTGAAGATTATGAATGCATTCAAAGCAAGGATATGAATTATGTTATTTAATAACTTCATTGAACATCGACTTTCCCGTTCTCCGGGATGTATAGTCATCAACCAATTGATGTACGAGGTCAAATACGCAAGTCGATATGCAGGTCTATATACAAGAATAATTCATTTTTTGTCATGACATTTTTGGTGCAGATGCATTGTGCAAGGAAGATACATGATTTTTTGGGTTTGTATGATAAAATAATTTTAAGATTTCCGTGGCGTTAAAAATAATAGAATATGATTTTATGCTATGATAATCTCGCGGTTTGTTACGAGTTAGCTCGCAATCTACCAAGATACGTTAGTTTCTTCTCCCTTAGAAACTCGACCAGGTCTGCGGAGAAAAATACGACGCACCCAGTGCTGCATCTGATTTATTTATTCACTATTACGCTGCATTGAACATATTTGTAGAGACATCAAACTGGTTTTGATGTTACTAGATATTAAAAAACACTATATAGCATTTCAAACACCATGAGCCATTTTTCGTCCTCTTCGTTTGATCACCTCAGAATGAGGGGAGGTGATTGTTTCCGTAAACCGCCAAGATCCGATCTGTCCACAAGGTGATTCTCCAAACTGCATGTATGGCTGAATGAACTTCACCCTAGCCAGTGAGAATAATATTATATGGTGAATGTTCTTTACGAACAGGCAATGAAAATAAAAATACTGTCATTCTCCCCTGTTATTTCCTCGGTATCGCCTGCTCATTCCACCCCCTCCGGTTCGATCGTCTACATCATCCCACTGGTTCAATAGTCGCACCCATCTCTTCCACTAAATCCAGTCACTGGACATCGCTCCGCCACGCCCCCCTACTCCCGGCTCCAACGGCGTCCGTCCCTTCCCCAAACCCCCCGATCCGCTTTCAGCGCCCCCGCCCGCTCCGCCGCCCTCAGCGTCCCGTCCACCCGGCGCGAGCGCGCGGACCCATCCCAGATAGCGCGGGCGAAATCACGCGCGAGGCGATCTGCTCGGCCAACGGCGCCGCGCCGCCAAGCCCAGCCCGCTCCACGACGCCGCAGCGCAGCGCGGCGGCCAGCAAATTTACGACGGACGGAGAGCGCGTCCCGCGGTATCGCCTTCCTCCCGCACCCAATCCTCCCACTCCCACCCCCCCCTCCACAGCCCCACTACTCCCCCCTTGTCCTCCTTAGGCCCCATCCTCTCTCCGACGCCAACCTCTTTCTCCGACCTCCTGCTCCTCAGACCCCACTTGTCCTCCTTAGGCCCCACCCTCTCTCTCCGACGCCAACCTCTTTCTCCGACCTCCTACTCCTCAGACCCCACTTGTCCTCCCTAGGCCCCCCCTCTCTCCGACGCCAACCTCTTTCTCCGACCTCCTGCTCCTCAGACCCCACTTGTCCTCCTTAGGCCCCACCCTCTCTCTCCGACGCCAACCTTTTCCTCCCACCCTACCTCTCATCCCAACATTAACCCCATTCACACGTACGTCCCCGTTTTCACCCTAGCTGTGACCTTCGTCATCACACACATTTCCATCCCTTCTTTCGTGCTTCAACCCTGGCTTTTCCCGCGCTGGATCCCCATTGCCTCCACCCCAGCCTCGTCATTTTGAGGATCCGAGAACTATTGCTCTACCACTCTCAAAAAAACCTTCCAATGCGCATGCCCGAACGTGACCTCTCTCTCCAAAGCTCCTAATATTTCCCTGCCTGCGCTCTTTGTCACAACATAGCTCTCCCTCTGTCTTTCTCTCGTGGGTCGCGCGGTAATTCAACACTGCGAGTTTGGTGATAACAAACTGATGAGTGAGAAGGATCAGACGAAAGGCAGCTGTCATGTTTCTACAGTAGGGGTGGGGTGGTAGACAGAAAATAAGTCGTGTCTTGAAGTTTCGGTCTCCAGTCCCTGTTTTACTGTGGCTAGTGAGCAGTGACCGTGTGCTTCACACAGTAGCTGCTATTATTCACAAAAACCCAATTATTACAAATAATTCAAAGTATATCCACTGAAAAACGATAGGTCGTTGATCAAATAATCATTGAAGATGGCCACATTCCTCTGCGTCTTCCACCGTACCATCCAGATCTAAATCTAAGAGAACTTGTTTGGGGATTTATAAAAGAGCGCGAGGCAGCAGAAACTATTGGAGCATCCATAAAAGAAAAGGAAATGTTTTGCAGAGAAGCGTTTGCACAATACAGTGCTGAACAATGGAAAAAATCCTGCGAGCATGTGTAGGGAATAGAGGTGACAATAATTCACAATGTGATGGACCAACAAAACAAACGATGTATTCATTTCTTTGAACACTCCTGGGAGTGCGAGTTCCTCTTTTGACGAAGGGGGCAGTGATGACGACTGACGGTCAGCGCGATCGCTGGGTCTTGCAGTCGCCTCTCCTTGTCGCCTGCGCGCTTCCTTATCGCCGAGAGGGGAAATCTCAGATGCCGCAGGGTGGGGGCAGCCTCCGAGACTCTACCAAAGGTACGTCCGCCATGATGTTTTTTTTGCGAGCGGTTCAGCAATAGATGACTGCTGGATGGGTTCGTCTGATCAACGTGTCGTTAAAATGCTGAGAATTCACCACTTCCGCTATTTTAATGTTTTTTTTTTCATTTCATCACCTTAACGTTAGAAATGAAATTGACAAACAAGAAAACGTGTTACGAAAAAAAATGAATTGGCAAATCTGTAATTGCATAATAATAACCAACAGCTGTTGCGGAGGCAGAGAACTATACTATATTCGCATTCCACTGCCATTCTTTCGGCGAATGAAGAATTCACGAAAATTGAAAGAAATTTGTGATTAAACATTCCAGGAGACGACTATATTGAACTTGTTTGCGATTTATTTCCACAGGAACTACTACTATAATTATTCCGATTCAAAAATCTCAATATAGATTTTAGGTGAAAACTTTCAAATTTCAATTTTCATATCAAATTTATGAAACGTGTAAGTTAAAAATAGGAGGAGGAGTCAATTCATAACATTATTTATGATACCATTCACCAGCAATTCAGGTAACTGATCTATTGTACTTTCAATGTCATTCAATGCACCGATAACCCCTTCTCTCGTGTTCAAGGAATACGATCGAGCTTCATATGATGTCTTTTTCACACATCAGTAGCCATCTTTGTAACATTGCGTCACCGTGTATGTAAATGCAATTTTGCATAATCGTGATGAGTAGTTTGAGGCTGTTCATGGCGTTCAGGTTCATGCTGCGGTTTCTCACACCTCCATCTCGGAGGTATGCGAATGCATGAACTGTGAACGCGGCTTCACAAGGTTCTTATACCTTCCCCCGCGTTCTAGCAAAGGGGAGGAACACGAGTAATTACAAATATTACATTAACGAAATTAACCAATTGGTGCGATTTAATCGCCCGGATATACGTCTTTATATGGTATAAATTCGAAAATATCGTATGTTTCAGGGACAAGATTTCCATCAATTAGTGTCAATCATATAGCACTATTTGTTAGTATTGAAGTGTTTTAAGTCCTGACGTTAATTAGACTGTTAGTGAAGTGTAGTCTAGTGTGAATTCTGGGCACATTTTCAAAACTCTGTGATTCTTACACTAAGTCATATACTTCATGAATTAAGAAAAAAATCTCTCATGTAATAAAATCTATTTTCAAGGATAAATAAGCAATATATTTTGGGCTCTTATCCATAATGTACTTCTTCAAGAAATAATATTTCCTGCCGCAAAAACATGGAAACGATAATTTGAATAACTAAATTTCCCAATGAATTCTAGAAGACGTGCACAGAAAATGAAGTTACATTTATGTCCAGAAGCAAAACAAGGGGCCATCTCAGCAGTTGCTCAATAGATCAGGTAAACTGGACGAAAACCTGATCGAGATGGGGGTCATTGACCCGAAGCTGTAGTACAATAGTTGTTACAGGTTGTTTATACTATTTATACAGTCCAAATGGTAAATAATGCATTATGTATCATTGTTAAAATTAATGTTACTTTTCTTGTGATGCTCAGTATAGTCTCTAATTGTATAGAAACAGTTATGCAGCAGAAACGATTTCACTCGGGATTTAAACTTTTATATTGAAGTTAATCGTTTAATGTCATCTGGCAAAGTGTTGTAAAATAATGTACCTCGCTTGCACAAAAATGGGCGATGTCCTGAGCCGAACTTACCAGAGTTTTCCGACCTCTGCCCTGCCCTGCGGATCGAGCTGACCAATCAGCTTTAGCTTCATTTCAGGGAGGCGGACTATTCATCTTGAACATTACAAAATGGCGGGGGATGGCGAGTTATATTATAGTAAATATTAAATCAACCAACAGTTTTACAAAAATTTTTGTATATACATTCAATTACATAAATAAAGGCATGCAATTTCCAGTAAAACATATTTTAAAACTGTTATAAAACGGGTTTTTTTGCAAAAAATAACACTGGACAACGACTATTAAGCTCCATGTCTACATTTCGTCGTTTATTATTGTAATATTTAATATAAAATGCAAATTTTTTTTAATTGTATGCATTGTCTAACCTAGTTATTTTATTAGAAAAATTAATAACTTAAAGAAATACGTTTTAGAGTCAGTTTCACAAACACGTCTCCGAGATAGCAGCTTTCAGTTGTGAAATACTTCATCATCAATTTCAGATGACCCAATTAAAAATACTATATGGTCGCGGACATTAATATTGTAATAAAATAGTTTTGATATAAAATACTAAATAAACTTAAAGTATTTAAAGTTCATTTAGTCCAATGAAAGTTTTCTACGCAGACATTATGATTGGTAAGTGCAGCTGTAAGCAAATGAATGATTTTTGATCTTTGTTTTGGGTATCACAATTAATTACCTTCAATCTAACGTTAGGGTGATTGCATTTACATAGGAGTTCTTTACCAAATATTAAAAATCATATGTGATACCTAGTCTTTGAGGATTTTTAGAGAGAATCAAAACGACATATGACTCTTATATAACATTTTAATATCTTAATGTTGCAAAGGTAGAAACACTGGCTTTCTGTCTATTGTGTGAACATTGAGGAACACACACACACACACACACACACATACACACACATACACACATACACACACACTCATATCATTGAGCATTTACATGTAATTTATGTATGATTTCCAATCCAACGTAAATGAAATTAATATATTTATATTATTATAGCAAGTATATTTTACATTACGATATTTTATTTTCGAGAGACGAGCAATGCAATACAAAGTTTTTTTACACGTCATCGAATGTTACACCCACTTCTCTTCTAGATAAGCAGACCTATGCAACACTGTTTTTGCTAATCCATTAAGAATCACTAGAGATTCTCCGTCATAAATTATTTCCTAAAATTGTAATTGTTAATAATGTTTCAAAATTTTGTCAAACTTTAAAATTCAATACGATAATCGTTAAAAAAATGAATAGATCCTCTTCTGTAAAATATTGCTGCAAAATAAAATTTTCTATTTCATACATTTTTACATTTCCATACAAATTGCCAATTTATTGATATGTGTTCTACTAACGCATCTTCAGTATTGCACTGCATATTCATAATTTTAATGAATTGTTAATAAATATTGTAAACAAATAAGCAATTAATTTTTTTTTTATTTGGGAAAATTTCATTTAAGTTATAAATATTTATAAAGTAATTTAATTAAAGTACTATAATATGAATTAAGGTTGAATTTAAAACTATAACTACAATATTATTGAAACGCATTGCTACTATATTACAATGTAACGTTTTAAACAAAATTGCCCATTGATTGATAGTTTGTGTTCGTATATAGTATATCTCACGCAGAGACGATTTACAAAGAAAATCTAAATAATAACGAAATAACCTCAAATTTATAATTCATTGGCATTTGGTCGCACACTTCGGCGACCACTTTAATGCAAGGTCGGGAAGAAGGAGAAATTGCGCTGGGTTCGTAACCAAATCTTCAGGGTCACCATTGCGTTCCTTTTACTTAAGTCTTAGGATTCCGAAAGTGATACTAGATATTTCAACATTAACTTGAGAATATATGTTGCATACCATGAGAGAGAAATGATGAACAAATGTCTGGAGTTAAAAAAAAAATCTGCTTTGGAATACTGCATCAGAAGTCCTACTACACAGAATTACATTTTCTGTCACCTGTCGATAAACCGCCGAACACTTTCCGGTGAATTATGTTATCGCTGCCAAAGGAAAGATTTCCAGGTTAAAGAGACCTACATATGTTATTGGTGGATCGAAAATAGATTTTAATTGTGGAATTGACATTATTCATAGGTGCAAATATACAAGAAAATGTGAATTTACTATTTGTGCTAGTTTTCTTTTCACTTCAGTCCCGTCAATTTTTCGAAAACATAATTCAATCATCTTTTTTTTTACCTAAATACAATATTTAGCTTTCCATCTGTCAATTCGAAGAATAGTTGTTCCCATTGAAAAAGGATCATGCCGATAAATGGACAAGTTAATAAATATAATAAATACCAAATAGAGTAATATCTGTATTTGTTATTCAGTGACTCTAGAAATAATCAAATTTTCTTTTGTTTCTATTTAATCTTTTCAATAAGAACGTAACTTTGGTTTTGGTTTATATCTGCAAGATCTACAGATCTGCTCGCTTACTTGCGCCAGCACATAATAACAAGGCTTCTTCATCCGGTATCTTCCACTTCGGGTTTAAGGTAATTATTATTAATTCTTAAGCGAGTATTTTACAGTTCTAATGACCGTTTTTCGCAATCTATACACCAATGTTTTTTATTCCGTCAGGCATCTTCCTATTCTTCTGGGTTCCTTCATTGTCAAATCGATGACGCAATTTACAAGATTTCCTTGGCCTTCCTGTGCTTTCTTCTTTCGAAAGGGATTCACTTAAAGATAATTTTGATATTCTGTCAGCATGCATCTTTGCAGCATACCATTGGAGTTGTTTGATTCTACATTTCGATCATTTGTCTCTCAATCATTATTATCTGTCTAATCTCTTCGTTTCGTATTCTATCAAACAGTATACTGACAACGTTCCAAAATTCATTTTCATAGCATTTTAACCGAGAGTTTATTGCATCATTTTTAATCTCTAATTTCCGATTCATACGTAACACACTTCCACCATTGTCTTGTATATTGTCTCTTAGTTTTCTTTCGAAAATTTTTGTTTTATAAAATATTATAAGTCTACTAATAATTGGCCTTCCCTAGCTTATTTTTTAATAAAGTCAATATTATTAGATCCCCTGCTCTAATTATCACTCCATATATTTAAAATTCTCTTTCCTACTGAAATATACTATTTCTGTTCTAGATCATCGAGGTTTCCCTACAACCATGTGTCTTGGACTTAACATTATTTATTTTGAGTCTCCATTTTTATGTTTTTATTAATTTCTGGATTAAATGTTACAGATACAAAAAAATATTATTTTTCTACCTATTTCAAGTGATACGCTGACTCCAAAGTAGAAATCGTTATGTATGAATTCAAAAGGTTTTGCAGCCGTTCTCGAAGGTCTTAAACGATATCCACCAACATTTTTTAGTTATTTGGATTATGCACTAATCAAACCTTTCAACATTTTGTTTTACCAGTCTTGCATGACTGATTGGGTGTCTCCTAAAATAATGTAACAAGTATTTCAACGTCAAGTTAAGGTAAAGAACTGTTTCTGATGAAATAATATTTATAATAAAAGATCTTCTTCATTTACCTTCATTACTTAGCTTCACTAGTTCATTATAAGAGAGAAATGAATATTTTCTAGGATGAAGAGAGGTACGTGACCCTGAGTCTTTTATTTTGATCCGTGGTTGGGATGGTTTAATAAAATAGTTGTAGCATACTCTTGAAATTAGAATGATTGAGAAGAATATTTAATAATGGACTTGTTTATTAATCAATATCATTCATAAATAATGTAGCCTTTCAATGTTAGCAAATGGGCATGATAAATATATTTACTTCAACTAATAATCGAATATTTATTATATAAATACATGGTTTTAAAAACCAAGAATTATTTTTTTTTCAACTTCAAACTTATTCCTTAAAATTTATCTGCGTGACGCATGTTAACAAACACTTCATATTACATCTCCGGTATACTTACGCAGAGTAATATACGTAGTATAGAGAATGTTATATAATGCTGCGCGAAAAACTGCGCATTTTCTGCGAAAAAACCATTGCCGCGCTCTGGTGACGAAAAACTGAACTGCAAGTTACAAATTAAGAGAAAAGTCCTCTACCACGCGGTGTAGCCATAATTCCAGCTTCAGGATCCGTGATGCCAAAAATCCAATTGGAAGCAAATGTCTGATACAACTCTAGCGCCTCCAACCATGCATACGATTTTTCCAAATTGAAGAAACCCTGTCGTTTTCGCCCGATGAAGCCATACTTGAAAACATTCACACTTTGGGGGACTATTTTGTAGCCTTCCGGACATTTTAAATTTTTTCAAAAACGGTCTAATTTTTTCTGTAAATTTCCTTTAAGGACCGTTTACTCTATAGCAAAATACGCTTATGCTGCAGAATATGTCCAACTGTCACGGTTAACTCCGAATTTGAAAAATCGCTAAAATTTGAATATTTTGCGGCGTCCTACCACATAACCACAAGCAAAATTAAAGATAGAGATTTTGCTTCAAATGAAATGTGTTGCTTATAATTAGATCTTTTAATAAGGTCATGCAATTTTTTTAAAAGTTTTAGTTGATTTCGCACAATATGGCGGGCAATATTTGCAATTTTTAAAATTTACATTAACAAGATTTTCTCAAAAACGGCTCCAAATTTTTTCTTTAAATTTTTGGTTGGGGTAATGCCAAATGCAGTCTATCCGATGACATAAACGAGATATTGCTCTATTCTATTGTTTTTTAAAATTTACACAAATGTAATATTTTGAAATACCTCTCACGCTGTTAATATGAGCATTTGAATAGATTTGTATAGATTATTTAACTTAGAGAAGTGCTTCCAAATGATTTTAGGAGGAAGTTTTTCAAAACTCAATACATTCCTGTGAAAAAGAGTGCTATTTTGAATCGAAAAGTTGAGGAAAATGTCAAAAATGTATTTCAAAGTGGCGATAGATGTCAGCTGGCAAGAGAACGGCAAGAACCTTGCGTGAGTTGGCAAGAACCTTAAACCAGTCCACAAAGGAAATTATAAACATTTGCTACGAGAAAGTCTGTCCCATTCTGTAGCACCTCTCTAGTTCTTCATATTTTGGTAGTAGCGAAGTGTAAGCATTTAATTTTTAAAAGCAAAGTGAAAAAATTTCAGCTAGAAAACTTGACAAAGAACAGTGAGACACAAATAACAGTTAATTACAAAGAACGTGGCCACTCGTATTAGGGATTGGGGAAGGAAACGAATCAAACAACAAAAACCAAAACGGTCATGAACAGGAAAATATGAGTAGTGAATGATCTGGTAAACGACCAGTAATCGAAAGTACATCAAATTTTCTGCAGTTTTGTAAATGGCATCTTCTTTGCAAAGAAAAGGAATGTTTAGAACATTCTCGACATCGTTATTAGGAATTTATTTTCATTGCTCGTCAAGTAAAAAACTGCTGATATCGTACGGGATTTAAACACGCGTTCCTCTATTGTGAAGCCACGCACCTAAGCGATTGCGCTACCAACACAGACGTACGTAAGCATTTCCGTGAACTTACTCAATTAAGAATCTTACGAATTTTGGTCTTCAAACTCATTGCTTTTCCGCACTTCTGCAATTTAAAATATTAAATAAATTACTCTAAGAGACAATAAGAAAGCAAAGAAATTCACAAATTAGTAAAATAGTTAATTCACTTAAGAATGTTTCAGTTCAGTACTATGTAATTTTTGCGCTTCGGTTCTAGCCGCCTGACGCTCAACTCCTATCGTTCGCCCATGTGAGATTATTAGACGATAACGTTGGGCTAGCAGGCAAGTTTCGACACGGCCCGACATTCAGAATTCATTTGCTGCAAGTAATTACTAGAATCTAAGAAACATTTATTGACTTCAAGAAAATCACCTATCATTACGCAGTTATTATCTTTTTGACCATTCACTCACATTTATATAAAAATAAACTCTTATTTTCTCGTGTTATTGGTAATGTTTTCTTAATATATAACAATGTTAATTATTAACACTTCATTCGTTTTGAAAACTCTCAAACGACAACCGTAAATGCATACCTTAAATTATTGAAAGGAAAAGTATTAATTAAAATCTCACACATAGTCAAAAATAAAAAAGTTGCATGAACAGGCCAGGACGTGAACTCGAGTCTTCCTAGTTCTTCATAAACAAGCACCTGAACTACATGACGTCACTCCCGCAGTCACTTATACAATGCTTTACATATTAGGATGCTGACGAGTGATACTTGTTGAGTTTTGTTAGCTGAAGACAGGAATGTTGCTTGCAACAAAAGAAATAGTAAAGTACGATTTCGCAAAATCGGTTTTGAAACGTTTTATTAGTAAGAAAAGAAAACGGTTTCATTGCAGTTTTGTATTTCACAATTCTTAAAATTGTAAATATTGCTTACTTCTTTGCACGAAAATGCCATCATTTCAAGAAAGCCTACATGATTGTTATGCAAGAACGTGAATTATGGACAACAAATTTCATTTGAAAGACAAATCTGTTTCACTTTAGGGTTGTAGGATGACGCCTCAAAATGTTCAAACTTTAAATTTTCGAAAATTCAGAGTTAACCATGAAAAATTGAACTATGTCATCCTTCTAAGTGTATTTACTCATTCTTACTAGGAAAAATTGTAGCCGTTTTTGAGAAAATTTTGAAAATGTCCGAAAAGGTTTCAGTAGTAATTTCAAATTTTCAAAGATTTTTCAAAATTTCAAGCTTCAACTACAGCCAGAAAAACAGGGTTTCTTCAATTTGGAAAAAGGATCGTACGTGGTTTAGGCGCTAGTAGTGATCATAGACGGATGGACGGACGGTTTGGATAAAACCGTTTTTGACTCCAAAACGTGTATTACCGTTTAATCGCGAAACCGATTTTCCGCTGTGTCAGTATAACTATATGTATACGCATCGAATATACTACGTATATACGTCAAGATACGAATATACTGCATACCATGTAAATTCGTAAGTGCGCATACGAGAAAGTAAAACGAGAAGTATGAAGTTTTGTTTCTTATGCTGAGATAACGAATTATCAAAGTTCAAAATCCATCTAAACGTGTTACAGCAGTTCCAAAAAATAGATAAGCAAAACAGTACTGAGAATTTTCTGCATTATCGGATTGTCATTTCAAGGTGAGTTTATTTATGATAAATGATTCATATTGCAAATATGAATGTATTTATGTAATCAAGAAAACGATAAATTTGTCACAATCTAGGCAATGACGTTGCGTAAAAGTCACAACTTCGATATCAACATTTAAATGTCCAAACCTTCCTCATACTGACTTAGCATGTAAATGATGGACAGCGGTGATAAATATCAAATGCGTGGGGAATACACGAGCCCAAGAACCCAACTGTAAACGCATTTTGTCGGAAGCTCAGTGGTCAGAGTAACTGGTCGTAAATCGAACGATGCGGTTTGATTCTGCCCGAAGCGCGGGAATTACATCTTTATACTCAATTACTACGGTTATCAGGTCACAATATGGATATCACTAACGAACGGGATAAACATTTCCCTCATATTTCATTTCCCATAAAAAGTGACAGAGTTGTGACAAACTTTTTTGGAAGTGAATGCAAAATGTATGTCAAAACGTTCACTATCTTAATTCCAAGCGAGGTTAGGTTAAATTCTTACTAACTAAATATAAATAAATACACGTTTGTATAAATATTTGTAATAAAGCGGGATCAAACTAATTACACATTATATAGTATAAAAGTTCAGCAAAGATCTTATAAGCAATAAATAAATACAAGTATTTTCCGCTAAACATTCTTATCTTTAATTCTCAGACTTAGGTAAAACAGAACGCGGAACAGAAGAAAAAGGCATCGCGCAGAACTCGATCCTCACACCTCCGATTTAAAACCCGGTGTCAAAACGACTTCAGCTACAGAGAGAGTTATTGGTCTCTCAGTAATCTGGCAAGCCTTAATGTATCTACGAATACGAAATGTTTTAGTTCTGTAATTTCTCCATTTTCTCTGGAGAGTAACATTTAAGACGTAAGAAATCATATTCTAAACATATCTGTTCTCAAGCAGTACAATTTCTGAAAAATGCAATATTAGGGCAACTGATGTTTTTGTATCAATACAGATAATATTTATTTATCTAACTCCGTTATCATATTTATGAATTTTATAATAAATTTAATATTTAGATTTAAAAGAACGACATTATCCCAGATACTTTGAGATCCGAAATTCGCACCTCCTTTTGTTTTTTTTCCTCATATTGAGACTAAATGACAGGTGATTTGTGAATTTGATCACCTACACAAGCATGGCGAATAATCATTGGATATAACTTAAATACTAAAATTCCTTATTTTCAGGAAAATTGGGACTGGATTGAATGGTCACCACTTAGTCTCAGTCTATCCCGCAATTAAAGATAAGCCGTATCAAACATTGTTTATTTAAAATGGAGATAATAATAAAAAATATTGATTTCTTTCACATGACCACGCGTCAAATCGTACTTTATTTTGTTTTGGAGTTACTACATTTTGAAATGTGGCTCCACCTACCGAAGACTTACATTGGGTACCTTAAGAAGACTATAAAAGAAATAAAATTATCAATTGTTACAAATAATTAAGGATGCGTCTCTCCTGTTAGCATTTATCACAAAGGCACAAACACAAAAATGGTAATTTTAATGAGTTCGTAATAGTCGCTAAGGAACTTTTGTTAAACGTGTAAAAAGACATATTCCTTTCTAAATTAATAAAAGTAACGAAGAAATTACCTTTATTGCAAAAATTTTATAATAAACCCACAGACTTGTTAAGGATTCTGATTATCCCTAGAACTGTTAAATATATAAATTACTAAAGTGATTATACAACTTGGTACAGACTTTTCATATTATTTCTAACGATTACATAAAAAGGTAGATAATGAGGCTGGGTAATTCGGGAGACACTGTTAATATTTGAGCTAGTTCTCTCCAAATTCCTGTTTCGTCACATTGCTTGAATACAAGATACCAGCATTACACCAATCTTAATACTATAATCACACATCGCCATAAAAACAAGTTTGTTCCCTCCTTGCAAGAATTTCCGAATGTCTCTCTCGTGATGATAGTGGGATTAATGTGTTCCAGGCATCAGGTAAAAAATATATTCGGCAGGATTTGATCTGGTGTCCATTTGGGATTAAACGGGTGTTTAATCCACGGAGCTATCACAGAGTTACCTTTACAGCACTGGATGAGGGGTGCTTAGAATGAATTTATCTGACATTTATTGTCTTTATGATATACAACATTTACTTCAGGTTATAGCAAACTCACATTCTTGATAAGAATGTGAACCACTGAAGATACTATTCTACAGTTGATTCTAGTTAGAAACATTTCGATTCGAATAAAGCCCTTTGTGTAGGCTCGCGAAGTAGGTTCTATCCTGCGAACTGCCATCTTGCCCCTCCCATATCTTCTCAAGGTGATCTCCACATTGCGAGCAGATCAACTGTAACTCGTCGTGAAACACCAGTCTGAAATACAGAACCGCGTAGTATTAAGGAAGTAACTGTGTGATTTTTAAAACCAATTAACACAACTAAGAGAATTTCCGGACAAATTTGCATTCGTTATTCATGAAAACTTGTAACCTTAAACTTGAATGATATAATGCTAACAATATTTTAATTATCTGGTAAATAGTTGATTAGATTGTTTAAAGAAATTATAATGCTTATAATGTAAATAACGAAGTAGCTGTGCCAACAACAGCACATACTTTCTTCTAGAATGTCACTGCTCCGCAATATTATATTATTACATGAATTGGGAAAAAGAGTTTCAACCAGTAAGACTCTCTATTTTCAATTTTGTAGTTTTGAAGAGTTAACTTTTTTCAATTTTCAAAAATATATAGAGTTCCTCGAAAATAGGATGACCAGCGCCTCGGTCAGATAGTACAGAACGGAGGCTTCTGGTCGTCGTACTGATGGACGACAAAACTGGCCCTTTTAGGCCCCTAAGTCTTTCAAAAATTAATATTAATTACAAAATATTGGACATATTACTACTGAAATCACATTATAAACAGAAGAAAAAAATCACCTTCTGATTCGAACTCACAACGTTAGCAAGCTGACAGCGTACCATGACGTTAACCATTCGGCTAAAGTGGTTTCGTTTCAGTTGCCACTTAGAAAGTAGTTAAATATAATAAAACCTATGCTAAATAGAACATAATCGTTTCAATATATTTTCTGTTTTCAGAGGTCAACTTTTTATGTTTAAATATACTGTGATATATAATATAATATAAAAATGTATATCATAGGGAATATTAAATATATTAATATAATATAATTATATTTTAATAGAATGCGAACTTTTCTATAGAAAGAAAAAGCAATATTTTACTTTTCCTCATGCGTACTTCAGTACCACATTGTCATGTAAAAACTGGAGGACTTGCAATTATTCGAGAAGAGCCAATGTCTTAGAAGTAGGACAGTTTTAAAGAATACTAGTGATGCTAAAATAGCGTTGCATTTTTTTCTCACCCGTATTTTCACGGAAACGTATGCTGAAAAATACTAAAAGTTTCGAAAAATTGCACATGATCTTATTTAAAAATCTTATCTTTAAGGAAAAAGTTTCATCAAGGGAAAAATCAAATTTCAATATTTTATTTGTAGGAATACTTACGAAAAATCAGTTTACAAATTAAATATGAGATCTGCAATATTCTCTAAATGCACTTCCCACTATCCAGCCATAAAATGTAATAAAAATTATGGAGCCATTTGTTTGAACATTTGAAAATGTCCAGGGGCTACATGTAAAGTACCTCCCCAATTGAATATCGGTTTCAAATTTAAGGCGCTACGACATCAGCCAGATCGACTGGGAGATTAATTTGGTGAAAATCGGCTGAACGGTTTAGCCGCTAGCGTTGTTCAGGGACGACGACAGACATTTTACCGTCAGTCGATTTTTCGCTATCAACCACCCACAAAACATGGACTGGCCACACCACGATTTGGAGGATTTTTTTCTAAATTTAGCAAGTGGATTTATCCATTTTTTCGTCACAAGGGCGGTGTAATATGCGTTTTTCTGCCGACAATTCGCCGTTTTTTCGCGTAGCATTACGTAACTTTCTCTACTCCTTAAGAAGAAAGTGCAGTCAATATATGAGAAAATTTAGATTATGCGTTCACGGAAAATTTGTATAAGCCACTGCAAAGCAATTTTCTAAATTTGGAAACATTTATACAATTTCTTTTTATAACTCTTCACATTTGTAGAATTAGTTATACTGAGAAGAAGAGTAAAGAGTTCAAGAGAAATTTGAAACAGATTAGTAGTAACAATGTTGAAAATCCTAGAGATAGTAATAAAGGTGGAGCATTTACTACAGTATTTGTAATAACGGTATAGTGTATCTGAATGAAGAGTGTAAAGTAAAAAAGAAAGAGTTCTTTTTCAGAAAGTTTCAATAATGCAATATGAGCATAAGAACATACCCTCCAGAAATATTAAATATCATTGGATTCAGAATCCCAATGAACTTGCTAGTATAATATCAATTTTAAAAAAGTTAATACATTGATTTAGAAGTCAGTAATGTTTTAATTTTTTGCGGTACCATGCACAGGTCCTTTCCTACAAATTTATCTAAAAATAAATACATGTTCGCAGAGTCTTTTGAAATATTTTTTGGAGTTCGTGGATTTAAAAGCCGAATTTTCCTTCAAAACCCCTAAATACTATTTTTACTTGATATCATTGTTTCTGTAGTGTGCTGCGCATTCGAGAATGTAAAATATAGTAAAATATTTAATGAAGTCTTAACTCAATATTAGGCCAATTATTTTCGTCACTGTTCCTCAGCTTAAAAACTATGGAAATATTATTGTAATGAAAGAACATTATTAAATCTAGTGGTACTCAGTTTAATAAATATGTTTATTTTACCAACGAAATAGAGAAAGTGTGAATAAAATATGTATTGGCTACAATGAATATCATTGCAATATTGTAGGAAATCTCTGAGAGAGTTGAATATTAAGTTATAAATAATAATCGAATTAGCAGACCATATATGAAAATTTCATTTTTGATTAAATAAATTTCCATTTTATAATACTATTTTACCCAGGGAAATAAAGTCCTTAGGTTTTATTAGGCAACGATTATTGAAAGTCTGAATTCAAATATGTGAAATTTTCTTTGACAATTGGAAATTGTTGTTTTGTATATTTTTAATGTCTCTTTTAACTACAAGGTCATATAACGACCACTGTGATTTTTATGTTTGGGGTTTTCTGTAGGAGAATACGTAAGGACATCACGAACACACATCTATGTCCGAGGCGGAAACTCCGCGGCCCTTCGAACCCAGGAAGCTTACGGTTTTGTCGTCCATTTCCTTCTCTCCTAGTAAACTCACATCATATATCCAACATCAAATACATCGAAGATATCGCTTAATTCTCCATCATTTGAATTACGTTTTTTCCTGTGTCCTTGGCCACGTGATAAGTGGAAATGAAACCTCTGACTAGGTAGTAAAGTTGGCCTCGAGGAAGCCAGAAGACATCTTATGGTAATATCTACTTACTACCAAGATTTTATAAACATGCATTTCGGAGTGCAAACAGAGGGCAGAACTTTTTCAAACTCACAAGGATCATAAGACCCTTGTCGTGGTCATCCCGTGGCTCTAAGTGTTACTTTTGTTGATAAGGTAAGTACATATTACTCACATTATCAGGTCCGGCATATCAAACACAACAGAAATTGCGGATACAAACAAGTCGCAAAGTCTGCGAACACAAATGAATTCACGGTCGCCACCTGATATAATCAGAACAAACAAATTACCTTACTTTTTAAAGCAATTTGACAACAAATATGCCGGCTGACCACGTTTAATTGAGCTTCGTTCAGCGGAGTTAACACAAGAAATCTTCCTGAGGCAATGACTTCGTAAAATGGAAGCGGCGTAAATTCCAATAGGAGTACGCCATGCAAATTCGAGCTATTGGATAACATTCAATTGCCAGGGAAAAGAAAGGTTAATGATTACTAAGAGTGAAACAATCAAAGTACATTAACTTTAAATACTTTATTACAATAAATAATAACTTATAATATTCTCAAGCAGGAAATACATCTATAATTGAGGAATAACACAGAATTCATAAAACGGCGTCGAAAAACGTTCACTTCTAGAGTGTTTCGACGTCTTACGTACTTTATCAAAAATGACAAAGGTTTCACACAAGAACCTTTAAATTACAAAATTTTAAAATAATTCATGATACACTGAAATGGAAACATACCTCAGAACACAAACAGGAAGGCATTAAAACTGAAATACAGACTCAAAAGCCTGTTTGAGCTGGAAACAACAATGAAAACCTAATGTATAAATACCCAATGAAACATACAAAACAGGAACAAAAACATACATGGTAACTTTCAGGTGTCGTACTTAACACTTGATGGAATTACCGGATTTTTGTTGCGCTTATACTCAATAATTACATATGTGTGTTGTGCTGATTTTTACCACACAAAGCCGCTGAACCAACGGCCGGCCAAAGCCGACAGCAGCTTGTTGCCCGAGCTGCGTACAACAAGCAAGCCCACGGGGGCTGGCGCGGGCGGAGCGTACAAGTGAGCTACGGAAAAAAACCGCACGGGGCTCTAGCTCAGATTAACAAAGGCCCAGAGGCCCTACAACATCATTTGTTGACTTAGCGCGCTACGATACAACATATCACAATAAATTAGATTGATATTGCATCAATACTGCTAAGCAACGCCGCACTGCCCAACGCAATCAACAGTAACACCGTCAACTTTTATTCATCATTATACCATCATATCATTAATTTTTTGAACTGCATGCAAGTACAGATAACAACCATTAGTTGATGGAACCCGACCCAAATATTAACTTGATTGGAAACAGTTCTGACAAATACAAAGGAAAATCAGCACATGCGCAACACCAAACACGATACACTTGCAGAATATGCATAATTCTAAACATTGTACCAATCCAATCTCTCTGACACAAATACGGCATAAAATGCCGCTACAAAAATCTGTTGGCAACAACATAGCAGAATTTACAACTAATGACACCCGTTACCATGTTACCTGTCGGCCAGTTGATAAACCGACGCGCGGTCGGGCGGAACTACAAAAGCCGTTACCATGTTACCCGTCGGCCGAAGCCGATAAAACTGACGCGCGGTCGGGCGGAATCATAAAAGCCGGTACCATGTTACCTGTCGGCCGAAGCCGATAAAACCGACGCGCGGTCGGGCGGAATCATAAAAGCCGTTACCATGTTACCTGTCGGCCGAAGCCGATAAAACCGACGCGCGGTCGGGCGGAATCATAAAAGCCGTTACCATGTTACCTGTCGGCCGAAGCCGATAAAACCGACGCGCGGTCGGGCGGAATCATGCGCCGTTACCATGTTACCCGTCGGCCGAAGCTGATAAAACCGACGCGCGGTCGGGCGGAATCATAAAAGCCGTTACCATGTTACCTGTCGGCCGAAGCCGATAAAACCGACGCGCGGTCGGGCGGAATCATAAAAGCCGGTAGAGACAGCGCTCGCAGGCGCTTAAATAGTTTCTCCCTGAGGGGAGAGGGAACAACATGCATCGAGATGTGACGAGTCACAAATCGATCGTAGTACAAAGAGCAAGCAGCTTGTTAGGCACTCATAATAAACATTCTTAGAAATCGATAAGTACTAGCCCTATCTAGCGGGCGACAGGCGAACTATATACCTGCATACAAATAAATTTTTATTTTGTTAATAATTTTTTAATTCTAAGGCTATGAGGCCAAACAAGGTGTCTAAAATATCATAAATTTGATGTAAATTTCATATTTTATTAGCCTGCATACAAAACATCTGTGTTGTTTACAGCCAAATAAAAACCTGTTTTTTTATAATATGAAATTTTTTGCATTATAATTTTTTAATTTACCTTGTGGTTCAAATAACTCCTCTTAAATGTAAACAATATCAAAAGGTACATCACTTGAGTCTGTCTATGGCCATAGACTATAAAACACACTTTAAGATGGGTTTTTCCCATTTTATCATAAAAATATGACATGTACCAGTATAATAGCAACTTAAATTACAAAACTAACTACACTACAATAAGAGATTCTTCTCGATGCACAGATGACTTCAGATGTCGATGAGAGATGCATTTTGAAAAGTTAATTTGAAATTTAACACTAAGCCTGAGGCAAAATTGTTATCCACCGTCGGATCGCACCGCCACTTCGCACGGACATCTCGTGCAGTTACCCAATTTCCTATCCCCAGAAATGAAGAACAGACCTTACTGTAGCATGCCCTGTGCACTGCGATAATGAAAGAGCCGAAGAAGGCATAGCTTGTCGACTATAGAAGAGATGCTGGCTACTGTCCTCCGCAAACTCTTTTGTAAACTTTCTTAGCTATGGATTTATAAATTTAATACGCGTGAAGGGGATGATTTTTAACATGCCTTGCAATTAATTTATGTTTTTGATGTAACACTGTTCTTTGTCATTTATTTCATTTTAAAATTGAATATTTTACTGTTTTACTCTTTTAATCTTGTAATTATTAAAAATATTTTAACTGACTTTATACTAATTTTCAGAAAATTATGAATAATATTGCACTATGTAATTGACAAGATATTTGAGCAATAATACACAGTTCTTTATATTATTAAAGAAGGTATGAAGTTTCATTGTGAAAATAATAAAGACTGTAGTTTAGTTTTCAGATTTGAGAACTTGTGATCTCATTGAATCTTTGTGTTTTCCTGTGTTGATCTAAAACCAAAATGTATTTTCAGGTTCGATATGCATTCAAGTATTGGGATCTTATGAGCACAAATTATTTGTCATGCGTATATCTTACAATGTATAAAATTATTTCACAATTGTCTGTTAGAAAAAACAAGGACGGTGTGTTTCCTGTGAATAAAAACCGTTTCTTACTTCAATATCGATAACCGTGTCAAGGTTTCCGGATGTTTGAATTGCGGGAGAGCTTCTTGTATCGAACTAAACACTCCAGAAACTGTTTCTGGGGGTCATACAAAAACCTAACATAAATTGGAAAGATAATACGATTCGGAAACATAAATAAAGTTCCGCTTAAATATTTTAATTGGAAAATTGTCCCGGAATTGAAATTTTTTAACTAAATACTCAATCTCTTTAAAGTTTATTCAAATGCTTTGTTTTTCTTACAGCTCGTTTTAAGAAAATTACATTGATTCGTAACATTGTAAGGTTTTCAAATTTATTCTTTTTTTACTACGTGGTTATTCAAAAATATTTAAGAAAATATTTAACTTCAGTGTAGATTTTAACAAATTAAAAGAATTTAAAATTTGCTGTTTATATTATTAGCTATTTATTAAAGATATCAATTATTACAATTTTGCTATTAATATATGCAATGATACGTTGAAAAATAATTAATTATGTTAGCGCCTATTCAGGCCATATCAGATTTGTACTGTTGCCTGTATATTACCTTAAATAAATAAATAACTAAAAATATCACTGGGAAGGGATAGATATAATATTCTCAGCAGTGTAACAGAAAAATAGCAACTTTGAAAAATATATGAAAAATAAGAGCAATTATTTTCGAAATATTTCTAATGAGAGTCTCGTCTTTTCACTGATTATCACTATAAAATTGCACTAATTTTACAAATAGTCTAAACAATATTAACAATAGCAATTTTGCAATGATAATCTACTTGGGACACCTGGCAGTGATTTTTAATTGATTAACGAAATCGTTTGCATGCACCTGCCTGGCAGAAAATGGGCGATTACATTTTCATAATGCGTAATAAAATGTGTGTATTGCTTGCATTTCCTTAATAAAGGCGTAATAATGTCAAAGTTTAAGTTTTTAAATACGTGAACATGAATTTCAATTTGCTTGATAGGAAATGTGTATATTATGTAAATGCATTATATTGTGTTTCCCGAAAATTATTATGTAATAGTTAGTGCGTTCCTGCTTTAGAACCATTAGCATTTTAAATAGTTTGTGGAAACAAACTTTCAATACTATTAATTTAATCTGACACAAATTTCACACTATTAGATACCATAAATTAGACTCTTACTTTCAAGTGGTAAAGAACTCGATAAAAATGTCATTAGCCCTTCCCGTGACCCGCTGCCCTGGTTCGTCAAGGTCCACGGTGTCTGTGGCCAACGTCCAGTGCAATTGGCGGAAGGATCCCCGCGCCCGCGCGCACCAACTGTTTTGTTCTGTGCCCTCTCCTGTTACCTCTCTTACTTCCTCACCCTCCTCTCCTGTTACCCCTGCTCACCTAGCGAGGCAGTGTCACTGACATCAGAAATTGCTCCGCCCCTTGAGAGGATAACTAGGAGGAAAATCTTCGAGGGGAGGAAGGGGATGTCTGAAACTTGGAGCAAAAGCCAATGATAAGAGTGATACGCCTGACGCCAGGATTGGCCAAGGTCCAGATGGTTGTCCAAGCTGTGGGAAAAGCTGAGACTTGGCTGCACAAGGTACTCACCTATATTCTGTGAGAGGGTATACATGTTGTAGCCTTTTGTTTGGGTACATTGTTAAAAAAACATGGGAAATAATTATATACTGCGCGTCACCTGCAAGCCTAGTATTTTGTAAGTTGTAAACCTTGGTACAGCAGCACCAGAGCAACATCTGCAGTCATCGTAACAAAATGATTCTCAAAATTTGTCATAGTACCTATCACATCCTATTATATTTCTTTCTGGCTCTATCTAACATTACCTTCAAAATAACGTCATAGCTCTTATAACGAAATATAAAATATCTTCCTCTATGAATTTGTTTGCACATACTTTGAAGCAATGAACGCCGGAGATTTTTTCTCGACAAGCGCTAATCTCCTTTGTGGCACCAGCAACGCCGCGGAGACGTTATAAATAGGCAAGGCGGGCTCGGTGGCGAGGGAGACAGCGATAATAGCACTGACGGCGTAGGATAACGTGGCGCACCTTGCGTCGAGATATCGAAATGCAGATTGTCCTTTTCCTCTCGGGCGCGCTTGCTGCCGACAGCAGCAGCGCTAACACTTCGCAGCGGTGGCGCCTGGAAACGCCGCTGACGTTGCTACGGAAACTGCGGTCTTTTTGCGCCAATTTCCCGGCAGTCCCAGCCACCCCATTGTGCGCCTGCCCAATGTTCACTTGCAGATGCGATTTTTTTTTTTTTTTTTTTTTGCATGCGCTCATTATCTTCGGAAAGTTTCTTCATTTTCGGATTGTAATACACTAAATTGACTTCTATTTTGTACAACGTGCAATCCCCTAACGATTATTTTATTTAATGATTAATTTTGTTGTAGTGGCGAGATTAACCTTCGAATCACTTTCTCCATTACTTACGTGGACTCTTTTTGGGGTCAGATTTGACCCCACATGTTTTACCCAATTGTTTACCTACATTTCATGCATGCAATGATTCAAAGCTCATAATAGATAAATACTCCAGATTTTCACTCAGAAAGAACAACATAATATTATAAAACGAAAATGGTTACGTTTTTAGACTTTTCCTGACATTTAGACATGTAATGGAATTTATTTGGAAGCATTTGTGACCCCAGCCTCATAAAAATGAAATTACTTCAAACCAAGAAATCTTAAAAAACTGAAAAGTTTACAATACATGTGAAACTGAACATAATTAGCATATCTAAAAAGAAAAGTTCATGTGAATAATTTTCAGTGTTGCAAAACATTATTTGCGCCTAGGGTTGAAAAGACCACAAACAGAAGGGTTAGGGGATAGAAGTTTCCATGACAATCCCCAAAGTAGTACAAAATAAATGATGAATACACGAACCCTAGTCGCTTTTATTTTCACGATCATTAAAAATATCGTTGTAAAGTGGGTGATTGGTACATTAAATTCTCCACAGTCTAATTTCACTTTGATTTAACTTTAAATAACATTAAAACATTAACAGTCCTAATATTTAAATAATACATGTAATTACAAAACATACAAACATTTGAAACATAAGTCTGATACTTACAACATAATCTGCAATATTTCATCTAATTTAACCAATGTGCAGTTTTTAGTTCGTAGACTAATTTAGTAAGTGATACTTGAAGTGATAAAAATTCATATTGCTAGTTAGGGCGTGACATTTGCCTGCCTGCAAAAATGCATTATATAGTTCTTATGTCTCTAATTTGAATAAAATATTATTCCCAACTCCCATTTATCACAAAAGATTGCCTCCCGTTGCACCCAAAGCGGAGAAAAAGCGCGCATTAAACTGAAAGTGCAGTTCCCGCCAGAGCTCGAAACAAAAGACCGTCGCCGACGCGTTTCTGGCGCAATAAAAAACGAGACGCGGCCGTAGCGCCCCACGCGGTCCCTGCGCGAAGCAACGCGCGGAGACGGCGGCGGCTGGCCATTCGCGAGCGACTTGGCGAACAAAAGAGCAGCGGTTCACGTAACTGCGGACAGTTTGCAAACTTCCCCGGCAGAGCGCGGTAGGGACCCGACGAGGAACTGCTTCATTGTTGACGAAAGGGAGCTGCGCCCGGACGAAAATTGGGTTAGGCTGCCCGCTCGACAGATAACGGCGCGCGCAAGTGGACGATGCGGAGAAGCAGGACATCGCGGGAAGCCCGGGCTGCACGATGGTCTCAACGCCTGCGCGTGGGCGTTTCGCTGTCTGAACGTGGGAGTTTTATTCTCGGCGCATCGCGGACTGTGGGCCAAGCGTTGAGTGAGCTTTGACGCAGCATGGGTGGAACGTGGACGGAGCATTGTGGGAATGTAGAGCGTTGCAGTGCATGGGCAGGGTAGGAGGGTGCCGTGGTGTAGGGGTGGAATATAGGGGAGCGAACGGAAGTTAAGGACTGAGTGTGGGTCAATCGGGGGAGGGACGTAAATGCAAAATCAGCAGAGCGTAGATGGAACGTGAGCAAATGTGGATGGACTGGGCATGAGCGGGACGTGAGCGGAGCGTTGGCGACGCGCTGATTGTATGGGGAGCGGAGTAAGAACCGGCCGCTAGAATTATCCTCCAGACTGAATTCGATCTAGCTGGAAAGCTAGTGTGGAAAATTCTGCCGCCGTGGGGAGTGGGAACCTAGGACCTCCCGGTCAGAGGCGCTCAAGTGACATCAGTTGAAGCACTGATCCACCGCTCCCGGTGTAAAAGAATAGAAATGCACCTGGTGGCGGAAAGGCGGGGTGATGCGTGTGCCTCGGAAGAGCGTGGCGATGCGTCCGCATCGGAAAGGCGAGGCGATACGTGGGCGATAGCAGCAGAACGGTGCGCGGTTGCGGAGAGGCTATGGTTGTGCATCGGAAGAACTGGGCGATGCCTGGGCAGGGAAAGTCTGAGCATTAGGTAGGCGACGGTAGGATGTGATGATGTGTGGGCGGCGGGAGGGCAAGGTGATGTGTGGACAACGGAAGGGCAAGGTGGTGAGTGGGGGTCGGAAAGGCAAGGTGATGTGTGGGCGGCGGAAGGTCAAGGTGATATGCGGGAGCCGGAAGGGCATGGTGATGGGAGGGCGAGGTGATGAGTGGGCGGCGGGAGGAAGGGCGGGGCGATGTAAGGACGTGGCGATGCGTGCCAACGCGTGGGTGGAGGATGGATGGGGCGCTGCCGGCGCGCCGTGAGGGCGGAGCGAGCGTGGGTGACGGCAAAGCTGCGCGATGCGTTGGCGGTGGAAGGACGAGGCCAATGCGTTTGTGACGGAGGTGTGCAATGGTAGCGACAGGGCAGAACACTAGCGCTGCGGGCGAGAACACGAATATAATATGATGCGAGCAATGCAAAGCGTGTGTAGGATTTCTAATTCATCAAAACTGATCTCTACTTGACTTAATCCTTCGACTTTTTCAGTAGGAACGTAGGATTCACTCTTACTTAACTTTCATTTGCAGTCAACAGAAGTATATTTTTAGTCTTGAAAAAAGTAGTCGTCAATGCGAGTGTATACATGCAAACCATTTACATTATTTGATATGTATTATTTCTTGCTCTAAAATAACTGATACATTATTTTGTTTATTTACATCATTTAAAACTCATCTAATTGATTTTACATTTTTTGCTTTTAGCATGGAGTTTGAATGTCAAAAAATGTGATATCATTATTCTGTAAAATATTTTGTTACGAAAAGAAAATAGAACTACGTACGAGTACATCAACTCGTAAGGGAACGAACAATTGCGTATTGTAATGGGTTGCTATGGCGGCAAGTTTGTTTTCGGAAACACTGGCTAAGAGTTCGAAAGGGATGGCCGCTTGACGGTTATGTCCTGATATTTAAAGTAAGACCCTTGTTAATGTGACCAATTAGTTGCGTCTTCAATGATTAAAAGACTGGCCCAAATTTGGGAAAGGTATTAGTTATAATTAATCGGTGGTTACAGAATATTCGCTGAAGCGGAGCAGGTAACAGTTTGCCTATTGCTTAGCCACCCAGAACTTACGAACAAAATATGTTATTTTTGTTATAACTTAAAGTGTTTTCTTTGAAAATCCACAAGATTGAGGAGAACGGATAGCGACGTGGGATAAGTGGAAAGCATTGGCAGCTAAAATTATTGGAAATACCGATGATTGCGGGCGCCCACAGGAACAAACACTGCTCGCATGACACAATTAACAAACTTTGTTCATTGTGGCATATGCACTTGAACTTGTTGGCACGAGCAGCACTCACTGCTCGAACTTTCAAAAATACATTACAAGCTATTTCAGATAGAAAAGAATCACCCTTTTCTCTTGAATCGATGGCAAAATGCCTCCTACGACAATTTGCTGAGAAACCCTTCGTTTCCGCCCAACAGTTTCTTGACAATATCTTCTCATCTGTAAATTGTTTTCTTTGCTATGAATAAAATTAGGGTGCACATTACGATTGTCGCACTTAGTCCAGGGCCCTTTCTAAGACTTCACAATACAGTTCGACGGCTGTACATTTTAGTGGATTTTTTTTACTGAAACAAAATTGTTCAAATTTTTAATTTCCAGCAGCGTCTTATACGTCAACGACGAGAAAATATTTATTGTCACCTGTTTCCGCATTTCGCTCTTCCGTCTCATATTCAGGAAAAAGCCATATTTTTGGGACAGTATGTGTAGCTTTGATGGTGAGGCCTATCGATCTGAGTTTTAAGAGGACTGTGAACACAGCCACGCGATACAGATTTGTAACAATTATTAGCAATATGATAATTAAAATAAAAAACTCTTTATTGTCCAAAATTGCAATCTGAAGCAAATTTTGTAAAACATATTTTATTTATTTGCACAATAAAGCAGTATCCATCTCAGCAGCCGACCGAGACACATCGTGCTCCGATCGCGGCCAGTGAAACGTTGTTTTCATATTGTCATTCAGACAGTGAACATTTAATTAGTGGTAATACTCTTGTTCCACGAGTTGTGTCTGAAATCAAGTGTATGGTCAGCCGTTGCAGCGGCTACCCTGCTTAAGGATGGAGCCCTCGGGCATCGGGGCTCCCATAACCTCAACACCGCCACCTCAGGTATCTACTCAACCAAATCTGAAATCACGCAAAATGCTATGTCAACTGGGAAGTGTTTCCAACCAAGTACCAGGCCATAATCATTGACTCACTAGAAGGTCTCACCATTGAAGATTACATACACAGTCTCTCCAACATTATTGACCCTAATGAAATAAGATTTATTTAAAAAATTGCAAACAACAGAGTATGTATTTTCCTAAGCTCTCAAACAATAGCTGACACCCTTACAAACAACCATAAAATCATTAAAATAAAGACTATGAACTGGAAGCTGAGACCACTTCTAACAAAAGCCAAAAGTAGAATTATTTCAAACGTCTGCCCCATCATCCCTCGCTCAGTAATAGAGAATGTACTCACCACAAAGAACATCAAATTGGCATCCAAAATTTCATTTGCGAAAGCTGGTATTCCTGGACAGGGGTTCTCCCATATTATGAGTTTTCGGAGACAAGTATATGTCTCTCCTGAAGATGTAGGTATACTAACTGAATCCACTACTATATATTATGATTGCTCAACATATAGGATATTTTTCACAACTGATGAAATGGCATGCTTTAATTGCCACCAAACAGGGCACTTAGCTGACAATGCCCCCACTCCAACACTTCTAATCACCATAAGACTACCAATTTAAGTAATGCTCTCATGGAATCTGAACACATTAGTGAAAAAGCCTGTGACATGCCAGATCCAGCAACCAATGGAAAAGACACTGAAGTAGCAGACTTACAATTTCACCATGAGTCCATGAAAAAAATGTCCATTCTCTACCACCTAAATCTGTACCTTCTACTAATGAAGCCAAAAACAATGAAGAAATCTCAACTAATAACAACATAGTCTCTCTCAGTACCAATAAAAGATGCCTCCAGACTGACTCATTCTCACCTTCCAAGTCTGTAAGCAACACAACTGAAACAAACAATATGGAAAAACTCTCAAAACAACCAAAAAGGAAAAAAAGAAGAAAGAGAAAAATATGGAGGAGTTGATAACCCCTATCAAACATATTATTGAAGACTCTCAAAATAACTACCCCCTTACTTACATACAGTTTAAATCCTTTTTAGAGAACTCTTTCAGTACTGATGATCCTATACTCATAGCTACTGACTACTCACAAGACATATCATCCATCACCAGAATGATGCATAGTTTATATCCATATCTCACCAATAAAACCATAAAAGGCAGATTCACCAGGATTATCAGGCAAATCAACTCAGTACTTAATACTGCAGATGAATCAAGCAGACAGACTCCAGTATAGAAATCAACACCAGTCAATGAAAATTCTTCAGTGGAATGTAAATGGCTTTTACCCCAGACTAGAAAGTATACAGTACCTATGTAACCTAACACACCCTGACATCCTCTGTATCCAAGAGACCAACTTCAAAGACTCCAAGCATGGCAATATCAAAGGGTATAATCGCTCCTTCAAAAATAGAATCAACTCCAATCATGCCAGTGGTGGTGTAGCTATATTCATCAAAGATCATATTCAATATCAAGAATTGAATATTCAATCAAACATTGAAATCAATGCTATAAGGATCTTGTCACCTGTTCAAATCAATATATGTAATATCTACCTACCAAATAGCTACAAGTTTGATGAACAAAAAATAACTGATATTATTAACAATATGCAAAAACCATTTCTCATTATGGGGGATTTCAACAGCCATAATCCAATTTGGGGATCCAATAAAACTGACAACAGAGGTATCATGCTTGAAGAAATATTTGATAAACTAGATACAATTGTTCTTAATACTGGAGAACCTACTCACATCAATACCAGTACCAACAATTACAGTGCCATTGATATTTCCATTTCCTCCACACAATATGCCTATAAATGTTCATGGAATGTCTTAGATTACCCCTATGATAATGACCATTTCCCTATTTCTATAAACATTAACAATACTCCCAAAAGGTATAAACATGACCAAGCAATCCTAAGACGGAATTATAACAAAGCTAATTGGAATAGCTATAACGATCTGATCAAAAAGTACCTACCTAATACTAATGTTCTTCTAGAAACAGAAAACATCGACAATATCATCAATTCGTTCAACGATGCCATAACCAAAGCCGCAAATGGATCAACTGAAATAATCAAATCATCAAAAAGAACCAAACTAGTCCATTGGTGGAATGACAAATGTAAATTGGCACTCAAAAATTCCAAACGTGCCTTCAACAAATACAAAAAATATAATACTGAAGAAAATAAAATACAACACAAAAAGATGAGAACTGTTACAAGAAGAACCATAAAAGAAAGTAAAGCAAACTCCTGGCACAATTATGTCTCAAGTTTGTCAATACATAATAATATTAGTGAGTCATGGGCAAAAATAAAAGCTATCGAAGGAACAAAAAAGGTAAACAAATACATTTTTTACTGTCAAATAACCAAATCATTACAGACCCTAATGAAATAGCAAATTCAATTGCATGCAGCTTTGCCAACAATTCAAGCTCAAAAAACTATACAGAAGCCTTCTAACAACACAAAAAAGATCAAGAGAACCATACAGAACTTACAAATAATGAATACTTGGCTACTTATCACCACCTTAATGATCCTATTGGAATTAAAGAACTAAATTCTGCTATCAACACGACTAGAAACTCCTCACCTGGACCAGACAACATTCCGTACGTTCTTTTGAAGAATCTACCCCTGGAAGGAAAAGAAACATTACTAAAAATATATAACATAATATGGGATAAAAATGTATTTCCTGAACTATGGAAATCAGCTATTGTTATACCTATACTGTGACATACCGATATGTCACGTTAAAATAAACTAACATTTATTTGTAGACAATATGGTGGAACATGCATTATGAAATATCACGAGAGCTAGAGCTTAGCAACGACCGTGAATAAACAATGTAGTTTTTGTTTTTTGTAAATGCATTAACAGTTCTGGATGCCGAAAGTAGAAAATTTAGGATTGGGCGAAGAAGTTTAGACGATCAAAAGGTCAGCTACACCAAAATATAACAAACGTATGGATTGGCTGGGTGAGAGAAGGGATTGGTCAAATGTTATGAAAAAACGAAGGTAGTTTACGAAGTCTTCGAGGGATGAATCATGCAGGAAGATTTATCTGCTCGGAAACGCGCTTCTGAACTGATCGGAGGTTCGTGGAGAGGGAACGAGTACAATCGGTGATAGAATTGGGTTATCAGTGAAATTTTACGATAAGGAATGATATTGCAGATATTTTCATGTGGAAGCAATATTGATGTATAAATCTGGAACTTTGTCGGGAGGGTAATCGAGTTCGGGACTATGTCAGGACGTAATCGACTGATAATTTTGATAGTTTGAGACCACCTTGGATAGGGGAGAAGAGGATTGTGGAACTTTGGACTACGGCAAGCTCGCAAGATATTTCTGACTGAGAAGTCTACGAGGGACATCAACGAAGAAAAGATAAGCAATCCGTATAAAGTGTAAATTGAAAGATATCTTGATCAAAGGCCTAAAAATTGTAAATTCACGAAATTGTTTGCTAAAAGCGTAAAAATAAACTTTGTCGAATTTTGTTCTTTAGAAAAGAAAGTGATCTTTCATTTAGTCAATCCAAACAGAAATGAACTAGGAATAGAATCATTCTATTTCAGATTCCCAGCTGCGCTGTATAGTCGGCGGATCCTATAATCCATTATAGAGGTAATAAGGATTATAATATATCGTGACCCATTGACCCAGCAAGCCGGACGCTAAGATCTTTAGCAGATATAAATGTAGAGAGAGGAAATTTTGTATATCTCAATACAAAAGCCTGGAAAAGACCCCACAAATAATGAAAATTACAGACCCATTTCTCTAACATGCAATATGTGCAAAATTCTGGAAAAAATAATTAACATAAGACTCAGATGGTTTCTAGACTTTAAAAACATCATATCCAACAATCAGTTTGGTTTTAGAGCAGGGCACTCAACTACTTCTCATCTAGTAAGTATTGATACTTACATTCAAGAAGCCCTTGCTAACAAACATGTTTTAGCAGTGAGCCTAGACATTGAAAAAGCTTACGACATGGTGTGGACCCTTAGAATTATGACAAAATTACAAGAATATGGACTTAAAGGCAACATATATCAATTTATCAAGAATTTCATCAAAGGAAGAACTTTTAATGTGAGAGTTAATGGTAGCTTATCATCAGTACAACATCTGGAGAATGGACTACCACAAGGTGCAGTACTTAGTGTTACCCTATTCCTATTGGCACTTAATGATGCAGGCTCCGAAATCAACCATCCGGTAATCATAAGGAAGTATGCAGATGACATGACTATTCTTTGCAGAGGAACATCTATTACAACCAGTCAAGAGATTATACAATCTGCCCTAAACAATCTACATGGATGGTCTCTCAAATCAGGTTTTAAATTTTCAGCTTCCAAAATCCAATGTATAATATTCTCCAGACAAAATATTGTGAATCAGCCCATATTAAAAATGGATCTACATAACCTCTAGTTTGATCAAAATATTAAAATTTTAGGCATGCATTTTGACTCAAAAATGAGCTGGAAAAGACATATACAAATTTTATCTGAGGAATGTAAGAAAAGACTAAATATACTCAAGTGCATTTCCCATAATAACTGGGGAGCAGATAAACATCTCTAGCTAATGACCTACAAAGCAATAGTACGATCCAAGATCGACTATGGATCCATATTATATGATTCAGCTAGCAAAAGAGACCTAAAAAAGCTTGATGCCATACATAATAAAGCTCTACGAATAAGCACTGGCTGCTTTCATACTAGCCCCATTGGCAGCATTCTAATAGAAGCCAAAGAACCAACTCTAGCTCATCGTAGACAAATGCTAACTCTCAAATATGCCATCAAAACAGCTGAGTCAAATAATCCTATAATCTACCATGATATATACCCAAAACTTCAATATTACTACAAAGAACAAAAATGCTTTTCACCAGTATATACCAAAGTGAAAAACCTACTAAGACAGTTTAACTTCCAGGAAAAGATACTAATGGAAAAAAGAAATAACAGTATACCACCATGGACAATTCCTGATATAGTAGCAGATATAACACTGGACACTCTCCAAATAAACAAAATGGCTAAAAAGATAAGGAAATAAAATTTCAAGAAATAGGAAATAAATACCAAGATTCCTTCAAAATATATACTAAACTTATCAATAATAGTGGTGTAAAATATGATGCAACTACATTTACCAAAGATGTTGAAGTTATAAAAAGACTGCATTCCTACGCTAGTACTACTACAGCTGAAATATGCTCTATAATGACAGCCTTCAAAATGTCAAAAACTCAGACATAACAAGTTTGTCATTTTCTATACTTCCCTTGAAGCAATAAATAATATTCACAATAACTACCCAAGTATACCAATGATAAACATTATTCATGAAATATATCATGACATCATACAATCTAAAAAGACTCTCATAATTGCCTGGATACCAGATTACAAAACAATGCCTGAACACAACACAATGAGCCTTGAAGAGGAAAATGTAAGCCCTGAAACTGAAAGTATTTTAACAATGTCACACACATACAAGGATTTATGGACACATATCAAGAAAGTAATGGATGAAAAGTGGAGCAACGATTGGAAAACCATGAAATCCAGCCCTCTACACAAACTAGTTAAAAAATTTTACTCCCTAAAAACTTCCAAAAATGTTCAAGAAAAGAGCAAGTAACAATAACAACAACTTTCAACATATCTTAACTCAATACCCTATGTTTCAGCACAGCAGACAGAGATACCTAGAAGATGAGCAAAACTCCGAATTGATCCTATCATCCAACGAATTTCAAAATAAAATAATACAATTCTGTAAAGACAGCTATTTTCTTAATGAAATCTAACTGTATTAGCATAGATACTGAAAACTAATATTGTAACATTGAAAATACATATAATGTCTGTATCCACAAATTTGTATATATTTAGTGTATATTTTATGTAATTTTCTGTTTAATTGCCATATTAATATTGTAAAGTTGTATTTAAAGTAGTCGCTAATGACCTCAGTTGTTGATGCGACTTTAATAAACAAACATAAAAAATAAAGCAGTAAATGTACTTCTTTATTTCACAAAAGGTTCCAATATCGGGAAAGAATGAAATTTTGTGAATTATATAAAATAACTTACATACCTTCTCCCACTGCTGTGTTGTCCACCTTTGGTGCAACTTGGCCCATTGAAGTCGTTTCTTCATCATGGAGGCAGCTTTTGATTATTGCAGGGTCGTGCCTTTAAACATCTTTTAAACAATCAACATCCTCCTTCTTGCCGTTCTTGAGGAAATTTGTACTCCATGCTCTTACCTTGCTCTTGGATGACACATTGGTGTTAAAACGATGTTAAATATTTATTTATGAATGCTTTTCATAGCAAAAGACGGACCAAAACTTTGGTTATAGTCCACTTTCGTCCACAAGTTCCCTTTCTCTGGGCCCACTTTTCTTTCATTTACTTTTTCGTAAATCTACTGATATACGTCACACCAACTTCTACAATATGAATTATTTCAGTCACGGTAACATTATGGAATTGTAGTAACATTTCAAATCTGGTTAATCTGGAATTTCATAGTTTATGTGAACAGAAATTTCTTAATTAACGTTTGTTAATTTTTCTCAAAAATATTTGATTATAAGATCTCTGAAAATGTAGTACATTTCTCTTCGACGAGATTTAAAAAAAGACTCCACTTTTGTTTCACAATAATCCTAATAAAATGAAATTTCTTTCGACGATATTGCAGAAGTCTCTTTTTGATTAAATTGATGTAAAATATTGGAATGATTAATAGATCGGAAATGCAATTGTTATAATTTTAAATAACTGTAATAGAAAGTACGAGAAATATAGTGCAGCTTTGTAGCATCATTAGTTAACCTTTGAACGGGAGAAAACGCCGATTCGAATCGACCTGCCCGAGTCGGACAGACGAGAGACAGCGTGCCATTTTGCATTTCGTAAGATCTACTTGACTTCTTGAGATTTTTTATTCAGTAGGGGTATTAGAGATATTTCTTTTAAAGAAAACCTATTGATACGTGTTTTGCTTAGCTGGTATTTACAAGTAGATTCGAATTCCTGAAATTATTACTTCATTCGTTGCTTCAGAGAACATTTATCCATGAGGACGATCTGTTCAACGACAAAAAGTTGTTTCTAATTCATTAAGTGTGTCGTAACTCGTGGTTATTCCTACTATTAAATAAATCCAACGCAATAAAATATTGCGAATTATGAAGTGACATATGTGAAGAGTCGTTTTTTCTCTTTTAACAGCTTTTCGTGAGGAAATTCATTGATCGTATAAACACGTTTCATGTTGTTTGTAGAAAGTTAGTTTTTTTTTGCAATTTAATCAGTGTCAATCGATTTAATTGAATTTTACAAGCGGATGTTTATGCTTTGATGAAACGTTTTAAAATGGGATCCGTACTACCAGATGAGGTCATAAAATGTTTCTCACCAGATTAATGTAGAAAACGGTGAATGAATTGGATTTGTGTTCGTTTGAAAAAATTCAATTACTTATAAAGGTTTTATAAACAGAAATTAATATTTCTTTCATTTCTACCACTGAGGATGATAGAAGTGACTATTGAATCGATGTGTTTCTACTAACTACTACGTATAAAATCTTTTCACTACAAACAAAATATTGAAATGTGATTTATACATTTACGGTTTTTAGTATTTATATTTTTGTTACGCGTTATTTAGGCGTCCGAAATAAAAAATATGAATATATAGTTCTTCAAAAATTAATAAAAGTGAAAGTGATTTTCCGATTGTATTTCGCGGAAGAGTATGCTTAGTCAACTTAATAGCTCATGCAGAAAATTATAAAATCATTTTGTGTTTTCCTTTCGAGTCAGTAAACCAACTTTGCAACCGTTTAGTTTTACACATGACCACTTTTTTTTACCAATTTATTCACAAGCGATCATGCAAAATTTATTTGTGGTCAATGCTTTCGAGCCCACAATGTTTTATGAGGTCTCTAGTTGTAGTTACATGTAAAATAAATGTAATAGAATTTTTTATATTTTGTACATTTAAGTATTCCATGTGTATTTGCGCGCATGCTAGCATATAAAATTGAAACTTTTATTTTCAGTACAAAAAAATTATAATCTTAAATATTCTCCATTAATTTGGGTGCATGCTAGTTTACGAAATAGGGGACTTTTATATTCTGCTTATTTAAATATTTCCCATCTACCTGAGAGCAAAACACGCAGTTTAGTGCATTAAGATGAAGTATTCGTCTGTTTGTGAGCAGCGAAGCATCACATTGCGTTGTGTACCCACTGTGTGTCCGGCCGCACCCTCGCCGGCGTTCATTGAAGTGGGCGGGAAAGCAATCGCTTAGGCGCCGCTGGCCCGGAAGCGGAATTTGTGAGCGGCGTGGGCGGGGTGGGGGCGGGATGCGGGCTCGACCGCGCAGAGGCGGGCGGCGATCGACTGAACAGGCTGAGCCACAATGCAGTTGGATAGAGCGGGACGAAATGTGACGGATCCCAAACGAAACGAGTTGGGAGGGAAGGAACGAGGGCGGCGGAGCGAATTACGGCAAATTGGACCTGATGTTTTGGATGGGGTCGCATCTGGTCGGATATGATCGGACATGGTAGGATGGGTATAGTATGAAGTCGTATCGTATCGATTGGTATCTGATGCACTCAGACAGTTTTTTTTATTTATTTATTTATTTTAGGTAGCTTTAAAACATCTATGGTCATTAGCGACCACTGTTGGATTATACCAGAGATACATTTTACAATTTAAATGAAGAGAAATACAGAAACAGTAAAATTGTACAGAATCATATAGAACAGGACAATACAGTACAAAAGTACAGGAAAAATACGAAAACACAAAATTTCAGTTGAATTATTTCATTAGTTTTGTTTTTGATGCTAAGATAGTTTCTTAGATTTTGGAGACATTCATATATATTTTGAGATGTTGATATCATTCTTCCAAATTTTGGACAGGTCACTGAGTCGGCATTTTTTATTAGATGGGAGTTGGTGAGGGAACAATGGTCAATCAGATAGAGTTGGATTGAGATCATTTTCGGGGCTACTGGCGTCCGAGAGGGAAAATGATCGGGCAGGAATAGATGTAGTCGAATGGCGCTGACCGGACACTGTGAAGTTTCGAGGGACTACACAGGGTTTGATGGATTTGGGTGAGGTGAGATGATATTCATTGAAGTGGGTTGTAAGTGGATGGAGATCCGTGGGAAAGGTGGTTGTGATCAGGTGGTACCAGGTGGGGTTGAGCTGCAATTGATTTGCGATGGGGCCGAACAGGGGAATATCGGTGTGGGTAGGAGTGGAGCGGATCAGAATGCGACGTTGTTTTTTTTTATTATTATTGCTTGTTGGGTTGTACATAGTTCAGTATTACACTCTTTCATATGTAATGATGAGTTACTACTAACTTAATACTATACTTAACCTAATTCTATTGCTACTACATTGGTGTAGATTACTCATGAGAGTATCTACTGTTCACAAATGTTTGAGAATATTTTTAGGAATGAATCGAAGGGGTATCTATTGTTTATTCTGGTATGTGTGTTGTTCGTTGAGGCTAGATTGTATTGTTTTAGTTGGTCTATTGAGTTTATGTTGGAGTAGAAATTATTGGATATGCGTGCTATTTGATAGGTGTATCAGTCTTCATGTTTAATTCTCTATGGAGTTGTTGATTTGAAATGAACCATGGGGCGTTGGTGATTGTTCTGAGGAATCTGTTCTGTATTATTTGCATTTTATTTACGTTGGATGGTGCGGCATTTGTCCATATGGGACATGCGTATAGCATTATGGGTCTTATGATGGTTTTGTATAGTGTTATTGCATTTGTTAATGAAAGTTTGGAGTTTTTATTCAGTAATGGTTTGAGTTGGATTAATCTCACTTTGGCCTGTTGTATTTTAATGTTGATGTGGTTTTTCCAGTTCAATTTGGATCGAGATTTAGTCCTAAGTATCTGATAGGTTGATTCAATGGTGTCCAGTTTATTATGCTATTGTTTAATAGTAATGGGTGGGGAGCAGAGAATGGTCTTAATGAAAAATGTTTGATTTTGATTTGTTCGGGTTTAGTTTGATTTTCCATTTTGTTGCCCATTCGTCTATTTTATTTCAATGTTGTTGAATTTTTGTACTGCTATATGACAACGTGTGACTTGATATGAATATTGCCGTATCGTCGGCGAGCTGTGCAAGTTGCGTGTAACGTGTGATGGGAATATCGGCTGTGTATAGATTAAATAGAGTTGGGGATAGTGGTGAGCCTTGTGGAAGTCCTGCTTCTATTGTGCGTGGGTTGGAACTATGATTGTCTATGGTTACTGTGAAAGATCTATCTGATTTAAATTGCGTGATAATGTTCAGTAGGTATTTAGGTGTTCCTATAGTTTTGAGTTTGTAGATTAATCCGGGGTGCCAGACTCTGTCAAAAGCTTGAGATACGTCTAAGAGTATTGCTATTGTGTGTTTCTTTTCTTGAAAGCTAGTGTGAATATATTCAGTTATCCTGAGTAATTGGTGTGCAGTTGAGATATGGTTTCTGAAACCAAATTGATTTGGGATAGCTTCTGACATTGTTAGGTGATTATTGAGTCTTTTTAAAATTAGTTTTTCAAATATTTTTGAAATAGTTGGCAAGAGACTTATTGGTCTATAATTCGCTGCAAGACTATGATTAGTGTTTGGTTTAGGAATCGGGATTATATTTGATATTTTCCAAGAACGTGGGAAATAGCCTAATCTGAGTGATGAATTATAGATGTTATTTATGTATATGCAATTGTGAATGGGGGCACGTTTTTTACTATTTGGTTGCTAATTAGGACACGTCCAGGAGCTTTTCTTTTGGGCAAATTTTTTATGAGGTTTTTAACTTCGGAAGGTGAAATGAATTTTATTCTCTGAGGGACGTCATAGTTCGGTGCTCTATTTGAATCAATTATCGCCTGATGGTCTGAGTGTACGGATGTATTATTAGGTTTGAATGTTTGAGCGAAGTGTTCTCCTGGCGCTTCTGCCTTGTTTTGTGGAGCATGTATTTTATACCTTGGGTCGTGTTGAAGGGTGGCATGGTTATTTTTTATTTAGAAGACATTTTGAGAAGTGTCAAAGTGATTTATTTGAGGTATTTAGTGATTCTATTTTGGTGTTGAAGGATTGTTGGGTGTGTAGATTAATTGCTTTTTTTGTTATATGATTAATGAGATTTAGCTCCTTTTTAAGTTGTGGAATTCTATTGTTGCTCCATAGCTTCTCAGTTTTATTGCGTGTGTTGATTATTTCATATTTCTTTTGGGTAGTTTTGGTTTTGTCTGGAATGAAAAGAATATGTGGGTTTGTAATCTTGCAAGTGCTTTCTTTATTGTGTTTGTTATTATTTCCTGTTTATCTGCATGACTGATTTGTCTATTTCTTAGAGAGTTTAATATTTTTGAATTGTAAGGTCTTGGTTTCACTATTTTTCTGAATAATTCCCAATTTATGTTTTGGGTGTTTAGTTTCTGAGTTGGAGCATGTGGGGGAGGTATTATTTTAGTGGTTATTAGTACTAAAAGTTAGTCCATCTCAAATACTGGGGTTGAATGATATACTCTGTGTTATACTCTGTGATATACGTATGTTAGTAATTGCTATATCTATTATATCTGGGTGATTCCTGCTGTCGGGCGGGAAATGGGTTGGTTCGTATGGCGGCAGAAGTAGTTTAAGTCCGTTATTATTTCAGTAGTTGAGAGCCTGCATTGTTGAGGAAACCTGCAACCCCAGTTAGTGTTTCACATTTAAGTCACCTAGCAGATGATCGGGGTATTCTGTTGAAGAAGGAAATTATTATGGTAGAGATTCTATTGTTTATAGGGATTTTAATAGCAATGGTTTCTAACCCTGGAGTGTGAGGTGTGTCAGATACACGGAATTGATTTTTCGGAATACGGAATTGATTTTTCGATAAGTATGAGAACTCCTCCCCCTTTTTGATCTATTCTGTCTTAAGAAATATTTTAGTTCGTTTTTTTGTTTGCGATGTTATTAGCATTCCAGTTTAGTATGATTAAGTCTTTATTACACTGTTCTGACATTATTGTTACTCGTATTAAAGAAAGATGTGATTGAATTTTGAATAGTATTTATTATGGTTGGAATGATACTATTGATTATGCCCATTAAGTAATTTGTGATGTTGTTGGCTATAGTGTGCATTATAGAATTTGTGTTATTGTTGTTATTATTTACATTTTGGTGTGTGTTTTTAGTGCTATGCTGGTTTGTGTTTGTGTTTTCTTGATACGTAAAGCCAGCTATTGTTCGATTATAACGAAGATTAGGAAAATTGCGGTTTGTGAGTATAGGGGCGGATGTATTGTTATTTGAATTTTCTTGGGGGCAGTGGTTTTAGAGTTGCTTTTGTTGGTCTCTACATTTTTTTAAAATAATTACATTCTGCTGACCGAATGTCCGCACGGTGCGGGCCCTTGCAGTTGTGGCATGTTGGTGTTAAGTTTTTTTGTGGGCATTTTACCGTGTAATGGTATTTAGTACAGAATGCACATACAATTTTATTATTGCAGTTGTTTCTTGTATGGCCGAAGTCCATACATCTTAAACATTGTATTGGCACATTTGTTTTACGTCTTTTTTCAGTTTTGACACACAGATTACATATTGCATTAATTTTTAACACTTCGTCAATACTTTGATGCCTGCCGAATTCTGGGCTGCACAACTGGAATGGGAATATTGTCTTGTATAGTCTTGCAGACACCATTGATCAAAGAAGGATATTTCGATACAAATTCCTCGTATACTTCTTTCTGAGTTACTGACTGGTGAATGTTTTTGAAAACTACTGAGAATTTCTTGTTTAAGGGATTCTTATAAGTATGAAATTATCTAGTTGTGCTTAAAAGATATTTAATGGCCTTTCTGAAGTCGGCTATGTACTTGAGGGATAACTTAATTTTGTTGTTTACCATGTCAGAGGTGAATTGAGTGGTAATATACTTTTTAATCTCTTTGTTGAAATGATTAATGTTCGGAATGTCTTTCACAAATATGGGGGGATTTTTATGTTCTCGACTTCGTGTGTTTCTTCGTCGTCCAGGTAGTTCAATCTTTTGTCTTGGTTACTATTTTCTTCAAGAGGAGCGTATCTATTACTAATAGGCACATTATATTCACTGCTGCTGGGTTGTTTTTTTGATGGGCTGCCTAGGGGTACTGTCACCGTGGCCTCTTTTTACACTGTTACTGCTCTTATCACTGCCGTTGATGTTGGAGGGGTCGCTGGTTGCTTGGCCGCGGGGCAGGCCGCTGGCCGCGTTGGTATAACTGACCTTACTGGAGCCTTGTGTTGGGTCGGCGGCTGGAGTACCGTTTCCATGTTCGAGGTTTGTTGCCTGCAGGTTCTGGGTGGTTCCATTGTTGTGATTGAAGGAGCTGCCTGATGAATCTGCGAGGATGTGTTGATCCCCGAGTTGCTCGTAGGTGATTTCCATATCGACTGTGTTGTACAGGAGCGCCATGGTTCTGCTATGCTCTGGACTTCCAGGTCAGCTTGGTGGTTGAAAACTACTATTATTATTGAAAAATTAATAGCACGACTTTAGCTTGGTTCACTGCACTTGTAACGTTTAATTATCTGTACGATACACAATACTAAAGTCACTGATACTGAGTCAACTGCACTGAGTCCAATTGAAACGTCTGAGCTGTGCGGAGCACGATGTGAACTGATCGCTGGCTCAGCGCGGAATGAGAATGCCACGTGACGAGGCGCCAAGGTAAGATAATGTGATAAGCCAAGAACCATGGGTTTAGTTTTAATGATAAAATCGGCATCCAACCTTAGTAATAACAGCATTGTTTGCAAACTTGGAAGTCAAAGAATATGCGGTGTTAGGACAACGGATCAACAAAGTGTAATATTTCATGTTTGAAGTCATAGCGCTGTGCAGATGGACACGGCCCCGAACACATTATATGAAAAAGGTGTGGAGAGAGAATTGATAGTCGTCATGGTTTAAAAAAGACGCAAGGAATCATTCTCTAGAAAAACATTGAAGCGAACACACGTAAGCGCTTGGTGAGATGCGAATGGATTTTCAGCATAGGCTGGGTATTATATAAATAATAGTGAGGCGGAAATTTACGATTAGTTCGAGGTTTGAGAGCTTGGTATGGTGTAAATATGAATATTAGATTGTAATTGGAAATTGTATTAATGCAATAGTTGAAACTTCGAAAAAAAAAAAACTTCGTGTTTCGAAGGGATGTATATTAGGGTAACTCCGTAGATGGAGGGAATTTTCAAGAAGTAGCTGAATATTGTCAGTCGCGAGTAGGTATTTCATTCGAAACGCATTGGGAAAGTCGCGACCGCGTATATTAATTTTTCAATATAATTTATTTTATAAAGGTCATAAACAACTAGGTTTTGAGCGACCACTAGGTTGTAGTACAGAGTCAGATATATTTACAAAGTATTTCTTTATGTTGCGTCTTTAGAAAGTATGTTTCAATAAGTTACAATATGACAAATACAGTAGGTTATTTTAATAGTATTATACATTATTGTGGATAGTTCAGACCCTTGACCTGGAGGAAGGAATCAAATAGATATTATTTTATTGGTATGAAAGTAGTTGAGTCTTTGAACATTCATGTACACTTGTGTTGGTTTACAGATTTTTGTGGAGGTTGAGTTCCACAAGAAAATAGATCACTTTTGTATACATTACTTTTATCATTCAAAAGTGATTGTATATTGTTTGGAAGATTATATTTTTTCCTTAATTTATTAAGATTTGGGCAATGCATTAATATATGTATGATAGTGATAGGTAGATTACATGTTTCACAGAGATTTGGAGATTCCTTTGTAATTAGTTGTTTGTGGGTCAGAGCTGCATGGCCAATTCTCAAACGCGTTAGTAGCACTTGATCACTTCTTTTTTGGAGGTAGGGAGCATGGTCTTTAAGAATTGATTTCCTGATCATGTGTAATTTACTAGGTGGTGAGCGTTTCCATTCGGTATCCCACAATATCTTGGTTTTGTGAAGGAGTTATTTTTTTATATCATTATGGGAAACATTGTTGATGGTAAGGAGTAAGGAGGTAGCTAGTTTAGCTGCCCTGTCAACTGATCTGCTGCTGCAATACTGATATGTGAGGGAATCCAGATAAGAATTACTTCTTTGTTAATGTTTAAAAGTTCATTATATAGATTAATAGTTTTGATTATTGGGTCAAGTGTGAGGTGCGATGCAGCTTTCTAGTACACTTCTTTAATCACTGTATTTACAAATTTCCTTTTGAATTTGACATTTCTTTTGATGTGTACTTTAGAGCTCTGTAAATGGCATAAGCCTCACAATAATATACAGAACATTCTCTGAAGAGAGATAGATATATTTGTGGACATGTGTCAGCTTTCTTGAATTCTTTAAGACTTGTATTAATAGCAATTTTGGAAGGAAGCCATGGAGGTCTTTTTATATTAGTATCAGAATTTACCAGGGGAAACTTGAAGTCGATCTCATCGAGGTATTGTTTTAATATTTGATATACTGGTTTAGGGGAATTGATTTTTGTTTGGTATTGTACAGCAAATCTTGAGGAGAAAACATTCTTATGTACTGGGTTACAGGAGAAACACGATTTTTCTGGCGTAGGAGAAAGTTATTTTTCGTCTTCTAATGTGAAGGGGCTCTTCTTCAGCTTCGGCATAGATACTTGAGACCGGACTTGTCCTGTAGGCTCCAATTGCCATTCTCAGACCATGAATATGGATTTGGTTTAGTCTGTTTAGTACATAGTTTTTGGATGATTGATAAATAATTGATCCATAATATATTTTGAGATCTATAAGTAGACAAAATAATATTTTTATCTGCACTCCATGAGGTTGAGGAAATAGATTTGATGATATTCATTCTGAGGAGGCATTCACTTTTTAGTGCATTTATGTGTGGTTGCCAGGTGAGATTGTTATCAAAAATCATGCCAAGAATCTTGATTTCCTTTTCACAATTAATTGCTTGAGAATTTATCTTGAGTTTTAGTTGAACGTTGGTGTTCTTGTTCTTCCCAAAGATGATGCATTTTGTCTTCGTTTGTGAGAATTTGAAACCAGCTTTGTTGGACCAATTTTGTATTGAGTCATGGGAGCTTTGTTATTGTTGTTGAATAGTTTTAGGGTTCTTTCCACTAACTAACATGGTGATATCATCAGCGAACATATATATTTTTACTGGTTTCTGAACAAGTTCGGTTATATTGTTTATGGCAATAAGGAACAAGGTAACACTAAGGACGGAGCCTTGGGGTAAACCATTACATAGTTTGAATTTGTCGGAAAGGATGTTATTGAATTTTACTTGGAGAAATCTTTCACGAAGAAAGTTGGCAATGAAGATTAGAATATGTCCGTCTATTCCCTTATCATGCAGTAGTTGTAGGGTTCTGTCTTTCCACACAATGTGGTAGGCTTTTTCTACATCGAGGCTGATTAATGTTAGGTGTTGGTTTGTAATGAATACGTCGCATATGTTGCTGTGGATGTTGATGACATGGTAAATTGTTGATCTATTTCTTCTGAATCCACTTTTGTAGGGTTATATTAAGTCATTCTGTTCAAAGTACCATATTAATCTTCTGTTGATTACCTTTTCCATTAGTTTACAAAGTGTGGAAGTTAAGGAGATTGGTCTGTAGTTGATAGGATAGGTTATGTCTTATTTGGTTTAGGTATTGGTATAACTATTGCTTCTTTCCACTTGTTAGGAAATGACCCAGAGATTAAGAGTTCATTGAATAGAGTAGTAATATATTCTATGGCATTGATTGGTAATTCTTTCAAAAAAATATTTAAAATGCCATCTGGGCCTGGGCTGGATTTTCTCAGATTGGAGAGGACAAGTAATTTATTCAACGCGGAGAGAATAGTTCAGTGTTGGATAGCAAGAGGTATTTAGTTGGAGTATTTTATCTATTGTGACACCAGAATTTAATTTGTGGGATTGAAATTCATCACTGAAATTTTTGTCGGTGGAGTTATTAGTAAAGGTCTGAGCCAACATGTTTGCAATTTCTTTGGGGGCTGTAACTACTCTATTATTCACTGTTAACAGTTTAGTATGAATGAAAGGTTTGTATATTCCATTTATTGCTTTAATTCTCTTCCAGTTTTCAGATATGCTTGTAGAATTGTTTATAGATGAGATAAAGGTTTCCCATGATTTTCTTTTGTTTACTTTGTAAGTTCCCCTTGCTAGGGCTCTCGTTCTTTTATATTCTATTTGATTTTCGGTTGTTGGGTGTCTCTTGTATCTGATAAAGGCTTGTTTGTGAAGTCTTTGAATTTTGGCATTCCTGATTTCACCATGGAAGTCGCAGCTTCGGAGTTTTGTTTGAAGATTTAGGAATTGTTGTTTCTGTAGTTTGAAGTATGAGTTCAGTTAGGTCCTCAATCTTATTAGTTGTGGGAGTATTGTTCTTGTGTAGTTGTTTCATTGCATTGATTTTACTTGAGATAATTAATTTGTATTTGTTTCACTTTGTTTCATTTGATGAATTACATCCTTGTTATAATATTATAATAGCTCATCAATTGATCACTACCAAACAGTTGACCAGAGGTTTCCCGGTCCCAAAGATGAGCAATTGATGTAGAACACATGGTTAGATCAATGACACTGAATGTTTTATGAGTATTATTCAGGTGGGTTGGTGAACTATCATTGAGTATATTAATATTAGTATGATCCAATACTTGTTCTAGTATCTTTCCTCTTGCATCTTCTTTGTGAGATCCCCACATGAAACTGTGACTTTTAAAGTCTCATAATGGAATAAATGGCACCGGCAGTTGATTTATTAAGTAAGGTCTAACAGCAGTACAGGGATGGCTGCGGGGGAGATAAACATTACATACAGTTATGGGCTTATTTAAGAGGTTGATTGTGAGAGCGCAGCATTCGAGGGTAGAATTTAGGTGAATTTCATCTGCTTTATGAGATGATGATGTGTAGATGGCTACCCCACCACTAGCTATGTTTGCATCTGTTCTGTTTTTTAAACACAACTTGTAATTTTTTAATGGTGGTTTTTGGTTGATTTTATTATTTGTTTCTTGTAAGCATATCATATCAGGGTTGTACTTGTTAATTAGCAGTAGCAAATTCTCTTTTTGTGGATTAAAGCACGATATTCATTGAGAATTGTATATGCCATTTCAAGAGCAAAATTTGGAGAGAGTGTTAGTTTGAATCTCCATCACTGATTTCACTAAAGTTTGCCAGTTCTCTACTTATGTCAATTCTTTTTAATTTCTTTTTTAAATTTGTGAAACGTCTTTTTCCGTATGGAAGGGGTCAGTATCTTCTAACATTTGTAGTAACAGTTTGATATCTGGAGTGAATTCCAAAACAGCTTCCTCAACATTTATGCAATTTTTGTTTTTTCAAAAAAGATTTTTAGTTGTAAACTAATTTAAAAACATATTTGTTACTTGGTTCAGATAATTTTCCTTTGAGTGGGGTTGATTTTCTAGTCTATCAGATGCCTCTGCAAGAGAAATTTCAAGTTTTGACTTCTTATTGTTTTGGGGTTTGGTTTAATCACTGTAGAATTGTTGGATTGGTGGACTTTATCCATTGTCTCTGGTGTAATCGATTGTATGTTGTTAGTATCTGAGACACTTTCTCTAAGGAACTGAATGTAACATTTCTGATGACGCAGATTTAGAAGATAGACTAGATAAGGGACGTTTGGCATTTTTTGTAGGTTGGTTGTCAATAGGAGGATGAGCAGTGGAAGAGGGTTTAAGAGTTGGGAAGGAGGAGGGGGACAGCTCTTTTTTGGGATTAACTTCACAGTATCCAGAGGGGTTATCTTTTTGTTCAATCATTGGGCAGTTGTTAGCAAAATGACCGTGATCCTTTCATAGAAAACATGATATAGAATCTGATGATGGATATATCCAGAAAACTGTGCCATCATAAATATTTTCATGATTTCTGGTACTATGTCCATATCAACTGGATGAATATAAATTTGTCTCCGGAAACTCAAAATGTGAGTAAACCCTGGATCGTACATGCCGGCTCTCAGGAAGGTCATTGTAGAGCCGGTTCGAATTTTGAGTTTCGTTATTCGTTAATGTAATAGAATTATTGTTCCCCCCCTTTGCTAGAACGCGGGAAAGGTATAAGAACCAATGAAGCCGCGTTCACAGTTCAGTACGTTACTCGAGATGGAGTGTGAGAACGCAAGCATGAACCTGACGCATGAACACCTCAAACTACTCATCACGATTATGCAAATTGCATTTATACACGTGACGCAATGTTACAAAGATGGCTACTGATGTGTGAAAAGACATCATATGAAGCTCGATCGTATTCATGAACACGAGGAGAGGGTTATCAGTGCATTGAATGACATTGAAGTACAATAGATCAGTTACCTGAATTGCTGGTGAATGGTATCATAAATAATGTTATGAATTGACTCCTCCTCCTATTTTTAACACGTTTCATAAATTTGATATGAAATTGAAATTTGAAAGTTTTCACTAAAATCTATATTGAGATTTTGAATCAGAATAATTATAATAGTGTTCCTGTGGAAATAAATCGCAAAACAAGTTCAATATAGTCGTCTCCTGGAATGTTTAATCACAATTTCTTTCAATTTTCATAATTCTTCATTCTATGAAAGAATGGCAGTGGAATGCGAATATAGTATGTTCTCTGCCTCCAACAGCTGTTAGTTATTATTATCAATTACAGTTGCCAATTCATTTTTCAGTAACACTTTTCTTGTTTGTCAATTTCATTTCTAACGTTAAGGTGATGAAATGAAAAAACATTAAAATAGCGAGTGGTGAATTCTCAGCATTTTAACGACACGTTGATCAGACGAACCCATCCAGCATCATCTATTGCTGAACCGCTCGCAAAAAACATCATGCGGACGTACCTTTGGTAGAGTCTCAGGCTGCCCCACCCTGCGGCATCGGAATTTCCCCTCTCGGCGATAAGGAAGCGCGCAGGCGACAAGGAGAGGCGACTGCAAGACCAGCGATCGCGCTGACCGTCGATCGTCATCACTGCCCCCTTCGTCAAAGAGGAACTCGACTCCAGGAGTGTTCAAAGAAATGAGATACATCGTTTGTTTTGTTGGTCCATCACATTGTGAATTATTGTCACCTCTATTCCCTACACATGCTCGCAGGATTTTTTCCATTGTTCAGCACTGTATTGTGCAAACGCTTCTCTGCAAAACATTTCCTTTTCTTTTATGGATGCTCAATAGTTTCTGCTGCCTCGCGCTCTTTATAAATCCCCAAACAAGTTCTCTTAGATTTAGATCTGGATGTACGGTGGAAGACGCAGAGGATGGCCATCTTCAATGATTATTTGATCAACGACCTATCGTTTTTCAGTGGATATACTTTGAATTATTTGTAATAATTGGGTTTTTGTGAATAATAGCAGCTACTGTGTGAAGCACACGGTCACTGCTCACTAGCCACAGTAAAACAGGGACTGGAGACCAGAGCTTAAGACGACTTATTTTCTGTCTCCCCACCCTACTGTAAAACAGGGACAGCTGCCTTTCGTCTGATCCTTCTCACTCATCAGTTTGTTATCACCAAACTCGCAGTGTTGAATTACCACGCGACCACGAGAAAAAGACAGAGGGAGCTATGTTGTGACAAAGAGCGCAGGCAGGAAAATTAGGAGCTTTGGAGAGAGGTCACGTTCGGGCATGCGCTTTGGAAGGTTTTTGAGTGGTAGGCAATGGTTCTCGGATCCTCAAAATGACGAGGCTGGGTGGAGCAATGGGATCCAGCGCGGAAAAGCCAGGGTTGAAGCACGAAAAAAGGGATGGAAATGTGGGGATGACGAAGGTCACAGCTAGGGTGAAAACGGGGACGTACGTGAATGGGGTTAATGTTGGTGGGATGATAGTCGAGTAGGTCGAGGGGCAAGTAGGGTCTGAAGGAGGCGAGTGGCATCTGAGGGGACAGTGGGGTCTGAGGTTAGGAGGTCGGAGAAAGAGGTTGGCGTCGGAGAGGGTGGGGCCTAAGCAGGAGAAGTGAGTCTGTGCGGCCAGTGGGGTCTGAGGGCAGGAGGTCGGAGAAGAGGTTGGCGTCGGAGAGAGAGGTGGGGCCTGGGAGGACAAGTGGGGTCTGCAGCGACCAGTCAGGTCTGAGGGTAGGAGGTCGGAGAAAGAGTTGGCGTCGGAGAGAGGGTGGGGGCCTAAGGAGGACAAGTGGGGTCTGCAGCGACCAGTCAGGTCTGAGGAGTAGGAGGTCGGAGAAAAAGGTTGGCGTCGGAGAGAGGGTGGGGCCTAGGAGGACAAGTGGGGTCTGAGGGCAGGAGGTCGGAGAAAGAGGTTGGCGTCGGAGAGAGGTGGGGCCTAAGGGAGGACAAGTGGGGTCTGAGGGCAGGAGGTCGGAGAAGAGGTTGGCGTCAGAGAGAGGATGGGGCCTGGGAGGACAAGTGGGGTCTGTGGCGGCGGATGGGAGGAGTAGGAGGTCGGAGAAAGAGGTTGGCGTCGGGGAGAGAGGTGGGGCCTGGGGGGAAAAGTGGGGTCTGTGCGACCAGTCAGGTCTGAGTAGGAGGTCGGAGAAAGAGGTTGGCGTCGGAGAGAGAGGTGGGGCCTAAGGAGGACAAGTGGGTCTGAGGGCAGGAGGTCGGAAAAAGAGGTTGGCGTCGGAGGGGGGATGGGGCCTGGGAGGCAAGGGGGGTCTGGGCGGGAGGGGGAGTGGAGGTCAGGGGGGGAGGGGGGGAGTGGGTGAGGTCGGGGAGGGAAGGCGGGGCTTTCGATTGCGGGGGGAAGGGATACCGGGGGACGCGCCTGCCGCCCAATTTGCTGGCCCCGCGCTGCGCGGCGTCGGGGACGGGCGGGGCGGGGGCGCGGCGCCGTTGGCCGAGCGATCGCCTCGCGGGGATTTCGCCCGCGCTTCGGGGGAGGGGTCCGCGCGCTCGCCCGGGGGGGACGGACCTGGGGCGGCGGGCGGCGGGGCGCAAAGCGGATCGGCGGAGGTTTCGGGGAAGCGGGACGGACGGTTTGGGCCGGAGAGGGGGGTCGGGGAGGGATGTCCCGTGACTGGATTTAGTGGAAGAATGGGGGCGACTATTGAACCAGTGGGATGATGTAACGTCGAACCGGGGGGGTGGAATGAGCAAAACGGGGGAAATAACAGGGAGAATGACATATTTTTTTTTTCATTGCCCTTTTTAAAAAAATTCCCTATAATATTATTCTCACTGGCTGGGGAAATTCATTCACATACATGCGTTTTGGAGAAACCCGTGGGCAGATCGGATCTTGGGGGTTTAGAAAATCACCTCCCCCATTCTGGGTGATCAAACAAAGGAGAAAAATGGCTCATGGGGTTTGAAATGCTTTATGTTTTAATATCAGTAACATCAAAAACCAGTTTGATGTCTCTACAAATATGTTCAATGCAGCGTAATAGTGAATAAATAAATCAGATGCAGCACTGGGTGCGTCGTATTTTCTCCCCCAGACCTGGTCGAGTTTCTAAGGAGAAGAAACTAACGTATCTTGGTAGATTGCGAGCTAACTCGTAACAAACCGCAGATTATCATAGCATAAAATCATATTCTATTATTTTTAACGCCACGGAAATCTTAAAATTATTTTATCATACAAACCCAAAAAATCATGTATCTTCCTTGCACAATGCATCTGCACCAAAAATGTCATGACAAAAAATGAATTATTCTTGTATATAGACCTGCATATCGACTTGCGTATTTGACCTCGTACATCAATTGGTTGATGACTATACACCCCGGAGAACGGGAAAGTCGATGTTCAATGAAGTTATTTAAATAACATAATTCATATCCTTGCTTTGAATGCATTCATAATCTTCACATAAATGATTCAAGTCTATCGTCATGTTGCTAATGGGAAAAGGCGTGATTTAAAGTAACTGGCAAAATAATCATATCGTCTTAATATGAAAAAGTGAGAAACCCTCAACAGAATTAACGTAAATTCGTAAACATCGCCTGGCACTCCAAGCTCATCGGCCCTTAGGGCCCCACGATGTTGGTGATTTGATCAGGATCGCGATTTTTATCAAAATGCTGTTTGGTGATGATGTCTCGATAAACCTGGGCAATAGATTTTGAAAAGACTCCAAATAGGGTTGAAAGTTTTAAAAATGTTAAAAATACTACTGAGTATGTTTTCTAAGGTAAAAATTGCAATTAAATTCGATAATATATATTGTTTAACTGGCGTTTTTGGTGTAATTTGTTAATGGAATTAAAAATTTGTTCTGAAAGATAATTAGTTCCTCATGAGACAATTTACATTATAATGAAAATTGGGATATATGCACTAATAATGTAGGAAATGTTAATCCAGGTTTTTTAAATTTTTTCCAACCCCTTAAGGGATGTTGAGCGCTTTGCACTGGGGAGTCATTCTCCATTAATGTGCATTTTTTAAAATATTTGTCAAGTCCCGTCACGTCGCAGTCAGTTAGTGTCTTTTATCCCTTCGGCCAGGGGCTCGACGCCGTTAGATCCCGGGGTTCCTGGCCGGTCACCCAACCCACGAACCCGCGAGTCTCGAATTCGCTTAACCTTCGTGACTTCACGGAGCGTAGTAAACGATTTCGGCTAGTGCCGCCGGCAGTTTTATGCAGTAACAACTTCGAAAATATGTATTAAAATATGCCATCCCATAAATTATACCATATACTATACCATCCTATAATATCCTATCCTATACTATCCCATCATATCATCCTTTCTCATAATTTTTAGTACAGTCATCCGGTTCTTCACTCTTACTCCACCGCTTAATGAAACGATATAAAGCGGTTAAAAATGCCCCCAAATCAAATGGATATTTGCGATGTTCATATGAACGGGAATACAAAATGACGTAGATTCCCAAGAGAGAGCCTTCTACAGCAATCAGTGTGCAGAGATACAACGAGAAACGTGATTTTCATGTGTAATGTTTTTCTAGACTTCTGGTGGATGTATGAGACTGAAAAACGTTGCAGAGACGAGAAAAAAATAGTTGAATTTGAAGGTATTTTTGTCAACCAAATTTGACAACAAATTCAAATAGAAAATAAAGAAACAAATATTTAAAATTGATTTTCAACGTGATAACGTTGTAGTACTGTCTCAAGTTTTGTCTTATAACATTCTATAACAAATTTTTACAGATTTTTAAACAATGTAGACGAGAGTGAAAAGAAATTAAAACCATTTTTATCAGTATAAAAAAATTTAAAAATCATGCCAAAATATGATTGAAAGAAACTTTTAGCCGATATTTGAACAGATTCAATCATGACATAAGAACTCGAAATATTATAGGTGTTACATTGGTTATCTACGCTTCAGACACCAGTTTGCATTAGAATATTAGCGGGAATTTGAAATGCCATAATTATCACAAGTCATTGAAAGAGAAACAGATTTGCACTTTTTAAATATTACATCTTTCGTGTTATTTTTGGTTGGTCACCGTTGGAAATTTTTACGTCATGCCACTTTCAAAATGTTTCCCAACACTTCTTGCTCTCCATGCAACGTGGCAGCGAATGACTGGCCTCGCTTTTCAAACGAAGTGGTCGCACGGTTCGTGACGGAAAATGGTGCTGCGCAGAACGAGCAAAAATCGGTGCACCGGAGGAGCCCACCCACCTTTTTCCACCATGGAAATATCCAGGAATGAAATTTCGAGGCAATTCCGAGCGTCATCTTCATACTATCACAAGGAAAGTCGTTTTTTCCGTCCCGTTTCGCTCTCTTTTATAATGAAAGCCCACACTGTGACTTGTGGGAACTCCAGTGAAACGTATTCATTGTCGAGTTTCAAGATGGACTCGACGGCACGTGGTATTGAAAAGGATTGTGATTTTACTGTTAAATACAATGAACCATTCATAATGATAGAGGATAAAGGAAGTATCAAGCACAAAGAGTATGTAAAATGTACTTAATATTATTAATATTTAACCAGATACGTACTTTGGGAATCGTATCCCATGTTCATGAAAGCCGGCTCTCTGAATAAATCTGGTAAGTTGACGAAGATGGCTTCAGTAATTTCACCATTTAATTGTGTCAAAAATGCCTCGTCAACATTCCCACAATTTATTCCATCATCAGTGGTTCTTCAGAAAAGAAAATTGGCAATCAGGGGTTTCTTCTCCGTAGAGTCACTAATCACTAGTTGAGATAAGATTCCTGAAACAAACATGTCTCTGGTTAAATATGTACACTGTTACGTACATTTTAAAATAAACTTTGAGGTTAATTCCTTCTTCGTCCTTAAACATTATAGATTACCACAATATCTCGGCCACCACCACTAGATTTATGCATAATTCAGGGACAGGAAATTGATACTAACCACTATGAACCATGCATAAGTAAACTCGCATTACAAAATTAAAAATTAAATGTATTAAAACAAAAAACATTAAATATATTAATATCGATAAATGTTGCCATGCAGAATATGCAAAATAATTAGTAGATGGCTGAAACACGATACTTATTAAAAATATTGGCAAATTATGCAAAATATGCATCATATAACTCTGCTTAAATACTTGCAAAATGTATCTTTCATGCATACATCACGTAATCAGACTTTATGAATAGAGAAACATTATGGATTTGCATTAAGATCTGGTTTTTTATTATCTATTTGTTGTGACTACCACTAAGGTTCTTTAGATTTATTGTTAATTCTGCAATTAAGTGTAGTAACTTGGTGGCAGAATATCGTGACCTTACATACATTAAACTTACATTCATTAACAAAAGTTACAAAAAGGTTAATTATAATAATAATAATAATAATAATAATATTAATAATAATAATAATAAATAGTACATTAAAATCACCACAAACCTTACCACTTCCTTCACCACAACATTAACTGTGACATTTCTTTCACTCGCTTCTTCTCATTCCCCTTCCCCCACTTCACTTCATAACACTCCTCGTGCACGACACTGCACTACACTGCACCACGACTACACTGCACTGTACTACATGAATAATAAAATATTAATAAAAAAGATAATAATAACAATACTACTAAACTGATATTTATACTAACAATTAAAAAACCCATATATGAAACTTACTAATCTAACAGTGGAAAATTAACATTGATACAATAATCTAATTAATTAACTAGAAAACTAATTTATTTTTAAAGTTGCTCAAGCTTTGGGGAAAGGGTTCTAAATTGTCGCCAAACTGTTCCAGTCTCTAATAGTTCGGTTTGTAAATAAAAATTTTCCCGACATCCGTTTCTGCATTCTTGTTAATTTTATGCACGTGATCCCTCCCCAAAGTATGGGTTTTTCTAAACGAGGGTGTATTTATTCCAAGCAGGATAGCCTGCGTATGCTTTGTACATAGCATGAGTCGCAGCTTAATCCGCCTCTTTTCGATGATTCCCATGCACCTCTTTTTGATCCTCTGAAAGTAATTCGATGCCTGCGCTGGACCTTTCAGATTTCTTGCTGCGATATTCTGTACGGGTCCCCAACTACCGCCCATATTCTAATCAGGTCGGACTAGTGACATATAGCTAATTTCCCTTTACCTCTCACTGTACTCTTTTTTAGGATCCGCATAACGAAAGTAGAATCCCCAGGTTTTCCACAAGAAATTTACCTGATTTTCCCAGCTCAATTACTATCTAATTAATTCTAAATATTTGCAAGATGTGACTGTAGGGTATGACTTGTTGTTCAATTTGTACAAGTTTCACCATAACTGACCCCTACCAAACGTGATGGCTTTACTTTTGAACTTTTAAATTTTCCCATGCCATTTGTTTTTGCCAGGAGTGTAATTTGTCTGTGTCTCGCTGCAAAATATTACGTCCTCCTCTGATTCGATAACCCCGATGGGATGATACAGTCATCAGCAAAAGTCTTACGTTTGAAGCTAAATTTTTGGCAAGTCATTCCCACGAAGGCGAGAAACATGAGGGTCCAATGACACTTCCTTGTGGAATTCCTGACGTAACACTTGCGGAGGTTGATGATGTTTTCCCGTCTGAACCTGTTGTTTCTATCACGTAATAGTTCGTTTATCCAAGCCACCACCCTAGTGTCTATACCCGAATCTATTAATTTATTTAAAAGACGATCGTGAGGAAAACATCAAAAGCTTTGGCAAAATCTATTACTTGCGTCTACCCTTCCACCTTTATAAATTTCGTCGGTTGATCTTGTAGAAGTGAGACAAGCTGACTCTGCAGGAGAACCGTTTCGGAAACCGTGCTGCCCTGTAAAGCCATTCTTGCCCCCCCATTCTTCCGGATGTAGTTAGTAATGTTGTTCCATGAGTTTGCATACGACTGACGTGAGACTTATCGCTATGTTCTTGGGGTCCGTTTTATCGCCACTTTAAAAACAGGTACGAGTGCTAATTTTCCAATCTTCCGGTACGCAAGCATTATTGTAGAAATATTAAATAACCAAATTAGGTACGGTAGAATACCCTCTCCACCTAATTTAATAATGTCCGTGGAAATAGAATCTGGGCCTGAGATTTTCCCATTAATTTTATTCTTTCCGTAAAAGTACCCGTCGCCCTGAAATAGATTTCATCTGATAACGTTGGTATCTGTGTACAGTCAGTTTCTGTTAAAAAACCGAAGCAAAATATGCATTAAAAGCGTTTGCTTTTCTCTGTCGTCAGTTATTGGCAAATTATTAACACGAACAACTGGAATTTGTCTTTTTTTCCTTCCTTCTATGAAATACTTAAAAAATTCCGACCAATTATTGCCATCCGCATTGGATATATTTTAAATGACGTTCCTCCGCGATTTTTTTTTTCCTTTTTAACGCTTTGAATAACTTGAAATAATCCCATGTGGTTGCCACTAATGCCTTTACAAACGCCTTCTGGTTTTTCTTTCATACGTCTAATCTTTGCATTATAATATTCGGTCGGATTTCTTTACCAATTTACATGGAACAAATGTCTGCACGGCATTTTCAAGAATTTTTTTAAATTCTTGCCATATTTCTTCTATTCCCCTCCGTTCTAAGAAACTCATCGTACTGCTCCTTAAGTAATTTTGAAGGCTACTACATTGGTTTTCTTGTATTGCCCACTAGGGAACCCGGGGTTAGTACTTTTCCTTAAAATCCAAGTCTAAGTCGAAAGAACTGCTTTATGGTCCTTATGCTTCCATGACGTCGACGATAAGAATAAGTCCTTGGTCTAACAAAGGGAAAATCTAGCGCGTCCTGGCGGTCGCTGGTCTACTACCTGCGCTAATCCGTTGTCCCAGACCAGTCTATTGACAAGATTCTGCACGTGTCCATCGCATGCACCTTTCCAAATTGTGTTTTGGAAGATTTAAATCTCCGGCAATAAAACGGATGGCTACGTATATTTTTGTCTTTCGTGTATCGCGCCTAATATTTCGTAATTGCTAGCCGGTGGACGATAGCAAGCAATTATATCTAAGTTATTTCCTAACAGTAAATTTCCAACCCCGTCATTTCAAAAAAATTATCGACCCAATTTGATACGACATTTAAGGTGTTTTTTACCAAATGAATACCCGCCTCTAGTTCCGGATCTCTCCCAAACGTAAAATAATCAGACCGAAAATTTCCGATTGTTTCCGCATCCAGAGCCAAGATTCTGTACCTATCACGATATCAGGATCACAAGCCTCAATTCATTCCAAAATTCCGTTACTTTTTTACGATGCTACGACAGTTCACTGCAACAATCTTGAAACCTCTCTCACCTGCAAGTCCGAGTTTGGGACTCGTGCGTCCTGTTCAGGTGCCGGTCCGAAGCAGTCGTCTCCTCCCGCGAGCATCGTCTCCCCCCGCGCGAGCGTCTCCTCCCCCGCGGGAGTCGTCTCCTCCCCGCCGGGAGTCGGCTCCTCCCGCGCGATCGACTCTCCTGCGCAGCAGTCGACCCTCCCGCGCAGCAGTCGACTCCTCCCGCGCAGCAGTCGACCCCCCCGCGCAGCAGTCGACTCCCCCCGCGCAACGTCGACTCCTCCTGCGCAGCAGTCGACTCCCCCCGCGCAGCAGTCGGCTCCTCCCGCGCAGCAGTCGACTCCCCCCGCGCAGCATCGACTCCTCCCCCCCCAGCAGTCGACTCCTGCGCAGCAGTCGACTCCTCCTGCGCAGCGTCGACTCCTCCGCGCAGCAGTCGCTCCTCCCGCGCAGCAGTCGACTCCTCCCGGCAGCCGTCGGACTCCTCCGCGCCAGTCGGCTCCTCCGCGCAGCAGTCACCCCGCGCAGCAGTCGGCTCCCCCGCGCAGCCGCCATCTCCTCCCGCATAGCAGCCACCACCCCCACATCCTCTTGCAATCAATTTGCCCGTAGCGTCACGAACACATCTCCGCCCGGTTGTCACTTTTATGCAGGCATTGTTCAATCCTGGTCATGCAAAAACCCCAACTCCGCCCTTCGAGTTCAAATGAAGCCCGTCCGGCCTAAGTCATCCTGCCCGAGCCAATAGTTAGGGGCCAAAAAGCCACCGAAAACTTACATGCCACAGTAAACCTCGATTTAGATCCCGTGTTTTTACATGTGACATCATTTTTGGCATAATCCCGAAACGATCACCTTGGCATTTTTGATTTAGCCTTGATGGCCCGTCCAGTTCAACATATTGATTAATTGTGACGAAACGGGGTTTCCGTTTCCGCGCGTTGTGCCTACCATGAACGAGTACCGCTTCATTTCCTCGTTTTTATCGCTTTCACTACGGAGGCCATTTGTCGATATCAATTCCAGGGAAAAAACATCTGCTCCTTTTCTTTACCACCCTGCCGCGTGCCCAACATGGAGTCGCCTATCACTTAACTTTTCCGGTATACGGGGCAACTGACTGGGAAAATACACTTGCATTCGACTGCACATTTCTCGCCTCTTCCTCAGCGGGCATCCGCACTTCCTACCTTTTTATAACATTTTCCAGCTCCTTGATCTTAAAAGCAGTTCTCCAATGATGCATGAGCCTGAGCCAGATCTGCTTCCAATCTGCGTATCTCCGGTCACCCTTTGCACTTGGAGCATGTCGTTGCAGCAGCCTGTACAGGGGACCAGGGTTTTGCCCACACCCCCTATCCAAGGGGGGTGGCCAAACAACTGCACATAGTAGCGTAACACCACCGCCTATCAAGCAAGGAGATTCCGCATCGCTGAAATCGCCGCCAGGGCGATGCGCGCCCACGCGCCAACACGCGCCCGGTACAAAGCGAGGTCCACACCCATGGCCTTTCACTTCTCGGAGCGAAGAGAAAGGCGTCCGCACGCGACGACTACCTGTGAGCGACTCTTCATCATTATTTGCCATCATTGAGCTTTTTCACATGTCAAATCGCCAAACAAAATAAAATAAAGGGTGTAGCGGAATAAGGTATGCAAAACAGTCCCGAGGATAACTTTTTTTGTTTCAAAATGAATCTAACGGGTAAGAAAGAAAGTTTATCGCCGGACTTAAATCAATTCACCTAGTGTACTTTGTATAAATAAAAAAAGTGTATTTTTGCTTCAAAAAAATTAAACTTATAAAAATATAAGTTTTTTTATCCAAAATAAATAAATAAAAAAGTATTTTGTTAAGAATATATTATGTTCTGACGCAAACCATACAATGGGCTAAATACAAATTGTAGCCCTGTAAATTCTCTGCAGTTTCAAAAAATTTCAACCTTTTATCTTATAGTTTGCACCCGACAGCTCAATATAAATAAAACAGTAAATTAATTGTTTTTAAGTGTAAAAAAAAAGATGTCTAGCATAAATAATATATATTTAACTTAATATTTTTTGATCCAGATCATCATCAGAGCTATCTGAAAAAATTACAGGAATACATGAAATATAGAAATAGTTTAATTTGAAATGTAATAATAGTTTCTTATTTATTTTCTTAAAATTACGTTTTGTTTTATTAATTTTTTAGTTATTCTATTTTATGTTCATTAGAAAAGATAAATATTGAAAAACAAAACCGTAAGAATATATTATAACGTATTTAATTTGCATATTGAACGAATGAAATTTTGACTAAAACAATGTGAGTCATAATTAAAATGCAAAATTTGCAAATAATGTTAAATATAATTTTTAATGTTGTTAAAATGTACCTTAGGTAGTCACTACAAGTTGCACTTAACAATCTTTTTTAATTTAGGCAGCCGATTTTGGAAACAAGCCATTTGGTTCTAAATCGCAATGTGCACATTTATTATCTACCTCTACGGCGCAGTATTTGATTCTCTCGCGTCATCTAGTTTCACGTCACCAGATGCAAAATCTGCTATCACATCTACGACGGAATGCACACATCCATCTACGCCAGACCATTGAAGGCGTAGATTGTTTATCATCTACTTCCATAAAGCAAGATTCAGATAACTGTAAGAAGCCGAAATGCCCTGTCGGAACTGTCAGAATTTCTATACATATCAGAACCCTCATCTCAGTCACGTTACTACGATCCATCTTAACAGGCTAAATCTGAGATATGGAAATAGAATTATGAAATCCCTTTTCAGAGAACCGTTGCTACATGAAAATATTGTTATTTGTGTTTTTTAAACACTGAACTTACCAATGGTCCTTCCGAAGTTCATACTGATGCCACTGCAGCGCCTCTGACCCGGAGGTCCTAGGTCCTGACGGCGGCAGAATTTTCGACACTAGCTTTTCAGCGAGATCAGATTCAGTCGCTGTCTGGAGAAGAATTCTAGCGCCGGCTGCTCTGATCGGTAGTTTTCGTGGTTTCTAGACCAACACCAGGCGAATACCGGAGCAGTACCCACCAAACGGGCCACGGACCGCGCGATCTATCCTTCCTCTTCCTTGTCCTACCTATCCTCTTCACACATACTTACACTACATGCTACACTACCACATATTCCGGGAGACCGGTCAGAGCTAGAGCTTGTCCCGACTAGGGCGGTGCCCCGCTGGTGGGAGACTCCTGGTGGAAACCCCACTAGCCGACGGTATATCGGCGCCGGATTTGCATGCGGGATGATACCTGCTATAGCCGAGAAAAACATGCACTCACTAACGGGACTAATGACCGAAGCAGTTGACGCCCGGAAACACGGAAAATCAATAAATCAATACGAAGTTCATATTCGTTTTGTAGCACCGCACGTTTTTATACTGGAAGGAAATCGCTGTTGCTGTACATAATTAATTCGAAAAGTTTTGATTGTATATTTGCATTATTTCAGAGCATTTTTATGCAAAGCCAACTAGAGAAGCAAGAGTTCCTGTGTAATTTATCTGCCAAATTAAAGCAACGAAAGTATTCTGGATAAAGTATGAGACTCATATTGTTTTTAGTTTAAATCTTTTTCGTGCAATATTCAAATGACAATAGCATATTATTCTTACAATTTTGTTTTCGATTATTTTCTTTCTAATAAATATGAAATGAAACCACAGAAAAATTAATTAATAAAACCAAAGTATGTAACAAAAATTAATAAACTAATTATCCACTTGACTATCTTATTACCTACCCTTTCAGGAGTTGTGAAACCAATTTTAATGATTACAGTTAGTTACAACAAAGATTTGCGCGTCATTTCAAAATTTACAGTTTAAAACAAAATTTCCTTGTTTGTTAGAATATTAGAAACCGAGAAGGAAAATGCAGGTGCATTGTAACGATCTCTATTTATATTAAATATGTTTTAGTATAGTTACTGTTTAAATTTTAAGGATTGTATCGTTACTTATTCATTTTATTCTTGTTAAGTAATTTATCGTGTTTGACGTGTTCTGCAATGTTTTGTGCTTGCTAAATGTGAAGGAACGAATGAGGTTTGTTGACGAAGTCTTTTTTGCTTATCTGAGTGGCGCCACGATTTACGTAAGGTACCGTAGCTTGCATTTGTAACTCAGGAAGAATTAGAATTTATTAGAATTTGCGATTGCGCGTTTTGCAGCCAAAAGTGAGCATTAGTAGTTCAGCTCAAAATTAGTATATACGTATTCGGCAATTTGGGTCGACTATCCAACTGACGTATCCCCTAGCCTGGGCCTAGTTCAATTCCCAGGCTTGAGGGGATGAGTGTGTGTAAAATTTTCCTTCCCTTTAATAACATAATGTATATAGAACTGACAGAACCGAAACGAAAGGCGGCGGTGTACTCATCGCAATCAAATCTATTCACGCGCATAACCAGGAAACTCTCCCGGACACACCAGGCTTAGAAACTATAGCAGCCTCAATAATAATAAACAATAACTCTTTGAAGATCATAGCCGCATACAAACCTCCCTCAACAAAAATAATTAATACAAACCTCCAAAATCTATTTAACCTCAATAGTAAGTTATTGCTACTAGGTGACCTCAATTTTAGAAACACAGTAACTGGGGATGCCAATCAACAACCAAGTGTTGAAATTCTAGTCCAATTAGTAAACAATGCAATATTAAAATTCTCTCCCCAGGTAGAATTCTACTTTACAGATCTGATTAACAACTAGTTAATAAACATTGATTATTAACACATTCAAACTTTCTGTTTTTATCAGTAATCTTTAGAACGATTCTGACCATATTCCAGTTTTACTTACATCGCAACAAACGTCGCCCCAACATGCCCTCGTACCTAAACCTAACTCATTAAAAACCAACAGGAGGAAAATCACGGAAACAGTAAAACTTACAATACCCAAAATAAAAATATTAAATAGTTCCCTTGAAATAGATCAACCTGTTACTTTTCTCTGGCCTCATCAACGTATTCATCCAAACTTCTCAGTTATTGTACTCCGAATACATCCCACGAACCTTACAATAGAATTACCCTCAGACATTTTAAACTATGCTATATCGGTAAAGAATAAGACTAAATGACTCTGGGCTCAGCTAAGAACACGATAATTAAAGAGAGAACTCAACCTAATCTCCAACGTGATGAAACGACTTATCAGAAAACATAACAGCGAACAATATTATAATCTCATACAATCACTCAACACCAGTAATAACACATTATGGCAATTCACTAAAAAAGTTCTCAAGAAAAAACACGGTCCCTCCTTTAAATGCAACGACAGGCAAGGCCTTATCACTCACTTCAGAAGGCAGGAAGTGCTCACCATGCATTTTGAAACCACGTTCTGTGAGAACACGAATGCCACCCGCAACATAATAATATTCTACAAGCCACAAAAATTAAACTACTTTGGTCCGTATCAGATAATAAATTTCTCATCTCCATTGATTTCTAAAATCATAAAAAGTCTTCCTAACAAAAAAGCCCCAGGTCGACAAAATAAACAATTTGGCATTAAAAAAAACTACCACTAACGGCAATCCCCGCGTACTTAAATAACATATTCAATTCATGTTTCAGAATCGGATACTTCCCCCATAAATGGAAATATACAATCATCATCCCCATAGCAAAGCCAAACAAAACCCCATCAAATCCCGAGAGTTACCGCCCAGTCAGCTTATTAACAACTTTTTCTAAAATATTTGAGAAAATCATATTGCGAAGACTGAAAAACCACCTGTATTCAACCAATGCTATCCCCAAGGTACAGTTTGGATTTACAGAAAGAATCTCAACGCAACACCAGCTACTAAGAATTTCAGATTACATTATTCCGCCAAAAAAAAAAACACCACTCCATAGCTCTATTTATTGATATTACACAAGCTTTCGACCGAACTTGGCACCAAGCTCTTTTATATAAACAAATCCAAATAGGCACTCCACAATACTTAAAATGAATAATAACAAATTTCTTAAGCAATAGAACTTTCTCAGTCAATGTTAACAACCATTTATCCAACCCAAGAACAATAAACGCTGGACTTCTAAGGCTCTCTGGAATTATCACCCTCTAGTCAACCTCTATGTCGCTGACCTTCCACCTTAATAAAATCACTATCGCTCAATTTGCCGACGACACAGCCATGTTGCCTCAGTACAACCCTCACTGGGTTAGAACCCACTTGCAACTATTTAAATATGATAGACAGCTGAGCTGCTGAACTTAAAATCCAACTAAATCCTAACAAAACCGCTGCAAAAATATTTAGTTTAAGACCCTACTCTCCCCACTTCCTCTCACTCTAAATAACAAATCAATAGAATGGTACCCCCCCATCAAACCTGTAAAATACTTAGGCTTATATTTTGATACCAAGCTAACTTGGGGAAAACATATAAATGCCAAAGTGACTAAGCTAAAATAAAACTGGCACAGCGACCACTAATTTACAGCAGCCCAATACAATACTCGTCAGCCATAGCAATTTACAAGACAATTTTAAGACCGTAATGTTGTACGCCAGCCCAATTTGGATCAATTCTGCTAAGCCCAACATCCGCAAACTACAAGTCCTGCAAAATAAATTCTTAAGAATAATTCCTTCATGCTCATGGTGTATAACCAACAACCAACTTCACAACAAATTTAATTTGGAACCCATTGAACATCCCCCCAGCCTGCTTTTATCATAACCTACCTCCGTCAGCCCATCACCATTCAAATGGCCAAAACCCCAGTACCAAACACGAATACAAAACAAATATCCATATCACATATTTCTGAATAAATTGCTGATTTAGGTTCAGACTGAGGACCCGAAACGGGATTTCCTCCCCCTTGTTAGTATGTAAGATTATATTTAAGGTTAGCATATAAGTCTGTAAATACATATGTATAGTTATTTTTACTGAACTATGTAATCTCTTCAAAAATTAATAAATAAAAAAAAGGAATCTGAAACTCTTATCAAAATGTCTACTACTGGATTACACGTAAGGAATAATCATAATACGCTTTCTTTTAAAGTAACAAATTGGAATTTATTATAATGTGAAATATTATGATTCTGATAAAAGTTAAACAAGAATTGTTACATCATTCATCAAAATGTAATTATCTTTGGTCATGACCAGTTTTCTCTATCTTGTAATAATTATAAAACAACCTTGTTATATTCGCGTATCTCCGCGCACTCTTCACTTCTCCATTTGATGGCGCCTCGTTGAATCTCCGTCGTCTCAGCAGAATCTTCCTTCTCCATAAGTCCTCCGCGTAATGTTCGCGATCAAATTAAAATTCTCCCAGCGATACTATTATTACCTGTTACTTGCCTTACTCGCGTCACGGGTGGACGCCTATGCACGTGCTGACAATTACTTTGTAGAATTCCTTCGTCTCTTCCCACAATAACGTTTTATCCTAATATAAGAAACGATGGACTTAATTATAGTACAAGTTTTTGCATCGGATTTGGTTGTCAATCAACAGTCTTTCCTCGACCTGGTAAAATGTCAGGAGTCGACCCGCTTATTACCGCGTTACTAGAGAGAGTATCACCATTCTTCACAAAACCCGAAGCATCAGAACTCTATATCATCCTCTTTTGTCTAACAAAAACAATTCGATTTCCGCCTCCACCCGGTCACTTCCACATCCTCTTCACCTAGCGAAAATGACCTTTAACGCCGGTTGTTTATTTGTCACATAGACCCCCCCCCCCGCGATCGTCAATAGACATTCCTACATTCTACTTCATATAAATAACATTTTCATAAACAAAAATGGTTCGTCTTTTTGGTATATTATAATACGTACGTATATACGAAGGATATACGTAGTATAGAGAAAGTTATGTAATGTTGCGGAAAATCGATTTCCAGATTTCAACGGAAGTACACGTTTTGAGGGTCCCCTGACATGGAAAAAGTGTCCAGTGAGAAACGGTAAAGCGAAATTTTATTCCGCCAAGTTCGTAAAGACAGAAAGGAAAAGGGAATCAACTTGAGACGTCTTTAATGTAATTGAACAGGCCTTTCAGCATCAAATTACCAAACAAAGAGAAGGGAAAAATCGGTATTCAAATTTTTAGCAATGTATAATTTTGTGTTTTAAATTGAAAATATCTTGTACAATAGGGTTCTTTGGGAAAGGGAATTCAATAAATTGCTTTATCATTAAAAGGGAATATATTTTGTAAATGCGGCATTGAACAAAGTCAAAGAGATACTGTGTAAAATTGCAATTTATTTCAGAGAAAGGGTATTTTTTGCACATGGGATTCCAGTTAATGAGAAAGGTTTTCCCGAAATGATTTTCCGAAGGTAAAAGAAAGGAGGTTGATTAAACGAATGTATTTTGTTATCTTTGTGTTTGCTTTGAGGAATGAATTAATCCCAATGTTACCAGAATTGTGCTATGGTTTACTTCACATGCGATCTCCTGCGAAAGCTTCTCCCTGCCAAGAGACCCCTGCGTCTTTCAGTTCTTCAAATAAAATATTTATAATTAACTAGCGAAACTGGGCTGACGTTGTTCTGCCCCGCACCTCCCTTTCTCGCTCTCTCTCCATCTCCCTCTCCCTTTCTCCCTCGCTCACGTTCTTCCTCTCTCTCACTTTCTCTCTCCCTATCCCCCTCTCTCCCTTTCTCTCTCCGTCTCACTCTCCCACTCTCCGGCTCACTCTCTTCGTCTCACTCTCTCCGTCTCAATCTCTCCGTCTCGCTCTCTCCGTCTCACTCAATCCGTCTCACTCTCTCCGACTCACTCTCTTCGTCTCACTCTCTCCGTCTCACTCTCTCTGTAGCTCTCCATCTCTCTTCCTCTCTCTCCGTCTTCAATGTATTGCTGCGGGCAAAGAAGAACGAAGTTCTTCTAGACGACAGTAATGTATAAGACGGAACAAACGCAGAGACACCCATAAAAAAAGGCCCCAATCCGAAGTAATGCGAATGTGGTTCCATGTTGAGTCTATTGGCCCATTCCGTCTGCAAGAGTGTCCTTCCATCGCCTTATTGGTCTGCCCCTACTCCTCCTCCGTACGGGTTGTAGTTGTGGAGGATTTTTGGTATTCGATCTTCCGGCATCCTCATTAAATGATCATGCCAATTTTTTCTCGATATGTCTATTTTTTCAGTTGAATTGAAGATTAATACGTTTCTGATGTCGGAGTTCCTTTTATGGTCCAGTATTGAATAGCTTGCCAAAGGTCTAAGAAACGTCATTTCTGCGGCTTCTATTTTTCTCTTACCTTTTTCTATTGAGGTTATGATTGGAAATGCCATTGTTTTATAAAATTTTAGTTGAGTTTCTGTACGCGCTTTCTGTCTGAGGGTCGTTCGCATTGTTCCGCGCACTCTCCGAAATTTCTGAATTTTTATATTAATATAGTTTTTTTGGCAGTACGAAAAATTGCAACCAAAGTAGTTTTAAGTTATTAATTGTTCAACACCGTTACCATTAATTACTATTTTACAACTTAAATGATTTTTACCCCGCAATGCCATGGCTTTTGTTTTTTTAATGAAATTTGTAGGTTATATTTTTCGCAACAGACATCCCCGTTTGACACCTTGATTTACGAGTGTTTTGTTGTTTCCTTGTCTATAGATATTTTATTTTCTAAATATATGCTTCGGATTATATTTTCCGTGTGAATTGGGTATTCGTTTAATCGCATTTCAGACCATAATTAGCTTCTGGAGACTATCAAAAGCTTTTTTGAAGTTTATAAAAAGGACGTATATAGCCAGATTGTATTCTCGTCTTTTTTCAACTAGTTATTAAAGAGCAAATATACAATCTGAGCATTAACGTCCTTTTCGGAATCTATTTTGTGTTTCCGACAAAAACCTGTCGCTTATTTTATTTAGTATTCTTGAAATGATTTTAGCATAGATGTTCAATGCAGTATTCAGCAGACTGATGCTTCTGTAATTATTACATTCACTGACATTTCCTCCCTTGGATATTGAGTAGATTCTTGCCTTCTTCCATTATATGGGATTTTAATAATAATAATAATAATAATAATAATAATAATAATAATAATATATTTTTGTAATAAAATCATGAAGAGCAAAGATGGAGTTGTTACACCATTTATTTGCTGTACTTTTATTTGTCAAACAAACATAAAATACCATAGAAACATGTACAATTGTCCTTCTTTAAATTAAATTTGACAATACTAAACTCATTCACATTAAAATAACATTGTAATTTATTCCATTTACGCTCAAATCTGTGCAATATTGTTATTGACGTGTCAAATGTAATGATTGGCCGTTCTTATTGAGATTTAGAATTTAATTTTGCATAATACTGAACGTCAAGAAATAACGTTTTGGAGGCTTCCTACTTTTTGCTGTAGTGAATGTGTACTATGTTTCTAAATTTTCTCAGCCACATTCCACAGTTATCTAATTTTCGGCGTGCATCTTTGCTACTCACAATTTTACGGTTATGGTTGTGGAATGCCGGGCCCACTGTACACGCAAACAGTGGTCCCGCAGGCGATGGCTAATATAGAGCGATTTTCCTAAGGATGAGCCAAAGTGACAGCTAGGGCTGGCAACATAACTGAAGGTTCTGTGGTCGTTGTGCTCTTGAGCCCATAAGACTCCCTTCCCGCGTTCGTTCGTTTACACTAGGCTAACTTGTAAGTAGCTTCGACGCTTCCTTTTGTGATGTCCTCGTCCGACAAAAATATAGTGCACCGCGAGAAAGAAATTAAATTAGGAAGTGCAGTGTTATGTGCTCTTCCGTAAAAATTCTTTTTTTCTGTAAACATTACATTAAATTTACTTTTTGTGTGATAAATATTATGTTTATTTTAAAACCGAGACTTGAATGCGAGAGGCGTACCGGTTCAGGCTTAAAATCGTTTTTCTTTCTATTTACATTCGTGACAGTTTTCTTTTACTGTTTGTGAGAGCATGTTAAGAGATTTCCCACGTAGTAATTAAATTTAAATATTTCCCGGACTCACGTACGTGCATATACCTTAGCGAAACTGTTAAGACTTCTGCATAGGGATGTTTTCACAGGAGCTATTAGCACTTTACGAAGGGGCGTGACTGAACAGCTGTCGCGGCGGAGGGATAGTTCTCTGAAATACATGTTCACTTGTTTTTAAAGGAACTGTCACTTTGGCTCATCCTTAGGAAAATCGTTCTATAGCCTGGCGTGGCGGTGGGAGTCCTTTTCCCTTGAGCGGAGCACGGGCTGCCGGTGATAGGGGACCGCTGAACCCTCTGCCGCTGACTTGCACTCCGTGGGACTCCTCCCACTTCACGAAACTTCGAATTCATGCATTGACTCTTTTTTTTTAAAACACCTCGATTCTTCTTGTACCTTATACGGTTTAAAGTACATTGTTCGCGATCTTACTGTTGTGGAATGCTTTTCAGGAAAGTTATCTGCCATTGTTTGCACATCCAATGTTCACGCACAGACGAAAGGTGGTGTTTCTACCTTGCAAACATTAAGATATTAAATGTTATATAAGAGTCATATGTCGTTTTTGATTCTCACGCAAAAATCCTCAAAGACTAGGTATCACATATGATTTTTAATATTTGCGGTAAAGAACTCCATGTAAAATGCAATCACCCTAACGTTAGATTGAAGAGGTAATTAATTGTGATCCCAAAACAAAAGATCAAAATCATTCATTTGCTTACAGCTGCACTTACCAATCATAATGTCTGCAGAAGAAAACTTTGATTGTGACTAAATGAACTTTAAATACTTTAAGTTTATTTAGTATTTTACATATCAAAACTATTTTATTACAATATTAATGTTCGCGACCATATAGTATATTTTAATTGGGTCATCTGAGAAATTTATGATGAAGTATTTCACAACTGAAAGCTGCTATCTCGGAGACGTGTTTGTGAAACTGACTCTAAAACGTATTTCTTGTTATTAATTTTTCTAATAAAATAACTAGGTTAGATAATGCATACAATGCAAATTATTTGCATTTTATATTAAATATTACAATAATAAACGACGAAATGTAGACATGGAGCTTAATAGTCGTTGTCCAGTGTTATTTTTTGCAAAAAACCCGTTTTATAACAGTTTTAAAATATGTTTTTACTGGGAAATTGCATGCCTTTATTTATGTAATTAAATGTATATACAAAAATTTATGTAAAACTGTTGGTTGATTTAATATTTATATTCAAATATTTACTATAATATAACTCGCCATCACCGCCATTTTGTAATGTTCAAGATGAATAGTCCCGCCTCCCTGAAATGAAGCTAAAGCGGATTGGTCAGCTCGATCCCGCAGGGCGGGCAGGGTCGGAAAACTCTGGTAAAGTTCGGCTCAGGACATCGCCCATTTTTTGTGCAAGCGAGGGTACACATATCAAAAAAATGGTGCCCAGGAACTACGCTGGATGACCTAAATGAAATAGTCGTACTCGAAAAAAGTATAAAAATTAAAAGGCAGGTGTAATGCGTCATTTGTCTACAGAATACCGAAAGCTTGTACTAAACATAGGACAGAAAATAATTTCTTCTACATTTTGTCGCAAAATGACGATCAGGAACTAAAGATGCTACTCAACCCGACAGAAGAAACAATTATACGATGCATTCATTAAATAATATAATGCATGTAATGTAATCATCTATTATTATCCCACGAAGGATCTCGCCCAGTTAACAGCCGTAAAGTGTAACTACCAACATCATTATCACGAATTGGTGGCGGGGACTTTATGTAATGACGGAGGAAATAATTGCGATGCCGGTTTTTGATGAGAAATATTATAAAAATGCTAGTATTATAGGGTTCGGGTTCGGTATGCTAGTAGTTCGGGAATATATGTTAATTTTCCTATGACGGTATTCCCAGGGCAACACTGATGTACAACACTAGATACATTCTGTATTTCATTTTGCCTATGCTTTATGTGTATGTAACTCACGTCAAATTCACATAGCGAAGTAGAAGATTTTATGGCTCTGGATTGTCACTGAAAACCAGAACCCCCTCTTCAAAAAGCGAAGACGCCATCACCGGATTCCCCGCAGTAGAGTACCGACGACGCGACAATTACTGCGACTACAATAAAAATAAAACCGGCGAAAGTAGTAGAGATATATGCTCCCAGCTCCTAATAATGTTTTGACATTAATAATGTTTGACTCAAAATTTTGAGCAAGCTGTCATATTCGTAAATATTATTGCAAGTTGATACAAGGAAACGCTATCAGATAATCTAGTATAAATCAATATGATAATATACAATCGTTACCATTTAAACATTCATTATAGTGTATAAATGTTAAACCAGTTATCGCAAAAATGAGAGTTATACGAGTCATTCAAATTCAAAGTCAAATACATCACTTTATACAAAAACACAAAACCACTTAAAATGTGTTGTTTTTCGAAGAATTATTCCAATGTATCATTTTTTTCCAATAAACATAATTTCAATTTTTGATATTAAATTTTGATCGAACTCTACGTCAAATATCAGCTTTACAGAAGTATTACTCTGAAAGAAAAACTTATTTTCCTTGTGTGCTATTGATCTTGACCTCGTTTATTTATTTACTACTTTGAGAAGATCCTTGTCAGCAGAATAAATTCATAACACCAATGTTTCGGTTGATTGATTGATGTATTCATGTTTTCAGGCACGTCAACTGCTCTGGTGTTTAGTCCCGAGTGTAGTGCATGTTTTTCTCGGGAGATGGCGGTGATCTTCCCCCGCTAGATGGCGAGATCCGGCACCGACCTACCGTCGGCTAGTGGGGTTTCCCCCTAACCAGGCATCTCCCACCAGCGGGGCACCGCCCCAGCCGGGACAAGCTCTAAACTCTCGACCGGTCTCTCGGGATATGTGGCAGTGTAGTGCATGTTAGTTTAAGTGTGTGTGTGTGTGTGTAAGGAGAGAGGATAGGAGAAGGAAGAGGAAGGACAGATCGCGGGCGGTCTGAGGCCCTCCGGCATTCGCCAGGTGTTGATCGGAGAAACCACGGAAAACTACCGATCAGAGCAGCCGGCCGCTAGAATTCTCCTCCAGAGAGCGACTGAATTCGACCTAGCTGAAAAGCTAGTGTTGAAAATCCTGCTGTCGTCAGGACTCGAACCTAGGACCTCCCGGTCAGAGGCGCTGCAGTGACATCAGTTGATGCACTGAGCTACCGCTCCCGGTACCCCTCCCCCAATGTTTCGGCTTTTATTAAGACTTCATAATGGCCACAATATGATTATATGGTATGATGATAAGACGAGGTGTAGGTATGTTGGACAAATCTGTAGGAGTAGCACGATCGTTGCCAATAAGTTCTACAAGTTTATATTTTCCCAATTATCACAAAAAGTAAAATTTTGGCCAATGAATGAAATGCTCACGAATGAGTTGACGATAAGAACCGAATTCAGCATTTGGGTTCGCCGGTGTCATGTTTGTACGAGTTGCTTACAGTCCTGCAGGGGAAAAAAATTATAAAACGGAATTCCGGTGAAATTAAAGGAATTGGCAGAGATGCGAGATGTTCTTAAGAAAATGAATGCATCCAAGCCTGTTGTAATTTTTCTATCCCTGTGACACTTTATTTATACTGCGGTTTTCACAGAACTGCATTTGAAGTAAATCGGCTGTTACGGTGACATCCAATGGGAACGCTGAACGCCACCATTATGACGTCACTGTAGTGAAGTGTGTGGTCCCGATCCAAACAGCCGATCAAATGTCAGCCGCAGGAAAGTAAAAAGCGCAGCATAGTCGTGGCTGCCGGATCTTGAAGGAGAGGGGCTTCAGCTGTCTGCGTATATTTCGACCTTGGGGTCGCATATGTCTGAAGGTGTAGGGGAATTCCCTGTCTGCCGACTCGCTGAGCCTGAGAAAGTGTAGAGACTTTTCTTCTAATCACACGTCTCCGTGTCCCGCGATGGAAATCATAACCCCCACGACCAGAGACGTATTTCTGAAGGCCATGGGAGGTTTTAAGAAAGTCATACTGGGTTTGCCGCATTGTATGTTCAAAGAGTCAGCTGCCCGAATACAGCCACATGAGTATTTTTCAACTCTGAAGCTGCAATGAAGGGTGTTTAATATTCATTTATTGGTAATTTCTTTCACAAATACGTTAAATGATAATATATTTTGAAAATCATAATAAAGTCATGTACTGTACTATTATTTTGGGGTTGAAAACGTCAATATCACTAGTGTCATAAAACAGACAACCTTGCGTAAAAAAGAAACCTCTCGGAAATTAAACCGGATTTTTTTTTGTGTCCCAATCGATTCCGGCTTACACATATTTTACTGTACTACTTATACTTTTCTGCCCTAATTCTTAACAAGTGAGTGTTATAATCGTGGGTCGGAAGCGACGAATTTTCGATTTAAAACTCTTTTGTCGGGCCCTGGCAACGAAAATATTAATAAATCTTGTTCCTATATACTTCCTCTACATTACTTCCGTAATACGCTATGTAGACAGAATTCATGTTTTGTGGACCCTTGAAACCGAAAAATCGATTTACAGCAAAATGTCTGTCTGTTCATCCAACCGTCTGTCCGTTAACAACGTTGCCGCCAAAACCGTTCAGACGATCTTCTCCAAAATTGATATTCCTAGATCGATTTAAATGAACTTTTCGTTATCTGAGTTTGAAACATCATTTGATTTTGAGGGGTACGTCACACAATTTTGGTAAATCAACACTATTTGTTCTTCAGTGTTATAATTTACCGTGCTCGTGGCTCTGTAACTTCTCAAGCAGAAGATGACATGAAAAGAGAAAAACAGATTTTTTTTACTTTTACTTTGAGCAATTTTATATGTAAGTGTTGTTCAATTATTAAAACATGTTATAGTTTGAAATAATTTTGTCTATAATAATGTAAAATACTTTTCTTTATACTTCTAAAATAATTTTCCTAAAATATAAAAATCATAATTAAAAAAGAAGATATCGACTTCTGAAAGTACATGGGTTGGATGAAAAGTAATGAGAACTGTTTTTCTCTGAAATTTCTTTACCGACAGAGATATTTGCATTTATACACCTTAAATAGAATCACCTCCGTTATTAATGACCTTTTGCCAAATTATAGAAAGGCTTCGTACACCATCTGCACGTCTATTTCTGTTGACCTCCCGTTTTGATTTCATTTGAAGGGCTCAAGTGAAAAACATCCAACACGAAAACAATTTTTAGATTTAAACAATTCAGCTTCCTTAACACGGAGCCTCTCGGCAGCTCCATCTAGAAGCGCATGACTTTTTCACACCACCGCCACTGAGCATGGAAATAGTAGTTTATGCAATTATTTTCCAATGTCAAGCGTTATTTTATGAGTACATGTTTTGAAAACGAGCGACGTCAGGAGCGAGTTTTCAAATTTGTACGAATGCAATAAAGCAACATTATAAACGAGTTGCATAGTCTATTTTTTGTATAACAGCGTAATAAACTTACAAGAGAATCAAACATAATTTTGAGAAACAACTTTCTAGTGTCGTATCGGGTGTTTGATATCTGTGCGAGAAAACGGTGATCTTCTGTTTCGTTTAGCTCTACTTCCCCTGGAGTCTCTCGCAGCAATTGGCTGCATATGTGATGACGCCATCAATCATACGTCATTCTTTGTGCCGTAAAATGCCTGATTATGAAGGATTTCATGCAACAGAAAATGTCATTTACAATAGTAGAATACCAAAAAAATTTATTGATTAGTGTTTCCGGGCGCGTCAACTGCTCTGGCCATTAGTCCCGCAAGTGTAGTGCATTTTTATCGGGGAAGGTGTCGGGAATGTTCTCCCGCTGGATGGCGACATTTGGCTTCGACCTATGCATCGGCTTGTAGCGTTTTCTTCATCCAGTTATCCCCCACCAGCGAGGCACTGGCTCAGCCTGGACAAGCTGTAAGCTCCCATGTGGCAGTGCAATACATGGAAGTGTGGGTAAGTTAGAGGTTAGAATACGGGAAGGAAACAGGAAAGAAGTCGCGCAGTCCGTTGCTCGTTTGTTAGGTTACTGCTCCGCTATTCGCATGGTGCTGAGCGGAGACACCACCGAAAACTACTAGCAACCGGCCACAAGAATTCTCCTCCATTCAGAGATTGCGGCTGAATCCGACCTACCTCTGTAGCTAATGTCGAGAATCCTGCCACCGTCGGGACTCAAACCTAAGAACCTCCCAGCCAGAGGCACTGCAGCGACATCAATTGATGCGTTGAGCCACCAAAGCCGGTACGTGGAAAAGGAAGGACTCGTGAATCACCGCTGTGGACGCCGGCACCCGAACGACAGTCCACTAAGCTGAGTAGCGCTTCCGATTGACCTGAACTGAAGACTGTCATTTCGGTCTCTTCTGTTGGTGGCGCAGAAGCGCGTCTGCGCTGGTAGGAGTGCGCCACTCACCGCACAGCAGCGCCACTGCGCCGCACGGGTCAATACCTCCATTGAGAACAATACTTCGCCAGCAGACGCGGCAGTCGGAGGGCTAAAGATTTGCTCAGTTGTGAAGCGGCACTAAGTATAGTTTCTAGAGTGCGAGGTACATACATACTATGACTTCAATCGAAAGGCAAAAATATCAATCATTTGATCTATTTGAGTGTACATTTCATACAGAACAGATGACAAAAATTATAATATTTCAAAAACTACATTTGAGGATTTTAATATCGTTAACGTATGAAAGCGTAATTTAGCTCCATCGATGCTCAGAGCGAAATCCGGGAGCTAATTACCGCGGGAACGACCTTCTCCACATCTCCGGCCGCCGCTCGCGACGCGTCGCCCGCAGCGGCGAGGTGGGGGGAGGGGGCGGGGAGGAGGCATTGTCTCCCGCCGCATCAGATAACGCCGGCGAACAATCGGGAGCGACGGACGGCCACGCTCCGCCTGCCCTCTCCCCTTCTCTCCCCTCCTCTCTCCCGCCCCTCCCTCCCCGTCCTCGTCCCATTCCCCGCCTCATCCCATTCTTGCTCGCCTCATTCCTTCCGTTCCTCCCCCTCGTTGCATCAACTCACTCGCCGCCTCATTCGACCCGCTTCTTCTCGCCCACCGCCACATCCATTGCCCTGTGCCTCGTCCCCCCTCACGCTTCGCCTCTCTCCATCTCGTCCCTTCCCCCGCCTCGTTTCGCCTCGCACGTAACTAAAACCGAAACTAAAACGAAAGAGCTCACATATGCCCGTGCCCTCGCGACTGAGTAACGTCTGACCCCGCCATCGTTGCTGTTGTCCGCCGAGCTGAGAACCGCCGCCGTCCCCCCTCCCACGCCCAAACAAATACAAGACAGAAGAAAGTTCCAGTGTCTACAGTGCGACCCACTGACTGGCAAAATGCCACAGTTACACTAACTATAGTCTCATATGCGTGCATATGCTAAACACCGTAACAGCGCCATAACAATAATAGAGTCGGCTCGGTGGAGATCGCTAAGGCAGTAGTGTCGTAGTGATCTCGGACCGAAGGGTCGCGGGTTCGAGTCCCGCCTCGGGCATGGTTGTATTTGTGATCGTCCTTTCACCCCTTATCATCACCATCATCATCATCATCACCAGTTCGGCTGCCGCTTGTATTCGGCTGCCAAATGTATTTGGGATAAACGAATAAACAATAATACATTCATATTAGTCACATTGGCATATGAAAGTAAGGGGATAGGATAAGTAAAGGAAGAGAAAGGAAACAGCGCTCAGTCAGTTGCCCGTTTTTTAGGATATTGCTCCAACATTAGCCTGGTACATATAGGAGAAACCCCGGAAAATTAACAATCAGGGTAGAATTATTTTCCGAAAAGCGGTTACACTCGACGTAGTAATCAAGCCAGTGTCGAAAATAGGCCACGGTCAGGACTCAAACCCTTGGACCTCCCGGCCAGGTTCGCTTCACACACAGTGCCAATGCTCGCTCTGGGCGAACGCTGTTCACACTAGCTGCTCAGTTAGGTCGAATTCAGACTGGAGAATTCTAGTGGCCGGCTGTTTCGATCGGTTGTTTTACGTGGTTTCTCCGACCAACACCAGGCGAATGCCGGAGCAGTATTCTAACTAGCGGGCTACGGCACCGCGCGCGATCTTTCCTACCTCTTCCTTGTTCTATCCTCTCCCCTTACACACACACACAGTAACATGCACTACACGACCACATATACCGGGAGCTTAGAGCTTGTCCCGGCTGGGACGGTGCCACGCTGGTGGCCTGGTTGGGAAAAACTCCGCTATTCCACGGTAGGTCGGCGCCGGAACTCGCTATCCAGCAGGGGAAGGACTGCCACATACCGAGAAAAATACATGCACAACACTTACGGGCCTAATAACCCTAGTTAACGCGCCCGGAATCACTGACAATCAATCAATCGAACACTGCTGTCCCCGTTCTGGACACTACGACTCGACGCTCCGCCTGTCAAACGTGTGAAACGCGGCCCCTCTGCCGTCCATTTATTTGCTTGTGAACCGCCTTTTGCTTCGTTCGCTGGACGCTGCGCATACCACGTTTCGTTGCTCTCACTCGCCAGATTCTGCACCAGTCTACCTTTGCCTCGCCCATGCTCCCCTCGCACGCCCCATGCCCTCGCACATCACCCCCCGCCTTTTCCGATTGTTGCCCTGTCTGTACCTACCTTGTCCGTTCTCTGTCGTCTCCTGTCCGTTCCTACCACACCTAGCCCGTCTTTCCTGCGTTCCCTTCAGAAGTGACGCAGACCGTATCTTTTCGCAAAATTTATCGTAGGCGCCTGTCAGGTCCGCGACGTGAAAAAATTAAAACTGCAATATCAGAGCATATGAGATTCCACCGCGTGCACCCAATGGACCTCACAAAAACGCCGCCAGGGCACGTTTCTGCTAACCAGCGCGGCGCGCCTGCTAATTCCTATTAACTGCGCCACGCCGCGCCGTTACCTAGTTAAGCGGCGCGCGTTTTCCACCTGGGTGCGGCCACAGCGCCGCCGGCGAACGGAGCGACGCCACGCCACGCACGCAGACTCGTGGCTTGTGGGCCCAGCTAAAGTTATTTATACATTAATTAGTTTTACGCTACAAAAGAACATACTTTCTCGGATCATTTCTACCTGCTCTGCTATATTATACTATTACAAAAACTTGCAAAAGTGCTAACATACCCGAACTCAGATATCCAGAGTTAATTAGTCGACATCCGTAACAATACGCCGCAGAAGCGCCATATGACAACAACCTTCGTATGAGTAAAATCTGTTTAAGCCGGAATCGATCGGGGCACAAAAAATTCCGGTTTAGAGAGGTTTCCGTTTTCGCAAGGTTGTCCATTTTATGACACTAGTTAAATTGACGTTTTTAACCCCAAAATAATAGTAAAGTACATGGCCTTTTTATAATTTTCAAAATCCATTAGCATTTAACGTATTTATGGAAGAAATCACCAATAAACGAATATTAAACACTCTTCATTGACAGCTTCTGAGTCGAAAAATACACATCTTACTGCCTAGTGGCTGTACTCGGAGAGCCGACCCTTTCAACGCACAATGTGTCACAACCTAGTATGACTTTCTTAAAACCTTCCATGGCCTTCAGCAATGCATATATGGTCGCAGGGTTATGATTTTCATCGCGGGGCAGGGAAACACGTGAACAGAAGCCATGTCTACACACCTCACGCTCAGAGAGTCGGGAGAGAGGGAATTCCCCTACGACTCACGCCTTGAGAGATAAGCGAACCCAAGGTCGAATTCTACGTAGAGAGCTGAAGCCCCCGTCTTTCGATGTCCGGCAGCAACGACTAAATCGGGAGTCACAGGGATAGAGAAATTACAACAGGCTAGGAGATGCATTCATTTTATTCAGAACATCTTGCATCTCTCTGCCAATTGAATTAATTGCACAGGAATTTCGTTTTATAAAGAATTTTTCCCTGCAGAACATGAAAAACCGTTGCGTTTCCGCGTTGGAGAGGTTCCTTTTTATGCTGAGGCAAATGCTATTCAACTTCATAGGCCGGAGAAATTTTCCGGTTATGGCAAGTTTCCGACTTTTCCAGTTTCCGGTTTAGACACATTTTACTGTATATTCGAAACCGTTAATGATATCACTGTAAAAGGAAAACTAAGTTGGTATCGTGGGTAGTGTCTATAATGTATTTAAATTTCATGTTGATAAAGCAGTATTTTGTTCATCAGTTCATACAAATGGATAGATAGATAACAATTGATTTGACATGACATAAGTTTCAGAAATCGAATAAGAGAGTTGAAACATTGTTTAAAAGTGGAAAATTTTAAAATCATATACAGGCATTTCTCGTTTATTTATCTGTATTGGTTGTATTTGTTTCAAATTATTTTCAATAAAGACTCTCGAACTCAATTGTTTTCTACAATAACACATTCATCAAATTAAAATCCCTGCCCTAAAATTCGAAGCCGCGACCTTTTGCCACGAAGCGCTAAATCAGTTCACGCCATTTAAGCTCCTCGGTCATTGGGGTCAAATACAGGTTGTACACTCCTATTATAGTCTTCAAAATATGATAGTTTCAGTTCTAGCATTAAGGAGGCGAAAAAATTAGAAAATGTGAGAAAATGTGAAAAAATATCCTTTGGATATTTGTCACAACTATAGGGGTATTTGTCTACTTAACTCGTGTTATAAAGTATATGCAAAACTTGTGAATAACAGAAGGCTTCTATTGAAGACTGCACTCTACCTCAGGAACAACAGGGGTTTAGAAAAAATCTATCAACAATAGATAACATATTTACATTAAAACAAATAATTATGAAACGAGTGGAGTTTATCTTATTCTTCGTGGATATTGAGAAGGCTTTTGATAATGTCAACCGATGTAAATTATGGAGCATTATGAAGGAAGAAGGGTGCCCAAGTCATCTAGTGCATGTGGTGAAAAAGTACGTAACGGACGTAGCCCATTTCCTTCATATGTCAACCGAGAGATGGCTACTCCCTATGTGTAGCCATCATGACATTTGAAGACCGCGCGCGGATGACGTCAGGGGATGACGCGCAGCGACGGTTGTTTTCAAACCTGTGACCAGTGTGATGTTAGCCAATTAGGCAAAGGCCGATAAGACCCTAAATTGCTTAAAAATCTGTTTTTAGAACAAGTGCCGCATTTTAGCTACCTACGGTGCGAAATTACATATAGAAGAGTGAGGGAGGTCACCAGCAAGATTCATAAATTTCAAGCAGTTTATGGAACTATAAGTAGAACATTTAAAAAGAAAGCCCGAAGAGAAACCCAATTAAAATGTTATGATATTATGGCCCTTCTAGTTTTACTGTATGGATGTGAAACTTGGGTTCAAAAACAAGAAGATTTTAGGAGGAATGAATCAGCAGAAATGAGATTTTTTAGAGGAGTAAAGGGCTGTACATTAAGAGATCAAATAAAAAGTGAAAAAATATGATAAGAACTAGGGTGGAAAGAAACAGTACAAAAAAAATTCAGTAGTACAGACGTCAATGGGTGATACATATTGGAAATATTCCGCAAGACTTCCAGTGCAGGCCTTGAATTACAAGCCGAGAGGAAAGAGAAACATTGGAAGGCCAAGAATGAGATGGAAAGAGGCTGGAACAGGCAATATGCCTAATCCGTAAAGGAAGACGATGACGATGTCTTTTGGGCGCAAAACATGGCAGATGGGAAGGGAATCAGGCATAACACAAAAGCTAGTCTAGACTAAAGAGATTAGAAAACTAAGTAGTGCCAGAAAGTGCGCTTTTCCAATTTGTTCGAAAAAAAAACAACAAACTGTGATGCTAACGAACATGAGACCGAGCGTTCTTTTCGGTATCCGAAGAAAAAGTTTAAAAAACTGCTGAGGTTTTTGAGAAAATTTTGAAAATGTGTTTGTTTCATGTATCCTCAAAAATCAAATATCCGTTTGAAACTTGATATCCACTTGTTTGTTACGAGGGCACGGCAATAAAAGCTTTTCTGTCGAAAATTCACGGGTTTCATGCGCACGATTACATAACTTTCTCTTCTTACGAAGAACTTTGTAAGGCGAGAAAGTCATAATTAAAATAAAAAATAAATAAGGATAAAACTGAATGAATAAATAACAATAAAATACAGAATAAATAAATAAATAAAATACGCATTTATTTACATTTTGGTCGCTTTACCAAAACTTCATCATTAACGATCCCAGATACAAACTAGAGATCCTGCACAGACTTTTTCGTAGTCACGTTTTCCACTTTTCTTGGTGTGGACTGGTACTGTACAGTCTCGCCCTTCCTTCTTGCGTGCTGTCATCTATCGCCGCGCAAAGTACATTTTTTTGAAAATTTCTCAACTTTTCAGTTCCCAAATAATGCAACCGAAATATTATTTTAGGAATATTAAAGAAGGCTAAAACCAATAGCAATTTTCATTCAAAAATTTGGGGCCGTCTTTAAGAAAATGGCCTTAAGCGTTACTGTAAAAGCGGAATTTGAAGCTCGTTTTTACGGGAATCTATTGTTTTCTAAAAACTTCATTTGAAGTAATTTGAAGAACTTCCACTCACAAATTCAATAACGTATACAAATCCATTGAAATATACATATTAATGGCGTAAGAGGAAAAACACTTTTGTGTAATTTTTGAAAAAAACAAAAGAATACACCAAATGAACTTTACGTTATATTAAACTGTGCCACCACAAATATCCGTTGGAAAAGTTTGAAGTAAAAATTTGGGTCAATTTTTTAGAAAATGGCGTTTGAGCGTTTCTGAAAATGCGGAATTTTGAGATTTGTTAAACAAAAACTGTTGAGTTTTCCAGAAACTTCCAATTAAAAAATACCTTTTTCTGTATTAGGAAAATACAAAAAATGGATTTCCATTTAACTCAGGACATCAATACTTTGCAGCATGAAAATATTTCTCAATACGGCGTGCACAAGAAACTATTAAGTATTATTCCATTATAATACATGCGATATTCAGGAAAATACACTTTTTGCACAGATTTATAATTCTTCAAAACTATCTTGTTTTATGCTGATACAAAATTGATTAGTACGAGAATTTTTATTCTCCTAAACAAATAAAAGTTTGTTCACATGATCAAGAAGACGTCTGTCAATATCACAGCTTCTTATAACGACAGCTTTGTTTCCAGCAGCAATATCACGTCTTAATAGGTTAATTAAGAGGTCTTTGGGTATTTTAAGGTTTATTGTCAACTGTTTCAAATGTGTCGATGTTAACACGCGTCACAGAAAATACGCAATTGCGACAGGTATTTTCTCTTACATATTATGATGGATCTGTTATTGGGAATTTCCAGGATCCCAATACTGCCCCCTGTATCATTCCACAAATCACACCAGATGGTTTATGTGATAAAAAAGATAAACTAAACCCAGTGTTCCTCGCGATCCGTCGGTGCGTTACCGCGTATACGTTAAAAACGCGTTTGTACGAGCATTTGTATACTCTTGGTCTTGCGAGAGGGTAGATCCTGATGCAAAGCAGACCGAAGGGGGGCGGGCTGACTATGAAGAGAAGAGCTGCCGCAGGCACGAAGAAACCTGACAGAAGATCGTTTAACGCCCGTAGATGGGGACAGCGGAGAGTTATCGTTTCCATTGCACAAGGCGAGCGTAATAGTTCGAAGAAACCTGACGGAAGATCGAACTGGTTTGTGAGCAAAGTGCAGGGCGCAGAGAACATAAAGAAGAAAAATACTCGAAGTACGTGGATGGTGGATGTGACATTTGTTACTTATTCTTTGTGATTCTGTACCGTTATATCGACGTCAGAATTTTTACGCCCGCTTCTAATAAAATAACCTTAAACATCAAAACAAATTGTTTTTAGCCACAGATAAAACGTGAGTACTCTTATTTGAAGCAATGATGTCCCTTATTTATATGATTTTTTCTTACAAGAAAGTGATAATATGAAGAACTGTATTGAACAGCACACAGCAGATAACTGAAACAGAGGACTCGGTGATAAGCTTAGAGTAATTTGCTCTATATCCACTTAATATATGACAGTAGATAACGATAACTATTGCGCTCGCGTTGAGCAAAGTAAACGAAAACTCTCCGCTGTCCCCAGCTACGTGCATTAAACGTTGCTCATGTTGTTGTGAAAACTGGCAAAAGAAGCGGCCCTTACTTCGACTTTTAAAGATAGTTTTTGTAAGGGTTAATGGACAAGGACAAATAACAAGCACTAATATCGCAAAAATCTTTAAGATGAACGTATTCATAATTGAAGATATAAACATTCTGCTTGAACCACGATTGCCGGGAGATGGACGTACGAAATAACGCTTATTAAACGGCCATTGTAATACGTAACTGGTTTCACTGGACAACAAATGAAAACATTACGTTTGCGATTTGAATGGCCATCTCGACGTATACAATTGACTGCTGAGCATTATTTAGGAAATGATATTGTGAATGTGGAACACGAACATTCAATACGCCGGCGTCGTTAGCCGAATTACTTCACTACGCTTCCGTGAAGTCACGGAAGTTGAGCAAATCCAGACACCACGGATTCCTGAATGGGTGACCGTCTGGGAACCGCCGTCACTAACGGCGTGAAGCCTAAGCCCGAATGGATAAAAAGCAGTGATTGACTGCCACGTTACGAGAGACAAGACAATTTCACCGCTGGATTACTCAAAATATATACACGCTCAATGTCCAAAATGATGGCTAAGTTAAGCAGTTTCGAAAAAGGCACAACAACTTTTTTAATGCAATTTTTTAATGGAAACGAAAATATAAATTTAACTCTGGTTTCATGAGTACTCGCAATTGTGAAGTTCACAACAAAACATTAGTTATCATACATATTGTAAGAGAATATTATCTCTTATCTAAGCATTTAAAAAAATTATTAGCATTTTAAAAAATGTCATATTAGAGCCACATTCCATCGCATTTCGTGATAAGAGACATTAATAACATTGCAAGATCCTCACAATTGCCGGCCCATTTGTTTCTCAAGAAATTGTTTCCGATTTTCCAAAATCCTTGCAACACCTTCTACTTCACATCATTTAAAAGATCCCCCCAAAACTTCGTAAAACTCATTCAGGGAAATTTTGAAAATACGTTACTAAATATGATTTATTCTGATACAGTTTTTTCACGATGTTTTTTTATAAGACAAAGTTTTGTGTGGAGAGGATAAAGTCAAATCCCCGATTCCACCAGATGTATTGATTGGTGTTTCCGGGCGCGTCAACGGCCAAGATTAGTCCCGCAAGTGTAGTACTTTTTTACCGCGAGAGGTGGGCTTCCGGCTTTTTTCTCAACCAGGTATCCAGATATCTTTCCAACAGCGGGGCGTTCGCCCCAGCCAGGAAAAACTCTAAACTCACGACTGGTGGCGCGATATGTGTGATAGAGTAATGCATGAGTGTGTGTATGTGTGTGTGTACGTTAAGGGTGATGAATAGGGAACGGATTTTCATGTAAATACGTATTTTTACAGGGACAAGATACCTACATTCTCTAATATTTTTTTAGACTTAACACGACATTCTGAACGAATTGGAACTACTTTTATTTTACATATTTGTACATATTTTGGTATAATTACATATTTTATCTATTGCGACATTTCTTTACATTTTAATATATTTATAAGTCGAAAATGAACATTTCAAATACGAGTTCGAAATGTATGTTACTTGAAAACCAACCGTTTTACTGAATACTTATGAAACCACGCAATGCGCTTGTATTAACGCTGGACCATCGTATTAATTGTGAAGCTTAACTCCCCCGCCCCATCTGCTTCTTCGAAACCGCGTAGTCTGGATCAAGGATGAACGGAAGAAGCAGAAGCAGCTTCAACCACGTGCTTACTCGTGTTTCATAAACCCCATGCGTAACTCGATAAAAATTCAGATCATTGTCTTATTCCTTTTTTGGAGTTGGGGGAGCTTTGGCCCCCTTCCCCCTTCTTTCTATCACAGACTACATTGTATATACTATGAAAGTATTATATATTTCGGATGAAACTAGCAAATAATTTCTTCTGTAGATGTAGAACTTTCTTTCTGTCTCCCTGATTCCATGTTAAGATCTGATCGGCAACGTACTCTGCTCGGAAAACGCTTGAAGAAACATTATAACGAATTTTTATTTCACATATTTCCTATTTTTTACATATTTTAGAAAAAATACGTACATATATGTACATATTTTGCTTTTTTGTTACAACAAATTCCGTTACCTAGTGTTGACAGGACATGGAAGAGGAAGAAATGATCGCGTGCATTCCGTTTGTCAAGGAACTGCTCCAGTATTCGTTCACAGTTCATCGGAGAAATCTGAGAAAACTGCCGACCAGAGGTGCCGGCCGCTGCAATTCTCCTCCAGACAGCGGCGTAATTTGACGTCACTAAGTAGCTAGAGTCAGAAATCCTGCGGTCGACTGGTCTCAAAAGTCTAGAAACTTCAGATCACAGGCACTGCAGTAACATCAATTGATTCCCTGAGCCATCTAAGCCGGTGAATCCTTCAGAGTAAACATCTTGCAACACACTGTCTCTGCAGAGAGTCGGCAATCTTGAAGGCAACCCGCCATTTTTCCACGACATTATGTGTGTAAGTGTCATATGGGGGGGGGGGGGCAAGTTGCGAGAATTAGAACGGCTGGAGGGGGTGTAGGGTGGGGTGGGGTTGAAAGGTTATGGTCAGATGTGTTAGGATGAGATGGGGAAGGGTGGGGCGGACCAAGGCGGGGCATGGCTTAGCGGAGCAGCTTAGGACTCTTGCCTTAACCTAACCGACCCTACCCTGTCTTTAGGGTAGGGTCGGTTAGGTTAAGGCAGAGTGCGGTTGGGCAGGGTAGGGTTGGGTAGGGCGGAGCAGGGTCGTGGGGTGGGGCCGGAGGTTGGGAACGTGGCGGGGCGCGCGGGCGCGGAGTAACCGCGAGATGTAACAGCGCTTGGAAGATGGCTATGGTCAGATGAGTTAGGAGGAGATGGGGAAGGTTGGGGCGGACCAAAGACGGGGCATGGGAGAGCGGAGCAGCTTAGGACAAGATAGGGTTAGGTTAAGGCAGAGTGCGTTTGGGCAGGGTAGGGTCGTGGAGGGGTGGGGTGGAGCGGAGATTGGGAGGAGCCGCCGGCGGAGCAGGGCCCAGAGCAGCGTGGCGCGGTGCGGTGCGGCTCGTTCCGCGTGACTTACGGCCGCCGGCCGCCACGCGAATCGTCCAGTCTCCTCGGCGCACGGCCTGTCGGCGGTCCTCGGGCGTGAAATTGCCGGCAATAACAGTACAGCGGGCACGAGCACGTGCCAGCCACGGCGCCGCGGCCGGGCTTCTAGAAACAGGACGTGTCGCGACTTTCAAAATCTCTCGCCAGATGGGCGGCGGGAGGGGATTTCTAAACGACGGCCTGCGGCCCCGCGCCCGCCCGCCGCCCGCCGCCCGCCGCCCGCCGCCCGCGGCCCGCCGGCGCGCACGAATATCCCCTGCGGATTTAAAGCGGGGCAGTTAACGTCGTGTTATGGAGATGGAGGAGAATGACAACGGCGGAATGGGTAGATTACACGCCCAGTGAACGGATGTCAGGAGCGAAAAAAAAGTGTGCGATGTGCGCGCTAACGTTGGGGATGATTAAAGAGGAACTAAAAATCACGCCGCGGTGTCCTTTGCGGCAATGCTGACGTTTAAAACGTTGCACTGGATTTGATTGATTGATTTTTTCGTGTTTCCGGGCGCGTCAACTGCTCTGGTCATTAGTCCTGTTCGTGCAGTGCATGTTTTTTTCTCGGGCGATGGCGGTGATCTTCCCCCGTTGGATGGCGAGATCCGGCGCCGACCTACCGTCGGGTCGTGGCGTTTCCTCCTAACCTGGACTCTCCCACCAGCGGGGCACCGCCCCAGCCGGGACAAGCTCTAAGCTTCCGACCGGTCGCTCGGGATATGTGGTAGTATAGTGCATGTTAGTGAAAGTGTGTGTGTAAAGGGGAGAGGATAGGACAAGGAGGAGGAAGAACAAATCGCGCGCGGTCCGTGGCCCGTTAGGTAGGGTACTGCTCCGGCATTCGGCTAGTGTTGATCGGAGAAACCACGGAAAACTTCCGATCAGAGCAGCCGGGCACTAGAATTCTCCTCCAGATAGCGACTGAATTTGACCTAGCTGAAATGCGTGTCGAAAATCCTGCCGCCGTCAGGACTGGAACCTAGGACCTCCCGGTCAGAGGCGCTGTTGCACTGGAAAAACATTACGAATAAACCTACAATTCTTAATATTATTTACGATGGGTTCATTTCCTAATGTTGTTGAAGACTTCAAATAGTGTTTTTTTACTTGGAATTTCGATTACTTAAAATGGTATATGATTTAACACGTCACAACATGACGTGGATGTATCAATTTTTTATTCCTTAAAACTCGAAAAGAGTTGCAAAGTTGTCGAATATTGACATTTTCTTGCAGCAATTGGAAAACAAACTTTCTTCCAAAGATATTACCTTCAAACATATTTAATTCTCAATGAGAGAGATCAGTATACAGCGTATGTTTTAAATTAAATATTTACTCACGATCTCTTAACAGCAAAGTCTGCAAATGGCGTCAATATCGAGGAACGTCTTGAAATCTGAAATAAAAAGAATAGAATTAAGTTTACTAATAGGGGTTAATAAAAAATATTCATATGATTGCATAATTAAGTTTTTGAGAATTAGAAATAATACGATTATGATGAACAAAGACTACTACCTTGCAACTGCAACACATATTTATAAAATAAATAATATAGTCAACCCATATATATTTTAATTCTCATAAATTCCCCTCTATAAAAAATATATATTTTTGACAATGGAGGGTGAATAGTGAAAGATAAAATACATCTTTTGGACACAACTGAGTAATGAGGACTAAATAAACAACGTAGTATCATGCATGAACAATTATTTCGGTAATTAAAGAATGCAATTACGAATTTTCAAAAATGGAGCAAACCTCTTCATTAATATTAAGCTTGACGCGGCGGTATGGAAAAAGAGGCGAAGAGAAGATTATTCTTCCAGATTCGAACAGAAAATTAATTAAAGAGTATGCTTCGTATTTACCAAAGTAATACACAACAAATATTTAAACAACAATTAAGAATTTGAGAAATTTTGAACAAAAATATGCATTTATTCCAAAATAAAATTTAAAAATAATTTCAATATTTTGATCCCAGTTTCGAAGTTAAATAGAGCACGTTTCCGTTTATAATGTAGGTAATAATATAACACAGTGAATTGTGATGAAAACTGGGGCACTATTAATGCCAAGCTCCGTGCGTTGATAAACCAAATATGTATTAACAATTCAATTAATTTCATATACGAGATACGCAGAAATGATGTTGATGTAACTGTTTGTTAGATCAATATTCCCAAACATACAAATTAATCCTGGAACATAACTAAGCTGGTATGTAATATCTTAATTCTTAGCTATACAGATTTCTAATTATAGCAGCTGACGTATAAATCATTCTACCGGATGTCAGTATCAACAATTCCCTTCTAAAAATGTATTTATAATAATTGTAAATTATTTTACAACACAATACCAGATACATCAAACAAGTAAGACCGTTACAAAAGTTTTAATATCATTGAACTCTTTCTTGATTTTTTTTATATGATGTAAGTTTTTGTATAATTACAGATTACACTGAATAACGAAAAGTGAAAACATTTATTTTATAATAACGATACTATTGCAATGTGCTCAACTGAGTTATTGATTGACTCATTATACAAAATTAGTAAATTCTATATTTGGGGATTTACGCTTTCGGCTTCTGGAAGGAAGGGGAGGGGAGGGAAGGGGAGTTGAATCCCCTCGAGACCCTCTCTTTTTGGGTGCCTCATTGCTGAAACAAATTCAGAACGGAATTGGAATTGAAATATTTGTATAAGTCTTCTCTGGTTTGAACGCAGCTTTACAATTTCATTCACGTATGAAGATTAACGCAACAGAATTACTGAAGCGAGAAAAATATTAATGGGGTTTTATTTCGTCAACTTCGCTTCCGATTTCAAATTGAATACACATTTTAAAGTGTTAGTCTTGCATCACTGCTCGCAAAATTACTTGAAGGGATGGAAATAATACAAAAAATACGAAGTTGTAATGCTGCACAGTTTTACACGCAATATACGTGACAGAAGCTAGCGCTAAACGCTGTTCCGCAGTTTACTAACGGAGCGGGAACGTATGTTCAATCTAACTCACCAACATTTCCAGGAGAATGAATGTACAAAACACCGAATTGCATTCCAGTAGTTAGTACATATTTTACGCATGCCACAATGTATTTTCTCACGGGACACAAAAGTAGTTTGAAAAACTTGCGTGCGTTATTAAAACACATAATTAGGTTATAATTGTAAAAAAATTATGTTCCCTGTCACACTGGAAGGAAAATTAAAATGCAATTGGTAAGAACATTATTTGATTGGCAGAAAACACTACATTATCTTTTTGCCATTATGTTCAAATTTAGAAGTTTCAATTTCATTTGGAATTATCACATGCCTGCTGGACGCACAAAAGCTGAAGGTTGAGACAGTAGTAAAATAGTTTTGTAGGGGAAGAGGGAGTGCAAGGATGAGAACAAAAATTGCGCACGGTTAAGGTACTGCTTCAGCACTGCCTATTTTTGACGGAAAAAGACGAAAAACTACCGACCAGAGGAGCAGGCCAGTAGGATTCGCCTTCTAGTCAGTGTCGAAAATCTACCTCCGTCGGTGCTCGAACCTAATGACCTCCCAGAGTCTCTGCAGCTCTTGTCCTGACCCTTCTCAGCCGGTTGACGTTGTTCCGAACTCTGTGCTGAATAGGTTTCGAAATTTTAATTCTTTTCGATGCCGATTGTTCAATTTCTTTTTTCGGTTACTGATGAGGAATTCCAATTTCCAAGTTCTTTCAACGAGAGCAGATCGCCTCCGTCTTCAACTAGCATTGTAGCCTCTAACAGTCGAAAACAATGCCCTGAATATGACTCAAGAGAATCTAATTTTCCGCTATCGTTTTCGCTGTATCGCCTATTGTGTGTATACCTCCAACTTGTTTAGTGCAATTTCCATTTCTATAACCAAACAAAAATTACAATAACTTTTCAAGCAGGCAAAAATAATCATTTGCTTCTAGTAAAAATGTTCTAATATGTACTTTCTATAAAATCTTGGCCTTTTTGGCAATATAAACTTAAGATTTTCGTCTGAAAAATAGGTATCGTTTTCCGAATCTGTAAAATGAATTCAGATGTCACTTACCAAATAAAGTTTCTTCACTGAAAAGTAAGAGTGTCAAATGTGGAATATTAACCTTAATATTTTTCTGCTACTGATATTTAATTAAACGTTTTCGTTAACTAGTAAACATAGTTTCAACATTGAGAATTTTGTCGAGAACGGATGTGGTATGTCTCAGATCTTTCGTTGACATACGCCAACACAACTGATACATATACTTCTTCAGTATTCTTACATTGACGCCAATGTTGAAAATTTTGGTATTCTTTCTCATAACTTATCTTCTTTTTCACGGACAAGTCGAAACTTTCACTACTTGCAATTTCCAAAACACCGTCTGGAATATCCTCCATCCTAAAATGTGGAATGTACATATGTTTACGTGTGTGTGTGTGTGTGTGTGTGTGTGTGTGTGTGGAAACAAAACTGTTGCGTCTCAAGCGACAATGGAATCGAAATTAAACATTCTAGCGTGTGAAGCAAAAAATCGAGTCGAACTGAAATGGAAGATGGCTTTTCACTCCTATGTATTAAAAGTAAAGGTCTTCCTTATTTCTATTATTTTTCTTATAAGAAGCTTATATTATAAACAGTATTGAACAACCTACGGTTAATAAAACAAATAACAGACTTCAGCTATCGCCTCGATTTACAAACTTCAACCACGAGTGATATTTGGTGTTTATTGGCCTAATGACGTTAATAACTATTAACGAATCCAAAAGTATGATTTCTCCCTTATTGGGTAAATATATTTTATTGATAGTATTTTCAATATACAGACACGTTTGTTCATTTACTTATGCACAATCATGTATTTCGTTGGATTAGCAAATTAGGAGACTTTAAGTCCAAATTCGACAACCAGTATCCCAAATTGGACGATTCTACACTATCAGCTTTTTCCATTCGTCTTTATCAGAAGCAATGTATTTAATATAATACATGTTATAATATATGTAGAACATATATTGTAGACTGACTTTGTATAAATTTTGTTTTATTCGAATGTTTATTGAGAGAATGAAAATGAAAATGAAAAATAAAAAATAGTTCATATTCGGCAACGCTCCCCTAGACGTCCTGCAAGCGTCACGTGCTACAAATGTGAAAAGTTGTCAATAGACTATAAAAGAGAACAGTAAAAAGAGAAAATCGATAAAAGAACGATATTTTAAGGCAAAGTACTTAATTAGTAAAGGAAAGCCAAACAACAGAGGTGTGATCAATTTGAAGTTTGTATCCTTGGCATGTAGAAAAAGTGTATGAAATTTAATTGATATTAGGGAACGGTTCCATCGATACCTTTAGAACGAAAGATCGGTCATGAGCGTCATACATACAAATTCAAACAGCGGAAAGGCAAGAAACAAACATTTACACCAACAGTTTTCAAAGCAGCCTAAAACGTCACTTCGTTTCGTAATCGGATCTGCTGAAAGACTATATTAAGCGCGACCCAGAGAGAAATTGACATGTATAGCGGCAGCGGATCGGCTTCCGCGCGACAAAAACCGGCGGAGTGGAGCAATTCTAAGTGCGAGCGCGAGCCCGAGTGGGGGGGGGGAGGCGGCGGACGAGATTCGGGAGAGACGCTGGGAGGGGCGGGGCCGCGCGGGGCCGCGCGGGGCGGAGAAGCCTCGAGGAGAAAGAGCCGCTTGCTTTTGCAGGCCATTGAAATGCGTCCCGACGTGCGGCCCCTAGATGGCGGCCGGGACCGCGGCGGCGGAGAGCGGAGGCAGGCGGGGGCGGCTTACCGTCAACGGGATCTTCGGAGACCGAGAAATCCAATTTAAAATTCGCAAATCGCATCTGGGGAACAAAACCGCCCTCGGACGGACGCGTCGCGGCCGCCGGCGAAGACGGACGGCCTTGGCGCGGCGACGGAGGGCCACCGAGGGCTGCGAAAGGCTGCGGAGGGCGCCAATGGTAAGCGTGGGTGAATGGAAGTCCGCGAGCGAGCGAGCACAGGGTGTTCCTTGTTTGGTCGTGTGCAAGAGGGTGATGGGCGAGGGCCGCTTTGTACGTGTTGGTTTGGGCGAAAATGTGAGCTCTGAAAGGTCTGCCCTAGATGGTTTGGTCCAATAGATTTAGGCGAGAGGATTCGTACTGTTGGATTTCGGCGAAGTGAGAGTTGGTTGAGTCGGTAGATGAGAGGAGCGATCGGGCCACTCGGATCGGGCAACTTGGATCGGGCGACTCGGTCCGGGCGACTCGGTCCGGGCGACTCGGTCCGGGCGACTCGGTCCGGGCGACTCGGTCCGGGCGACTCGGTCCGGGCGACTCGGTCCGGGCGACTCGGTCCGGGCGACTCGGTCCGGGCGACTCGGTCCGGGCGACTCGGTCCGGGCGACTCGGTCCGGGCGACTCGGTCCGGGCGACTCGGTCCGGGCGACTCGGTCCGGGCGACTCGGTCCGGGGTCTTGGTCCCAGCGACACCGTTCGCACAGTGCCTTCGAAAGTTTGCAGGAGCAGATTCCGACAAGCGGATTGGGTCAGGCGCGCATGCGGTGACGGTTTTCAGCAAGTGTCTCCACAGTGCGATTTAAGCTCGCTATTGAGCGGACATTGGGACGGGGGAGTAGTCGGGCATTTGCGCCCTAAACACCAAGGGCACGGCCTCTGCGGGCTCTCGACGAAAGGCTTTGGCAGAGGTCGTGCAGCGGAGCCCAGATCCCCCGAACAGCGGGGACTCCCGAGCTGGAATTACCGAGACGCAGGGCGTGAGTGTACGCGCAAATGTGCTCATTTAGAGCTTTAAGGAAAGGGCGCGCGGAGATTGGCCCCAAAACGACGCCACATAAAGATGAAAGAACCAACAGGAGAATAAGGGTCAGACACTTTTAAAAATACATCTTGTGCACAAATTGGCACATCATCTTCATCTCGCAATGGGAAACAACGCCTACTACGTTGGTGAAAGTATAACTGGTTCGAAAATTTTCAGTTTAATGTCCTGAATCTGTACACTAAATTTTATAGCAGTTTGAAGGTTTTTATAGCGAATTTGAAACGATTGCGTAGTTGAGACGTAGGGTAATGAACGCAATTAAATTAGGTTTCACTATTAAGGAAAATTCTTGTGGACAGCATCTAATGTTTCTTGGATTTTGTTGTCTTCGCACTGGAAGCTGCAGTACAAATAAGTATTTAACAGTCGCATTTCAAAGCATCCGGTGTCCCGAGCTACAAAATCAATTGCAATATAATTGAGCAAAACTTTTGTGTATTTAAGAAGTATTAATACATAGTACATGAACCAATTCATTAAAATATTTTCTGCATGTTTGTGTTAAAATACTTTTAATTTTTGAGGTACGGTAAGGAGTAAATATTTTGAAACTTTTCTGTACTTGCGGTGCTTTCCGCGAGGATCAAAATGGTCACGCTCTCTTTCTTAAAAGAATCGTTTCACCGTTCACTACTTTGCTGCGATTGCACAATTGTTATTTACATTGGTAATAACTAAAATAATATTGCCTTGTGTTTATGGGCAGGCTTGGCAGTAAAAGATTTTCGCTTTTTGGGGAACAAGCGATTTAGCGCTGAAAGACGAAACTATCACTAAGGGTTCAGAATGATTCCAATAATAAACGTTATAAAAATTAAACATTTACTCCTTACCTAAAAAAAGATAGAAGAGAACTGCCCCGGGGTCTATCGTTGACCATCGCTTCGTATACGACTGTTAATCGAGTATCATATTTCTGCGCAACCCAGTCGCACACACCACCTATGAGGTGGACTTTTTACAAGTCACAGTATTATTTTATAATAAGCCAACTCGCAATATAATGTTCTCGTTCTATTTTCCTCTCAAGAGTAAACCAAATTTATATTTTTCTTTTATGAACGTTACATGACCTCAGCGAATTTAAATCATGTTTTTAATTCCTTTGCGGAATTAAAACTACTCCACAAACCACTGGTTGACGAACGCTAGTCTGGGAGATGTTCTATATTTTTTTTAAGTTTCAAGTAATGTATAGATCGTTTTCTGCTGTCCGATCACGTTAACTTCGAAACATGAGTCGTACATTTAACAAAACCACTTTGTGCCGTTCAAACTCATACAAAATGTAGATGTCATCCGCATTAAAATCATGAGCAAGTGTGATACTTAAAGAATAAAAATTTTGCACCACCATTTGAATTTCTTATTGCAAAAAGTTTAGATAAGCTCAATAAGGATGAATATTTTAAATATTATCTTATCAATAGATGAACGTCAAAAACAAACAAAAATTTGAAAACAATACACGAAATAATTTAACATTTATTTTGGTTCGCTTATCTCAAAATTTATTTCACTAATCCTTGGCACATAAATCTCAAAACAATGCCAAGAACCTTAAAACGTTAAAAAATCTCTGGAAAATTAGAGCCAATCAATGATTGTCCCAATGACAGTGGTATCCACAGGCATTTAAAGACAATCAAAACATTAATTTTAAAACAGGAATATTTTATTACGTATTATTATAAATACAATAATAGTCATTTAAATGTTATAATATTTTTTATTATATATTGATTTATTTGATTGTAAATTTGTTTTAAAATGAATGAGTGTTTTGATTGTCTTTAAGTATCCTGCGGATACCACTGTCCTACAACATCTCCGGAAAATATCGGATAAATCAACTGACAAACGCTAAGCAGCATTCCACACCTTCTCATGGTGGCAGCGGCCCGAGAGAAAGAAGCCATTAAGGGGAACATCGTTATCGTCATTCCCTTGCCTTTGTTATCACGCCGCCATCCAGACGCTCCGTGCACACGAAATTACCGCCAAAATTGCTTCCACTACTAATTTCATTCAATTTCCTCAGGAAACAAATTACTCTCAAAAATTGTCTTTCAATCTAAAATAATCAAGCGTGATTAAAATTATTACACTGTCAGCTCTTTCGGCGTATAATTGGTCATCAGCGTCGCATGGCAAACTTTTTGTTCCGTTTAGATACTGCAACAGTCCTCTTAGAAAAAAAAGCCAGGGAAGATTACTGAAAAATAAAATAAAGGGTGCCTAAAATAATAATTGTTAGCTCTCTAACTTTAGATGTGAAATATGTTCCAAAATCAGATGACTGCAAATAATTTTTGAAAGTTCACAATAAAAATTATTTTGAAACAAAATATAAAATGGGAGACAATAAAACTATATCAAATACACCATACGGATAGGTGAGTAGAAAAATACTACGACCAGGAATTATTCTAATACTTATCAGGGGTCCTGTCGTGCATTGAATTAAAATAATGAGTTTCAATCAACACCAATCGACAATACAGTACATGTCGTACTAGGTCTTTCATGGCATCTTAACCACCGTAAATCAAATACTATCGGCTCTCTTACACGTTTGGGAGTGGCCACCGGCAGCACGAACTCATGAGCGCGGAAAGAATCGCCGAGTGTCGGACGGTCGATCAAGAGAAAGGCCAATCAATTAGCTGTCCGCGAACTCGACAGCTGCCCGGAAAGGGAAGCGAGCGGCGCGGGGCGACGCAGGACGGGCACGGCGGGGCGGGGCGAGGGGAAGGGAGGGGGGGGACGGGGCGGGGAGTCAGGGAAAACGGTGGGCGGAAGATGGGGCCGGCGAGGAAAGGGGCCGGAAGGCGGTGCAGGTGAGGACGGTGCCGATGAGGACGGTCCCGGCGAGGACGGAGCTAGAGATGATGGTGCCGCGGCGAAGGAGGTGAGAGAGGACGGTCGTGAGGAGGTGGAGGCGGGCCGTGGGCGGGGACGGCCGTGAGAAAGGTGGAGGGTGGGTGGAAGAAGAAATCGCCGGGGGGGGGGGTGTCGAGAGGCTAGGTACCGGTGCGGGCGGTGCTCGAGTGGATGGTGCCAGGGAGGACGAGGACGGAGAGGACGGGGCGGAAGAGCGGAGGGTCGGAGCAGCTTGGGTCGGCGGAGGCGGAGAGGCAGGCGGGGCACGAGCGCCCTGGGCAAATGCAGGGCGACTCTAGCTGACAAATCTCTTGGGTAAGTTTTAGAGGCAAGTTCCCTTGCCGGGACGCGCGGGGCGCGGGGCGAGACGTCGGATGCGAAAGGTAGAAGACGGACAGGGACTCGTCTCGGACGGGGAGGCTGTGAGGGCGGTGTGGGCGGTGTGGGCGGGAGGCGGCGCACTACACAGGTCAATGTGAAAGGCAAAGAGTGAGATGCATGTGTAGACTATGGAATTTGACTTTTGTTTTGGATAGGAGGTGATCAAAGTTTGGGGAAAAACACTAACACGTTACAAAAATTCCTTTTGAAATTTTGCAAACAAAAGTAATGTTTCTATACTTAGGTAGTTTTCTAATTATGTATATTTTACCGTGTGTACATTCTTTTTGTTGACTAACCCGCGACCCCTGTGCATTGATCGAACTAGAACACAGGCTGCCTCCTTGAAAATATGGTTTTGCACAAAACGATCTCGGTCATTTTATCCGTTGCCTGCGTCTTTCTCCGGCTGAGCAAATACGGGTCCCGGTTAGAAAGGCAATTGTCGAAATATGTAATTTCCTTCCCATCCATTTAAAAGATACGTCGCAAGCATGACTTGCCCCGCTGAAGAATTTTCGCCTTTCAGATCCCACTACCGTGAGCCAAAAAATGATACAAAGCTGTTTCAAACAGTAATATAAATTACAGAGAACATATTCCAGCCAGCGAGAAATAAAAATAAAGAAACGTAATGTCTTAAAAAAGCTCGGACAAAATGGATACAGAAACTAGTAAGCGTTACAATACTGCTATTCTGAACTCAAATAACCAAACAAAAGTAATGTGGAGTATAGTAAAAATCGACTACATCAACTACACGACTTGTAGAGAATGTTGTTTTAAAAGATATCGATAGAGACGTGAACAATCCGGCAAGAGCCGGAACTTGGAAATCTAGTTTGAAAGAAGATATTTCATGAACAAAGAATCTCGTTTGCAATACTGCAATATGCCGAACAAATTTGACACTTTTGCAATTTTCGAAAATTCAGAGATTTTAACGAAAATGGAACCTGCGCCATTTCTAAAAAAGTACTTTGTCCTACTCGTGAAAAACAATGATCAAATCTGAAGCTGTTTTTGAGAATTTTTCAAAATTAGCTTTATTTTAATCAAAACATACGCCAAAACTAATCACCGTTTCAAACAATTGTACGTGACCTTATTTAAACGGATGATGACAGTCAGGTATTTATAACACAGATTTCATTGAAGGAAAAACCTTTCATCAATTTTGGGGTCAGTTTTGGAGAAAATAGCCTCAACAGTTTAGAGGTTAGGGTTAAGTGTTAAAGTGTAACTAAAGTGTTTGATGCCATTTTATAAAAAAGTTTTAAAATATTGAGGCTTCATGTAAATAATCCCGAAAAATTGATATCTTCGTTTCGAGCTCGCAGGGTCTTGCGTTCGTTCAGATCAATGGGGGAATAGCAAATCGTCTGAACGGTTCAGACATTAGCGTTGACTACAGACGGATGGACGAATAAACCGGCGGACGGACCGCCAGACGGACAGATGGCCGCACAGACGGACAGGTTTTTCCGGCAATCAATTTTTCTGTATCAAGCATTCAAAATACGTGGGTTCTTATCAAATTTTATTTCGATATTTCGTCCAAAAATTGGAACCTGAAGTACATAGGAAGAGAGAGTAGAATATATTGATTTAGGTGTACTCCATCTTTCACCAATATCTTCCAGTATTACCGAGTTTCACATCTGAAAACGGATCTTCTAAAGACGAACTCCCGGATCACTGAAAAAAAAATAATTTCGTTAAGGTCTCAATGTAATGCAAAGGAGTCACGTAACTTGAAGTAAGAGCTCGTTATGTTTCCTTCAATTATAATGCGCGCCTTGAAGGCGAATTTAGGCTTTACTTTTGTGAGGAGAATACGAAATGGAATATTAAGATCTGAAAATAAAAGCATTAAATTATTTTAGGGATAGATTATAGTAAAATGCTACCCCTTAACTTTCACTATATGTATTTGCGGGTGAGTATTACGGGTATTTGCGGGTGAGTATTACGGGTATTTGCGGGTTAGTACCTTTAATGATCGACATTAACGAACATGTTTTTAAAATTGGATAAGACACTTTTGTCGTTTTCTTTTCTTCACTCGATCGCGACCCTGAATGCGAAGGGTCGCAATGCTTTTCTGCTTAATGTTCGCAAGCGGGTGAGTCATATCTATGTGTGTGAGTTTTCTGTATTTTATATTTGGATCAATATTTGATACTAGAGTCTAAACCTTTTTGTTTACTGCACTACGGCTCCTAAAGAAGAATGCTACGTAAACTATTTTATGATTTTTCATGATTATAAAATCTATTTCATCACAGACAATTTTAATATTTACAGATATTAACACAAAGAATACAATAATTTACTACTGTTTTAGGTTTTTACCTTAAATTTTAATATTTCGTACTTTACCACAATGAATAAAAAAAGTGTAATTTCGTTGCGTATATTGAATAAATACGTCTTCGCTCACAACGTACAACACTTTTCTCTGAGGCAGAATCATTGCATAGACGATCAATTTCCTGACTTCCAGCATTTCCACCGCTTGGGCTCCATCCTCTAATCTCCTGAGCCGCCACCTGCCAGGCCTTCTGCTTCCACGTCATTTTTCTTCACCAGTCGGCCGACGCAATCCCGCCCGCCACCCACCCACCCCATTTTTATGAGGAGCCTAAACCACTGTACCACCCTTGCTTTTAATATCGTCCACTATATTAGGAGTCTGAGTTAGGGGCGCCAGCCCAAGGTAATTTCGGGAACGCCAGAATCCACTTCCACAAACTGAAACTGTGCGTCCCGCCTAACATCTCCTGCAACGCACGCCCCGCTGTGTGCGCTCTAGCCTGTCGCAGTGGTTGTTTCATGTCTTGTCCGCTGTGTTACGAGGCATTCCAACACGCGAAGGATTAGGCGCTACATTTGTCTCCTTTCAGCCCCTAGCGCTCAACAGGCATCAGCGCTCACATTGTGGCTGGGACTTATACCCCCAAACTTGCATACTTTTTATGGAGAAAAATATATCTATTAATTATAACTTCAAATGAATGGAATTTACGGTACAGATTCTGAAGATTGCAACGAAAATAAATATTATTCCAAGCAAGGGAGAGACAGGAATAGATAGAATTAATTTTCTGAAAATGTTCTGGAGAAATGCATTTCAAAGCGTCGAACTATCGTCGAAACAAAATGGAATATTTATTAATATAACTGGATTGCTTTTTTTCTAAACCACATTGTCGTAAGGATTCATTCCATCATGATAAAAAATTTTAAAATCTATTACAAACACTTATATCTAAATATTTTGCGAAAGGCTACATATTTATCGTTACTAGAAAAATTTAATGTAATCAGTTTCGTTCATTCATTCTCGCTATCACCATCTTCATCACTAACGGAGAATGAGCACTGTCGTTGGAACAAACCACGCGCATGAAAAATGACTGACACCATTTTGGGCACAAGTTATTATGTTTATTCATATTATGATCTTTTGTCTCCTACAGTGTGTACGAAAGTCTCCCAAAAGAGCTTCTCTCTGAGAATGTGAGGGAGATAAACGATAATACATTTTCTCTTCTCTATTTTAAATTTTTTCCTTTTGTTTTTCCTGACAACTTTATTCATTTCACTTTGGCCTGTTTGTTGTCATAAAAGTGACGAAAGCAATTACTCTCGGATTGCTTTCGTAGATAATGCCTCTCCGTCAATGTTTAGTCCAATTTATGATCAAAATTCTTGGAAATGTTTGTTTTTAAATGTATATTTCTTTGTTCTTTTGTGCTAGCGAGCACTACAGTATTCATAAAACATATCTAATTCACATGTTTTTCCTCACTTATCAAATCATTAATGCATGAATCGTAACAGCACCTTTCGCGTGAAGGTATGGAAAATTTCATTCCCTAGCGATACCCAAGCTTCTGAGCGAACATGCTAGTGCACTCTATCGGCCACTCGAGCTACTGTGTCAACAAGGCAGGCAGTCAACAAAACAAAGAATCGAGCACTTTACATCACACACAGTAATTAATATGTGAATAGGACAAACATTCCGGGTCATTAATATGTCATAATACACAGTATGTTGATTAAATTAACACAAAATACCATTCTCTTTAATGTTCACCGCAATTTTTTTTCCTATTAGAGACTGAATTGCAGCGAATATTTCTACCAATTACCCTGCTTATGATTAAAAATGGGTGGTTTTGTGCAACTCAACATTGCGATTACAACACCATAATTGAATTAGCCCACGTTTAATTTAGTGCAAAAACTGAACGAAGTATTCTATTTTTAATTAAATATTTGAATTGATTGGCGTAATCAGCCATTGTGTAAAATATTCAATAAATTAGCACGTAATGCATTTGATGTTTGGGGGTGTGGGGGGAGAAGAGCATTACACCTTATGGTCCCTGTTTTTCAGAGCAGGCCGTTGTGGCTGGATGGTTGAAATAACGGGAGATCATGAGATACACGATGATAGAAGAATGATTATACACGAGATCATCCGATGTGATACGCTGTATTTTGAGAAACCAAGCACTCTACAATCACACGATGAAAATGTGCAATGCAATGTGGGAGCATCACTTGGTATCCAAACCAGCGACGAGACATCAACTGATTTCACTGCACTATCTCTGGCCGGAGCTAGGGTTTCAGGAAACACCGCCATCTCCAGTGATAAAAACATACATTCCACTTACGGGACTAAACACCATAACAGTTGTAGCGTCCAGAAACACAAAATAATCAATCAATCAATCAATCCAGTGCCTTTCGACTTCGCGTACTTGAACGATGCTCTAAACCTGTGCCCTACAGTGGCAGACAAGTGGTTGGAAAAGTGAAACATATCAACTTAGATCTTTCAACGCAATAATCACTCAGCGCTGGAATCAAACACTGGCCTTCTGATTAACGCCCAGTTGTCTGGTATCAGTCAGGTATCGAGACACCCAATGCGGCATACAGCTTCTTAAGCCGGATGTATGATTAAACAATTGCCACCCTTGTAGCGCCTTGTGGAATGGGCAATTATGTCGGTAGATATCTTTAACGTAACTCACAGTAAAAATCTGGGTTCAATAGCGGCGGATATGACCATTTGTTAAACAATTTTAATTATTATATTCAATTGTTTTACACTGAAGTCACAAAATGGAAGATATTTTCTGTGCGGAATATATTTCTGACATAGTTTCCTATCCGACAACGAAACAGAGAGGTGACAATTGAAAAATTATTTTTGCCAGTTTTCAAACTGATTTACAACGGTCGCTTCAGAAAATATAACTTCAGTACGAAATGGAAGTAAGAACATTTTAAGTACAATGCAGTCGTGAATGAATTTCGACGGGCAAATTAACAAAGTACGCCGTGCATCCTAAATTTGAAAATAATTTATCACACATTACGTGGACCCGCAATAGTGACTTTAAATCAACCTCTTTTGCAACTGGCAACATATAATTGTGGAAAACGCAAAACTGTCTTAGCAAAGTATCCACTGTAAAAAGATCGGCATTTTCCAATTACATTTACAATGGTACACCACAATACACGTATCCATTAACAGGATTAAAACCCAGTTTAAAAAGTGTTATTTCGTTTCCTTTTACATTTAATTTTTAATTTTCATTTACCATTTAACTTATTTTCCTCAAACTCCCTTCTGAAAACAGGAAGAAATAATTCTTATGTTAATATATTCTGTTGAGTCAACCACTGTCACAAAGCGAGCATTGTAGTGGAACACGACAATAAAGACATACAACATGTTCATGCATTTTTCACGTACTCCGCTCCATAAAATGCACTCCGGCCAAATGAAAAACCATTTGTTTGCTCTCGAAAATTATCGCTCGGGGCCCACAACAGGACAGAGGTGATCAGCGACATTATCTGGCTGCGTCACCGGAGATAAGGACCTATCCACAAAACTGTCACGCACGGCCAACCGCCTGCTAATTGAAAATTCCCTGATAGTGCATGCAGAACAGCTCCAATGCGTCATGGCAACAGTGTACACAGGCGAATGTGCACCATCATCAATCACGACCGACTAGCCATCCGCGAGAAGCCGATAGCATCCATGAACCCCGCGGAGTATGACGGGAATAAATTTCTGCAACTCCAGATGCGAAGATACTCTCTGTAATAATAAAATCGCCCTATACAATAACTAAATCTTCAGTAATTGATCAAAAAACGCACGAGATACTGTGCTTTATTTAAAAATATTAATAGATAAAAACCAATAACAATAAATTGAGTAGAACAATAACTTTTCATATAATAGCAAAAGAAGTCATGTTACCTTCACGAGCTATAAATAGTTGTGCTGCATTTATTATCAACAACTGACCATATATTACTGATAGAGTACGCATTGTTTACTTTTAAAACAATGTGACAGAAAACCATGTTACAGCCCAGTAATAAAATTCACACTCTTCAAATGACTATATTTTTTACAAACTCTCTCTGATTTGGAAATTGTGGCCATAAACTAGTACATACTTAAAGTACTCGATTGATTGATTGATCAGTGATTCCGGGCGCGTCAACTACTGAGGGTGGCGGTGATTTTCTTCCACTGGATTTTCTCCCACTTACCGTCGACTAGCGGGGTTTTCTCCTACCAGGTATCTCCCACCAACGGGGCACCGCTCCAGCCGGGACAAATTATAAGTCCCCGACATGCGTGATAGTGTAGTGCATATTAGTGTAAGTGTATGTGTGGCGGGGTTGAGGATACGATAAGAAAGGTGAAGGAAAGATTGCGCGCGGTCCGCCGACGGGATTCGAACCTAGGGCCTCCCGGTCAGAGGCACTGCAATATTAGTTGATGCACTGAGCCACCGCTCCCCGTAAAAGTACTTGATGTAATTATGTTTACATAATAAAACCGAAATCTCATTATTAAATCGAAAAAACACCCAATTTTGTTCGACTAATTTGGACTGCACATGTCGGCAATCAATTTTCAGTTAATAGCAATCGTTTTAATGAACAGATTTTTTGTTACAATGGTTTCGTAGATGTCTTATCGTTTCTGTGTTATACTCGGGTATTGTATGTCATATGGAAGCGAAGTAAATAAATGCAACTTTTACGCTGGACGTCAAACATATACTTCATTAGCTTCCGATTATGCATAGTAAGACTAATGTTGACCTTTAGGTAGTTGTGAAATGTTCTTCGTTTATTACATTTGAACGAGTTGGACCACGTAGGGTTTCCTTAATCGAGCCGGTCCATCTTAGTAGGTCGGTAAGCATTATTGTATATTTTTCTTATGTCGACAGAAAGCAGTGGAATGGAATATATAAATAAATAGAACGTTATTTGTGAGTCCTCTGATGCCCTTGCATTTGGAGTAGACAAGAACCGAGTCTAGTTGAGGCATCGTTTAGCAAAATTTTTAAAAAGAAGCCTTGTCAGATGATTCAATCTATTGTGACAGCTGACGTATTACTCCTTGGATAAATTAATTTTCACACACGAGGAAAGCGACAACTTGACAGCTGCAGTAGCCGACTCCTCGAACATGAGATTCGAAATGATTAGCGTGGTAGAGCGAGAACTATTCCTTGAAGTGCCTAAACCGTTTCTGAACGACAATCGTCGAATTAATACTCACCTTCGTTCTACTAAGAATGGTGTTCGAGTACGTGTGTACGTGTTCACGAGGGTTCGAGAGTGTAAAGCGGCATTGAAGATTCTGGAAACTAAATCAATTTACATCCACCATTTTACTGTGTAAAACAGGTTATCTTAGGAGGTATTTATTCTTGAAAGGATACTATTCCATTGTGACTTTATTTGCAATGATGCGATAGGAAACTTTCTGAAATATATTCTGTGTAACGGGAGACACATGTTAAGATATTCTCCTATACCGTGCTATTTTCTTTAATCCTTTTTTTATTTTTGGTTGTCTCGTGTAATTTGATACTGTGAATACCTCAATTTCCATTGGATACTTGCAAAATACGCGAAACGGAGCTGAAGACGTACTTGCATCAGAGCCAGCGCGTGGATGCGAATTATCTCTTTTGCAGAATCCCATACTTTTCTTGGAGCTGCTGAAGTTGGATTAACACCATCGTAAGAAAGGCGGAGGCCGAAAAGGATCTGTACTTAGTAGGGCGTTTCCTTTTTCTTACTTTACAGCGGGGGATACTTTCAACTCGTCAGTGCCCAAAGTGTTAAACTTCCCGTAGAAGCTTGTGTTGTATTTTGTCTTCTCTTGGAAGTTAAGTTTAACCACAATTAACACAGGAGAGGAACGGCTGTCAACCTCACTCGACGGGCGAGCCCAAGGTCAAACCAAACCGAAATTTTATCTAATTTCAAAATTTGGGCCACAAACTACTACAGTAAAATCTGTCCAAACAGGAACCTGAACAAGTCGGAAACGCCTTAACCGGAAAATTTCTCTGGCTCGCGCAGTTAAATGGCATTTCACAGCATAAAATGGAACTTCTCGAACGCGGAAACGGAACATTTTTCATGTCCTACAAGAAAAACATCTTTATAAGACGGAATTTTTGTGAATTTAATGCAATTGACAGAGAATTGCGAGATGTACTTAATGAAATGAGTGCATTTTCAAGTTCTCTATCCTTGTTCACGCGATTTCATCGTGGCTGCCGGATACTAAGGAATAGGAGCTTCAGCTCTCGGCGTAGAATTCGACCTTGGTGTCACTTGTTTCTCAAGACGTAGGCCGAATGGGAATTCCCTCTATGCCGACTCTCTGAGCCTGGGAAGGTGTATGCGCATGGCTTCTTTTCTCGTGTCTTCCTGGCCTGCGTTGAAAATCATAACCTCAAGACAAGACACGCATTGCTCAAGGCAATATCAGAAAGTCGTAGTAGTGGGATGTGACGCATTGTTTGTTGAAAGAGTCGGCAAGCACTCCGACAAGGCCAGCCAGTAAGGTTCAAAGGTGTCAGAAGCCGGCAATGAAAAGTGTTTATTATTCATTTATTGGTGATTTCTTCCACAAATACGTTATATGTCAATGTATTTTGATAATTATAATAAAGTCAATCAAGTAATTTACTTTTAAATTACTAGTAATTTACTTAGTAAATTACTTGAGGGTAATTTAATTACCCTCAAGTAATTTACTTTCAGGGCAGAAATGTCAGTATCACAAGTGGAAGCCTAAGGAGACGACGGTTCCCCGGACAGCCAAGTAGTCACTGAATCCGGCAGCGAGAGCTTATCGCACCGTTAACTACACACTCATCAGCGGTGTACAATAGAAAACAAAAAGAGCAGAAATAGTACTATTGTCTCCTATATTTTTTCACTAGTATAAGTAACTTTTTGAGCTCTCACAGGCAACTAATCTACATAAATGAGGTCTCCCAAGAAAGAGAATTTCACGGAAGCGTGGCGAATTGCACTGCGACTTCCGAAATAGGAAGAATTTGTTTAAAAATTCATTTAGATATTAGTTTCAAATGCAACCCGCAACACTCAGCCGCATTTTTATATCGTTAAATAACTCTTAAACGGCGCATTTTAGGGCTTTAAAAACTAAAATTTTGAGGTCAATAGCCAAAAAGAAACGTTCCTCACACCTTAGTGAATAGGTCGAGATCTTCTTGAACATTCTAAAACATTTTTGCTAGTTCGACGCTTCTCGATTCTACCCACCTGTTCAGAGCCTGTAGAATCTGTAACTGCACGTGAAATTAAAGTAATTACTTGATATTCTACGTGACTGAATTACACGGATGGACCTCTCTGCTCGGTTATACCGTAAAAAAGGAATAGTTTTATCGACAAAGGTGTATTATATTGATATCAATTACAAGAAGACATATTAGAACAAGTGACGGAGGATAAGACGGTCTTAAAGAAAAACATATTACAAGATTAATATATAAATGGAAAACTAGATGGTGGGGTTTAAAATGTGAGAGTTCTCGCACGGGTACGCTAGAGTAAAGGTTCTAGTAGGTTTTACTGCAACACGGTTAACAGTGATGAAACAGCTAATTGAAACTCTGGAGCTCTGGTTTCACAATAAACTACTTTTGAAGTTTAACACCGATTCAATATTCATCCGATATTTTCAATCTACTTCGATCAGACGTTTCTCCAATTTCTCTGGATCCATTAAGCAAATGCTGAAATGGCACCTTATTTTGCTTGGGGACATAAATGTGGCTTTACATTTTGTTGATTTCTCGTTTTGCCATTTAGGTAGGGATTGCTATTTCGTTAACAAGAAGAGAGGCCGAGGCTGATAGACATCTAGGTTTCTACATCGGCTACCTAGCTTCCGTAACTCCAAGCTTTGTGTCACGTGTTCTTAGGATCTACCGAACTTCCCACAGAAGTCCATGTGATCAATGCAGCAATGATAGACCTGTGATTTCAAATGTGCTTTAAACCTTCGAGAGTAATACTTTTTGTGACCTGGAGGTGTGGGCGGTGTGATGTGTGGGTGGTGTGGTCCGTGGGCGGTGTAGTGCATGGGCGTTATGGAGGCGGGAGCGTTGTGGATGCGTGGGCGGTGTGGATGCGTGGGCGGTGTGGTGGCGTGGGCGGTGTGGATGCGTGGGCGGTGTGGAGTGGCGTGGGCGGTGTGGATGCGTGGGCGGTGTGGTGGCGTGGGCGGTGTGGGCGTGGGCGGTGTGAGCGGGCGGTGGATGCGTGGGCGGTGTGGTGGCGTGGGCGGTGTGGATGCGTGGGCGGTGTGGAGGCGTGGGCGGTGTGGAGGCGTGGGCGGTGTGGATGCGTGGGCGGTGTGGAGGCGTGGGCGGTGTGGATGCGTGGGCGTGTGGAGGCGTGGGCGGTGTGGTGCGTGGGCGGTGTGGAGCGTGGGCGGTGTGGTGGCGTGGGCGGTGTGGATGCGTGGGCGGTGTGGAGGCGTGGGCGGTGTGGATGCGGGCGGTGTGGAGGCTGGGCGTGTGGATGCGTGGGCGGTGTGGAGGCGTGGGCGGTGTGGAGGCGTGGGCGGTGTCGATGCGTGGGCGGTGTGGAGGCGTGGGCGGTGTGGATGCATGGGCGGTGTGAGGCGTGGGCGGTGTGGAGGCGTGGGCGGTGTGAGGCTTGGGCGGTGGGAAGGCGTGGGCAGTGAAGAGGCGCGGACAGTGTGGAGGCGTGGGCGGTGTGGAGGCGTGGGCGGTGTGGAGGCGTGGGCGGTGTGGAGGCGTGGGCGGCGTGGAGGCGTGGGCGGCGTGGGCGGTGTGGAGGCTTGGGCGGTGGGGAGGCGTGGGCAGTGAAGAGGCGCGGGCAGTGTGGAGGCGCGGGCGGTGTGAAGGCGTGCGTAGGGGGTGAGATCGTGGCGGCGGTTGACGGCAGTGGGTGGGAGCGGCGCGGAGAAGTCAGCGGTGTGGGCGGGGTGGTCATTAGCGCCGGCGGCCGAGCCAGGGCTTGCGCGCGGGATCGGCGGGCGACGCGGCGCTTTGAGCCTCCGCTTTGACGGCCGCTGCTCCTGGGAGCCACAGTCTCTCCCGCGGCCCGGGCCCCTCCGCACCGGCCGCCGCCCCAGGCGCGCGCCACGCGACGTCAGGAGATCTCTCCCCCAGCTTCCGTCGCTGTTTGTACGTCAGTGAATTTACATCTTGCTCGTAGAACATCCTTTACTGATGATGAAGTCCAGTTAGTGCAAGACATGCCCTAAGTCGTTCAAAACGTCATTTCTTTCGTGTCGCATTCATGTCGCATTTTGCTCGATATGCACAACGCCATATGCAATAGAATCAGCGTAGGCGGGTCCCAGCACCCACCTACGCTCTTTTGATTGCACATGGGCGATGTCCTGGGCCTTTGTGTGGAACGATGCCCGGCAAAGGATCCTGGGACATCATCCATAAGTGGCCATAAGACCCAACATTTTTGCAAGAGCGTCAATACACTCTTGATTCTACCTTTGTTACCACTACGTTGTTTACAACCATTGTAAATGTTTCAAATTTACTGATGATATGCAAGTGCCATTTACTTCTTCGTAATATAATTATTTTGATCCGTCATATAATTATTTTGAAAAATGCTCCACTATATTAGCATTTATTGAATTTTTATGCTGACGAAATATCGGTAATTCCACTTAATTTGTTTGTATTCTAGAATTTGAAATTCAGATATCTATCATTCTTCTTGAATAGTGTTGTTTTCAATTCACACATTGGTTTTTGGGTATTTCACAATACGAATTATGAAGCTCTGACAGAATTATTTTATTTACGAGGACATTTTGAAACAAAATAGCATCCAAATATGTGTATAGTGACAATTCGCATAAATAATTCCGCGTGTCGACGGAATAATATTTTAAAATATTCATTAAAACAAAACATTATGTACCGTTCCAAATAACCATTGACAGACATCCCTTTTAGTGCACTTGGTTGTGTGTGTGTGTGTGTGTGTGTGTGTGTGTGTGTGTGCGTGTAGAATATGTGTGAAGAATATGTGAAGTGTGTATGTGTGAAGAAATATGTGAAGAAATTAAGCATTAACATTACATAAAATAAGGAGTAATTCCTTCAGTGATTTCTTTGTGAATATGTCAAATATATTACAGTTCTTATAATGCGATATTTTTTAATCGGTATCAGCATTGGAGGGACATTTGATACAGCGAAAAAAGGATAATCAATTTAAAATAACGATAAGCGAGTACGAAAACTGCAATAAAATTTTGATATTATCTATCAAAAGCACGAATTTCGGTGATGAAAAACGACTAACAAAGCTTTGACAAGGATCAGTTTAGGAAAGTCAGAGAACAGAAAAAATATGGATTACGAATTATATTTATTGATAATTTCCTTATGAAATATTTTTATTTTTCAAAGAAGTCTAATAAAAAGGATTCGCTCGGCAGGATAAGTCCTCAGCGGAACATAATACATAAAAACTAGGATTGTTTAAAGCAGTAGTAAATCCGATCATGAATCCAACCAACGTTATTCTTCTATAGTGTTCATTTCAGATACATCCCATTAATTAGGACGGCGCTCCACCTCATATTCTGCAAGGTCAGCCATTCTCGTACAAGATGTACTATCAGACTTTTCCTGTATCTAGTATTTATTTAACAATAAACACAGTAAAAATGTGTCCTTTGAGGGAGAAGTACATTCTGGAGCAATTTTTGTGAGTTCCGAAATTTCTAATTGGTTTTATTATACTTGAGTAATGAGTGAAGATTGCTGCTAACACTTTCGACAACATTTGATATCAGGAAATAATCACTCCCGTTTATCTTTACTTTTATTATCCCCACAATCCAATTCCTCTACAGTTATAACTAGAATGGATATATGGAAGGATGATGACTATGATAGACAAAATAGAACTCGCGAAAACGTGAGCATTGGAGATGCATGAAATCAATGAAATGAATGTTTCTGGAGCAATGGTAGACTAGAAAGTAAGGAAAACGGGAGAAATCTGAGAAAACCTGCCACTAATCCACTACAAATTACGCATGGATCGTCCGGATTCGAACCCCGTTACCAAGAGTTAATTGGTGTCCGATCTAACCACTACACAATAGATCACAATTCGCTCTCATTTAATAAGAAAATGCCTGATCAAGCTTGATATAGAGTTGGTTTGATAGAACTGCCTTACGAAATACTAAATCGCCTATGTGTCCCTCTCCTAGCAAAATAGAACTCGCCGAAACGTGAGCATTGGAGATGCATGTGCTGTTCAGAAGCAAAGAAAGAAACCATTTTATTATTTGCTTCAAGTATCAAGGAGAGCTGGACAAAAGACCTGATGTAGATTTTAGAGAATTAGCGTACAGTTCAGTGCAGCCTTTAAGTAGGGAGTGGTGCTAGAAAGACGGAGTGACCGCAGGCCATTCGTGACCAGTAAAAACGCTACTCTGATTGGAGACCACTTAAAAGACGATCTGAGCATGCAGGGCGTCCACACTTCTCTGCCACACAGCTGCGTTATACGCCTCAACCACTCAGCTTGTGCTGAAAGTGTTCCTCCGCCAAAACTCGAGCGAAACGCAAGCAGGACATCCAGATGCGCCAAAAGCCTTAGGGCCTCCAAGCCGCAAAGCTACTTATCTCGTCGATAATCCTCAAGTGGAAACTTAGAACTCTCCGGTCTGCAAACACTTCGCCGCGGACACGAAATTACGTGCGACAATGAGTACGGTACATTTAAATATTTAGATTAAGCTTTTCTAACTAGGCCCCATTGTGCGTGGGCGCGGGTTTATCGGGCTAATGTGAAGCGGATTAAAGATGTACCTGACTCACGGAAGGTAGACAAAAATCAACGCATTTCTCTTTTTGCTGTTGCTGCAGGTCTGACACCAGATGTAGCATTACATAATTTGCAAAGAAAAACAGATGCAAAATCCCATGTTCTTCAAAAAATGTATAATTGTGTAGCGAAACGCAAGCCTGACATCTAGATGGTCTGCATGACGCATGTTGGAACGCGCAGAGACGCTGGCGAAGGGCGGAACGGCGTCGGAAACGCGCTAATGACTTTCTGAGCCGCCGCTGCGGGCTGAGCGAACAATATGGGCGTGACCAGACTTCAAGAATAGCGCCGATTTATGCCGCGAACGTGCTGGGAACTTCTAGCTGCAAACAGCCATGTTTGCGAACATATTCGAATATTAACCCACGCTCCTACATCCGCGCTCCGCTTGGGAAATGTACAGGCAGCAAGCTGCTCCAAAGCGACTGAGGTGGCTCAGGGCATCCATGGATGTCACTGCAGTTCCACTACTCGGGAGATCCGACGGTTCACTACGGTTCGAATTCCGACGCTGGCAGGAATTTCGACAATAA